>JAWWUD010000024.1:733267-1466535 GCA_033964015.1 Scolanthus callimorphus | reverse complement strand
CCCCCCCCCCCCCCCCCCCCCCCCCCCCCCCGTAAAAGCTCGCAGCTGTTTTCAACATATCATTGAAAGAGGGTAAATGTATGAGCATAGTAGTGCAAGTGATATAATATTCAGGAGGTTCAAAACTCGGTGTCCAACAATTGCGCTTTCCTGCATTTGCTATCAAACTGCACAAACTTGTCTAAATACATATAATACCTCACCAAAAATATGCATCCCCCTTCATGTTATGAAAAAAAAATTAACATCCCCCTTTTCCAATTCCTAAATTTGAGATCCCCCTCAAAATCCTCTGCCCCCCTGTAGTATACATAATGAATGCAGCCTAAGAAAGTTGTGAAATTGTATATGCATATTTGTTTTGTGCTTTGTGTTTTATTTTTCCTTTCCTTTCCTTTCTGTTGTTTTGTTTGCTTGTTTTCTTCTATGTTCTGTCTGGTGTCTCCTCGAGAAAGTAAAAAATAACATAAAAACAAAAACTCTTACCACATTTAACTGTACGGTCCTTTTTCACACCCGTATGTTATTTCCGCCTTTCGCCTGATGCGATTCACTTTTAGCAAGAGCAACGGCTGCCCATTCAGAAGCAAGCTGTTTGGTGGTCTTCAGAAATAAGAGTTACTTTCATCGTTATATAGTAGTTTAGGAGTCCAAATCTATCTTTTAAATATCGTCAAGTCCTTTCTTGGGTGAGAAGGGAAGAATTGCTTTTGCTAAAATAAATATGAACTTTGCAAGCTAATCATATCGATTTTCAATTTATGCTGAATTAAAAATTAACATCTATATGTCAAATTTCGAATTCAATTTTCGAGAACAAAGGGGGCAAACATGGAGGTGAGGGTAGGGACGGGGTGTTGAGGGACGAGGTCAAAACAATGGTACGTATTTTGTGCCCGATTTTGTCAGGGGATGTGGTGGGTGGCGGGACGAAGTACCCCTCCCCACCCCCTACTGAATTTTCAACTATTATTTTCTCGAATGGTTATATAGATGCACCAGATTTTATTGCGTAAATGTACTTGCCGTGTGTTATAGAGTACAATGTTGAGCCTACTTTTTCATTATGGTCATTATTTTGCATGATATTTGCAGTCAAAAATTGGACTTTTCTTAAAAAATGGGTTGGTGGTTTCAGGTCATACTTCACACCCTAAATTTTGGCGACGCATGCACAGAAAATACACGGCTTTGGTAACTAGATTGAACATCCCGTGCGGTTGTGGGTATTTCTTTATTATACGACTGTGACGTCATTTTACCATATAAGGTCAAAATTGAGTGCACATATATAGAGGATATTACACGGTGGCGCGAAGATATGAGTTTTATTTTCGAGTGGCTTTTTATTATATAGACAAACCAGAGAAAATATTCCAAATTGATTTCCAAGCACTTTTGTTTTGACCGATATCCTCACTAGTGAGGATATGGAAAATATGTCACTGAGGACCCGGATGTAGCTTCGTACGAGATCTACGAGTGTCGTATTTCCCAGTAAAACACTCGTGTCTATATAATAAGGAGCCGTATTATATATATATACGGCAAAAGCGGTATTACATGGTTTGAAAGCCGTATTACACTGTAGGAAACAGGATACGAACCGGTTTCGCGCGCGCAGTTGAATGGCTTCCCGATTGTATGCAGCTAGTCAAAAATCACGTACGTTTTCTAGGGAATCTTGAAAAGAATGGAAAAAGTGTTTTGTTCGTCGTATAATGAATAACTCATTAGATGTTTTTTATGTAATACTGGCGGACATATTACTCATTGCTCGCATTTTTCCTCACCCCTACGGGGCTCGGAAAAATACGTCCGCAACTCGTAAAATATCCGCCCGTATTACACGAAAAAAAACGTCTAATAAGATATATGTATTATTTAGAGGGAAGGGAAGGGGATCGTGCAGTAAAAACATACCCAGACAGCTGCGCGCCAATGAACCTGATGATTTGTAGCTATTTCGAGCCAATGACTGACAGAGCTCCACATGGACTATTTGCTTTTAACGAAATTGCCATCAATGACATCTCTCAGGCAAAATACAGGCAAAGACGGTACTCTTTAAATTCTCGTAATTCTCGTAATGCTCTACACAGTTGCAGAACAACACTGCTAAAACTAAAAAGACACTGGGTGACAAAGCATTGAACAAGATAGATAGATAGGTAGTTTATTCAATATAATCGTCGCAGCCAATACTAATAGGCTGAATTATGAATATATTATTTACAATGCTAAAACTATAATCATTAGTAATATTTACAAGAAAAAAAATAAATCAAGGCTTTAAAAACTATTAACAAGATGGCATTGTGCATTTAAAAATGTGCTCTTTGCCCTGTTGGTGTTCGCGTGTGTAGAGTTAAAGCGAGGTGGTATGAGATAATTTATACCACAACGCGCGCGTTTCTCGAATTCTGATTGGCTCTCAGCCGTGGGTACATAAGAGGACATACCACGGAACGCGCCATCACCAGCGCGCGCGCTAAAAAGAAGCAACGAAAAAAACCGTTTGGCTGCGCGCGCGCTGCTTTTGCCTTTTTATTTTTGCCTTTTGTTGTGGTATAAAACAAATGTCCTCTGATTTTCCGTGGTATGTCCTCTTATATACCACGGAATGACGTAATAAAGTGGTCAAAATGCACTGCGGACCCACTCGGCTGCGTCTCGTAAGTATACAACTATTGAGTATACAACTATACGACTATTGCCAATGCTGCATTCTGATTGGCTACGCTACTAGGGGACTATTACCAATAGACCTCACCAGCAGCGAAAGCGCCGATTTTGAAGATGAAAACAATGTAGGCCGCTTCTCGTTTTGTCGAGGTTTTGAATATTTTTTTAGACAATTGTTCACCTTTCTCGTCCAACTAGTTGGGTGATACTAAAACTATTGGGCCTGGCAGCCTGTCGCCTCAAGGGCCCGAGATCTAATAGGTTGGTCGATTTTTTTCCACACCCGGGGGTCAAGGACCCTAGTACCATATGAAGACCCCCTCCCTGGAATTTCCAAAGGTCGTTACAACACCCCTTCCCCTGAAATTTGAACATCCCCTCCCTTTGAATTTCCAGGTTGCCTTTATTGGGGAGGAGACCTAGCGGAGCTCAATATGTCAACTGCAACACAGGGGAGGGTGGGTGAAACAACTGGCTTCTGGCCCGGCAGGCCTCTAGGGATGAGTACAATAAGACCATTATGGCTGCCCTCTTCCAGGGACGCCAACTTGGTGCCGAGATCTCAAACAAACTAATGATTATGCTAATGAGTTGATATCTTATATAAGCACGTTTGGTCCCAAGTGAGAATAGACTGTAAATAGATTAACCAATCAGATTGCAGGATCCGTGATAGTATGCTTGTAGTGGGTTTCTTCTAGGTGATATCATAGCCCGTGGCTTATGTACTGTTGATATTGCCTTACTTCATTTCTTCTAGCGTTGTGCGCCCCTGTGCGTTGTGTGTATCCAGGAGAAGTATGCGAGCTGACAAGTGCCAACCTACCGCGATGTCGATGCCCAATGTCGTGTCCCGGCCCTGCGAGCTGGAGCAGAGTGTGCTGCAGTGATGGTCTTACCTACATGAATGGGTGCCTACTCAACCGGACGGCGTGCATTCTCGGACTAAAGCTGACAGTCAAGCACCCGGGGCCATGTTTACCAAGTAAAGTATGGCTTTTGACATTTTGACCCAAATGACAGGGAAGTCAGATTTGCCTGCAAGACGTTTTGACCCAAATGACAGGGAAGTCAGATTTGCCTGCAGGACGTTTTAACCCAAATGACAGGGAAGTCAGATTGCCTGCAAGACTTTTTAACCCAAATGACAGGGAAGTCAGATTTGCCTGCAAGACTTTTTGACCCAAATGACAGGAAGTCAGATTTGCCTGCAATACTTTTGACCCAAATGACAGGGAAGTCAGATTTCAACAAAACCTCCGCTGAATTATTTTATTCTAGTGGGTTTGCCCTAGACTGCGTGTTGATTTGGAGCGCGGCGCTGACCAGATTTTACAAGGGCGCATACGGAATCATAACCCTTTCAACTGGGAGGGCTAGAATAGCGCCTCAAGTATGTCTCAGTTTTGCAGCGAGAAAGAACATATTTCAAAACTTACAAAGATGTCTCGATTCCCTCAAGAGTGATACATTAATCTGGAAAGGGATGGGGCTTGCTAGAGGATCCAGCACTGCTTATTTTCCCTACCTTTGGCCAGCTTTCGCAGAGTCACTGGATCATCCAGCATAGGGATATTTTGAGTCCCCTTTAAGACCCGATATGTGTCTAGGTGGTTATCTTTTAGGATCACAGAAGCTCGAGGTCAGCTCTTCTCACAAGTCCTCTGTTACACTAAATGTCGACAAACCAGCTAAGATCACGTGTTCGTTCGAGGGGGAGCCCATCTCGATTACGTGGTCCAAAATAGAAATGGACAGCCTCCCGCCGCAGATGGTCCCAGACAAGGGACACCTTGTCTATTCCAAACGTCCGGTTATCTGACGAGGGCGTGTACCTGTGCGAGGCGAATGACGGATTTAACGTGGCCGAGGCGTCTATCAACGTCACCGTACAGTGTAAGTGAGACCTTGTTCATACGTCAATCTTGTTCTGCGTCGAATCTTATTAGGGACTTTAATACTGCGTTCACACGTAGGGCTGAAACATGTTCAGAATCAACAATGTGACTGCCAATGTGTCGTTTGCCTGTAATAAGTACTATTAGTATCACCCAACTAGTTGACTATTGCCAATGCTGCATTCTGATTGGCTACGCTACTAGGGGACTCTATTATCAATATGAACAACAACAACCAAAGGTTGAGATTTATGTTAAACGCCGTGGAAAAATGGTGTTTTGCTGACGTTTCGAGCGTTAGCCCTTCGTCGGAGCAAAGAGACAGACAAAGAGACAGACAACAACGTCGGAGCAAAGAGACAACAACCTTTGGTTGTTGTTGTTCATGTTCACGTCTCCGCCGACGCAGACCACCTAGTTTCCCGTAAAACTAGTCATACCATTCTATTATCAATAGATCTCTAGTAGCGGAAGCGCCGATTTTGAACATGAAAACAATGCGGACGCTTCTCGTTTTGTCGAGGTTTCTGGGTGATACTAAAACAATTAGACCTCTCGCACTCAAGGGCCACGGGTCAATAGCCCATTCGGCCTGCGACCTCATGGGCTATAGGCGCGTAACCTTTCGGGCTCGAGGTCTTATTGTTAACTGTACTGACCTGGCGGTGCTCAGTTTCATACTCACCCTCCCACCCTTGGGTGTTGCCCCCCCTTAGGAGCTCCGCCAAGTCTCCTCCGATAACGTATATAGCACAATAAGACCACACAAATATACGAACTTTAGAGTGATTATTGAGTGACTTCTTCAGTTAAATTGGCAACGTAGTCCATTTTCGAATTCGCCGCTATACCGCTGGATAGGCATCAACGGGAGCCACATTCTGAAGTCGAAAGAGTTGTGAATACCGACGAGTGCGAAGAGTTTCCTCAAGTTTGTCTATTGTCTCAATTCAAGCCACTAGTTTCACGTCGGTATTCACAACTTTTTCGGCTTCAAACTGAGGCTCCCACTGTATTTATGCGCCGTCGATGCCTATTCAGCGGTAGAGTAGAGAATTCGAAACGGGACTATTGTTCAAAAGGCTGTCTTAAGACATGGGAAAAACACGAGTAAACTAAGGAACATCGAGATGGAAAACAGCGCAAAACTCGTAGGTTTGTAAGACGTTTAATGCCACTGCAGGCCGCACATTTTGGTGATCGTAGCGTGACAGACACCATGTGTAAGTAGCGCCAAAACGGTAAATTATTCTTTTCTGTTTCCCTTCCAGTTAATGGCGACGGCGCCGATGAGATCACCAAAAGGCTCCCACGTGCTGCCTGTATGTTGCCCCGTCGCCATGGTTACTGCCGTCAAGAGGAGGTCCGCTGGTACTTCGACTCAGTCACGCTGACATGTCAGTACTTTGTGTTCAGCGGCTGTGGTCGTAACGAAAATAACTTCCGGAGTAAAAAGACCTGTCAGTATGCCTGTGGGAGATGGGGTAAGTGATGTAATGTTATGTTGCCAAGAGTCAATTAAGCTACGGCTAAAGTAGGACACATGTAGCACGTAACATTTAATGTGTCCTGCATGTGTCCCCGAGTGGCTACGAAACATCGCATCTTGTCTACCCTGCAAGCAGTGACGAGGAAACAACTGCTCGCAGGGGTACATCTTGTCATGCAAAGAAACATTTCTTTGCGTCCACTCAAAATTTCACCGTTTTCTTGCTAATTTTCTCTGAAATTTTATCAAAATAGGATCTTCTGCCACTTTCTAATAAGGTAAGGGGAGAGAGTTCAAAACAATGGTACTCCCGATTTAGGGGGGTGGGGCGGGGTACTTCGATCCACCACCCACCTCCTGACAAAATCGGGCACCTAAAAAGTACCATTGTTTTGACCTCTCCCCTAAATTATTCCAAGATATGGTTTTGGCCGTTAAGTGATGAAAAAACGAAAAGTTTCGTCGGCCATTGTTTGATAGAGCAGATTTCGTATGACTGTAAAAGTGCTGCGACAAAGTTGTGTCGTGCCGCGACTACGTGATTTCATTCCGTGTCTACCGCAGGCCAGGTTCCGTGCCGCGAAAACGCCGCGTCCGCAACTTTTCAGTCATACGAAACCGCTCTATGTTCTCGTGTTTGTTGTAGCTGGGAACGTTTGTACTCTACCCAAGCAACCAGGTCCCTGCTCAGCCTACATACCAAGGTGGTACTTCAACACAAAGACAAAGCGCTGCGAGAGATTGTTTATGGGGGTTGCCGTGGTAACGCTAACAGGTTCAAGTCGTACAGAGCCTGCGAAACCAGGTGTAAAGGTAACTTCATCAAAGTTACCATTTTGCGAAACGTATGTGTAAAATTCTAGTCTAGGTTTCAAAGCGGCTTAATGGACCTATTACAAAGCGGATGGGAAGAGATTGCAACAATGAGTCTTTGAAATCTTGCTGTATATGAACAGTTTTAAAAGTTTGACATCAAAATGTTTATGAAAATCGACAGCCTTGCCTATAAATTTACCTACATATTCCTTCTTAGGCTATCCGATAACGTAATACAAAACGTATATGTTCTCTTGGTCGTAGAATACATTCATATGAGGAAAGGATTATTTTGAATTCCTTTCGACTGGAGAAAAACCGGGGCTTATATACTAGGGTTTTTAATTAAGCATTAGAGCACAACGTTATATGACTTTATCGGCGCAATTGAGCACGCATGATGTTGGGAGAGACACGAGAACGTTATAAAATCACGAGCCGCATGATATAGCGGGAGAGAACCATTACTTATCGGTGTAATAGAGCATAGATTTGGACCAATCAGAGCGCGCGTTATATCGTAGCTATATTATAACAAAACATAAATCAAAATTGCCGACAACAGTTTTGATAGTAACGCGGATTTCACCTGATGATGTCCACAGCCCAGAGTCCTGATATAACACCATGCATCAAACAATACAACCAAGCCATGAGCCGGCGACGCTCGTCCACATTCATCCCGAGCTGTACCGATGATGGTAGCTACGAGATGAGACAGTGTCACGGATCCTTCTGCTTCTGTGTGGATGAGGACGGCGTTGAGGAGCCTGGCACAAGGGTACCCGGGAGAATGAAGACGAACTGTTCAGAGAAACTTGCAGAAAGAGGTATTCGATAAAAGTAGAGACTCTTTCAGTTGTTCTCAAAGAGCCCGTGTCAGCCACTTTCCTATTGTTGTTCGATATGAGAAGACAAATTGCGTGTAGAAATGTTCGCGCCACTAACAATACACTTTGCGCGTTATTGCATGCATCTCCACGCGGACAGCGGCTCGATGCATGTGCAGTACGTCTTTCCTTCCCGTGTTAGGAACATGCAGCTCTCATTCAGGGCAGTAGGGCAAGATCCGTTTGTATAGCTTTCTAAAATGCTCTCCTGTAGAATTTTGTATCCAGACCAATGATCCCTCATTACTAGACTCGCGCCTGACCCGACCTATTGTTTTTTTCAATCTACGGTTGGCACCTTCGCATTACAATGCCAATGTTGATAAATAGGGAATAGCGCTATAACGATCGCTTTAGATTGCTTCTTGACTGCGATAATTACTTTCCAGTTTCGTCTATGCCATGCGAAAAGGAGAGGTCCGAGAAGAGGAATCGCCAGGTCTTGCTGGAGCACACACCTCAATGCAAGAAGACTGGAATGTACCAGGAAATCCAGTGTAGTCCTTGGACGGGATACTGTTGGTGTGTGGATGGTAACGGAACTGAGATGATGGGTACAAAGACCAGGAAGCCACTAAGCTGTCCCACGTTAGGTAAGAAATGCAGCGCGTGAATGAGAGAGAAGAATAAGCAGACTCGAACAGATAGACGAAACAGGAAGACAGTCAGTCTTTCGGCGCCGTCATACTATTTTCATCTTGAGTTGCTACCATGTAATTAGAACGTACCACCTAGACACCACCTAGCGCTTAGCCTGCGTAGCAAGCGCAAAGGGAGAGGAAGAGAGGGGGCGCGCCTAGCGCTCACCGAAAGAGACTACCGCAAAGAGGCGTCTGCGCGCTCAAGCGCAACATTCCATACTGATGACGTATTCTGACTCAGATCAGGTCAAACGAATTACGCGTCCAGTTTAACTAGGTGATATTTAATTTTGTAGCACAATTTTAAATAAGATTTAAAAAACGTGCAACTAAGTTTCACTGGCCACGTATTAATTCTGTTGGCCAGATCTGAGTCAAAATACATCATCAGTATGGAATGTTTGGCTTGAGCGCCCAGACGCCTCTTTGCGGGAGTCTTTCGGCGAGCGATAAGTGGTGTCGGCTTTCGCATGCTACTATATAGCATAGCAGCCGAAGCTCTCGTAACCGACCACCTCGGCAAGATCGGAGTTGGGCGCTTTACGAGAGCGGTTGCTCGTAGAGTTTTAACTGTAGGCATTAAAATGGCAAGCTACCTCGGTATTTACTATAGCGTTACGATCTTTCAGGACGTTTTTATGCCTTGTATGAGCCTGAAGGTTACGAGAAAAAGGCAGAACCTGGTCGATAAGTAGTCTATCAAGTCTTCCCAGCTCTGTATGTAAAGCCGTAATTCGCCCTTCGAATTTGGCTCCGTTCTTTTGCTTTTCCCTAACTTGGTTTCTTGCATTCGGTTTTTAACCGTGCACGCGAATGAGCGAATGAGAGAGGATTGCGTTCCATAGTTCGGAGAATGTTACGTAGAGCGGTATACCGCTGTAAATGATTAGCTACTAAGTATTTCACTTTAAACCATGTATCTTTCACTGGAACTCTTGCTATTTCTCCCTTTAGGAGGGCAACTAACGAAATGTCAGCGGCAGTATGTGGAAAATTCCAAGCTTCGCCTGCGATCTGGCCGGACTGTCCTGCGATGTGCTAATGACGGCAGTTTCCGTGAGATGCAGTGTCGGGGCATGTCGTGCATGTGTGTGAACCGTGACACGGGTGTGGTTATACCGGACACTGTGATAAATATCAGCGAGGGGTACCCACAGTGTGAAACTGCAGGTAAGATGCGTGACACGGGTGTGGTTATACCAGACACCGTGATAAATATCAGCGAGGGGTACCCACAGTGTGAAACTGCAGGTAAGATGCGTTTTGATAGATTGTTTTTTTTTTCAAAAAGGGAGCCGCGAATTAGTGTAGAACCTTCACTTTAGTAAACTTGCAATGTTACATGGTGTCAGTTCTCATATCGCTAGAGCAAACGCAAGTTGAAAATTGAAAAAAAAAAAACAGCCGTTTGTAGAATGCGTCGTCGAGAATGCGTTCATTCTGGGGAACCTTTCCAAATCCCATATAAATGACATCGCGCACCACAGGGAACCCATAACTATCGCCCTACACACACAAATTAATAGCTGCTTTCTGGAAAGGCATCTAAACATGATGAAAACTATCTCTGGTCTCTTTGCACGACGCGGCCCATTTCATTTATTTTCTTAGCTTCAAAATGAATGTGAAATCCAATGATGTCTGTGTTCATATCTGCTTCTCGTTTGTGTCTTGGGCAGGTGGATTGACAGAGTGTCAGAAGAAGCATCGTCAGGCCTTGCGAGACGGGTCGACCTACATCCCCCAGTGTAAAATGAACGGAGAATACCAAGATGTCCAGTGTGACAAGACCAGGAAGGACTGCTGGTGTGTTGATGAGATGGGAAAAGAGTTGTCTGGTACTAAGACAAGTGACAATATTGTGTGCCCTGCACGAGGTGGGTGCTTTGTCATCCTAATGAAACTTATTTGAAAACGCGACTGAAAGCATCGCCAGAAAAGTGCGACTGAAAGATCGCAAGAAAAACGCGACTGATACATGGCCAGAAAAACGCGACTGATCCATCGCCAGAAAAACGCAACTGATACATCGCCAGAAAAACGCGACTGATACATCGCCAGAAAAGCGCGACTGATACATGGCCAGAAAAACGCGACTGATACATCGCCAGAAAAAACGCGACTGAAAGAATCGCCAAAAAAACGCGACTATATACATCACCAGAAAAACGCAACTGAAAACATCGCCAGGAAAAACGCGACTGATACATCACCAGAAAAACGCGATTGAAAACATCACCAGAAAAACGCGACTGATACATCGCCAAGAAAAACGCGTTTGAAAGCATCGCAAGAAAAACGCGATGGTGACCTCTATTTACTCGGTTTCAAGTGAGTGAGTCGCACAGCAAATATAGAGGAAACGCCACAAATTTACATTCAAATTCTAAGATAAAGTAGATTGATGTGCACGTAACACTGTGGTTCTTACCTGCCTTGTAGCAAGGCACGCTCATAACGTGAGCCCGCCAGTGCCACTTTTATGCGCTTTAACGTCTTTTTTTGGGCAAATAACCAACCTTGAAATTGAAATTTCTTCCCTCTTACCAGGAGCAGTCCTCACGCCATGTCAGCGGCGTTACCACACTCGCTCAAGAGACGCTACAGCCCATGAATCAGCGCGCACCTCGCTGCAAGTCAGATGGCGAGTACGAGGAGGTTCAGTGCCACGGGAGAGAATGCCATTGTGTTAATAAGAGAGGCAAACAGGTGCCGGGAACGCGCGTGCACGCCTTGGGAAGAAAGCCTAACTGCGTAAACACAGGTATGCGGTGTGTGGCTCAATATCCATATATAACAAAAGCCGTCGTGACGTTAGGTTTTTATTTACAAATCTCCTCTGTTCTCGCACCACGTTCAAAGCTCATACAATTTGTTTTTTACATATATCTCCTCTGTACACACACCACGGTCACAGCTCATAGAATTTGTTGTTGTTCATTTGGCTTTCAGATTTGAGCGTGACGCCGTGCGAGAAGGCGCAAAGACTAGCTCGCTCGTCAGACTCTTTTGTCCCTCAGTGTAAACCAGACGGTAGCTGGCAGGAGATACAGTGTGTACCAGGCTCAGGAGAGTGCTGGTGTGTGAACGCCACGGGCACCGAGATCAAGGGCTCTAGGAATAAAGGAAAGCCAGCTTGCGTCGCAAAAGGTGTAGGTTTTGCGCCATCAATTGTGCGGATTTGTACGAATCATTTTGTTTTCAATTTCGTGATACTAAATTGAGCCTGCGTAGCAACCGTTCCCCAGAGCTGGAAGTTACTGCCGGTCATCGGATATTGTCCGATCATAATCGACAAATGTCCGACAAAAATTGTGATTTGGTCGGTCCTAATGTCCGGTCAATCGAGTTATTTTATCTGTTTTTAAACTTAAACTTAAATTTAAACTTAAAGTTTTGCGGTGACATTTGAGAATGTAATATCAAAGAAATAATGTGAACTCTCCATTAATTATCTCCAAACACTACTGCAGACAGTTTTTCAAAATACTCAACAAGAGATGGTGTAGATTAAGGTACGAACTCAATATCAGCAAGAATTTTCATAAAAGCGCAATAAACAACCGATATTTTCCGCCTTTTTTGTTATTTTTATTATTATTAAGGTTTCCAAGTTTATTTCCGACCAATTTCTGATATGTCCGACCATTTTGTAAATATGCCCGACCACACTAGGAATTTGATCGGACATTGTCAAGTCACATGAAAAAAAATATTTCCAGCTATGGTTCTCGTAAAATTACACTGAGAGCTGAAAAACAGAGAAAGATCTTTTGGGCGCTCGAAGATACCCTTTGCCTAAACCACGGCAGACTTCGGTGCTGTAAAATGTAAATGTAATAGACCTCTTTCGCTTGGGCGTATGTTTTCCCATTTCAGATCACGTGGATTCCCATTAGTATTTTTCCTTTCTTTTTCTGCTACGCACCAGATATATGAAAATAGAAGCATCCCAAACAAGGAAAGCTTATTCAAAAGAATGCCGCTTGATCTGAAACGGGAAACATTACGTCCAAGCGAAAGAGCTCTGTTGTTAATACCCTTTCTAAAACTTATAGCAGGTTAGCCGCAAGGCAAAAGGTGGGGTTTATTAAAGAGCCCGTGTCAGTCACTCCTATGTTATTGTTTTCGTTCGATATTAAAAGACGAATTACGCGTAGAAATATTTAAATAAACATCTAAAAACAAAGTTTCAGATTTGATTTACTAAATTCAATCGAGAAAACTGCTCTATATTCTTTAAATCAGCCGATGGAAATGGATGCTTTCTCTGCTTTCTTTGGTATGTTGCTATGCTGTCAAAATGGCGGCTGACACAGGCTCTTTGTCACACTCAATATTTGCAGGGCGTTGCTGGACTAGTTATGTCTCTCAGCTGCTGGGTCCTCGTGCGTCGCGGCGTCTGCCCTGGTGCACAAGTGACGGTCAGTTCAATCCGACTCAGTGCTACGGGGAGTTCTGTTACTGTGTGTATGAAGATGGCGAGGAGATCCCTGGAACAAGGATAAGTGTATCTGCTGGTAGACCGCAGTGCGGGAATGAAGGTTCTTAGCCATGCTCAGACTCCTACCTTTTCGCTCCTTGTTGGATAAGGATGTAAACAGATAGTGTAATTCCTGTTGTTCTAGGGCGCGGCCTGTCCCGTTGCCAGAGTCACTACCGTGGTGCCGTATTGTCCTCGTGGTCAGGGGGTTACGTGCCAAGGTGTCAAATGGACGGTCGGTATGAAGAGGTTCAGTGTCATGGGGAGATGTCTGAGTGCTGGTGTGTAGATCAGAATGGACATGAGATACCAAATACTCGTTCATCCGGGCCAGTCAAGTGTCCTGTGTTCGGTGAGTTAATACTAGCCCTTGGTCCGGATTTGTATGGAGATTTCTGGCCGGTTTGTAGACGAGCGGTGTCTTGCTTGGCGTGTCAAGTCCATTCACACGACAGGACATTTCGGCACGGCTCAGATAAAAAAATGGTTCTGGGACTACCTCGGCACGTATGAAATTTGGGTCTGGCTCTGACAAAATTCAGTACGGCAAACCATTTACATAGCGCAAATATAGCGCTGTTCACGCTGTCGTCATCCATTGTTATTAATGTGCCAACCAGAGATCGATTGGTTCACAGAACAAAGGGCGCTATTCAATCTACGGTTGGCACATTAGCATTACAAAGGCAATGTTGATAAACAGTGAATAGCGCTATACCCGAGACGTGCCATTAAATTTGGTACCCGTACCACTTTTTATCCGAGCCAAAAACCCCTGTCGTGTAAAAAACGAGTGAAGCTTTGAGACTCTAGTACCCAGGGTAGTTATTTCGAGACTTCGATTCCAGCTATAATGTAATGCATGCGCTGCATCATGGTCAATGAAGGACATCGACATGGACATCTGCCAAATAAATAACCGAAAGACTTCCAGATCTTGAGTGTTTGTGCATTATGATAGGCTAAAATCGTATTGGGCCTCAATAGGGTGGATCCCTGTGGTTTGCACACAGGGATTTCATCATAAGGTCTATCGCTGCTACTTTATAATTTCTATCAGTCTCTGTATTCAAGTTGTTCATCACTGAGGAGGTTCGGTCGAAAGATCTCTGAAATAAAGAGGCGGGCTTACAGCTGCATGGCGTACTTTCTTGTCTATGGTTTATTAATAGCCCATTCGGCCATTCGGGCTCGAAGAATAATTGTTAAATATATACACTCCACAGGCGGCCATCTGAAGCCCTGCCAGAAAGCCTTTCTATCATACGCGAGGAATCCGTCGTCTGAGGGCGTTGTCCCGCGGTGCCGGGAGAACGGTGATTACGCACCCATGCAATGCACACCTATGTACTGTTACTGTGTGTCCGAAAATGGGACGGAGATATCGGGCACGAGATATAACAAGCGAGTTGGCATTCCGATATGTGGCCAAGGAGGTACGAGGGGTTCATTCAAGTTTCTTGAATTGGGAATTGTCACGGATGTTTTAACAAAATTCTATAGTAAGGCCTAGGACATACGTCTAACCATGAGCCGTTCCTAATCGAAATGAGAAAACTATTCTCACTGGTCTAATTAGTGCGTATATAAGGCATGAATATAATCATCATTTCTTCGCTACTCCCGTGATTCGTGATAAGGACCCTGGTCCCGTGTATGGGTCACGGCGCTTTTACGTCTAATTGTGCTGACCTGGCAGTGCTCCGTTTTATTCTCACCCTCCCACACCTGGGTGACTCTTCGTCTTTAGGAGCTCCGCCAGGTCTCCTCCCATAACTTTATAAGAACAATGAGACCTGTGAAAATCATATGCTATGTTTATGTGCCAGGCAAGCAGCCCCTTAGCTTATGCCAACGCCGGATCATGCAAGCCTTGAAATCACCGCAGCATACTAAAGGGTACATTCCAACATGTAAACCGGACGGGAGTTTCGAGGAAGTGCAGTGTAATCAGGTTACGCGCGAGTGTTGGTGCGTCAATAAACACGGACAGGACATACAAGGAACACGGACCAGAGGGCTCATCAAGTGCCCTACAGCGGGTATGTATCTACTAGTGAAGAAAAAGGTCCGGGGGGAGGGGATGATCGTCGGGTAAAAACGGAGCCTGAGGCGACTTAGTGTTTTAGTATAATTTCTCAAGTGATTCATAAGGTTTTTTAGACAAAAAAATATTGTTTTGGGGGATTATAGCAAGAGATGATTATAGATGATTATAGCAAGAGAAACGAACCTCTCGACCAATCAGCGCGCGGAAATTCTTATAATCACTTGAGTTATTATACTAATATAAAATAACAACCTCTAATTCCTACCTACAGCACAAACCCTGACCCCCTGTCAACAACACTATCAATCCGTCCTGCGCGAATTGTTGAAGCCCGTGTTCGTGCCTCGCTGTGATCCAGACGGTGAATACGAGTCCGTTCAGTGTAGTGATGGTACGTGCTTTTGTGCTAATGCGCATGGCGTGGAAATATACGGGACACGAGTAGTGAACACCGAGAGGCCTCGCTGCCGCAGACCTGTGGGTAAGTTGCTGCTGTCACCGTGTCCCCGTAGCCTTGCAACCAGGCGTGGACATGTTTTTGACATTCTCGTACCCAGAGCTCCCCGGCTCGTCGCCTCGCATGGGAGGCTCTGGTAACATCCATTTGAGGGCCTTCGCTGATTAGCTGAAATGGCGCGCACGCGTACATAAAAGTAGCTTAATCTCGCTTGATAAAAATGTGTCTGTCAAATAACACTGGCATTCGTTTTCTAGTCGTCTGTTCAACCTATGTCTTCGACTTGAACGCTCTAAAAGTAATTGTGAGGCATAAAACCACCATTTTCTTTTGAGCATGCGTCGGTGCCTGTCACCAGAGCCTCCCCTGCGAGGTGACGAGCCGGGGAGATCTGGGTAAGAGAATGCTTTCTTCAGTGTTTTGTTTACAAATATCACGTACGCGCTGGCAGTACAATGAACGATAATTTTTAAATACTGCACAAGGTTTTAGTCGATTGAAGTATAAAAATTTCCATTGTACTGCCTGCAAGTACGCATATTTGTAAACAAAACACGAAATAAAAGTATCATATAAAAAAATAAAAGTAACACTTTTAATATACAATCTGAGTTAATTGCATGCAATAGTATAGAAATGATTTCCCAGTCGCTTAGAACAGTTTTCCCACTGACTGAAAATAGGAGCACTCCACTTAGGTTGACTCTTTGTATTTTCATAATTCTGCGAACTTCCACTTGACATTTCCGAACTCCAAACTGCGTTTTGGCTTCCGTCAATCAAACCTTTTAAGTCAAGTCCACGCATGTTTTCTAAGTTTAGTTTGCATTTTACATTGAAAAATTGTGTTTTAAAGCCTAGCAAGCCCCTATCAGTTCACAAGATCTATCAATGCCGGCGTGAAATCACCCAGACCTGTTCACTAGTTTGATTGACGGAAGCCAAACCGTGGTCGGTGTAGAGTTCGCAGAATTATGAAAATCGCAGAATTATGAATAGCTTCGTCAACGATTGAACTAATTTCGTGGCGTTCAACTTCTGAAAATCTTGACGTTATGGATGCGCTTGTGGACATTCTGCACATATTTTATGCGTTATTGCCAATACGCACTCGCTCGAATTTCGCTAGGTAAATCAAACTTCGCGTGATCATGACCTCGGCTCCACCATGGTTTGGAGATGATTAGGGTTTGGCGAGGAAAAATGTCAACGTAGTCGCCAAATGTTTTTAAAACAATTGCTGTCAATAGCCTTAATTCAGGAGAAAAAGAAGGCAACCAGAATTATATTATGCCATGGCGACCAACTCCACTAGTTGGCGACTAGAATTTGGGGTCTTTCTGTAGGTACCGGAGACTATTGTATTCTGTGTTAGCTTCGTTCTTTGTGTTACTTGGAGTCCTTTGTCTCGGGTCCATTGTCTCTATTGAGTTACGTCAACTGTGCTCCGGTCAGCTCCGGTACATACAGAACGAACCAGAATTTGTTATTTAGAAAAAAAAATTAATGTCGGGCCCTGGACTCCGGTCCCCGATCCCTTTCCCTTGTCCCTTTTCCTTAATTTTCCATCACCTTGTTTGATAATTACAATATAGATCGGGACCCAACTCTGTGCCAGAGGCAGCTGCAAATCTATCGTCGGTACGAGAAGCGGAACCTACTGGAACCTCAATGTAAACCTGACGGTTCCTTCTTCCCTGTACAATGCCATGGTGCACAGTGCTATTGTGTGGATGGAAGGGGCGTGGAAAGGCATGGTACAAGGAAGAACTTCATCTCGGGAAGACCGGACTGCGAACGTCTAGGTGAGTGGCTCTTTGTTTCTACGTACTTCCTTGTTGAGCTCAATACTTATACAGTGGTGCCTCTATTTATCGGCGACCTATTAATCGGCCAATTTGTCACTCAACTACTGTATTTAGTACCTCTATTAACGCAGCCACCATTTTCCGGTCCCAAATGCTATTATCAACTTTATTAAGCGGCCACAAAACCCTATGAATGATTCCTAATACCATTTTAGTAACACAAAATGTCATGACAATTGATAACAACAGCAAACAAGCTTACAAGCCGCTAATACAACTGAAACTTCCGGTGGCGGTTCTTTGAGAAGCATTTTTACAGTAGTTTCAGCGGACATTAAACAGTGAAAGACTATTCTTGTACTTCTCTATTGAGCGGCCATTTGCCTCGGTGCCGAGGGTGGCCGCTCAATAGAGGTACCATTATATCACTTGTGTGTGTGTCTGTCTGTTTGTCTTTTTGTCTGTCTGTCAGTCTTTCATATGTTTTTGTTTGTTAGTTTGCTTTCTTGCTTTGTTATCAGGACAGCTTCTCATAGTGTCGTTCACTCCTCGTGGTGTCTGCTTTCTTTGCTTGCTTCCTTCTTATCGCGCAAAGTTCCTCTCATTTTCTTTCCAGCCTCTAGAGTTTCCTTGACACCCTGCCAGCAACTCGTACAAGAAGCCATCCAGTTCCTGTCGTCTCCTCCACGCAACGTTCCACGCTGTAAAATGGACGGTCGGTTTGAGGAGATTCAGTGCAGCCATCTGACTGGTTACTGCTGGTGTGTGGACACCGAGGGAAGAGAGAAGAAAGGCACAAAAACTAAGGGACATATCGCATGTGGACTCGCTTGTAAGTGATTTTTATTATATTAATCAGAGTTAGGTCCTTTTGAGGATGATACAGCCTAAAATCAGCGAGCGAAATACTTGGAAAAGTATTCTCCCCGAATGTTGGCTACCGTTAGTGTTCTAATACGTCCCATGTGAAAGGGGATGGGGGAAGGATGCTAGCGTTACTTATTCCTTTCTCGGGTGGTAAAATTATTAGTATTATTATTATTACTTCCAGACGTTTCTAAAATAAAATGTGTTATTTGTTAAGATTCCAAGTCAGCATGCTGGAAGGAGTATGTGAAAGCAGTGAAGTCTCCACGAGCGAGCGTCTTCATTCCTTGGTGTACAGCGGTTGGTACCTATCACCATACCCAGCTACAGGGTTCCCACTACTTCTGTGTAAATGATCGCGGACGAGAGATCCCGGGTACCAGTATTAGCGTCAAAGTTGGAAAACCCAATTGCACCAGACTAGGTAGGGCAATCAATACGAGTCGTGACAATAGGCCGAACATTTGCACATGACGTGGTTGAATTATTGCTCGGAGCAAGCGCAGCGAGCGGATAGCAAATCTAATTTTGTACCTCACCACAGTTTGCAAACGGTTCGCAAATGTACCCTTTCGTACTTCCGTTCGATTCCCATTTCACTTGCACCAGGCTCGACTTAGACGATTGCACAAATGTACTCACGAACTCACCAATGCACAGCTTTGATTCTCGCACATGCGCGGTGCGATCATATAGCAGGGCAAGCGATTTTCAACTGTATCCTGTCTCATTGGCGGCAGACCATAATTCCTTATTGTGTAGAAAATTAAGGCTATTAGGGAGGTCAAAACAATGATGCGTTTTGGGTACCCGATTTGAGGGTGGAGTGGTATGACCTGGCATCACCAACCCAATTTTCACGAAAAGTCCAAATTTTGACTCAAAATTCCTCCTGAAATAATAATCATATCAAGAGGATGGAGTCGTAAATGGCTTCTACAAGACGAGAACAACGCATTTGTGCAATAGAATCAGTTACCTTTGAATTACACATCTCTACAGGTTCCCCACGATACACCCCATCCCTATGCCAACGCAAGCAGGCCAAACACCAGTATGCCCCGCTGGCCTTAGGTAGCTATATCCCGTCCTGTAAACCTGACGGTAACTATGACGACATACAGCATGAGATGACCTACGGTCAGAGCTGGTGTGTGGACTTGAAAGGCCAAGAGATAGACAAGTTGAGGACAGCAGGGCTGATAATCTGCCCACCAGATGGTAAGAGAGGGCAGAGCCGTAGCATGGGGAGGGGGGATATTTCTGGTGGGGAGGGGCTTCGCCTCCACCACACGATTAGATCAGTTGATAAAGCAGCGGGCTGTTGTGCGGGAGGTTAGGAGTTCGGTTAGGAACTCTCAAGAGTCTCACGTCTTCTTGCTCGTTCAACCAGTTCTTGTTACGCGTTTCGGCTCTAGAGTGCCCTTTTCAGACGACCTTTTCAAAGTTTGAAAAGGGCTCACTAGAGCCGAAACGCGTCACAAGAACTGGTTGAGCGAACAAGAGGACGTGAGACTAAAGATAGTGAGTGAAACAAGCCAAGACAATATTCCCTGTCAGAGCAAAGAAAAGGATCTGCCAGATAATGTTTCTCATTCTACTTTTTGTTTTGACTTCAGCTCCGCTTACAAGGTGCCAACACATTCTTCGGTCAGCCTACACGGCTGTTTCGAAAAACGGCGACACTCCGTATTTCGTCCCCAAATGCCGGGTGGATGGTGGATTTGACCAGATACAGTGCCATGGTCTTACTGGACAATGCTGGTGTGGGGACATCAATGGTGTGCTGATTCCAGGAAGCGTGACCAGAGGCAGGAGTCCTAATTGTAAATCATTTGGTAGGTCAAGCGTCACGGTTATTCTGACCATTAATGTCATAGCTATTGTTAGATATACCAAATAAGTGAATAGTCATTTTCGCGCGCTCTGATTGGTTCCTGAAGTAGTAGATATCCAACGCTGTTTACAGTTTTGAGAATACTCTCAATATAGCGGCTCGTTTCGTTTCGAATCTCTAAATCCGCCGTATTTTATTCTACTGATTTGGTATATACTAAAACAACTATCCCCCGCAGGGTCGGTGCCTAGCGGTGGAAATAAATACCTCGATGCTTCGCGTGTCGGTATATATCCACCACTATTCACCTCCCCTTCGGGCGATAGTTGTTAACTATCATTGGTATTGCACCAAAATTTTATACTTGATTTTAATAATTTGAAAATATCACCCTGCATTTCCTAAATCAGCCGATGGAATGGATGCTTTCTCTGGCTCGGTACGTTTGTGCCGGCCACTAACTTGATCCCAAGAAATAGCCACTCAAATGTCTTCAACGCGTTTAATTTACCCTCGAATTAGGCAAAGATCTGGCGGGTTGTTCAAAGATGGATTAAATTTAAACCAGGTTTAGTTCTGAACAAAACCATCGAGTCACCATGGTAATTAATCCTGGATTAGTGCTAAACCACTTTCGAACAACCGGACCCAGCTGCATAACAAAATAACACTGACATATAGGGCTGCAAAACGACCGAGAACAAACGAAAGGCAAACAAAAATACTCACAAAATGAGCGCAAATACATGACAAGATGGCCGACACAAAGACACGTGGCACACGCACTGCATGACGTTACACTAAAACCACGCGGGACAAAACTACGGGACAATCTACTAAATACCGCTTGTTGAGGTTTGGCCTCAACACGTTTCTGGGCTGACAAAATGGCGGCTGTTAGAGGCTTTTTAACGTCAACATCGATAACCAGTCCTCTTTATCACAACCGTCAAGGGTGTTGCCTGGTAGGTTCGCATGTGTTTAATGTCATGATTATAAGCAATTAGAGCGGTTTTCACATGACTGTCGGAAAGCAATTGCAATTGAGCAATCACTAGCCAATCAGAATCAAGAAAAATCACAACTTGCTCATAAATGGCTTTTTTCTCAGGCAATCACAAGCCGAAGCAATTACTAAGTAATTACACAATTGTATTTACTACAGAACTTGATTGGCTGAGAAAAAAAGAGTAGCCAATGAGAACGCAAAGCAATCGTCATTGCATAACAAGTCTTGACAGTCATGTGAAATCCGCTCTATTGGATGTGACTAACCGTTCTGCTCTAGCTACACCGTGCTGAAGAGACCCAAAAGGTCGAAACAGCTGTCCACGGTTGCTTATGTACTTTCAGTTTGGACTCTATCATGCCACTGTCCTGTTAAGATTTTTTGCGTAGAATCAGCCTTTCTGTCTCATGTTAGAATAAACAATGTCGAGACAGCGGGTGGAATCAGGCCAGGCCGAGCCTGATTCCACTTGGCGATACATTGTTTATTCTGGAGATCACAAAAACCGAATTCAATAATTGTTTTATTATACATTGATTCAGTAAAAATACTTTTCTTTCTGTCAAGCAATTTATTTTACACAAGCGCTTTTTAAAATAGGGAAAGCGCTCTAGTCCCATGATGCATTGCGCGCGTATCAAGAATCAGCATGCTGATTCTTGAATACCCTCAAAGTGCGTGATTCCCAAAGTAAAGCGCGCGCTCGTAGGCAATCAGAATCGATATAGTGAGTACAATGTATAATCACCATTAACGTCGCCGTCGTCGTTATTGATGACAGGGTGCTTGTAGGCTGTTTTTCATTGTAAGTCATCGCTTGTTTTCCAGAGAAGATGACAGCTTGCCAGAAACAACGAGTCATAGCACTTGGTCTGACAGGGAGGCCTAGCTCAGCAAGATACCTACCCCAGTGTAAACCTAATGGTAAATACGAAGAGGTACAATGCCATGGCGCGACAGGATTGTGTTGGTGCGTGGATGAGCGGGGCCAAGAAATCACAGGGACTCGGACGTGGGGACACGCGCGCTGCCACATCTCTCAATCAGGTAATAATGGACCAGGAAACTCGCACTTTGAGTTATAACAACGTTCTAGTAAACCACGGAAACAATGTTACGCAATTGCGCACAACGGGAAAGGCATGGAATCTTCAATGGAAGAACTTCATTAAAAAATGATAACCTTGTTTGTTTGCCCTAGGAGATGTTTCGGCAATCCTGAAACTACACATTTCAAATCCTGTTAACTTTATAACATCCACTTTATGTTATCAATGGTGACATCAAAACCAGAAAAAAGTGATGATCAAGAATGATGAGCAAGATGATCAACACATCTAAATATTGTAATAAATATACAATCAGGACAAGGTTTTGATGTGTCGTGGCTTTTACATCAATGAGCCGAGCATAAGCCTTCTTTGATTGTTTATATGCCATGTATAATCAGTTCGTTTATTTGCCATAGGAGAATTCCCACTGGATCTAGTAATAATGCTTCCGCCATCCCCGTCTTCTTTGAAAGGCCTTTTTTGATTGTTTATATGCCATTTATCATCACTTCGTTTGTTTGCCATAGGAGAATTCCCTCTGGATCTAGTAATAATGCTTCCGCCATCCCCGTCTTCTTCCACCCAAAAGTTCCTGCGTCGATTCGCCAGCTCTATTGTCTCCTCATTCGACGTGTCGCGCAGGGGTACCCACGTGAGTCTTGTGATATCCGCTTCAGAGGTGCAGGTTCCTCTGAAATTTTCTAGCCTGCCATGGGGACGACGCTCGAAACAGAGGGTACTGGACATCATTAGAAGCATGGATATGGAAGGAGAGGCAGAAAAGCTTGATCAAGGGTTGCAATTCTTAGATGAGAAGATTTTCGTTGAATCGAACAGAATGAGAAGAAACGCCAAACGGGTAAGTTCGAGAACGTCGTCAGAGTGTTAAGAATGTCGAGCTGGTATTCAAACCATACAACCTTTAAATGAAAAATGTGCAAATAGCGAGCTAATCCGGCAATGAAGGTCAGCAGTGGTGCGTGCACCGACTGAGGCAACAACTAGCAACAATACACAATAACGGAAAAAAGAAGAAGAAATAATACGTGATAAACATACACGTATAAACATACACGAATAAATAAATAAGTAACTTAAGGTATAGATAAACTATACCTCACTCGTGATTTTACAACGTGTCTCCCAACATCACGCGTACTCTATTTCGCGATAAATTGTGCTCTAATGCTTAAATAATCTTCTATTTTAGGTACTGGTATTAGTGATCGACAAGAAACAAAACCGTGGTAAAGGAACAAAACACATTCCTCTAGACCAGGCATCCAGTGGGCTGAAGTCCAAGGGGGTCGACGTTTTCAGTGTCGGGGTTGGCAGCGGTATTGATATGAGTGAACTCATGTTGGTATCATCCAGAGCTGAAAATGTATTTACCGCGGAGAGCTACAGATCGCTGGCGAAGAGTCGCTCGCAGACGGCGGAATTTATTTCTAATATGACAAGGGAAGCTGGTAGAGGTATGTGCTACTTTGGAACGCTACTTTTTAATAGAGCGAATTTCAGAAGAATGTCGAATGTTATTCAGATTTACTTTTTATTGTGTTCTCTTTGCGTTTCGATTCGCCGAACATGGCGACTTTGCTCTCCCAGCTAACCAGATTGCTTACTTGCGTTTAGTTTTGCAATCATGCCTTCTTGGGTCACGACTTACCCTGATTGGTTAGTTATTGAATGGGTTTCATTTCTGATTGGCTACCTGTATTTCCTTTGCGTTTAGTGTTCTCACTCATCTGAAATCTGTTCTATTGGAATTTCTTATTTACTTATCACTATCAAGACTTACTCGTTTATGTTCGCAAATATCCTGACAGCAGATGTCCATTCCTAGCCTTTTCGGATGAGAATGTCTTTACCACTTAAAGAGCTTTTTTTGGTGGTGGGAAGGTGTGTTTCATTCCACTCGTGATAAAAGTGTACGCCAAGTTGAAAAACGTGGACGCCAGAGTATGTACCCTAGACAGTAGCCAGAGATACTAGTGCTTTTTGTAAATAACAGCATCCTTTTCCTGTTTATTTTCCTAGACGAACACCATTGTAATCTAGTGGTTGACGTTGGTTCCTGTCATGCCTCGATTGGCTCTTGGTACTATGACAGTATCAATGGGCAATGTCTGCCTTTTAAGTACAGTGGATGTGGAGGCAATGCGAACAACTTTCCAACACACGATAAGTGTCGACGAAAGTGCGCAGGTGAGGCATTTGAGGAAAGGATTGCCTTTTTTCATAGATCTGTCAGTAGTCGCAAATGTAGTTGCGAAATAGTCCTTTTTACAGTTCCTCGCTATATTGTGATTCAAATTGGAATTCTAGTACTGTTGACTAAACAATACATTGGTCATCGGTAGACTCGACTTCAGGCTAGAATTGCCATTTGAATCACAATAGAGCGAGGAACTGTGGAAAGGACTATTAGCTAGTTACGAGAGTTGGAAACCGTCTGAGAAAAGCGTACATCTTTAGTAACACCATTCCATTGTTTTTCTGTGTGTGTGTGCTTGTTTGCTTGGTTAGTTTCCCGCTAACCGAAACTAAATCAAGCTTGCGTTTTCTGAACGTTCCTATTGGTTGAGGTCTTGGGTCATTGTTTAGTCAGCCAATCAAAACGCGAAGAAAAACTTCTTACTATTGTTTCCTTGTTTTCTTTCTTTTTGTTTGTTTGTACACTTAGTTTTTTCTGCTGTTTGCGCGACAATTTCTGATCGATCTCTTGTCTTTTCGCTAACTTATAGTAATCTCAGTAATTTCAGTTAGTTTGAATGGGGAGTTTGCAGGTGTTGCGTGACATTTTGAATTTTGATCCTAGCAAAATAAAAACACCATAACTGAAAAGAGCTCACCGAAATGTGTGAAATCCTCAAATTTGAGGTGATTTCGACAAATAACACTGAAGTTATGAGCGTCGGAAGTTGGTTGTTTTCCTATAGGTTTAATGTTGTGGTGGGCAACAGTTTCCCACCACAACAGTTAAACGTATAGAGAAACAGCCTACTTCGGGCGCCAATAACTTTGCTAATATTTATCCAAATCAACTCAAATTTTCGGCTTTTTCTAATTTCGGCAAGCTCTTTTCAAGATTCAAAATGTCACGCAACACCTGCAAGCTCCCCATTCTTACCTGCTTCGAGACAATGTTACAAGCCCTTGGGCAAGGTTGTCCAATACGCACCTTGTACTTTTGTAGGTGTATTCCCGAGGTGTTTAGCAGAAAGCAGAAGACGATCCCATCTAGTGCTCGGCCATTACACTCCCTCCTGTACCATCCGAGGGAAATACCAAGCTCTTCAGTGCTATACAGCATCCGGGATCTGTTGGTGTGTGGACAAGAATGGCGCAGAGAAGCCTGGTACTAGGATGTCAGATGGGACTCCTGTGTGCAATGGGCTAGGTGAGAGTTAAGATGCTGGTTGACGATTCGATTCGTTCCAGCTATAATTGCGCGCGCTCTCTTTTCTTCAGAATGTACACAAGTACCAGATGCAACGCGCTTATACTGGTCACTTGATTCGTTAAATATGGCACAACTACAGCATTTGAGAACGCATTATTCATTATTGCTGGATTCGTGCATTTATTTCGACCAAGTACGAGATCAGTCCCACCCTTAGAGCAGATTTAATATGACTGTAGTGAAACCAATCGTAAAGTACTACAGCAATTGTCTTAATAAAACCTATAGAAGTGATTGCAAATTGCTCATGACAGTCAAGAAATCCGCTCAATTTGATAGAATACGTTGTTTTAAATGTCCCATCATTGTCAAGCTGTTGTTGTTGTTGTTGTTGTTTATTTTGTATTTTATTTTTTATCAGAGAAAGTCACTCCTTGTCTTCAAGAACGACGAAAAGCTCTTGGAAGGACAGGCGTCCCGACAGTCGGCCGACATGTTCCCGAGTGCACACCGAGCGGCGAGTACAGTCCCCGGCAACGTCTCGGAAACTCCAAGTTTCATTGGTGTGTCGATCAATCAGGATACACGATATCGAGAACGCAAAGATGGGTGATGTAAGCTGTGCCAAGAGATCGGGTACGATTGAACAACGATTGCCATTTGTCACGAGGGTGGAATTTCATGTTTCAGGAAGCCTGGGTGGCGCTACAAGTCACGGCGCTTGTCTCTCGCCTCTGTCACCCGGGAACGGGGTGACAGAACCCCAAAATGGCAAAGATTTCTACCCTTAGGTCAGGTAAAGTCAGATAGGCTTGATTCTTTGCATAGAGCATCCTTATACAATAAGAAACAAAATAAAACTGAGTATTTTTTTCTAATTGATCCGTCTTTAAGATATCAGCTGCTAAACTTTGGTTACTGCATCGTTTTATGGCAAAATTTGTACAATTCTGACAAAAAAATGTCAAAAAGTGCTGTAGCAACCAAAGTTTAGCAGCTGATATCTTAAAGACGGATCAATTAGAAAAAAATACTCAGTTCTATTTTGTTTCTTATTGTATAAGGATACTCTATGCAAAGAATCGAGCCTATCTGACTTTACTTGACCTTAGGGTAGAAATCTTTCCATTTTGGGGTTCTGTCGTTCGGAGACCTTGCTTGTGGGTTGAAATGATTCGTCATTAATCCTGTGTTCCGCATCTTAAAAGTGATGAGACAGTAAATCGATATCCCTCACATTCCATTGCACCTAACCTGTATATGGGAAACGTATCAGGGACGTTAATTTTACTACACTACTACACTCACGATTGTACAGTCTGTACAGTATGAAATTGCAGTCTTCATCTTAGATATCATTTCACATTTCACAACCCTGGGAACCGCATTTGATCAAATACAGTATGTTACAGCTAAAACGTTACATCGTGACCCACGCAAGAAACATCAAAATGTGTTTTGATTTTTGACTTTGCTGTTCCCTTAATCAAACTACCTGAGCCACCTCTTGCCCTGTTTCGCCTGGTGCAATTATCTGGCTTCCCTCTGAACTAAAACCAGACAACGTTACGACGGAAAGCCAGGCGACTGCACTAGGCGAAACAGGGCAAGAATCTGATTGGCTCATAAGATTTGACTGGCGGAACCGCAAAACCAAATACAAATCGATGATTTGAAAACGCGGGTCGCGATGCAACGATTTTAGCTGTAATTTGCGGTATACAAACGCTAACAGTTTTTTCTTTTACTTCTTTTTTGTCTTTAGACAAACCTCGGTCACTTCTATCCGAGTGTCAACAAGAGCGTGATCGTGCTACGATGGGGTGGCCCGTCCATTCTCAAGTCAGGTTTATCCCCACGTGCACGTCACGTGGTAAGTACGCGCATGCCCAGTGCTATAAAGGCTACTGTTGGTGCGTGGATGAGGACGGAAACGAACAACCTGGTACAAAACAGCGGGGACAAGTGGACTGTCAACGTATTGGTAAGCCTATGCCTTTGTTACCTTCTTAGCGGGTGTTTCTGTGGAGTTTCAAGAGCGAAGTACACCTTGGCAGAGCTAACAGAGAACCGTTCTTCTACCTGGAGCGCCACTTCGTCACTTCAGCCATTTGAGTGTCTTTGCTGATTGGCTAATTTTGTAACGTTCGGGCAAGCAAGTTCTTCCTTTCATCGTCTCTGTATAAAATCTCGCGCATGCGTCTGTGGCTGTTACGAGAGCCTCCTCCTCGAGGTGATGACGGGGAAACGATGTCGATGGGTACGAGAATGACAGAGAACGCGAAAGGGGAATACCGTGCCATCGTGTGCCCCATTTCTCACGCAGGTTATCTGCCAATGTCTATAGGACTGACATCTACATTATTTTGCATCCTAAATATGCAGGTTTCCATGACAGTTAAATGTTGATGTCACTGGAGATATTACATACAGGCTTGTCAAAAAGTACCAAACTTTAGGATCCATGCTCCATATTTTTCTGCCACCAGATTTGTTCTTAATTTTAGCCCTTGATTCTCGAATTTCTGGCGGATTCCGTCTCAAATTCTCTAGCTTTTCTCCAGGTTATTGCTTCATTTTCTCTTCTATAGAGTCACTAGGCGCGTGTTCAATGGAGCGCCGTCTAGTCCATGCCATGCGGCGTCGTTCTGAGTTGCCATTCTTCCTCCCTCGCTGTCGAGACGACGGTAGCTACAGTCCTCTCCAGTGCCACGCTGCCACGGGTTTCTGTTGGTGTGTTGACAGGAATGGAAACGAGATAGCAGATACTAGAAAATGGGGACGTAAAGATTGTGCAGGGGTGAATGGTAAGTAACCAAATAAGGTTACATTTGTAATATGCGTCCATTATGTTTTATCCTCCTTGTTTCTAGCATGTACCAATAGAATGAGTCACACTGTCTGAAGAGCTTGTTAGCTCTAGGTCTTTCAAACAAACCTGGCAGCGCCTTAGAAAACTAAAATCCAAAGGCAAGCCTCAACCAGAACCTAACGGCCGATCAAAGCCATATTTGGAATCGTTTACCTTATTAGTAAGTGACAAAAGATCCTCTATTGATAAGAATTTGAGTGAAAGTTGCAAGAAAACGGCGAAATGTTGAATGAAAACTTACAGGAATTACAGAGACTCGAGTTCTCAATCTGTCCACCATCGTTTTGGCTTGGTAACCACGCTAGATAACCCACAGATAGCCCGTGGGTGGCTCGACTCAGTCCTCCAAAGTCCAGATAGCAAAAACAACAGGGATTAATTCATATGGCATTTAAAATGACTTTATATGATTATTCAAAGAGCTTCAGGAGGCTAGATTCCGCTAAGAAAATAGCACGAAAAAAGCGATATCGCAAGAGTGATATTTTCGGCGGAATCTACCTACTGAACGTTTTGAATAGACTTGAATCCCATGATATCTCGTCATCGAGTTACACAAAAAAGAGATATCATAGGATTCTATGTGGTATGTCCTCTTATATACCACGGAATGACGTAATAAAGTGAGCAAAATGTTGTGGACTCACGAGGCGCAAATATAAAGACCAAAACATTGCGCGCGCAGCCAACCGGTGTTTGTGGGCGTGTTTTACTGTGACAAATTTGTGGTATATGCTTTTATGTACCCATGGTTGAGAGCCAATCAGAATTCGAGAAACGCGCGCGTTGTGGTATAATTCTCTTTTAGCTTATACTTTCTGATGATATCTCAGAAACCCAAACTGCGTGCCAGCGACGTCGTCAGGAATGTGAAGAGCAAAAGCGTCCTGGTCAGTTCAAGCCAACCTGTAAAGCTGACGGCTCGTACGAGGAGGTGCAGTGTGATCAAATGGATTGTTGTGTGTGAACAGACGTGGATACGAGAGACAGGGTACCCGCTCAAAACACAGGCCTGACTGCAAACTTCTAGGTAAGGAGGCCATTTATTTCTGATTGGCTAAAGCTCGTGATTCTTTTTGTTTGGAAAGTGAGAGGAGAGAAAAGGCACCTCACGTTGGGATCAGAGATATTCACGCAAGAGTCCATTACTAAGAGTAAAAATCTCGTATAATATATCTCTCCTCGTCAACGCCAAACAAGTGATGAGGTACCTGGGGCCCGTTTCTCGAAACACCCGAGAATTCTCGGGCCCGAAAAAGTTGTGTTTTCAATTTTAGCAGATTGATCCCGAGTTTTTTCGCTTTCTTTTCTATCCTGCTGATATTCTAGAACTATATTTTTAGTGTCTACGTTTGAAAAAATAGATTTCATTCAACCCGATAAGTCTCGGGAGAGCAGCTTCTTCCGAAAACTATGTTGTAAAAGAGACGTTTTACGGCTCAAGAATTCTCGGTTGTTCGAGAAGCGGGCCCCTGCCCCCGGCCAAGGTTTTGGGGCTTCTTACCTTTTAGACATTCCATTTAACCGATTTGGTTTTATTTGTATCACATAGCTTGGTTGAGTCCATGCCAAATTCAGCGGCGGAATGCGCTTAGCATACACGGTATCCCTGTTGTGGGTCGTTATTACCCAGAATGCAAAGCAGATGGGTCTTACGAGTCTGTTCAGTGTAATCCGAGTAGCCGCGTGTGCTGGTGTGTGACGTCACAAGGAGAAGAAATCCCCGGATCAAGACGAGACCCCGGCGTAAGGCCGAACTGCGGTAATTATATCAATAACAAAAATGCCAAGCATGTCGCTTGGAGTTTCTGTTTACCGTCCAAAGCCGAAGAAATAAATTTAGATATTGTACTCTCTACTCTGTTTTAACTCAATGTCTGCTAGAAAGTAAACGAGAAAAAATTCATGATTGTCACCCCAGGCCCTGTTGGTAGGCTCCCCAGTCTCCATTGACGCATGCGTTGCTTAATTTTACAGCTGTTTCAGGTAACACGCGAAATAACTTGTTACAGCATCGTGGAGTTCTGCGTTGCAATCAATGCAATCCGTTCGAGCCAATAAGATTCTTGCCTAGTGCATTTGCTTGGCTTCCCTTGCAAGACTGCAATTCACTGCAGTAGAACTTGGCAATGATTGATTGATTTGCTTGGATCTATTTGACTCACGTGGTTTGATAGACAAAAATCGGCACATACACTCGGTCGAGTGAAAACAATTTTACAATTGTAACCACCCAAAGGAATCATGATATAATCTGAATTGGGTGGCAACAAGATGTTAACAGCGTTAGCCGATTTGTTCTATTGACTAAAAAATGCAGCCAAAAGCCCACTTAACAAACTGGGTCCCCTTAAGCTGGCTACTTGAAACTGCTGTAACTCACTTAACTTGCGTATTCTATAGCCTGTTTGCAGACGGTAGATGGTGTTAGCCAGGTTTGTGTTCTCGGTCGCCATCTTGGATTTGCGTCGCGCGATTCTATTCCTTGCCGCCAGGCCGCGCACGCTCCAAAATCCAAGATGTCAGCGGCGATCTCTAACACCAGGGTTCTCCACCATAAACACAACGCCTTCAATCACAGGGAACTTCTGCAGAAACCCATCCATGGGAAAAGCTGAATTTCCTAAGGCACACGCATGGGAAGTGTTCGGAATTCATATGGTTAGCCATGGGAAATCCGAACACTTCCCATTCTTCTACCATGGGAAATTCAGCTTTTCCCATGGGTGGATTTCTGCAGAAATTCCCTGTGAATGCCTACCCATTCTACTGATCTCGGCTTCACTTTCGTTCCTAGACAAGAACTTGTGTCGTGCCCTACAAAACAGCAGTAGCGAGAATGGTATTCAATGCCTTGATGATGGTAAATTTTCGCCCGTCCAGTGTGACGACCACTTTTGTTGGTGCGTTGATGAATATGGAAACTCGCTATATAACACTATCCTTCTGAAATCGAGTAATACATCGTGTAATGGTAGGTGTTTTCTGTGTTTCTTTATTTGCGAATGCCAATTCGGAATCCAATTCCATCCGCTCGATAACACACGAAAATACACCAAATTCGTACTTATTTAGCAGTTGAAAGATTATTTAAACTCGTTTTCAGTCACACGTGCACCCTGCGCTTTTCGATTCCGAGTCGCGACTGGTCTTTGGTGAACGTCAATAAGACTTTCGACCTAGCCACAGGCCCACAAGCTAGCAAAATATGGCCGACCGCGCATTTTTAGGTTTAACAAAGCTCGGTTGGTCACATTTTGCTAGCCGTAGGCCCGTGAAGAGGTCGAAAGTCTTGATTGACGTCCATCAAACACCAGTCGCGACTCAGAAACGAAAAGTGCAGGGTGCACGTGTGACTGAAAACGAGTGTAACAAACCAATACGATTTTTTTGTTCATTTCTTGTGAATTGACTGCATTAAAGCTACCTAATTAACCCAAAATGATCATGACACTACCCATTTAATGCTCTCGCCATGTTTATTCGTATGTTTCAAGGTAAAGGAATCACCACGTGTCACTACGGACACAATAATGCGATGACCATGAAACACGCTTGGCCATTCCAGTGTAGAGCAGATGGATCTTTTGATACGATGCAGTGTAGCGATGCCTTGGGAAGCCAATGCTGGTGCACCAGTCGCTATGGGAGAGAGAGGGCCAAGTCTAGAACCAATGGGAAGGCCAACTGCGAGTCAGAAGGTAAATTAACGTCAAGCAGGAGCCCATCACCAGGAAACTCCATCACTTATTGGTGTACGTCCGAATCACAGCATTAGATTAATCTATTTTTAGATTGTAGATTTTGAATCCCGTGAGAATAAGTTGTCATGGTTACAAATATGTCCCCTCCCTCATAAGAAAGATGGCTGAAATTAGCGTCGCAATCGCACGCGTTGTACGTACCGACCATTCTCACTCTCTAAGTACCAATTGTCCTCGTATAAAGTCCATGTGATATAATCCAACTTCGATATAAAAATGATAACTTAGAGCAAAGGGTATGGGTAATAAATAAAAAGAAAACTGTCGCCTTGCCGAGGTTGCAAAGCTTCCTTATCAGAATATTCCCCTTACCTTATTTGGAAGGAATGTAAGTGTTTTTCCTCATATCTTAGCGAGAAGAGTCGGATACTTCACCAGAGCTTGCAGATGGTCCATTGAGAAATATCGACCCTTGGTCGCCATTTTATATTTAATCATCAGCCAATGCTCACTTTTGCTATCGAGGAAAATTTATAGCTCTGGCGGTGCTTCCCGTCAGAGCAGTTGCACGTGTAGCTTTAAAGAAAAGCTGCTTATTTCCATGATCACGCATTCGTGAGATGAATAAATATAACAAGAAAAAACAAACCTCCCAACCAATCAACGCGCGGAATTTCTTATAGTAACTCCAACGTTTTTCTTATCGCAGAGGAAAAAGGAAATTGCAAGCTTCCGTTCGAGCGTGGCCCGTGTAATGCAATCCTTCCTCGCTGGTTTTTTAACTCCACGGCAGAAGAGTGTGACGTGTTTCTCTATGGAGGGTGTGACGGCAACGCCAACAATTTCCTTTCCTATCAGAGATGTCACGCAACTTGTCAAGGTCAGTCACGGTGTTCCAAAATCCATATCCAGCAGACAATATGCAATCGCAACAAATATTCAAACTTCCCCTGTTGAGGACCTCCAGCAATGCCAGGGTGGAATGAAACAATTTTAGTGGAATTTCAGGATGGGGGATTGTGGTCCCCAACATGAGGTTGCGGATTTTTATTTTGCGACTGCAAATTTCATGAATTATAAAATGAATGTCAATCTGGAGATTGAGAGATTCATGGTGATAGTTTCCTAGTTTTAGAAGTCGCGGTGTTATTTGAAACCTTTTACGTTGCCTTTCTGACGAATTGCTAGTTTTAATAACAATTCTTTTTTTTATTTCATACAAACAATTATTAAAATAACTAAAAAGTATAACTGATAACTATAAAAGTATAACTGATCCATGTAAATCCTTACCTTCGAAAGTGTAACGCTTCTTTCTGCATCTTTTAGCGATTTTGTATTCTATTTTTTCATGGTCTTAAGAACGTAAGATAACATATATTTAGTTTATCCAGAACGGTATCCCCATTAGATAATGAACGGTCCCTTAGCTCAAATGCCATCGATAGCTGTGCCCCAAAGCGTCATGATTCAGTCACAAGCGTATGGAAAGCCGTGCCGAGAGATCCAGGATTTTTAACCCACACCCAGCTGGAGGTTAGATCGAAACAGGAGGAATGATAGTTGTTTATTTTTATCTTAAATTCATCAGGAAAATCATTAACGCCTTGCCAACAGACAAGACAAGAAGCTAAATTTAATTTAGGCAGCTATGTGCCCAAGTGCAAAGAAAATGGAAACTTCGAAAGTATACAGTGTCTCCATGGAGACGAAGAATGCTGGTGTGTTGATAAAGATGGAAAAGAGTTATCTGGTACTCGTACAGGGCTCGGTATAAAACCCGAGTGCGAGGGATCCGGTAAGTAAGAAAATGATACATTGGATGTGTTAGTGATTATCTTACTCAATGGGCGGAAGCCGACACCGAAATTGATTGATTTTGTTCCTATCTTTCAGATGAAATAATCGAAACATGACTTTTTGTTTCTTTGTGGATTCTTCATTACTGGCAAGCAACTCGCCGGCCGTATTGATCAATTAGCAAGAACAAAGGACGTATTGTGGTAATAACCATTTTATACCTATGTTTTCTCAATTACAAACAACCCCGTAAAAGGCGATGCAGATCAGTCAAGTGCCTGCCCATGTTTGGCTGGAGCGTGTGTGTGCGCACGTCGTGACGTCACAAAATTGTCAACTTCGCACGCAGATATGCAAGCTAACGAAGATACATCTTGAAAACTCTACCCAGAATTTACGACCCTGTCAAGTTTTGAGATAATAGATAAAGCATAGGTACGCAGAGCGCACGGGAAGCTATTTGCGCATCGTGACGTCACAAAACTTTCCACGCACGCAAGCTAGCGAAAATCCATCACTACCACTTCAAAGCTCTACCTAGAATTCACGACCTTGCCAAGTTTTAAGGGGATAGATTAAAAATGGCAAAGATATACGAAAACGAAATTTATCCCATTGTAAAGTGATGACATTTTAAAGGCCCATAAGCACCCAAGTCGCTTTGCAGGCTCATAAGAATAAAACGCAGTTGAAAACTCTATGCAAATGTTCAGTTTGAACTTGTGAAATGCGAAGAACAATAGGAACCCCTTTGGGACCTACTGTATCAGCCAATCACAGCTGTTGAACGACATAGATCCAATTTGAAACAAAGCGCAAGGTTCCCGGTTGACTATGGGCCTTTAAACTCTGAATGTCATGTAGAATGTTATGGAACATCTCAGACTTTGCACTATAGAGCAGATTTCACATGACTGTGGTAAACCAGGAGCCAATGAGTACGAGCTTCCATCTCACATAGTGTCCATGAGGCAGCGTTTTTACTGACCGATCTATTATTAGAACACGTCATGGCACAATTACAATCTAGGTGCGAATACCTCCCATTGTTCTAATTCCATTTTAATCTATGTATGCGCCTAACCAGCAAACAAAGAATTTTACTCTAACATAACAACTCTATTCTAAAAATAGATAGGCCAAGGAAAACGGTGCCTCAATTTTATAAGCCAATTGGAGGCTCCTTCTTATGTGCTCTTGGGTAAACCAAAGCAAAGAAAATACACAAATTCTGAACAAAACGTATAGGAGTTAACACAAAGTAAGGGCGAATTACTCACGACACTCATTGGAAATCCGCTCTAAGAGCAGATTTCATATGGTCGAACTTACGTAAATCACTTGCGTTCCTACAAGTTTCTATTGGTTAAGGCCTTGGATCTTTGTTTGGTCAGCCAATCATATTGCGAAACAGTGCCTCCTTGTTTTCTTGGGTCACGACTAAACGCAGGTCGAACTTACTTCGTCCCCTGATTGATTCGTTGTCGAATTTATTTCTTTTCTGATTGGCCCAGTGTATTTATACGTCTGAAATCTGCTCTATGGATTCTCAGAGAGGTTTTCTGTGTATGTTCATTAGCGAGAATGAAATGGAAAATGTGAACTTTATCTGATATATAGCGGTTTATATATCTACAGTTATACGGCGCTTATAACCTTTGTACATATGCAGCTTGAAAATCTCCTAAATATAAAGACGAGGAAATGGCGGCATCGCAACATTGCTGCAAAATTGAATTAATCTGACACTACGAGTTTTTTCCTCTTCATTGCGTCTGGCAACAAATTGGTTGAGCTTCCTGACAAGTGCATAACACCCCTGAGAGGAGAGAGCATGGACTGAAAGTTGTGCTTCAACAAATAAGAATGACGGAAATTCTGTCTCGAGACCTTTTTTTATTCACGAGATATGTGAGATCAAAGATTTATGCAAATTAGGTTTTGATGACGTGGCGAGTGGTATTGTTTAAGACAGAACTCTCTAACTTGTCAATAAATCTTCCTATACCAGCGGTTTTCATACACAATGATATAGAAGCCAAATACACGTTATCCATGAAAGAAAAGTCACGGGATTATAATCGCGCTGCCTGATATTAGCATGCATATTTTCTATACCTCTCGCCACGTCATCAAATTTGCATAAAACGTTTATCTTACATATCTCGTTAACCAAAAAAAGATATGAAAGCAAACTTTTTGGCATTCTATTTGTTCAAGCACAACTTTCAGTCCACGTTCTCTCCTCTCAAGGAAGCAAAAACTAGATTCAATTATCGTACACGTCAAACCCGGTTAGATGAGAGTCCGAGGATCAATTGCAACACTTTTTTAGAATGTCTAATTTGAGAGCGAGAAATCAGCTGATCTGCAAAGTATACAAGATCGTTTTCGGAATGTTTGCAGCAAGAGGTTGCGAGGCCAGAGCAAGGTAAACTAATTAGAAGTAATTTAATTAAATTGTGAAAAATGCAGTAAAAATGTTGTAACATAGAAGGAAATATATGATAAAAATACAGTTCGAATTCGAACATAGCGTAATGTACGATGCAATTAAATATGTGGAACTATAAGCTTTTTTCCGAAACACCCGAGAATTTTGGTGCTCAAAATTCCTGGTGTTTTTAAATTTTAACACATACGGAGCTTGGGGCGAGCCGCGCGGGGACCCTGTGGATTCTCAAAATAGATCTGGCCGGGCTACTGATCTAGAGCCAACATGAAGGACCATGGATCGGAAGATGCATCGAAAATTCAAGTCGCTAAAATTTCTGGAAGTTCTCGCTCAAAATTCAGTGTTTTTCTGGCAAATGTCAACGCAATTTTTATCAGAAGGGGATCTAGTCATAATCTACTGTCACTTTCAAATAAGGCAAATACTTCAAAATTTGATTTTGGCCGAGAGCGTTTCTAGAAACAATTGTTTGTTCAGAGTATTCTTGATATGGAATACTCAGTTGTTTTCCTCGCAGTATTCATCCATAAGATGGTCGAAGTTGATGTGCCCCCAAGGATCTTCTGAGCTCTGATCCACTATTCTAATACGCACATCCTTGTTCTTGTGTTGGGGAATGTTCCAGTATCGTTTTGTCATAGTGTCGCTGTCGGCTCCCACCGCTTTCCACAGAACCGCATCGGACAAAAGCGTGACGCGCGCTTTATTTTTATCAGACCCGCCCCCGCTCAGAAATGAAATTCGATTGCCTCGGAACCTGAAGAGTGGGGATGTGATGTACCCCTGGGGTCCATTCCCCTGACTTGCACCAGCTGTTGCCGCAGGGCTTGACCGATTTTCATAGGATCCTATCCACCAGTTGCCTTTATGATTAGTTGCTGTACTCCCCCTGGCCAGAGTGTTGTTACCAAATGTAGGTTGGTTTCGGAATGCTTGCCCTGACCGTTGCCAGCCATCCAGGTTTCCGCTTTCGAAATCAAAAATGGTGCAATCTAATTTTAAAAAAAGGATAATAAAAAAAACATGAAACGTTTGCTGACAAATTGAATCTCGCAGTTTTTTCTCTATTTTTATTGCACTGCGATCAACTTTCCATTCACTTAAGGGTTTTTGGATTATTTCATTCTCAGTGTCTTGAAATTAGGTTGCAAAAATCATCCAGAAAGTCGGACTTTATGCAACTAAAAACTACTCGTATCACACCTTCAACTGTGTTTATATATCTAGGGCAAAGTACAATTATTATTATTATATTTTATTTATTTATCTTTTTGCTTACCGGTTTGTGCGAGGATGTTTTCTCGTACAAAAATAAGAGCGAATCCAGGTTGTGTAAGTTATCTCTTCAATAGCCGCAAAACTAAGTTAGTCATTCGGAACCAGCACAACTTTATGTATAACCAATAGCTGTATTCACACTAGAGACGAATTTCCCGTCTCAGACGAGTTTCTCGCCTTGAATATGGTTCCCTGTTCTTCTGTGATCAAGTGAAAACAATTTTTTTGAAGGAGAAAGTTTAGACAGATAACAAGAAAGTGTTTCTGAGCAGAATTGACATAAAGCAGGAACTTTTTCTGACGAGAAACTCGTCTCAGACGAGTTTTCCGTCTCTAGTGTGAATACGGCTATTGTCTTCCCGTTGCCTTGCGCATTGGTTAAACCAAACAACTAACTTGGCTGCGCGTCTCTTGAATACTAGAAAACGTACACAAACTAGACACCTGCCCTTCAAAGCTGGGAATCTCTGGAGGCTCGTCGTAGGTCAAGGGACTTAGATTTGTTTTATACGATACAGAATAACGTGGTTGATATAGCATTCCCTCCTGAACTCGAAAAAGGTTATTCCAGAGAGGTCTTAGCGACGGAATAGCGAGATTGAACCCACCATAGTCGCAGTCCTTGTCGCCAAATCCAGACATGCAGCGACATTTGTAGTTTGTTTCAGGACTTGTTATGTTCGGTTCACACACGCCACCGTTTTTGCATGGATTGTCATGGCACGCCGTCTGCGGCAAAAACGAAGTCAATTGTCACAGAATAATTAATACGATTACCATAATTTTGGTGGCATAGTTGTTTGACATGCTCAAGTGGCCCGAAGTGATCCCCGCGAGGTCATTCTCATACCAGAGCTCCCCGGCTCGTCTCCTCGCAGAGGAGGCTCTGGTGACATCCATTTGAGTGACTTCGCTGATTGGCTGAAATTGTGTGCACGCGTGCATAAAAGTAGCTTAGATAACACTGGTATTCGTTTCCCAGTCGTGTTTTCAACCTGTGCCTTCGACTTGACCGCTCTTAAAGTAATTATGAGGCGGCATAAAACCACCATTTTCTTTTACGCATGCGTCGGTGGCGCTGTCACCAGAGCCTCCCCCATTCTCGTACCCAGAGCTCCCCTGCTCGTCTTTTCGCGGGGTAGGCTCTGGTGACATCCATTTGAGGACTTTTGCTGATTGGCTGGTTTTTAACGTTGGTGCATGCGCAGAAAGATCTTTCTCTTAACGGCTCTGTATCAAATCTAGCGCATGCGTCAGTGGCTGTCACCAGAGCCTCCCCCGCGAGGTGACGAGCCGGGTAGCTCTGAGAACGAGAATGCCGCGAGGTGACTTATTTTGCTTGGTTTTATTCTTTTTTTTTTATGGAATATGATGTAAATTTTAATTAGGTACATGTTGTAATGCGCAGTTGAAAATATCTTATTGATAACTGCGCACTATAAATGCAAATATATTATTATTATTATTATGACTTAGAAACATGAAGCCTGCATAGAAGGCTGACTTGGGGCGTCACATAAAATTTTAAACATTTTGTTATAGGCCGTTATCATGCAAAATTGATTAATCCGTATTCAATTCTACCAAGAGTGGATTACCAAGAGTTTCCATATTTACTATGTACGCCCAAATCACAGTCAGAAAAGTGTCTATTTTTAGAACTAGGATGCCCGCGAAAATTCGTCATCCACAGGGTTCCCACTTTCTCGCCACGCGAACAGTTGTGAGATCCAGCATAAAATTAAATCGCAGATCAATGGAAAAACCGTTAAAATCGCAAAGATAAGGTAGGATATTCTCTATTTTGTTGTGTATTGGGTATACGAGCATTCGAGCCTGGGCATTCGAATACTTTCGCGCGCGAAACTCAAATCTAAAAATAGACACTTTTCTGACTGTGATGTGGACAAATACATTAGGGAAAGATTCTAACTTTTGTTAATCCACTCTTGATTCTACACATCCGTATTTGTAAAATTGCAAAGTTGGGTGAAGATCGATTGCTTGAAAACTGACTGAGATATGAATTTTCAAAACTTCGTAATCTGGCTTATTGTAAGGGAAAATACATCGAAACGAGGATGGGCATTGTCCAGCCTCGACTTGACGTATTTGCTCATACATTTCTTAGTAAAAAGTAAGCCAGAATACGAAGCTTTGAAAATTCATATCTCAACCAGTTTTCAAGTAATTCTTTTGAAACGTTGCATTTTTACTAATACGGATGTGTAGAATTAAAAACTGGATTTCATTTTCTGATAACTATTACATATTATTAATCAATTTTGCGTGATAACGGCCTATTGCATCATTCAAGATTCCATCTAATATGTAGAGCAGGAGCTATATGATTATAATTCACATTCAAATCAGTTTTTTGTTTTTTAGGCACATGCAAATCTAGGTTGTTGCGCGTGGCAGAAACTCCCCCTTTCGGGTCACCCGGCTATCAGGCGTCAAATGTCTCAAAATTATTTTTTGTTGAAGCTGAAAAGTATACAAAATCCATATTCGTATAAGTAAATTTCCCGTGCGTGTGTGACATTAGCCTGGCCCTTTAATTTGCATGTCGCATTCCGCTGCAGTCGCGCGCGTCAGTGATTTCGCAATGGAATGACTGGGGGAGGGGTGGGTACTCGGGGGGCAAGGGAAGATCATGTGACAGTCAGTACCTTTTTGCGGCCACTCCCAACCGTGGAAAAGTGACAATTTCTGAATAAATTTAAAATATCTCCCTCTTTCGGATAAAAAAAACACACAATTTATTCATATCACTAAAGCTTTTACTGCAAAGAGAGAATCGAGTTCTGTTGAATTAGCCATTTGTTATCATGCTACGTTGTTCTTATCAGTCATAATATCCTGGAACAGTAGATTCATGTCTTAGAGACAAGTTCTGATCTATTTGTTATCGCATTAAGTTGTTCTATCAGTCATAGTACCTCGAGGGCACGTACAGATCGGTGAAAAAGTGGCCATTTCTGTATTAATTAAATGATATCTTTGTAGGGTAAAACAATTAATTATTCATATCACCTCGTGGCGCACACACCAAACAAAAAAATATCTTTTGTGTAAACAGCCTTAAAACATCGCCACTTGATGTTTGTTTTTTAATAAACTCGTTTTTTAGTTTGCTTTAGCGGTGACAGTGCTTAGCGCAACGACAGGAGCCTTTGTGAATTTTACGAGGAACCCAAGCGATTACATGATATAAAAGGGCAGCGCGCGTGTTGACTGCAAAGCCAAAAAGATCGAAGAATTTTTTTTTGTGATATGTTCAAGGGGAGGGTCCTAATTTTTTTTAGCCTTGTTTGAAAAAAAAAATGAGCCCCCCCCCTCCCCATTAAATAATGACACGTCCCTTAGCCGTCTAGTATAAAGTCGAGAAAAGTAGCAGACGTCTTAACCGTCGGATGACTTAGCCGTCTGAAATTAAGGGCATCCAACAGACGTCCTTATAAACGACCTCATCTTGCCGGATGGCTTAGGCGTCTAGTATAAAGACGAGACGACTCAATCGACGGCCTTATTACCGCAAATTGCGCAGCTTATTTCAAAACTCGACACTTGTTTTTTCAGAATTCACTTTTCCAAGAGGACTATATGCGCTCAGCTAGTCTACGGTCGTCCTAAACGCACTTCCGCATTTATACTAGACGTCCTTAACAAAACATGTTAAAGCCATCTGGACGGCTTAGTCGTCTCCTAGTATAGTATAAATACGGCCATTGTAATACATGACCGCAGTGGCATAGAAATGGAGTCTACTATTAATTTGAATTAGTTTACATTTGGCGCAGTTTCCATCATTGTTATATTCAAAGGGCATTAAAAATGAGTCCCAACAAACTAAAAGTGTCGGGGAGGGACTTGAATTCTCCAGGGGAAGGTCGGGGTTGATAATTGAATTGAATTTCTAGGTAATTATATGGCTCATATATTTTATCTTGATACTTACCTATGAATCTATTTACCTAGACTTCACAATGACTAATTCAATTATCAACCCAAACTTGACCTGCGAATTCAAATCCATACACTTACCCCGAGAAAAAACAACCAATAATCTCAGTTTATGCATCTATTGATGACTATCTGCCCCCCTAATATTTTGCCACTGATTATCCTTCTTTATGCGCCACAAACATTTCCGAGAACGCCTTCCATTGAACCATAAACGAGTGTTTGTCCAGCCAATTGCTTGGTTTCCTTGCCCATTGAGAGTGTGTTTAAAGAGGTTAACCTGAAAATACAGATGAAATCATGTCCAGGTTTACTATCTAATCGTAGAGAACAACAAACGAGCGCAAAATACCTGAAACTTGCCTTCAGTTACTCCAGCTTGAAGCAGTTCCATCCGTGTGCTACAGGGCGTGGTACAAACGAAAATAACAGCGCTTTGAATGAGTCGCGCTTAAAAAAAAAAGCCTCTCGATTGACAGGACAGGCTGGACTGGCTGTTTTGTGCGGAAACGAAAGACATAATTCGTGTTCTGCTATGGATGCACTCAACCTGTATATTTTTTTTGTTTGGAAACATTTGTCAATCATGGCCCGTTGAATAAAAGTTGTCATTCATTTTCCTCTGTCACAACTTTATTTTGCGTGATAAAAATTCGTTGCAATAAGTTTCTCTGGGGATTGCGTACTTCTATGAAAAACAGCTAAATAACTAACAATAATTATTCCTACGGAATGCGCTATCCTTTTCAATTTTAAACTGTACTCCTTGTCAAAACTGTGCAATTCAACGAGATGAATGCATTTCATTTGTTCCTGTTTTCTGAAAAACCTTGCCAACTGTAAACTAAGTCCGTTACCACATTACCTCGATTCTCGTGGGATGTATTTGGGTTATTGCCCGAATCTCGGTAATTAACTCTAACTGGCTTTTAATTTCACTCTGCTTCAATTAAATGCTTATTCGATGTGTTCATGTACTAATGGATTTTGTCTAATTATACGGATTTTGGCGAAATGCAAAATGTTAATTCATGTTGTAATAAGGTAATCAGTATACATGGTGCAAAAATTAATTTTGAAACATTTGGCGCCTGATACCCGACGGAGCCCAAAAGTGTTGAATAAAAAAAAAAAATCATAATACGGAGAGCAATCAACCGTTACCAAGAATAAACTCTTGCAGTTACTCAACGTACATAGATTAGGTTATTTTCAATTTTACCATTTACCCGCAACTATACAATTTTCCTAATTTTGTGAACTCTACGCAAAATAACAAACCGCGCGTGGTGCTTTCACGCGGACTTAGAGAGTTTTATTATTATTTTTTTCAACTAATAACGATTAGTTAGACTTCGAAACCAATTTTCCACCATAATATCCTAGCGAAAAAACTATGCGCCTATCCTAAAAGGTTTGATGGACGGAAGCCAAAAAGCAGTGAATTATGGAAATCGTTTCTTTCGTTGCTTTTCTCGTGTTTTGGAGTTTGACAGTAGTTTCACACTTTTCGCTCCAAACTCGTTGTACAACTAATTATCTGCGTTTTTTTGTCACAGAAAGATGTAGAAGTTTGTTTGTTTGTTTTCGAAGTACTTACATGTCGCTGGAGTGTGGTGAAGCTGCTATTCTTTACTAAATAAGAGCTAAAGTCAGAGTTTCCGTAATTCAGAAGTTCACACAGCACTTCTTCGTGGTCCCTGAATTGTACGTTAACCGAAAAACAACCAGGAGTGTTTACACACTTCATAAGACATTCGTGCTCATCGAATTCGACAGACGTATTGATTGTAGACCCAGCTTTGCTGAAAAGATGACTTTCACTTCTCAATGCAAAGTTGCCATACGTAAAACTACCCCAATTGGCCTTTACAATCTTGTGGAATACAAAAGATAAGGCGCATATTGTGAACACGCTGCATCTTTTTGTATGCAGCTCCAACTTCATGACCTTAAATTTATGAAATTAGTGGGAATGGCAAGTGCGCTACCTTTGAAGGCTGCAGAAAAGAAATGTTTCGACTGCCTTGACTAAATATATATTATGACATAAATTATTTAGACACACTGCAGTGGCTTATAATAGATTGGTTTGGCGAAGTTAGTTTTTATAACGACCACCGGGTTATACATGATAATCATAGGCTTCAGTTAATTATTTATAGTCCGGCGGATTAGCGAGTAAAGTTGAGTTATTGAGTTGAGTTATTGTCCGACGGACTAGCAAGTAAAGTTGAGCTGAGTTGAACTGAAACCAGTGAATAATGGACTAGATATAAGCATCTGAAGTAGTCTAAATGCACCAAAACGAGGCTATTAAGGCTTCTAGCGAAAATTCCATACAAATCTCTAGGTATGTTTTAGCTCCTTTAATTCTGTAAATTTAATTAAATGGTACGAAGTTTTCAGAAAATTTGTAGTCTGAAGTTATCTCTTGAAGAGCATGATTTTTGACTGAAATTAAAGTCTCTTTCATCGTTATCTTGAAAGAGGGAATTATGAATTCGGTGTATAACAGAACAGGTCGATGCATGTTTTGTTTCCTTCTTCTCCTGTATGTAGCTAATGGGGCTTCGCCCCACGGGAGCTCCGCTATGATATCTCTTGTTTGTGTAAATTGAGGACAAGATATCATACGATTCAAAAATTCACACAGGCGATATCGCCCTCGTCACTGCGCGCTTTTTTCGTTAGTATTTTCTTAGCGGAATCTAGCCTCCTGAAGCTTTGAATCAGTGAATAGTCATTTTCGCGCGCTCTGATTGGTTCCTGAAATAGTAAGATATATCAAGAGTGGATTACCAAGAGTTTCCATATTTACTATGTACGCCCGAATCACAGTCAGAAAAGTGTCTATTTTTAGAACTAGGATGCCCGCGAAAATTCGTCATCCACAGGGTTCCCACTTTCTCGCCACGCGAACAGTTGTGAGATCCAGCCTAAAATTAAATCGCAGATCAATGGAAAAACCGTTAAAATCGCAAAGATAAGGTAGGATATTCTCTATTTTGTTGTGTATTGGGTATACGAGCATTCGAGCCTGAGCATTCGAATACTTTCGCGCGCGAAACTCAAATCTAAAAATAGACACTTTTCTGACTGTGATGTGGACAAATACAGTAGGGAAAGATTCTAACTCTTGTTAATCCACTCTTGGATATATCAAGTAGATATCAAACACTATTTACTGTTTTGAGAAAACTCTCAAAATGGCGGTTCGTTTCGCGCGCGATATTGCGTTTTGAATCTGTTAATCCTACTGATTTGGTACTCAAGCGATTCCACGCACTGATTGGTCGAGGACGTTCTTCTCGGTGTATGACACAGGAAGCCCGTGGGACAGGTGATCGCGTTTCTCTTGTTTTTTTGTTTTTCGTTCTTTTTGTGAGAGATGCTTGTGAAGGTAGTCTATCCGCGTAGTCTATCCTTTGTGTGCGTCGCGCAATGCTTACGGCTATACGCGGGAGACTACTGTGCTGTGTAGGGGGACTACCCAGGAGTGTGCCATTGTCGACATGATAAGAAGATGGGGAACGAAGTTGGCTGAGGTCACCTGTATAAAACAGGACCAGAAAAGTTTGATGTTTCACACTCTGGACCCCTTACCCTTCTTTATACCAATTTCAGAGCAAAAAAGGTACCCCTTTCTTATACCAAGCCTGAAAAATCGGATTTGAAATACAGACCCTTTTTTATACCAAAATTACAATTTTTCCTACTGTTTTTATACCCAGTCCAGCCCCCCCCCCCCCCCCCCCCCCCCCTTTCGCCTGTTACTGTTTGAAACACTAAGGCTAGTCGGGAATATCACTTGCTCCAATCCAAATTGGCTGATTGCATTTTTAAACCACACCGGGGGTTAGAGACCTACGGAAAATTTTCCAGGGGGGTTGTATTGGACTCTGGAAATTCCACGGGAGGGGGTGTGTCTGGAGATTGGAAATTCCAAGGAGGAGGGGTTAAAAATTGACTTTCCAGGACCATTTTCCAGGGTATTTGCCAGAAAAAATGGAAATTCCAGGGGAAGGGGTCCTTTATGAGGTTGGAAATTCCATGGGAGGGGTTTCACGAGTGGAAATTCCAGGGAGGGCCGTCTTTTTAAGGGAGGTCCTCAATCCCCGGCCCGGTGCGGTTACAAATGTAATCAGCCATTGCATGTTGCAACGAACTGTAAATCATGTAGGGGCCCGAAGCCGAATCGTGCGGCATGCCACAGTTATCACCGTTTCTTTTATAGTTGAAAAGCACTATCACAGAGGATATTACACGTACGCGCGGCACGAAGATATTTTTTTGTTTTCGAGTGGCAAAAAAAGTGACTACAGCGAGACAATTTAAAAATGATTGAAAAAGTTGATCTCAAAACGCTTTTATTTTTACCGTTATCTTCACTACTAGCGGAGATATAGAACATACGCCACATAGGTCCCGGATGCAGTTTCGTATATTAAAGATGTACGAATGACATATTTCCCAGTAAAACACTTCGAAACACTCATGTCTATATAATAAATAATGCTAAGTTAAAACGTTGACAACTCAGTTTCTGACCTACCTCATGCGTAATGCCCACGTAACAGTAAGCAGTAAGATTAACGCTCAGCTTCATTCAGCTATATCAGTGAACTTCACGATCCTGTTTACATGTCACAGTTCAATGGTGTCACAATGGCTCGTAAGAAATAATGGCTGCTCTCTTGCGAACATCGAGAAAAGTCATTATTACAGGAAAAATTGTCTCTCTCAAGCAGGTATTTCTTAACTTTTGCTTTGGTTAACTTAGGAGTACGTAGAATTATTCATTGAATTATTTGATTTCATTCCTTTTCAATTCAATTTCAATTCATGTTAATCAGGTAAGGATACTACTGTATACCAAGTGGAGTGCAGAGGTGATAGTGATAATTTTACAGCATAAGCTCAAACCGCTAAGCTAACTTTGTTGTCAAAATTCAAAGGGCGCTAGCACGGGGTCTAGCACTTTTGTTTCACGACTGTATTGCCATAGGGGTACGTTCGGTTGTCTCGCAGAAATGGCACTAGTGATGACTCCTGGTTTTCTATAACATCTCCGTTTTCGAAATGGTGCGGGAGATGCCGTGCGTTATTTCACACTGTTTGCCATATGCACACGGCACTTTGAATTGCTAAACCTTCGTTTCAAGCGCCGAAGCTTTTAAATGATCTGTGCGTAGAAAAATACATCCGGTTTCGAAACCGTTTTTTACATGAAACCCCTTAGATCGTTTCCATTCTATTAGGCTATTAAAAAACGTATATGTAGTCATCCGATCGCGTAGAAGAGCCCACTTATGAATTAAATGCGCCTATATAAATAAAACTGCAAACTTTGGTTAAACTGACCGAGATAAAAAAAAATTCAGTGATCAAATGTATTCGCTGCTCATCAGCCTCGTTTTGATGTTTTTGCCAATATATTTTTAAAGGATAGATGACTTTCAAGTAATTCTTCCAAAACTTTGCAGTCTTTGTTTTAATACGGATGTGCCAAGCTCCTGGATGTGCTAAATCACGTTGAATACTTGACTATTGGTCCTATTGGAAAACAGCAGGCCAGGTTCCGTGCCGATACACTTTTCACTGACATCAAAATCAAGTGCGCGGGCTTGCTCATTCAGTGCATCCAGGGAACCATTGCGTGATAAATTGCCAAGAGACATGTTACACGTATCAACAACAACAACAACAACAAAAGAGTCTGTGTTGTGGATACATCACCTTTTACGAAGTTTGTTTGAGAAAGAAGAATAGAACATTTTATGGCGTTAATAAGTGAGTCATTACCGCATATATTGTAAATCTTATGTTTATGCGCGGGGACTTGTGCCGACAGCACACGGTAGCGAAACCGGCAAGCGAAACTGCTTAAACGCGTAGTTCTATAGTGTATTTCTAATATATGATGGCTTAACTCGTGGGAAAATATATTTGAATCTTCCTCTAGATAACAGAGTACAGCCAGGTAAGTGTAAATATTGAGGCGCTCTACGTTGCTCTTCTGCTCCGGTCTGTGAGTGAGGTACCGCTGGCCCCTCGCTAAATTCGGGTTTCTTTGGTGATTACTTCTGATTTTATACATCTTTTATTCATACAATGCATGCAAAATTGTGATACATTATTCAAAGCAGTATCTAATTCAAGTCAATGTCAGGATGTCAATAATTTAAGGTAAGTTTCCCAACGTGGCAATCCAGCCGGATATCCTCCCTCGCACGTCCCTCTCCTCCCTCTTTGTGAATATTGGCCTCGTGTCCAGTCCTCTGAATGCTTGTCCGCGAAAATAAGTTTTCAAGATGGCGGCTCCCACAGTTATTCACGACCCGATGGGGGACATCGATTTAAGTATTTACACGGAAGAGGAAAGAATTGCTATTGTGTCAGTCATGGAAAAGGCTAAGGTAGTGATCTACGTATTAGACCTGGCTGAGAGTTTTCCGCACGTGTGACTAAAACAACAGAGATTCACCAAGAAGCACTTCAAAGCTTGAAGCCTATGCGTTTGGTTTTCAGGTGGTTCCTGAGTACTAAAACCACAGTCTCATTAGTTCCTGCTATTAAATGAAGGCGTTATGTAATGTTGAAATTATGAGATAATGGATGCCTCCAACTGCAGCAGTTTTAGTCACAGGTTTTTTTTGTTTGATTCATGTAGCAATTTCAGAAGCAAGAGGAAAACCAGTTCTACAGGTAAGTTAAGTTAAGTTAACATTGCGTTGTGAGAAACAAGAATCATAATATTTTAATGTTTATAGTTGTAGAGGTGTCTAGCCTTGTACAACACTGTAATTTGGGACTACTTAGTTGACTAATCCATACAAATTCAAGTGACTCACAATTCGCCTTGAGTTGTATTTTATTGTGAGTAAAATTTGCACTTCTATTCTAATTTTTATTCTTGAATGGTACCAGTTGATTCTTAATATTGTGCATGTAGTGCATTATGGCAACCATAGGAAAGGCTGTACAGGGCTGGAAATAATTTGTCTTACTTGATCAGACATATTCATTAAAACTTTTTTCTTGGTATGTCTTTACTGGAAAATTGTGGCCAGACATTTGGTGATTTTGATCAGACAATGTCTGCATGACCAGCAGTAATTTCCAGTTCTGCTGTCCCATTTGGTGCATACCAATAGAGCACTTCTTCATACTTACAAACATCTCCATTCAAATGCTAATGTACCAACCACAGTTTTTCATTCTGTGAACCAATCAGCCTCTTTTTGAAACATTAATAACAATCAATGACATCACATAAATTATCACTATGAGGTGTTGGATGTTATACAAAGACGTGACGTTGTTGATGGTTATACAAGATCGCCTAGGATGGTAACATACACATTCATGTACATGAATGACCATTGTCCCACGATCATTTTTAATAAAGTCTGTGGAGAGTTTTGTTTTATTTATTGGAATGGTGAGGTATCTGAATTTTTATTGAAAGGCAACCAATGGAGGGTCAACTGAGCAAGTGGACCAACTACATGAAAGGCTGGCAATATCGATGGTTCAAACTTGATCCTGATGTTGGGGTCCTGGACTATTATGTGGTATGCATCAGGGCAAAATATATATACTGTTTCCGGGAAACGTTGTCACCAAAAAGCCTACAAAGCTTGAAGTGCAAAGGATAATGGGGACATCTAAATTGCTACTGTTTGATCTGAATTCGCACAGTTATCGCAACCACAGGTAACATTTTTAAATTTCAGCACATTTCTAAGCATGTTTGTTTCTAACATCTTACAGAAATTCAAATATCTTTACCCATACTCCCTAGTGCTCCAAGCTCTGCTGCTTTTTCCAGTGACAACGTATCCCGGAAGCGGTATATATCTACTTAGCTAATTTTTACTTAGCTAATTTTTATAATATTATATTTATTTTCCTGTTTATTATAGTGTCCACAATTAGCTTTATAGCTAATTACTCTGACACTTAAATAAAGCTTATGTATGTATGTAAAACAAATTTTCATTCCATATTTTATTTCATACATATTAAATTTTCAAAAGTCAGTCAGAGTTGTGTTTTCTACATGTTTCTGTTGTTCAAGGTCTTGGGTATTTGTTTAGTTTAGCAACTGTCTGCAAATATTCACTGCAAGCCACTGCAAGACTTGCTTTATTTTGTCATTACTAAAATAATGCAAGCTATAGTGCTATTAAACTGTTTATCAACAGTGCAATTTATTTTCTATTGTGCCAACCATAGATTTAATAGCGCCCTTTATTCTGTGAACCAAATGATCTCTGGTTGGCACACTAATGTCAATGGATGAAGTCAGCGTGAACAGAGCTACATTTACTTTGTCCCCTGAATGGTTGGTATACAGTACAGTAAACAGGCATACAGTGCAAGAATCATGCTGCTTAAATAGCAGGGAAGACTTTGCCCAAATTAATCTGCCTTGATGTGTATTACTTTTTTTTATTGTTTGAAACTGTGGTATGGAATAATAAATCCCTTCACTTGCACATAGTTTAGTGTAAACTATAACATAATAAATAATGTTAATAATATTAATAAATATTAATACATATTAATAAATATTAATGTGCTCATCTCAAATTTTTTTGCCAGGAGAAAGAAAAGATTAAGCAAGGTCCTCGTGGCTCAGTAAGACTTGCTGTGAGTATCCATTCTTTGATGCTACAGATACTACTGAAATCACTAAACTCTTAGCACCCAGGGAAAAAAATGATCAATCATTTTTCACATGACTTGATCAACATGATCATATGACTTGCATTTCTTGATGTTAGAAATGTAGAGAAACATGACCATTTCAATCGATTGATATAAATAAATTAATGCTCTTTTTAAAGTGGGTCTCCTAGTGAAGTGAGCATCTAGAAGTCATGTTGTATACATGTATCCTGTAAGTTACATTTGGCTCCCTATCTACCGTAAAGAATAATAATTACTCACATCCAAAAGTTTACTATGTCAGGGTGCTGATGTTTGTCCCAGTGATGAGGACTCATTTACCTTCAGTGTTAATGCTGCTAATGGAGATGTTTTTAAACTCAGAGGTACGCAATAGTCCAGTTTTTAATTCTCTACTCTACCGCTGAATAGGCATCAATGGCGCATAAATATAGTGGGAGCCTCAATTTGAAGTTTAAAAAGTTGTGAATACCAACGAGAAACTGATTGAGACAATAGACCAACTTGAGAAAACTTTTTGGACTCCTTGGTATTCAACTTTTTTTGGCTTCAAATTGAGGCTCCCACTGTTTGTATGCACCACTGATGCCTATTCAGCGGTAGAGTAGAGAATTTGAAATTGGGCTATTACCATTAATGAAAGGAAAGTGGTAGCCCACTACAGTCCCACTTACAAATCAATCAATACACCTCCTATTTCCCATACAATCACTGTATTTTTCACTGGACATTCCAGGAGGGTTCCTTCCATGGTGGGTACAGATAATTTCTTGAATTACACAGTGATTTAACTATCATGCAAGCCTGATTTGAAGTGTGCAGACATGTAATTTAGAAAAAAAGGTATTCCTACATGTACATCCCAGAGGGAATTGTAAATTCTTGAGGGGTGTCCCAAGGGGGAAAATAATTACTTATGTAGGTATGCTATTTTTCCACACATATGTACATAATACGCACATATACTTTATTTTCCTGGGGGTGGGGAATTGTTTGGAAAATGCCCTCCATGATGGGGTAATGGTTTAAAATTCTTATTCTGGAAACCACCAAGAAAGTAATGTTATTTCTTTTTTGTCGATAACAATGATGGGGGTTTCATCATGTGTGATGTTTATTCACTAGCCAACAATGCAAAAGAAAGACAGCACTGGATAAATACTCTGCGAAGTGTTGCCGAGTATCACACACAGAGCATGGCACCAGTAAGTGTATTAAATAATGTAAGTCCTTTACAGGGTAATGCTTCAGTAATATATGAACGGTCGGTGTAAGAACAGCCTAAGTGATCTTTTGGACTGTTTTTCGATTTTCCGATTTTTGACAAACAAACTGCAGAAACATTGTTAAAATAGCCTAAAACTAGCCTCTCTGCATTTCCCCAAAAAATCGCCACGAGATCGCTGTTAAACGGCCTCTAACCAGTGGCTTTATCAACAACGACCTAAGAGACTATTCAGACTGTTTATCGGTTTTTAAAAATTCTGCGCAAATCATGTTCAAATAGTCCAAGCTCCTTAAAATCGTGGTGAGGACGATGTAAAACGACCTTAGCCTTAAACCCTTAAACCTAACTCAATCTAACCCGAACTTAATCTAATCCGAAGGCTAAACCTAACCCTAGAAGTGGCACTAAGCCAAGGGTTTTGCCTATAAAGCCGCAAAGATTAGTCTATTGTTTTGAATTCAAAAGAGCTTTTCATCCTACCTGGCGCATTGTTAACCCTTTGTAGCCCGAATTTATCTCTGTAATTTCGCTTATTTTGCAAGGTTGTTCTACTTGAAAAAGTAAAAGACTTCCTGCTCCCCCCCCCCCCCCAAAAAAAAAAAAAGAAACCCCGCTGTTTGTAAAGACTAAGGGCTCACCCTTTTCAGTGAAGGCCGTTGGATTCTTGGTTTCGCTTGTCAAACAGAGAGCGAGCCATGAATTCGCTTTATAAGTGCTTTTTTCAAGTCATTTTCTACTACAGGAGCCACTTTGCTTGCATCATAAAGCAAACAAAGTCGGTAGAGACAAACTTGTGGAAGAAGTCATAAGTGAGGAGCAAATTTTACGAGCAAAATCGAGTCACAAAGAATTTGGCAGGCCGTGTGATGACTCGTCTAGTATTATGAAGCTTCTCTGTTGTTCTGTAGCAGGATTTCAGCACTGTCAAGACAATTTGGGTTAGTTTTGAATCCAAAAGAATGCATTCGGCGCAATATTCAGTTGACAGGTGCGAGTGACTAGGCACTTATAAAAAAATATCTAAAACCGGGGCCAGGGAGGAAGTGCTGTCAATTTTTTAAAGTTTTACCCATAATGCCTTGTGCTTGAAAAAGGGAAGACACCGTTTTACAGCGATCTCGCAGCGATTTTTTGGGGAAAATGCAGAGAGGCTAGTTTTAGGCTATTTTAACAATGTTTCTGCAGTTTGTTTGTCAAAAATCGGAAAATCGAAAAACAGTCCCAAAGATCACTTAGGCTGTTCTTGCATCGACCCGTTCATATATATATATATATATATATATGTTTTGAGCTATGAAAAGTAATTTTATACTGGTCTTGATAGAACAGGTAGGGCTAATAATGATGTATGATTATTGATCCTATTGCAACACACACTGGTTCAGCCGGCAACAAAATTACAACATTGATATTATTTTTGAGAGTTACAAAAGTATCAAATCTCATAGTAGTCCTAGCCACATGGCTGACACTAAAAAGGGCTTACAGCTGTTTCTGGTATAATATGCGGCCTTGCCTTTATCAGCTTCATAAATTAATTTGGCAGTTTTGGCTAGTGTAGTAACTTGGCTTCCCTTGCAATGATTGGCTTTAATCTTTAATTTAAGTAATTGCCTGATAGGTTAACTAATGAATGGCAATGGTACAGCGGTACAGTAGTATGGGGTAGGTGTTACATAGGAAAAGCTTTCTTCACTTTGACATTCTCTCCACTTCCTGCACTTTTTATGATGTAGCCACATGTTTATGTATGTACTTAGTTATTACTGGTAAACTAAGCATTTTATTAATTTTGTAGTTTTCATACACTCTACATTGTTATATTAAAGTATTTCTTTATTAATTTTGAATCAAATTATAATTATGTTAAAGAGATAATATTACATTTTTATTTTGTTTATATTATTTTGTTTATTTTGTTTTCATTAATGACCATTCAAGTCCGCACCTCCACTAGTTAGTCATATGCAGTCCCCTCCAACCGTTACCTCTACTGCGCAGCTTACTCCAGTCACAGAAGCTATGACAGCCCCACCCATACCTGCAACAGAAGTAACACAAATAGAGGAAATGGGGCAGTCATTCTTTAAAGGGGGACAGAAGGCATTTAACCATGTTCCTGCTAATATCACTGATGAGCTTGCAGGGATCAGAGAGATCTTACATTCCATTGAGGATGACCAAACAAATATGATTGAGCAGTTAGAGGTATGTACATTGTATGAGAACACATTACCCCATTTTGTAAATGAATTGTACAGTTTGTACAGCTTTATAAAAGAAGAAAGATCTAAATGGTGAACCAAGGGTCGTTGGCTTTTCCAGCCAGGTTGCTGTTGTGCTCAGTAATTATGAATAGAAAAATCTCAGTGATTGTGTACAATTCCAGGGGTGCAGGGGCCAATACCGGTACATCTGTTTTTTCCCATCAATCACCACAAGTGCTGGTTTATCCAAGAGTTTCAACATTTTTCACCATGTTTTTCAGATTTTTCAAAATTATTTTTGATATAGTTGAAAAGAAACCTTATTACCTAGTCTGACTTACAAACTAACTACTGCTTTGTAATGATCGTTATATTTTTAGTTGGATCCCATACAGGATGAATCCATTGCCCCTTTAGATGAGGTATGTGTGTTTGGTATAGACTGGATCTCAGATGACTGTAAATCAGACTTGCATTTTCTAATGCATTACTATAGAGTCCTAAAGTGTGATGGCACAAAATTTGAAAAATTAATTTGAATTTCAAATTTTGAATTTTAGTCCACAAATCCTTTAAACGTGTCTAATCACTTTTTGTCTCTTGGTTTTTGTAGCATGTTTTAATATTGAAAGCGACAGCCCAGGTGAGCATATTATATTTTACACTGTAGCGTTGACTCTGGTACATATGAGTGCAGCCACAAAGAGATTAGCTCATGTGCTCTCAAACAAAAAAGCAATTCTAGAAAAAATCCAAATCCCAGTTCTCTAGTAGTTCTGAATGCCAAAATATTGAGCAGGGCCGTAGCGCTTACTGGGGCCCGGGGGTGGGGGGATGCCCCCAAGTTTTTCCTCAGACAATTCTTAAAATTTCTAATTTTTCACCCTGCATATCAAAGTTCTCTCAAACATGCAGTAATTTCACATGCTGGGCACTAAATTTTTGGCAAGCTTTGCATGCAGTTGAGTTTAACCTTTTTCCTAAAAACTGCCTTGTGTTTTTTATTTTTTTATATAATATGTCGTGCCCCCCCCAGTTTTTGGAGGCTTGCTATGGCCCTGATTAAGGGTCCAAGTCCCTGAATCCCCATCTCCCACCTACCCTTCTCACCTACAATCTCCCCCCCCCCCCCCCCCCAAATTTTCTAAACCTCCCTTAGGTTTATCTTCACTTTTCTTCAGGCTATTCTTTTCCTAAAACTTCAACAGGATACATGCTATGAAGGCTAGATGGTTTTTAACAGTCCAATAATATACAATTCAAACAATTGTATATTGTGGATTTCTGTGGTTTATAATGTGAGAAACACGCAAGGGATGCTGGAAAACACTTGAAAATTAGTTTGAAACTCACAAGCGATAGCTTTTATAAAATAGCTTTGCATCTGCTGTCCGTTTATAATGTGAGATTCCTCAGCTCTCAACCAATCAGAGCGTGTGTACTATCTTAGCTATTTTATAAATATAATGATATTGTATGTAATCCAAATTTGGTGAATCATATGAACTTTGTTTTCAGTCCACGCTGAGTTCCTTGCATCATTGCTTCTCCATTCTACAAAGAAGGGTAAGGCCCATTTGAAAGCAAATAAAGTGTAGCTGAATAATTATCAATTAGTCGCCGAAGGCGACGTAAATATAGACGAATAATCACCAAGACGGAGCCTGGGGTGACTAATTGTTTTAGTATAATTACTCAAGTGACTTCTAAGATTCTCGACAACAAATTCGCATTTAGGGGTATTTTCTTAGTTTTTCGCAATAAAGTGTGCGCAAGATCCCCAATGCTTTCAATGTTATAGCAAAATATGACAAACGTCTCGACCAATCAGTGCGTGGAATCGCTTGAGTAATTATACTAATAAATGTTAGTTACTTTTAATACATAGTTGAAAGAGTTGAAATAAACAAAGAAACCTGAGTTTGAATTGATGTTGCACAACCTTACCCCTTCTGCCTCTTCCCTGTTTAGAACTCTCAGTAATTAAGGTGGATCGACCCAGTAATTTTGCACCCATGCCAACCAATTTTGAATCTCTCATATAAAAACAGGTTGAATTCTATCGTGCAGCCAATATAACACACATACTACCAATAGACTGAAATATATGTCAGTACAAAAAATGGGGAGATCGGAGTTAGTATCAGGTGACAATCGGGCCATGCCTATTTTTACTCTCACCCCAGTTTCAGGCTGTACTGACATTTTTTCGATAAATGCTCTACGGTACCTCGAGATTGACTGATTGCCTACGTGCAACCGAAGTTTGACTAAATTCTACAAGCCCGATCTGAAGATATTTTAGAATTTATAAATCAGGGCTATAATTGATGTAAAATTCAGTGTAGTGAATAAATATGTCAGAGTTTGGAAACTCGAAGTGACTAGCAGTGAACGTACTTTGAAAGGATACACATTTGGCAAATCTGTGCCAGGTTGGACTCCCTTATAAAAAAATACTGGGGGGGGGGGGGGGGGTGCTGAAGCGTAACTGAACCATAATTGTATTTTGAATAATATAATAGATCATGTTCAACATAATTCCAGTCCTTTGAAATTGCCTGTGTTTTTACAGGTTGCAGAGGTGCAGAATCAGGACTTACCTTCAGGTGGGTAGCCTGTGTTATTGGCTACTGAAGTGCTAAGACTAAAATGTTTGTGAGTAAATTGAATTCGCTAAAGCGGGTTCTAAATAAATGGTCCAGTTACAACCAAAAACCTTACCAAATAATTTTAAATAACCTATTTACACTTTGTATATAACCTTTTGTGTTTGTAGTAATTCCACACTTTGTAGTATTTGGTTTTTATTTTGACCACAAAGTGTTCTATTCACACTTCAAGAGTTTTTATTTTAGCCTTTAGTACGACGTTCGAGGCCGACCTCCTTGTAAAAATATTTACTTTTGTAATATCTAAACCTGTCAGCATGTTTTGAACTTTTTCTTCACTTGGAACATAAAAACGGTTCTGACATGCAAATGATTTTGATGAGCATTTTGCGTCATTATAATTATTCTTTATAACAGATGAATGAATTAACACAGCTCGCTATTATCATAACACTTGGAATAATACAGGCCTAATACAAGACTGGCATTTTATACTTGCATTTTATTACGCTTGTTCATGGCTCGTGGCTTTAAAAAGACTTTGGATCAGGTTCAGTAATACCGGGTACTTTCAATTAAGGTAATGCTATGTTATTTCGTATTTACACAATTGGTAAATACAATTCTATTAGATCGCCCAGTCATAAGAATTAGAACTCTGTTCCAATATTACTGAACTATTAGCTATAACTTGGTTCCTGTGCCATCTATTGTAAACAATAATGTTTAATGAAAGGCTGTATCAGTTTTGCTATCTCGTAACAAACACACACATCGTTTCCGGGTACTCTATCCTTTTAATGTTAAATAATTATTATATTATTCATAATTATGAAATGCAATAAATGAGGACGTTTGAAACGTAGTTTTCTCCATGAAGACACATCGTTTTCCGCACTGCATGTTGCGTGGATCCTTTATGTTAAATCATAATTATAATATTCACAATTTATTTTAATCCATCCATTGGGATGTTTCAAAACTCACTATAAACCAGCCATTTAGGAATTAAAAATTTGAAACAAAATACGTCAACACACATTTCTATCGCTTTGTTGCACATAAAACAGTCAATAGTCGCTTATAGGTGTCCAAAATGCTAATCCGCGTCAACCTGTTTGATGTCGAGACCTATTGGCCAGGCTAATATAACACTGCGCACCATTTACAAGTCGCTAAGGGTTGTTATTGATTATTATTCGCCTTGAAAAAAGCAATACGCAGCCGGAATTCTATCTTGCGCTTTTTAGAAACAAGTCATCCTCAAGTCAATTCAATTGAATTTTTTCAATTTAATTTTATACACATTACACTACCTTAAAAACAAATGAGGAAAAATATTTGTGAAACATCAACAACAGCAGCATCAACGACAACGACACACTACAGCAGTAACAACAGCATAAAAAATAACAGAACCAATGACAACAACAAAGCAACGACAACAACATCAAAGTATCATAAGCAGCAACGGCAACAACAACAATAACAGCAACAGCATTACGAACAGCAACTGCAGCATCAACAACAGCAGCATCAACAACAATGACACACTGCAGCAGTAACAACAGCATTCAACAAAAAACCCAGAAACAATGGCAACAACAAAGCAACGACAACAACAACAAAGTATCATAAGCAGCAACAACAACAATAACAACAACAACAGCATTACGAGCAACAACAACAACGGTAAACGCAGCAACAACAACAACAACAGTAGCAACAATAACAACAACGGTAACAGCACCGACGACGACAACATGACATGATTACAGCATTGGCAACAGCAACCACAACAACAAACAGTGACAGTAAAACCCACACTTTGAAGTCTGGCAGGTTCATAACTCTGATTTTCCTTTATTATTATTGAATCGCGACTGTCGAACTTTCTACAAAGCAGTTTCAGAGTGCTACAAATTCTGATACAGATATAATCTCTTGACTATGTTTCCATGACAAATCAGAGTTGGTGTTGTTGTCTAACTTAACTGTTTTGAATGGCACCATAAAGTGATCATAAAAAGTTTATAAGCTTGGGTTGTTACGTGTTTCCAGTTTATACTTCAATAAGCCTTTCGTGTATTGTGTTCTTTTAAGTTTTAAGTTACTGTTAAGTTTTTGACATGCCCACAGTTTCTTTATCTAGATGTTTCAAACTACCGTACAGAAGCGGCGGCAACAAATATGAGTTTTGTTATTATTTTAATATTGATCTCGCTAAACAAATCAAGTTTTTCTCTGTGTTTGTTATTACATTGATCATAATCTTCTCTATTAGTGCCGGCGAATCCTTGCTCAGAGCGGACCGCTTTATCTCTAACCACGCGTTAATAGGCTACTAAAATAGCTACTTGCCGTTATCTAAAAATACCGTAACCTCAACCCCTAGCAGAGCTCACACTAGCAAACAGGAAACACTGAGTCATGCCGACGTCAGCTATTCAGCCTCCTTTTTGTCCGTTCTCGTGAGCGATGCTGTTTTATGAATCCAAAACATGGAACTAAAATACAGTCGCGTCAGGAGGGCTCAACGAACATTTTCTCTTATTTAATCAAAACATAGCAAAAACATCTTTAAGAGTACTTGCAACCATTAATAAGCTAATTATTAATCTTCGTGGGGAAAAAACAGCCGTTCCTCAAAGCCAGCCAGGGAGTGCCCTTTATACTTTATTCCTAGCCAGCACTCACCTAGAGTAACAAGCGTTGCCAGCCACCATGTGCCTGATGTACTGTTATTTGCCAGCCAGCACCAAAAATGATGAAATGTACTCTTTTTGCCAGCAGCCAGCAAAAATAAAATGTTGCATTGGGATTTGCGAATCGAAACTATAGAACTACTACTATGCGATGCTCTATTTCCAATTCTCAAATAAGCAACCTGTATTGAGCTCGGTATAAATATGAAGATGTGGGAAAACACTACTACTTCCATACACCTGTTGGAAGAATTTGCTAAATTGAACGAATACAAATACCACTCGTGAGAACAAACTACTAACCACATTTATCAATAGAAAATGACATGGGATCACAAGAGGCCTCTGCTAGCAGGGAAGACATGGGATGGAAGTTGTTTTAATGAGTAGTTCGCACAAACTTGACCAACGGAACCCAGGATTTTTCAAAGTACAAGTCAAACTGGCTGGTATATACAGAGGTAGCTTAGATATTTGTTTTGCTCCCCCCCCCCCCCCCCCCCCCCCCCCCCCCCCCCCCCCCCCCTAAAAAGCTATGTTATCGATATCAATTCATTATTACGAATTTTAAAATTTTAAAATTTTAATTTTTTAAAATTGAAATAGACACGTCATGACTAGACTACTTATTAAATGCACATTTTACAAAATCAAAATATCATGCACTTGAGTGGCATGAAATGCAAGTATAGTGTTACTCGCATAAAGTTCACAAACCTAAAACAACGTTGAAGGTTCGTAAACATTTTCGCATTTTTGCTGTAACACTAAAATGCACATATTTTACCCAAAAAGCCTAAAACAAAAATAAAAAACTCGTGCACTTGAGTGGCATGAAATGCAAGTATAGTGTTACTCGCATAAAGTTCGCAAACCCAAAACAATGTTGAAGGTTCGTAAACATTTTTGCTGTAACACTAAAATGCACATATTTTACCCATCCAAAAAGCCTAAAACAAAAATAAAAAAATCGTGCACTTGAGTGGCATGAAATGCAAGTATAGTGTTACTCGCATAAAGTTCGCAAACCTAAAACAATGTTGAAGGTTCGTAAACATTTTTGCTGTAACACTAAAATGCGCTGCATATTTTACCCAAAAAGCCTAAAACAAAAATAAAAAAAAGTCGTGCACTTGAGTGCATGAAATGCAAGTATAGTGTTACTCGCATAAAGTTCGCAAACCTAAAACAACGTTGAAGGTTCGTAAACATTTTTGCTGTAACACTAAAATGCGCTGCATATTTTACCCAAAAAGCCTAAAACAAAAATAAAAAACTCGTGCACTTGAGTGGCATGAAATGCAAGTATAGTGTTACTCGCATAAAGTTCGCAAACCCAAAACAATGTTGAAGGTTCGTAAACATTTTTGCTGTAACACTAAAATGCGCTGCATATTTTACCCAAAAAGCCTAAAACAAAATTAAAACAAATCGTCCAATTGAGTGGCATGAAATGCAAGTATAGTGTTACTCGCATAAAGTTCGCAAACCTAAAACAACGTTGAAGGTTTGTAAACATTTTTGCTGTAACACTAAAATGCACATATTTTACCCAAAAAGCCTAAAACAAAATTAAAACAAATCGTTCAATTGAGTGGCATGAAATGCAAGTATAGTGTTACTCGCATAAAGTTCGCAAACCCAAAACAATGTTGAAGGTTCGTAAACATTTTTGCTGTAACACTAAAATGCGCTGCATATTTTACCCAAAAAGCCTAAAACAAAATTAAAACAAATCGTCCAATTGAGTGGCATGAAATGCAAGTATAGTGTTACTCGCATAAAGTTCGCAAACCCAAAACAACGTTGAAGGTTCGTAAACATTTTTGCTGTAACACTAAAATGCACATATTTTACCCAAAAAGCCTAAAACAAAATTAAAACAAATCGTCCAATTGAGTGGCATGAAATGCAAGTATAGTGTTACTCGCATAAAGTTCGCAAACCCAAAACAATGTTGAAGGTTCGTAAACATTTTGCTGTAACACTAAAATGCACATATTTTACCCAAAAAGCCTAAAACAAAATTAAAACAAATCGTCCAATTGAGTGGCATGAAATGCAAGTATAGTGTTACTCGCATAAAGTTCGCAAACCTAAAACAACGTTGAAGGTTCGTAAACATTTTTGCTGTAACACTAAAATGCACATATTTTACCCATCCAAAAAGCCTAAAACAAAAATAAAAAAATCGTTCACTTGAGTGGCATGAAATGCAAGTATAGTGTTACTCGCATAAAGTTCGCAAACCTAAAACAACGTTGAAGGTTCGTAAACATTTTGCTGTAACACTAAAATGCACATATTTTACCCATCCAAAAAGCCTAAAACAAAAATAAAAAAATCGTGCACTTGAGTGCATGAAATGCAAGTATAGTGTTACTCGCATAAAGTTCGCAAACCTAAAACAACGTTGAAGGTTCGTAAACATTTTTGCTGTAACACTAATATGCACATATTTTACCCATCCAAAAAGCCTAAAACAAAATAAAAAAAATCGTGCACTTGAGTGGCATGAAATGCAAGTATAGTGTTACTCGCATAAAGTTCGCAAACCTAAAACAACGTTGAAGGTTCGTAAACATTTTTGCTGTAACACTAAAATGCACAAATTTCCCCAATTGGAACTCAATCACAAATAACTAAAGCCGCGGAAAAGGGTGTGGTTTTTAAGGCTCTCGATCCGTAAATGGGTTATCTTTTTTGCTTCACGGTTATTTTGACCCACGGTTTCATCCTCAGATAGCTTGTAAATTATGTTTCGCGAAATTTCGAAAGACTGTCAATTTTTGATCAAATTTTCATATAGAGCACATTGTAGCTAATATTGTTCATAGCTAGCATGCTACGCATAGAATGTTTGTTTAGATATGGCCGACATAGCCAGAAAGGCCTTCCATGTGAGACTCTAGAAGTTCGTACAAAGTAGAACGATGACTAACATTTTAAAAATACACACTATGGTTGCAAAACATGCTCTACGCATTATTCGGACTTGAGCAGGATCATCTACAATTATTGTTCAAGCTGGTCGAACCGCTTATTATCATTTTGTGCTTTGTTATCTAAGGGTTGAGTAGCGAATTGTTTGACTTCCCTTGTGGTGTGCTAGAAACATCTCAAGCATCCCGGAGACTTCTGTTACTAATAAGGAAAGATAAAACTTTCGGCAGACTGGCAATACTCATCTGCCAACGCAAAATATTAATATTCATTCACTTAGCCACTAACAACGCTAAATGTTGACCAGAAAGGTAATCCATGTACGTCGTAGAAGTTCGTAGAAAGAAGAACGAAGTTTTTATACATCGAAAATGCTGGGTGCTCCATTTGATTGACAAGTTTATTATCTACCGAAAAAATGTCCCTTATCAAAAGATGCTGTGTAAGCTACATCACACAAAGCAATTAGCACTGCTTCCTTAGATCAATGAATACCCATCTGTTTTCCACTGCGGTGTGATTGCTGAAAAAACTAGGGGACACTGCGCGGAAACATCGCAAGCACACAAACACAGGGTTATCCCAGAGACTATTCACATGAGGGAGGGTCTCCCAAAAAAAGCTCTTGCTACTATAGATTCAGTTGCCTGACAAACATTTCTGTAGGATCTACTTGCAGTTGCTCAATTAACATCATACCAGAATACATGAACGAGGAGCAGATGAAAAGTATCTGGCATATATCGAACCGTGAATTGAATATTAACTTTAGATTTTCTTAAAACAACAAAAAGCTTGACAAGTGAGATATGTCGTGAAGTAAAAATCGACTAAACATCAAAATGACCTTCGTTGAAGAGAGAATGCTAGTATATGCATTATGTACTTCCTAGTCGCGTCAGAGAAGTTCTTACCTTAGGGACGTCCTGGCTCACTGCGCGCCCCTACCTCAATAAGAAACCGCGTAACTTTACCCACCACTCTGCGGCACCCCGGCTTCACTAACTTTGATCAGGAGCCCAACCTTGATACCTCAATAATTCGACTCTGCGAAATTGCACAGTGACTATTATACAAAGAGTTGAAATACTCGTTTGTGCATACGATCTTGAAAAAGGCAAATACAATCTTACCTTTACGTAAATGCATAGGGTGAAACACAGGCTGTACTCTGTCTAAGCTCTGGGGCACTAAATATCTATTGGGCTCGCTATCCTTAGCTTTCGTAGCAAGCACAAAGGGAAAGGGGACCACGAGCGAGCGGCCGCCATTCTTAACTTGGCCCAACCGCCTTCCAGACCCTTATTCAAACTGTTATTGTGACAGCCAAAACTGCAGTCATTGGTCATTGACACCTGATTGTGTTTCGTTAATAATTTACGTTCGCTAGATCGGCCGGCGGAAGTGAAGTACTTGCCAGCTAAATAATGAAGTCAACATCACGCAACAACAGCCAACAGCGAGCAGCCAGCATGCGGTTAAGAAATCCAGCCAGGACGTGTAACATTTGGTTAAATTTACTAGCCGGGAACCAGTATATTAAAAATCTCAGCCAGGAAGGTGTCTAGATTCGTAATTTCCAGCCAGCAGATTTTCTTTATGGGGAACGGATTTTTTGAGGAACGGCTCCGGTAAACCCTCCTGTCGCGTTGCGGGCGCCGACGAAGGGAATAATATATGATTTCGGAAGTGATATTTTCGTAAGAGTATTGCCGAAAATGATGGTGCGTATAATGTTCAAAGTTTAGTTCACCAATCCGGTTAAATATCAACATCATTTTAGCGTATAAAAGTATTGTTTTTACAATAATAGCCTTTGAGATCATTAAAATTTACAGAGAAGGGAGAGGAACGGCTTATAGCTTAATTAAAGCCGGCTGATCCCTACCAACGGTCAGCGGTCAAGTTTTTGTAAACCGTTTTTTATTCATTTAAACCTGAAATCGAATTCAACTGGCGAGGCGTAAAGTTATTTTTTATCACGCTCAATTTCTTGTTTTTTTTATTATTCAAAGCACCATGGCAGTGGTCACCATTTTGTTTTGTTGTTGTTTTTTTTCGGCCAAAAGGCATGGTGAGGAGATGCGCGGAGTCGTCAAAACGGACAGCACTTTCTTGATATATGATGATCTGTAATCTTGATCGGTTCCAGGTGTGACGCTTGAGTGGTTGGATCCTACAGACGCAAGGTAGGGTGCCCCCCTCCCTATCCCCTCCCTCCATTACATATATTAACCTCTGCATTGCTTCTAAGTAGAACAGATTTCAAATGACTGTCGAATGCTATAGACCAAATCGGCTAACGGTTTTACGTCTTGTTGCCACCCAAAACAGATCATGTGATGATTCCTTTGGGAGGTTACAATTGTTCTCACTCGACCGAGTGCACGAGTGTATGTGCAGAACTAACAAAATTATTCACCCATTGGAATCATCACATGATCTGAATTGGGTGGCAACAAGATGTAAACACCGTTAGCCGATTTGGTCTATAGGCTCTTTGCAGTTCGTCTGTCATGTGGTTTGTACTGGAGAGCAAAAATGAAACATAGATGATCAGTATTCTTTAATACCTGCTGATAAAAAAACATTTGGTCCAATCAATTCGAATATGCGGACTATCTCAATCGAATTTCTTCACGATTTCGTAAACAAGCGAAGTCAGCTAAAAGTTTGTTTGCTCTCCAGTTTGATTTACCTTTGGAATCTAGACGTCTACTTACAGGCTTGTAGCGAACTAACTAGCACAGGGGCGTAGCTATCAATACGCAAAGTACGCAACTGCGTACTAAACTTTTCACGTCTTTGTTATACTTTTCTGATGTTTTTCTGATGAAGTTGTCTATCAGACTACTCTTGCGTACCTTACAAAACAGCTCTAGTTACGCCCCTGCTAGCACATGACTGTTGAGCTGCAAAGAACCTATTCCGGCTTTCATGACCTTGCATGTTCTATGCCTTGCATTAACTTGTCACCTATTTCTACAATACACCATTGGTTATGAAATAAGTGCAAGCGTTCTTGACACAGTGCAAGCGTTCTCGAAACAAACAAACAAGCAAAACGAATTGATCGGAAGAAGCCAATTATTGTATGTCGCCCAACGGTCATAGATTTAGGCAAACGTCGTGCCAGAGTCGTGCCGTTCCAATCCAAGTCTAATGAAGCGGCATCCTTTGAAAAAGGAAAGGTTCGACAGAGACAGAAGAAGTTCGACCGCGTTTGCCGTAGGCCTTAGGCACTGTACAAAACAATATATTTCGTCTTCTCCATACCAAACTCCTTCTGCTTCATGCGCTCTTATGGGAGACATTTAAAAAAAATTCCTCCAATGTGTTCTGAAAAGGATGTATATCACGTGCATCCGCCACATCTGTTGAGAAAACCCGCCCCATCCCTCCCCTCCCCACTACCGCCTCTGTTAACGCGTGGGACTGATTAACAATTAGACCTCGAGGCCGAAGTGCTATGATGAATAGGCCTCATGGTCTATTGATATCATAGCACATGAGGACGAGAGGTCTAATTGTTTTAGTATAAACCAGCTAGTTGGTCCGTTTTGGCAATGAATTCCATTATCATTTTATGTTGAAAAAATCAAGTTTTCTTGCAAAGAAAGGTGGTGGTTTTGCCAGGTACGGTCTATCACTAATAGACCATTAGTAGCTCAGCCAATCAGAATGCAGGATTTGTAATAGACCATTAGTTGGTTTATACTAAAGCCTGATAGTTCTTGGGTATAAAGTGCTTGCCGCCAAAAGACTAAATTTGATTGGTTAATTGGGGAATCTCTACCTTTTCTTGCTGCACAATGGTAAATCTGGACGTGAGCCGTAGAGACTTCAGCTACAACTATTCGCACTTACTATAAACTTTTCTCTTTAGTTAAATTGTTGTAAATAAAAACCGTTTCGTTTTTCGTGTACAATGTACGCGCGTTGCTTAAATAACTTCTTAGAGTAGAATATGCAAATAGCAAGTTAAAAAAATTGAAGTAAAACACGCTCTTCTCGTGCTGGGATGATCTTACTTTTACGTCACTGGTGTTGAACAGCCTGTTTTGAATACGTTATTAATATTTTAGAAGGCCGTGTTTTTCTGATGGCAGACTCAAGTCGCCAAATTTTATCACTCAACTCGCCAAGCACAAATACCAGGATCTTGATCCATGCGGGATGAACGCCAGACTTAAAAATGTCAAAGGGAAATTACGAAAATCCAGGTAAACTACCCCAATCTCTTGAAATTAGAGTATAATTACGAGCTAACGAACGAGTGCTGTGAAGCGGTTTATTATTATACAGAGCGCGACCATATACTGACTTCTCAACGTGGGCACGAAAATGTGAATTGGTCGTATTATGTTCATATTTAAACCCAATTTTTGGTTTTCTGAAAAAGTGTTTGTTAAAGATAGCTGAGCAAATAACAAAACAAACGAGAAATGGAAAGTAAATAAAGGAACTCTTTATTGTGTATTTAGATGTAATAGATACTATAAGCTGACCTACTCTCCAGAAGATCCGAGTAAGGGTTCGTGAGGGTTGGAGGTTTGTAGTGAATAGCCGCGTTTGTGAATTCAAAACTTGAGAACTCTTCAGATCCAAACCGAGTAATAAAATGACCTATATATTTCACGATTTCATCTTTTGTTTTTGACGTGTTAAAAAGCTATGCATTTATCATCATATGTTACGCTATATACTTTAATAATCCATTTTCATCAGCTGTTTTACATAGAAACAACGAACAAACGCGTATCTAGATTGTGTCGTTACTAATTTATTTTGTCCTCGTTTCTTCTTTCATAGTTTTACTCTCGATGTGTACATGTATTACTCTGTTTTTTGTTTTTCGAGAACAAAGTCATCCAGAGACGGTTGTATCTTTAAAACGACAGTTTACCAAGGTGTAAAATATGTTTTTACTCCCAGGCGGAGTGAGTATAAAATGAATGATCAAATACTAAATGAAGAGAACAAATGTTCGCAATTGTTTTCCCACGCGCTATCAGATTAGAAAACAATTTTCCCATCTAGACATTCGTCATTTCGAGCCAGACGAGACATTTCTCGCTGTTTCCGCTGCAGCTAATTTATTTGTGAAGGACTTTCATTCGTCCCTTTGAGCTCACCTTCTGTGCAGGTATGTCGAAGTGCTGTTAAAAGCTGCTGATACGTGATCTTGTGGGAATGTTTTGAATTTTTCTGATAATCAAATGCTGTTTGATAATCTGTGAGATTATGGCGCGCGCCATTTTGTTGTTTCTCTTGCCAATATAGTACCCAGATCTACTCGGCTCTTCACCTCGCGGGGCCGAAGCTTTGGTGGTAGCCATTTGAGGGCCTTCACTGGTTGACTGATTTTAAGCGTTGGAGCATGCGCAGAAAGTTCATTCTCTCAACGGCTCTTTATCAAATTTAGCGCACGCGTCAATGGCTGTTACCAGATAAGTCTGGGTACGAGAACGTTTTCTTGCGTGATATTCAATCGCGTTTTCTTGTGTGATAATCAATAGTGTTCTCTTGCGTGATAGAACAGATTTCGTATGACTGTGAAAAGTGCCGTGATACGGCGCGGTACTGTCGCGGTGGCGGTACGGAATCTGGCCTGCTGTAGATACCGAATGCGGCACAACTCTTTCGCGGCACTTTTCACAGTCATACGAAATCTGCTCTAATCAATAGCATTCTCTTGCATGATAATAATATCAATATTATTTAAATTTTGTTTCACTGGCACGGGCCGGATGGACGTTTTACTTTTACACTTGCACTTGCTCAATTGCACGCTCACAAGAACCTTCGAACTGAAGGAGGTGGGCTTCCAAGGACGAAAATGCGTTCTCTTGCGTGTTAATCAATAGCGTTCTATTGCGTCATAATCAATCTCGTTCTGTTGCGTCATAATCAATCGCGTTCTATTGCGTCATAATCAATCTCGTTCTGTTGCGTCATAATCAATCGCGTTCTATTGTGTCATAATCAATTGCTATCATTTGCTCTTTTCAACAGCAACTCTTCGACAAGGCCTTCGTCCGGCAAATCCAGCCCCGACATGAGGCACCTGAGGTCACTCCGTAGCTCAGGAGGTACACCCAAGTCCCAGCGCAGACAAGAGGATACTAGTAGCGTGTCATGCTGCGAGAGGGCACTGCAGGCTATGGATAATGATATGGGTAAGTGAGGTGATAGAGCGAAGTCCCAGCGCAGACAAGAGGATACTAGTAGCATGTCATGCTGCGAGAGGGCACTGCAGGCTATGGATAATGATATGGGTAAGTGAGGTGAAAGAGCGAAGTCCCAGCGCAGACAAGAGGATACTAGTAGCGTGTCATGCTGCGAGAGGGCACTGCAGGCTATGGATAATGATATGGGTAAGTGAGGTGATAGAGCGAAGTCCCAGCGCAGACAAGAGGATACTAGTAGCGTGTCATGCTGCGAGAGGGCACTGCAGGCTATGGATAATGATATGGGTAAGTGAGGTGAAAGAGCGAAGTCCCAGCGCAGACAAGAGGATACTAGTAGCGTGTCATGCTGCGAGAGGGCACTGCAGGCTATGGATAATGATATGGGTAAGTGAGGTGATAGAGCCAAGTCCCAGCGCAGACAAGAGGATACTAGTAGCGTGTCATGCTGCGAGAGGGCACTGCAGGCTATGGATAATATGGGTAAGTGAGGTGATAGAGCCAAGTCACAGCGCAGACAAGAGGATACTAGTAGCGTGTCATGCTGCGAGAGGGCACTGCAGGCTATGGATAATGATATGGGTAAGTGAGGTGATAGAGCGAAGTCCCAGCGCAGACAAGAGGATACTAGTAGCGTGTCATGCTGCGAGAGGGCACTGCAGGCTATGGATAATGATATGGGTAAGTGAGGTGATAGAGCCAAGTCCCAGCGCAGACAAGAGGATACTAGTAGCGTGTCATGCTGCGAGAGGGCACTGCAGGCTATGGATAATGATATGGGTAAGTGAGGTGATAGAGCCAAGTCCCAGCGCAAACAAGAGGATACTAGTAGCGTGTCATGCTGCGAGAGGGCACTGCAGGCTATGGATAATGATATGGGTAAGTGAGGTGATAGAGCCAAGTGCCAGCGCAGACAAGAGGATACTAGTAGCGTGTCATGCTGCGAGAGGGCACTGCAGGGTATGGATATTGATATGGGTAAGTGAGGTGATAGAGCCAAGTCCCAGCGCAGACAAGAGGATACTAGTAGCGTGTCATGCTGCGAGAGGGCACTGCAGGCTATGGATAATGATATGGGTAAGTGAGGTGATAGAGCCAAGTCCAAGCGCAGACAAGAGGATACTAGTAGCGTGTCATGCTGCGAGAGGGCACTGCAGGCTATGGATAATGATATGGGTAAGTGAGGTGATAGAGCCAAGTCCCAGCGCAAACAAGAGGATACTAGTAGCGTGTCATGCTGCGAGAGGGCACTGCAGGCTATGGATAATGATATGGGTAAGTGAGGTGATAGAGCCAAGTCCCAGCGCAAACAAGAGGATACTAGTAGCGTGTCATGCTGCGAGAGGGCACTGCAGGCTATGGATAATGATATGGGTAAGTGAGGTGATAGAGCCAAATCCCAGCGCAGACAAGAGGATACTAGTAGCGTGTCATGCTGCGAGAGGGCACTGCAGGCTATGGATAATGATATGGGTAAGTGAGGTGATAGAGCCAAGTCCAAGCGCAAACAAGAGGATACTAGTAGCGTGTCATGCTGCGAGAGGGCACTGCAGGGTTGGATAATGATATGGGTAAGTGAGGTGATAGAGCCAAGTCCCAGCGCAGACAAGAGGATACTAGTAGCGTGTCATGCTGCGAGAGGGCACTGCAGGGAATGGATAATAATATGGGTAAGTGAGGTGATAGAGCGAAACGCTAGCGCAAGGATATCAAACTCATGCATTTCTCTTTTGCGGTTCACACTAGAACGCAAGCTAGTGTGAGAACCAGCCTTTTGGATGAGAAAACCTTGCTTAAAATTCTTGCCTATCGAGGCATGGCTTCGTTGTGAATGGAGCAATGACATGGCAATTTTTTTTGTTATATCGGCCCTTAGGTGAATTTATCAAGAGTAGCGAAGTGACGGACGATATAGTCTACAGCTCTGGAGAGGAACCTGAACATCAGAGTGTTGAGGAACACAAGAGCATTATACTCCATTTGTTGTCACAACTCAAGCTAGGCATGGACTTGACTAAGGTGGGGCACGTTTCTCTGGTGAAGGGAGGGGCGGCAAGGGGGCAGGAAGAACGCACAGCTCACCACATATCGTCATCTTTATAAGACACGATAAAACATCAGGCAAACACTAGTAACTAATAATAATAATAATTTGCAACGTCTATATCTTTATAAAATAGTACAAAGCCTGTTTTCCATGAATGACGTGTTTTGATCAATGGAAGTAAGGAATTTCGGAATTCACTTAGAGATTCCGCACTGTACACACACGCTTTTACATAGTGTCAATATTGTCAACTTAATGTATACCGCTACTATCTTATTTTAGTATAAACCCACTAATGGTCTATTACAAATCCTGCATTCTGATTGGCTGAGCTACTAATGGTCTATTAGTGATAGACCGTATCTGGGAAAACCACCACCTTTCTTTGCAAGAAAACTAAATTCATTGCCAAAACTGACCAACTAGTTGGTTTATACTAAAACAATTAGACCTCTTGTCATAGCACATTCGGCCTAGAGGTCTAATTGTTAAATATTGCAAAGATAGTACGCGCGCTGTTATTGGACGTTGAGGCGGTATCCCGAGGCATTACGGAAATTCCGCAAAGTGCGCTCACAGCTCATGACTGACGAAAATCGTCTTGTATTTGCCATCGCACAGTCAATACGTTAAGTCCTTTGTTTTATATATCCCGGGATGCCCTCGCTCCGTTAGTAATAGTAAATACCATCATGGTCATGAATAGAGCGGATTTCACATGACTGTCTAGACTTGTTATGTAATTGCGATTGCTTTGCGTTCTCATTGGCTACTCATTTTCTCAGCCAATCAAATTCGGTAGTAAATACAATTGTGTAATTACTTAGTAATTGGTTCGGCTTGCAATTGGCTGAGAAAAAAGCCATTTAGGAGCAAGTCGTGATTTCTCTCGATTCTGATTGGCTAGTGATTGCTGAATTGCAATTGTTTTCACGACAGTCATGTGAAAACCGCTCTATTCAGAATTTGGATTTGATCCAAGCTATCATTCTCCGTAGGTTGTGTTACCAACCTTTATTTTGGAGCCTCGATCGTTACTAGAAATGTACGCTGACTTCTTCGCTCACCCCGACCTATTTGTCAAGTAAGTGCGGTATACTCATGTACCTTCATGTGTCATTTTATTATTTTGTATACACTTTTTCAGAAAAGGTTTGCACCGTCACAATTGCCTATTATAGCCTGCGGCGTCATGGAATCAAATAGGTATACAAAATAGAATGATGGACACTGTTTTGGGGATAGATACCTATACCTATGCTAAATGATTCCACAATACATCACTCGCAATAAATTTTGCTTTTCTAGTTTCGCCCATGACGCAACGCGGGCTACAGCAGATAATTGTGACGGTGCAACCTTTCTGAAAGAGGTGTATAAGTAGCACTTCATTTATAACTTGTATTGTAATGATTGTATCTATGCATGGCATTAATGTCACTTCATTCCACAGGGCATTCGGCTTGTGTTTATATTACCAGATATAATTTTTGCGATTTTCTTTGTAGAATTGCGGACGGTCTAACTGCAGAGGATAGGATATTAGCTGTTTTAGAATTTTACTTGACTTCGTTCCATGTGGGAAGAAAGGTATGTATGGCACCGAGTTTAGTTTAGTTTATTCTTTTGATGAGGCATTCCTGGAGTGACAACCCTTGCATTCTACATTTCAGGGCTCTTTAGCCAAGAAACCATATAGTATACAACCCTTACATTCTACTTTCAGTGCTCGTTAGCCCAGAAACCATATAGCATACAACCCTTTCATTCTACATTTCAGGGCTCGTTAGCCAAGAAACCATATAGTATACAACCCTTACATTCTACTTTTCAGTGCTCGTTAGCCCAGAAACCATATAGCATACAACCCTTTCATTCTACATTTCAGGGCTCGTTAGCCAAGAAACCATATAGCATACAACCCTTACATTCTACTTTTCAGGGCTCGTTAGCCAAGAAACCATATAGTATACAACCCTTACATTCTACTTTTCAGTGCTCGTTAGCCCAGAAACCATATAGCATACAACCCTTTCATTCTACATTTCAGGGCTCTTTAGCCAAGAAACCATATAGTATACAACCCTTACATTCTACTTTTCAGTGCTCGTTAGCCCAGAAACCATATAGCATACAACCCTTTCATTCTACATTTCAGGGCTCGTTAGCCAAGAAACCATATAGCATACAACCCTTACATTCTACTTTTCAGGGCTCGTTAGCCAAGAAACCATATAGTATACAACCCTTACATTCTACTTTTCAGGGCTCGTTAGCCAAGAAACCATATAGTATACAACCCTTACATTCTACATTTCAGGGCTCGTTAGCCAAGAAACCATATAGTATAGAACCCTTACATTCTACTTTTCAGGGCTCGTTAGCCAAGAAACCATATAGTATACAACCCTTACATTCTACATTTCAGGGCTCGTTAGCCAAGAAACCATATAGTATACAACCCTTACATTCTACTTTTCAGGGCTCGTTAGCCAAGAAACCATATAACCCTATATTAGGAGAGACTTTTTATTGCTCGTGGGATGTGCGAGATGAGTGTAGTACGGGTATTGAGAGGAACCCCCTGAATTTAGCCAATGACGTAGCAGAAGACGAGGATGACAGGGGGGTCCGATTTGTGGCCGAGCAACTTTCGCACCACCCTCCAGGTAATGCTGTGATCTTATTCTTTATACCACGCCACAGAAAATACAGCCAATCACAGTGCAGGAATGGTGTTGTATATTCGGCGGTATTCCAATCAACCTTCTCGGATTCGGATTAAGGATTCTAGCATCTTTGCTTTTCCAAAACTTGCTAAGCATCATCTACTGTTTGTTCAATGACTAAATAGAGAACCATAAAATTATTTATCTGCTGTACTAATAACCTGGATAAGCTCTTATATATATATATTTTTTCTTTCTTTTTTGGGGGGAGGGTTCAGCGTTCTTTTTCATCTGCTCAAAAAACAAACTTTTAATAGTTAGGGAGGCTAACTAGATAACTGGATAGTTTACTTGGTCTCCCTGCTCGCACTTTTTTTTTCGCCAAAATATAAACTCACTCCAAACCTATACTCTGTGTATAACTCCAACTGATAATAGCCTTATGAGTAAATAAAGTTGATTTGATTTGATTTGATTTGATTCGTTGCCCTTAATTTTCTGTAGCGTGGTATAGAATAGTTATACAATGAATTCTCGTAGCATACTGCACAATATCCCTCGCCTGAAGGCTGGTGTGTATACAAGAAAATACAAGTGACGCTTCAGAGTGATTCTGCAGTATGCCACTCGAAAGCACTATTTAACTAGTATTTATCTCGTTTTAAATGCGTCATTACTGAAGGTTCCTCCATCGGAGTAACTGTCGTTGAAAAGTTTGCCCGAGGAAATGTGATGTTCGCAGTGAATATCAAGAAATTAATTTCCAACGCTAAATTTTGAGCGAAATTTACTGACCCAAAATCGGTCAGTAGAATGTGATTTGCTGCGTTTCACAGTAAGACGTGCAGGCGAACGATTCCATGACAACGCACGCTCCCCCAGGCAGCCAGGCGCCACAACGCCACAAGTGTCGAAGAAAGCGTGTGTTGTCTTGAAACGTCGTAACTTATAACGGTTTTTACTTCCAAGGGCGGATCTAGGGGGGGGGGGGGGGTGATTAGGGTGGCTAGCCACCCCCTTGTTCTCATATTTCTTGTAAAAAAACTTAAGGTTAGCCACCCCCTTGGTCTGAACTCTGCATCCGCCACTGGACTGTGATCACATAATGGATAAGAAAATCCTGTTGTTGAATTCAGAAGTCTCCTATCGCAACGTGAGGTACGATCGAGAACGAAGGGAGGGATCTAATTCAGGCTAGCCTAACAGTGACTTTGTTTTCTTTCAGTCTCTGGATTTTATGCCGAGTGTCCACGTAAAAAGATATGTTTTAATGCCCATATATGGACCAAGTCCAAGTTCTATGGGATGTCTATAGGAGTAGCGAATGTTGGCGAAGGTACGTTTTCTGTCATCCGTAACGAATGTAACGGGAAAGCACAAAATACGAACTATAGTCGATGTTTCGGACTTTTTCTTTTTCATATGTTTTTGTATACTATCAATGCGTGTTTGAAGGTAATGTGGGCTGCGAAAAAGGAAACACAGTAAAACACAGTAGAACAACGTTCAGCTCACAATATGAGCCGGAGAGAAAATATGACAATATGAGGACAGAAAGAAATTCCCTCTGTCCCGCCCGGGAGTCGATCCGGGGCACAGCGTTTGGAGACAGTGCCATAACACTGAGCCAAAAGTGCTTCTCTTGTCATAAGATCAGTTGGTTTGGAGGACTATATTGCTATACGTGAAAGAGTAGTCACTGTGTTTTCTCCGTGGTAGAACACTATTCGTGTTTATTATGGCAGCTCAAAGATTTAGCATGGTTTTCACTGTCATCTTCCCATACAGCCGTCATCTCATTACTAGAACACGATGAGGAGTATCACTTCACATTCCCGAGTGCTTATTGCCGGTATGTGTTAAAATAACAATTTATGGCCCAGCGAAGTGTGCATTTAAACAATAAGATTCTTCTGACCAATAGCACTATCGTGACATAGAGCAGATTTCGTTTGGATGTGAAAAAAGTGCCGGGACAAAGATGTGCCGCGCCGCGACCGTGACCGTGCCGCGACAACGCGATTTCATTCCGTATCTATAGAGGTTCCGTGCCGCGACCGAGTTTCATAAATGAGTTTTAATATAGAATATTCGTTTTCCAAAACAAAAAAATGTTTCGTTTCAAAGGCACTTTAATTCCTCTTGGTAACTGAAGCTGACTATATTATGATCCTTTCTAAGCTCTTCAAACACACGTGTCTTCCAGGTCGATATTAACGATCCCTTGGGTGGAGCTCGGTGGCAAACTGCACATCACGTGCGCTAAGACTGGTTACAATGCGTCAGTGACGTTCCACACTAAACCATTCTACGGGGGCAAGCTCCATCGGGTCACGGGTGAGGTCAAGAACACGTCTACTGGCCGAGTGATCTGTAAAGTCAACGGGGAATGGAATGGCAAGATTGAACTGCAATACACTAGTAATCAGGTTAGTGCCACATGGTTTTGTGTTTTACATTATTTTGATGAAAGCCAATGTTCTTAGATGTTGGCGCACCTTGTCCCCCTCGCCTTTGAGTAAGCGAGTTCTTTTTTTGGGTTAATTGAGTCGAGATTAATGATACTGTAAACTATTTTCGTCACCTCTTGTAAGGAATTCCAAGGGCAATTCGGATTTTGGATTCCAGCGTCTGGATTACCGGGATTCTAGCCGCTAGATTCCGGATTGCAAACTGTCTTTGAATTTGGATTCCAATAAAGATACCCAAATGACCTTTGGGTTCTGGATTCCATAGACCGGATTCCAATAGCTGTATTCCGGATTCCAAAGCACGCAAAAATTGCTTTCCGGAATCTCTTACATGCAGCGATTCTCGTCCCGGTCTCGATAGTTTCCTCTGTAAAATGAGCTATCGATCTTTCTATAAAACATTATTTCTATGGTAACGCATAGAACTTGTATGAAAAAAAGATGGGAAGGCCAGTTTCTTCTGCGATCGTGCAGTTTGTATATATTCCACGGCATTCAAGTTGAACTTGCATGTTAGTGACTCACCGGTAGACTTATTCAGTCATCTTAGTAAGGCTTCAAGTGAATGTGCGTAGAAAAAAAGTGTTTTTAAACTTGGCGACTCGCGACCACTTTTGTCATGATTGGATTTAATAAAAACAACTTGTTTATGTTTCTGATAGCAATATTGTTGATTTGGCCGAATTTCAGGAAGAACCCAAAGTGCTGGACACAAAACACTCAAGGTGCATCACAAGAGAGTTCAACCAATCGCGTGCCAAGGGGAGTATGAGTCCAGGCGACTCTGGCAGACAGTAACGTCGGGTTTAAAGTCGAAGAACATCACCTCATCAACGGAAGCGAAACACGCAGTATGTACACCATCATATTCCCCCTTTCCCACCTCCGTTAAGGAATACCAAAGTTGAGGGCCCTTTGACATCCAGGAAATCCGGGGAGTAGGTACCCTAGTACTGGGCAAAATTTGAAGGCGGTGGGTGTTCCCCAAATAGGAAATTCTAGGGCGGTTAAGCATAATTTCTAGGGTAGTAATGAGAAAATCCATTGGAATTCGAGGGTGGGTGGGAACAATCAGGGTTCGTCAGCAGGGGGTTGCGGATTTTATTTATTTTTTTGCAACTGCCCATTTCATTTGCCGTGCGTCCCCGTACTAGTGAGAAATGATTCAGTAGGACTAGATATTTTGCTTAGACATGTTTTATTGAATTGTAAATAACCTTTTCTTCATTATGTGGTGATCTAATAAGGTCTGGACTACTCTAAACAATCTCTTTAGAGAAGTAACTAGTGGAGTAATAGTCCACTAGTCCAAGGACGAGATTTAGGTCGAGAAATGAGTATCAACGTGGCGAGACTATATAATAATATATAGATTTAGCCACTGGCTAAAAGCGGAGCTCCTGGTTATAAAATTTTCTATGTGAATGAAAGGGATTCCCATGTGTACATGGTTTATATGGTTGCTTTAGAGTCTTCACGAGATATTAATTTTTCAAGCATAGATGACGTCATCGATGACGTCATATCACGTGACCACTTCATTTCGATCATATGGTGGCCTAGACTACACTACCCAAGTTTGGTTCTTTTAGAGTTTTCCCTTCTTGAGATATTATTTTTTCAAGCAAAAAATCATATCTCCCGAAGGGAAGCTTCTCTAGAAGCCAAACTTGGACAAACTTTCAAAGACCATCAGAGGAACTCTACACCAAAGTCACGTTCCCTCACGCCATCAATGACGTCATCAAAATAATCCAAAATGCCCGTGACGTTCAAAATCAACTCGATGGTATACGTTTTTCCCTTAGGTATGGTGCTCCGCTTGCGCGGGCCTTCGGCCCGCGCTGGAGCTCCGCTAATAATAACAATAATGACTTTATTTAGAGAGAGAGCCAAAGGCTAATAACCTTGTGGCCCTCTGGTTTTCTAACTGTTTTAAACAAGCATGCATGTGCATTTTGAAGAACAAAATTGAGAGCAACTGCCAGTGTTGGCGTCACCACACTAGAACTCCTTGAAGGTTAGCGAATTCGACTGAAAAACCAGTTGATGACAACGCACTTCTTTTATTCGACCGATACGTCATGATACTGCACATATGATGCGCGCTGTATGGCATGCACACTCCAGAAAATCCCGGCCATTCTCCTTCTATCTTTGATTGTACCAGTTTTTGCTCACGTTTACCGTGTTTGTTTTCTGAGAGCATATTTAGATACCAGTGTTTTACAGTGTTGTTTGATTACTAGCTCGAGGAAAGGCAACGAAAAGAAGCGCGCGAACGTTCTGAGGCGGGCGTCGAATGGAAAACGAAAGTAAGTCAATTACGTCTGGTTTTATTTTCCATTCACCCCTATTTTGTTTGTAAAGCATTCCTTTGTTCCTTTTCTTTGTTTTCTGACAGCTATTTCATAGACATAACGATGGTTGGCGGTTCAATAGACATCTAAAATCACGAGAGGGCTCGAGTATATTGGAAGATACTAAAGGTGTTGAGACTACCAACAGCTGAAAACGCACGAATAAATAGGTACCCAACGTGAGCATGTGGCCGCTATGCCCAACACACTCCTGCACAGAACTGGTCAAAGAAATGGTTGCAGTATGTGAACAAACTACTTACCTGGCGCAGGCGGAAGGACAGATAAATAGGTACCCAATGCGAGCATGGAGCATGGTTCCAAACTGCGTGCGGCAGATTTGTAGCTGAAAATACTGAAGCATTGACTGATAACCATTATGAACAACCCAATTTGTGCTCCATCAGTATTCGAGTCCAGGTGGAGTCATGAATAAATAAGTATCTAATGTGAACAGGGTGGCACTTGCTCCAAATCGTGTCCAAAAACGAGACAAAGTTATCTCACTGGGAAGAAGAGAAATGTATTTTCCAGCTCAAAACAGAATATAGACAGCTTTCAAAAGAAGAAGTTAGATTTTAGAGTAAAGGGTCAAGTGTCTAGTGATACGTATATGGCTGCATGCTATGCTGATACATAATGGCAAGCGAATCATTGCTACCGATAAATGCAACATGGCATCGCTCTCCGTAAGGAGAAATAAAGATATTTTCATGAAGGCCGTTTGAATGAGGGATTGAAGGAGCCGTTTTGCCCTGCCCATAACGCATTGCTTTGTTTTTGTTTACGTGATTCATTGCATCAGAAACTCTGATTTTGCTATTATGAAAAATGCAAAATGCGCTCAACTAACAAAATTATAAAACTTTCGGTTGAGTCTCTGAAATTTGATGGTATTGAAATTGAAAATGGCGGCAACGCAGTGCATTGTGGGAAAAGTGAGCCGGCTTTCGCACGCTTGCTGGCCACTTCTCTGACAAGAAAATAGCTCAAGTCGCAATCCAATTACATCCTCTTCATAACAAGTCAAAACAACCTAGAATTGCATTTGTATAACACTTGAAAGGTTTTTCTATTAATCTGGAGGATTATTTTGATTACTACGGGCAATTGTACATGTGTTTTTATGGTTACAATTTTACTTATTTTATGTCCACGGTGGACGAATATTAAGCGTTCGAGTGCCCCTTTAAGGTGCAGGGTAAATTCCTGTGTATAGCTGTTTGTAAGAGTCTTAGTTTATACAAGATGACAAATTCTAACATCCAGACATCATTCGTAATTCAGACGTTAAGAATAGCAACCCGTGAAATAATATATATTAAGTTAGTTGGAGTTTAATTATGTTTATCACTCGAACTTGCAGATTAATCTCATATACAGTAAAACTCCGGGTATAAGAACCTAAAATTTACGAACCTATTAGGCTAAAATTGTCGTCTTAGACCTCCTTTTGATATGAACCTATTTAGCCTAAAAGTTTCAATAGGTTCTTATGTTACAGATGAAAATACAAAAGAAAAAAATGTCTAGGGTTTTAGAGTGGTTTTCATCGGACTGTGAAACAAAAACTAATAGTCAGTGTTTAATAGTGTCTACTAGTCATAATTAAAAAGGAGAATACAATAAACATGACTTTCATAGTGTATAGCAGTGCGTACTTTGTTAGTATCTATTTCACAGTCGGATGAAAACCACTCTAACAGTGAGGCCTACGGCAGACGTCGTACCAGAGTCGCGCCGTTCCAATACAAAACAATAGAAAGTTTTTTATTATAAAGTCTAATGAAGCGGCATCCTTTAAAAAATGAAAGGTTCGAGAGAAGAAGAGCGACTTAGACCCCGTCCACACTACACCGTTTTCAAACGAAAACGGATACTTTTTGCTCCGTTTTCAAAAAGATTTGCGTCCACACTTATCGTTTTCGTCGTTTTCGGTGATCGTTTTCGGCGTTGTAGTGTGGACGATAGCCGTATCCGGAGCAAAAAGTATCCGTTTTCGTTTAACGGTGTAGTGTGGACGGGGTCTAAAGCCAAACGAAAACGGAGTAGTGTGGACGGAGTCTAAAGTTCGACGTTTGCCTTAGGCCTAAGACGCAAAGAATGAGCTTAAAATGAGAACCACATCATGTCTTATACTGAATTTCACAATGTAATTATTGGGAATCATACATCACATGTGCCCTGTATTAGTACATTTGCTGATCGCCAGTGCCCCTATCAAATTAAGAAACTTTTTAAGAAGCTAATTAGCCTAAAATCCCAATAAATATCATTTTTATAAGAATCTATTTATGTGGGAAAAATCTAGGTTCTTATACGCGGGTTTTAACGGTAAAACAGAAACAAACAAACAAACAGAAAACAAGGAACAAAGAATACGATTTTCAAGAGATCATAGATTATAAAATCAATACCAGTTTGATTATGTACAGTTAATAACATCAGCAAAAATAAAAAAGAATAAGAATTGTTATACAAAGTTTTGTTTTGGATATCCAGCTTAGCTGGCCCACTGTTTTATCTTTCCTGCCTTTATCTAGTCAACCAAATGAGGGTTTGCAATTTTTCCTTTGGGAACAAAATCACAAACGCGCGGCTGCCATGTTGGTTGACAGAACAAAAGGGAACAAATGAACTTTCTTTTGTTCTTTTCCACCAACATGGCCGCCAGTGACGTCACATACATAGAGGATATTACACGGTGCCGCGAAGATATGAGTTTTGTTTTCGAGTATATTCCAATATTCCATGACTCATTGCATCAGAACCTCTCTGACTTAATGGAAAGGAATTCTGCTTTTACGCTTTTGTTCGGTAAAATGCGCTAAACTGACAAAAAATAAAAGCTTTTTTGGTATCGAAAAGTAGATCTCGCTTTTGGTGTCATGAATTGCCCTTCTCAGCTAAATACCCGTGTATTTACCTCGTATGTCATGCTTTTATACTGCTCTGTCGCTGCTTTCGCTATTATTATTTTAATCTTTATCGAAATATTCATTGCCTGACGAGTGTTTCCCGTGGAAGAACCGCTATTGCACAACTCATACAGCGTAACATCACTTCGTATTATCCACAGCAGATAACATTTTAGCAAATGTCCCAGATGTATAAACGCTCCGAGGTATTCTATAGGATTATTCAAAGCTTTAGATCGCCTTTTTGAGTGCTATCTTCGGCGGAATCTACCGACTGAAGACTTATAATAATGATATCTCGAATGATATCTCGTCCTCAATTTCCACAAAAAGAGATATCATACGATTCTATGCGAATTACTGCCAACAACTCCTAAAAATCAAGAAAACAACTCTGATTTTATGAAATCAAAGTGTGTATCGCATAATAACAGGTGCGACAGGAACTATTAATAATACATAGTTTGCGCCGCGCCTTGTTTATGTGTTTTCTTTCCTGTGTTGTGATTGGCGGATTTCTGACCAGCTATTCGTAATACCTGCTATGACCAATATACTGTCGGTTAGTGATTTAAAGCTGCGGCAAATAGTGCTGCTCCCAATCGGAATTCCTCCGCGGCCTAACAAGAGCTATCAAGACGTCCTCTTGCATTATTCTTGCGGAAGAATTAAACAACTCAGCTCCGGCATGGACTCCATTGTTAAAATTGTATTCATTTTTGCTGGAGTCATGGTTTTTCGCGTGAATGGATTCTGTAGACGGCCATTTGATGTCCCAGACTGGAGGGTGGAAACGATTGAGCAGAGAAGTGTAAAAGCGGATATTGTTATTTACGCTGAGGTCCTAAACAGTCCTTGCAAAAAGCCAACTCCGCCAACGACAACGAGACCCACCACGGTCCCGACGACAATAGGGAACCAGACATCCAACGCTACATCATCTTGGAACGCAACAGCAGCTGAAAATGTAACGACAACTGCAGCCCCTACCACCCAACCCCCAACTACTGTTACCCCAAACACTGTCCCCCCTGGCCCAGTCCATAACTGCAGTAATGAGCTGTATAACGCTACTCTGAAGGTTCACTGTGTTATCAAGGGCGGGACCATGCCGGAGGTTATTCACCTGTCCGGTATGGGATTGACCAGGTAGAGATGTGTGTCCACAAGTATGTCGGCGAGACGGAGGCCACGTATCACTTATACGGGGATGGGAAATATCTCATTTTCCTGAGAAGGTAAGCTCCAGCGACCCGTTTCTCGAGCACTCGAGAATTATCGGTCGCGAAAAACTTTCTCTATACAGAAAATACTTCGACATTGAAATTTTTTTTCGAGCAGTAGAAACAAAAAATATTCACGAATAGGACATTCTAGTTTATTTAAAATCGACAGAATAGTAAAAATAAAATGAAAAAAGTTGAGAATCACTGTAATCACTTGGTCGTTTCGCGAAACTATTGCTAAGTTGAAAATATACTATCAGAGGCAGCGGAGGGGGAGGGCCACTTTTCCAGAAATCATCATACATTTCTTGCATTTAGCCCTACCACTTTCGTGATAATTCTTCCTTATACATGCTTATAAGAACTGGTTTGAATCTTGTGTCTCATTATAAGTGCTAATTTTTCTTCACATAACAGATTTATTTCCCAGTTCCCCCTACCCCTGTATAATGTCCATAATTCACTTTGTCGTTCTTCACACTTCTCCCCGCAGATCTCGTGATTTGGAAGCTCCCGGTGCATTTGTCCCTCACCGTATCAACTACCAGCCTGCCTCCACCGAAATCAGACAGGAATCCGAGCTAAACAACGTGTTAAAGGTGGCGGGTCGCAATGCGCATGCGCCGAACGATGTCTGGGTCAACAAAACACACACTGTCTGTAAGCCTTTCAGCAGCGCATGCTCAGTAAACACGTCAATCATCACAATAGCGATCCTCGCGGTGTTCGCTCTCGTCACCTCATTCATCTCATGATGTATGACGTCATGGACTTTCCTATATTTTGATTGGATGCATGCCGGATGGCGCTTCAGAGAGTGCAATTTGAGTGACATCTGTCACGCTATGATGTCACGCTATGGCACCCGTATTTTGTTCTTTCCATATAGTACGACTGTAAAGAAGCTACTGACGCCAGTGAGAAAAAATCGTTACTCTGTTACTAACTGCAGAGGACAGAAAAGGACTATATAACGGACGAATTTAGGCAAAGTTTCAATCTTTTACTTCAGGGGTTCAGCTCTCAGGGCAGGTAATAGTAGTCAGAGTAGTAAAAATCACGCGCGTAAATATATACAGGGATGATAATGCGCGTGTGCTAGGAAGAAAAAAATTGATAATAGCCATTCGCACAGTCGTAAATTGACTCTTGTATTATGATGTGAACATCAAACGTTTTTACTGCAATGTGAACAGATGTAAAACAGAGGAGAATTATAAAAACAATAAATGATTCAATATAACAGCAGTAGCCCTAGATTCTAACTTGTATTAGGAAGTTTGCCTACTAGAAAAGGCCTAAAAGTCACCTAAAAGACATTTCTTAAATCGCCACACACGTCTCTTGAAATCGCCTTAATTCCAAAGTAAGGCTTTAATCACAGTCTAGATTTAAGAATTTAAAGACATTTGCTGGATTGACTAAAATCGCCTTAAGTCGCGACAAATTACCGCGACTTTAAGGCTCGGGGTAGGCCTCAGATATCACTGCGAATCGTTGAGGTGAAGCGTTTCCCCCCTTTGATGCGAGGCTGATCGTATCTTTTTCTTGAAGTAAGATGTTTACCCTTTGCTTACTATATCATGGCGCGGTGTCTCCAACATTCTTGCCCTTGACTGTCGGTCAAGTGAGGATTATCACTACCTCACATATGATCTTGTTTGATTGCCCTTCTCAGGTGTGTTAAGGCCTGACTTGAAAGGAGATGGGGCTTATACGCGGATTCTTAAGGCAAAAAGCAGTTTTTGCAAATAACTACATTAGCAAAATAGCTACCGAAATGGAACTTGGTATGAGTAACATGTCCCCGGACCTTAACTGTTCCATGCACTAAGTTGCTATGGAGACACAATTTTATAGTATCTGTAAGTACCGTTTAAAATTTACTTTCAATCAAAAACGGGAATAACTTACTGGCAATTTTCTTACCTTTTTACCCTAAATTCGTAATATTCATGAACTTCTACATTTGATAGCGTTTTTTAATCGTGTCCAGAGTCACGTGATCGTGAGAACTGTTGCCCTAGCAACCAAGTTTCTCTCATATCTCCGCTAATTTCAAGGTGGTCAGCCTTAAAAGACGCTATATTGAAGGAATCAATGCAGTAAAGGAAAATTCCATCGTATTTTCAGAATAGGATGAGGTTTTCTGTTGCCCATTTTAAGTTTTGTCCACAAAAAGGAAAAATATGGCGTACGTCACTTTAATTTGGTTGTCATGGAAACATCAACTGGTCTCGAAAAACCGGTAATTTCGGTTGGGATTCCAATGGTACAGTCGATGTTTCGGTCATTCCGGTTGGTACGAGAGGTTCAGCTTCAGAGGTTGTCTCGCCATTCCAGATGGAACGAACCGATCGGAATGGTTTGTATACCATTGGCACTTCAACCGGTTTTATGACCAAATAAGTTAGCCGATCCGAACCGAAATGCGAAAAGCGAATGGTAAGCGCCATTCCACTCGGTATTTTCACCCCAACCGGAATGTTTTGTACCATTGGACGCGGTACGGCGTCAATGGTTTTTGCAGCAGAGCCTCCAGAGGTGCTTACCTGGAGGCTCTGCTGCAAAAAACCATTGACGCCGTACCGCGTTAAGAGAACGAATTCTGCGCACACTCCTAGCAACGTTCAAAACTAGGCAATAACCGAAGGCCTTCAATGGGGCTGAGACCAGGGGGTCGTTTCTCGAAACGCCCGAAAACTTTTCGGGCCCGATAAATTACCCGAAAAGCGGGAGGATGACGAATTTTGCGTTTCTCGAAACTCCCGAGTATTTCGCGCCCGATAAAATTGCATCATTTTTGGTCCCTTAATAAGGGGAGAAACCCTTCTCCCCTAAAGTTTTTCAGGTTTCCGGAAATCCTCAGAATAAGGAAGAAAAATAACAAAATTAACTAAGATTTTTCACTCCTCTGCGACTTTATTTATCCGTCTAGTTCCTGCGAAGTTGAATTACCCGGAAAGTGCATGTTTCTTCTCGTAAAACAGCCATTTACGAAGGTGTCTTGCTTTGTTTCCAAGATTTTCTTTCTTTGTCGCGAAATGGTTTCCCGGTAACTCTCCCGAGTTGCTTTTACCGCCATCCCGATAAAATACACCAATCAGGTGGAAGCATCTCGCTTCTTGACCAATCAAATTCATTCTCTTGACAGCTCACCTGTCAAATTTGACGAGGGGCTGTCAAACTTTTTTTGACATGTAAACAAAGTACCAATACATCTACAAGATTTCGGTGCAAAATGCTTGCTTTTTTGCACATTTTATCTAATTTCTTGGCATTTATCGATGGAACCAACATGGCGATACACTTTGTCCCCTGACAGCGACGAATCGATAAGTTTCCTATGTTTTCAATGTTTATTTTTGCAAAGTATTCGCAAAGTTTGGAAATTATAATTTCGATTTCGGGTTCCCGATAATTATCGGGGGTTTTGGGAGTTTCGAGAAACACTTTTCGTGACTCCTAAATCTCGCCCGAAAAACCACCCGAAAAGTTTATCGGGCCCGAAAATATCGGGCGATTTCGAGAAACGACCCCCAGAGCCTCCCCGGCCCCGCGAGGTGACGGAACCTCCCCCTCAGGCAGATTAAGGCTTGGCTAGACACCAATTTGCTCAATAAATTGATTTTTAAGACATTTCATCTTACAGACTGATGCAATATCAAATGTTTTGGTATGTATTAATAGAAAACCTTGAACCAAAAAAAATTGATACCTGTTCCGGTACAAAGAGTAGTCACGTGACAAGCTAGCACTGAAATTTGAGCCAATTTTTTCAATTAAAAATGGGGAGTACAAGGAAAATGTAGGATACTACAAATTACCATTCATTTTGCTCCTTTCCCAGAGTACTTTAAGGAATAGTTTTTGAAGTTTGGAAAAACCTTTCATAACGTGAGATATCCTGCAAAACAGGTCACGTGACCTAATTTGCATATGAGATTTTCCTAAATATCTCCTTCCCAAGTAGCGGTAGTCAACCTGCAAAGCCTATTTCATATAGCTACCCTAACCCTCTCATAAATAATATATATTTCACTTAGCTATTTTAATGCTACTCCCCATTTTCGAAAATTCATTTTAGCTCCCTTAAGGTCACGTGACCCTTGAAATGAAATTTTATCCCCATCAAAATGTCCCTGGTCTTGATATGTACCTCCCATAAACAGATAAACATGATATGTCAAATAGCAAAAGTGCCATTGCAAAATATAATTTTATGCTATTTTATTCGAAAGCCAAGCCTTAATTCACCTGAGCCCGCGATGTGACGAGCCGGGCCGCTCGGGGTACGAGAATGTATAAGCTTTAACTACTAGTAGCCCAACCAATCAGAATGCAGCATTGATAATAGCCCACTAGTGGGATTTGGCTATCATAAGACTGCATTTTGGTGTCTTTCGCTGGGGATTTTTTCTAGCCATGGTCAGAAGTATTTTGTCGAGCTTATATGTGAAGAACCGCACATACATTTGGCTCGGTTGCACTCCACTAGTAGACTTGTCACAGGTCCACCTCTCAGGAGGATAATGACCCAACCAAGCACGAACAATTTTTTAAAGGACTTTGAGAAAGTCTTTCCGCTAGCTGAGACGGGATCCATTAGATTGGGCCAGCAGAAGAGCCAGACGAGCATGCGCACTGACATCTCGATCGAGGGTTTATGTTAAGGTTGCCGCGCACGGCAAAACTTCGTCGGTATTTTTCGACCAAAGTTCGCTCTTGTTGCTGATAACAAAGGGAACCATAATCCCCCGATTATTTATTCTGATTATTTATTCTAAGCAGCGTGAACGTCAAGAAACTTCCCGCAGCACGACATCAAACAGTTTATTAGAATTCTTTAAATTCACAAAGGTCCGATCCTAAGTTTTCATGGCTTTGTAGAAATAACATCAACATCCGTTACGCGTGCATTGCCCCTCGCGTCTAATCGCTACTGACACAGGCGCACTATCTCTTACTCGTTCGCAAACAGACGGCGGGCCGCGACATCCATGCATAACGAATACAATGATTTAAAAATAATTTCTTCCATACTTGGTTACATCTTGTACGCTGGCGCTCTAACAAATACTAAATTATTCATATTTATTAGAAAACGCATTTGACTCATTCATCCTGCTGCGCGGTGATGCAGTGTATAATCACTTTAATCCTGACAACATAAAAATATTTGGGTTTTACTTTTGAATATTTTTTGTTAATAGTGATTGAAGTTTTAGTAGTCACCAGACACTAAATGGCGAATATGATTAAGAAATGAAACTGAACCAAATGGAAGATTGTTCTTTGCTGCTTGATCTATCCTAAAGCCTACTTGTAAAGACTCCTCTTGTTTCTTTAGTGTCTTTAGTTTAATAGCTAATGAGGTTATATATTATTTAGAGGATGTTGTTATTTTAGCTTCTACTAGAGTATTACTTCTAAATAAACAATTCCTGTGGGTCAAAAATGCGTATCTAATCCCTGGGAGTTATGCTCTAGTCAGACATCACTTGTGAGCGCTTGGGAGAGAGCTTGGATAGCCTACGGCCAGGTTAAACGTAATGACCCCGTCCAACTCGCGCGCTATTCAACCAGTATAACAAACCCCTTACAAACTAATGATCTACATTATTCTCGTGCGATGAGCGTAGTTTAACTGCATTTAAAACATTTGAGAACAGCTCAAAGTTGTATTATATTAGCCAGTGATACAGTTTCTTACTGTAAGTTATTTCCTAACCCTAACATGGAGTACTATTCTCAAGTGACAAATAAAATAGTGTGACTGCGGGGGCCACTTAGTGACAACTTTACAATCAATGCGGTTAAAATGGGTAACTTTTACCAATTTTTAAAGCTACTAGAGACCGTTGTAACTCAGTAGGTTTTTGTTAAGGGCTAATCTATGTCTCAACTGTATGATTTGCACTACATACTAGCCCGACTGGGCTCCTTAATTTCACTTTTTCTTGACAGTAATCCGTTTTCATAAAAATGGCATTAGCGGATTAAGGGAAACTAGTTCACGCGATCAAGACGATGGGTCTCCCGTCGTGCCGACTCATAGTTCGAATAACTCCTGGTTCGGCCTGGTTATCATTCATTCACAGGTTTGCGTATCTCTTTGCAAACTGCCTTTGTCTTTGGGTTTGCACTGGGGTTAAGTTTCAATTACTTGCTAATCATTTCGTCTAATCTGCAAGGGTATTGTGACACTAGAATTCAGCTTACAGACCGATTTGATTAGCTTTACGGACAGTGAACTCTGTGCTTATGCATCCGGCCCAACTAAGCAACATACACACTCATAGTCCTTAGACAAACTTCTATGCCAAAATCACTCAGAGCTCGTTTTTTCACTGAAAACAGGTTTTTATTTACACGGTACTTTAACATGTATTTGTATACAATTGTCTTTGGAATTTTCATCAAGTGTTTAAGATGTTTCTGCATTTCAGAAACTCGTCAGGATGGCTAGTTTGAGTGCTTCCTTGTTCAAGATTTTGTGAAACTACAGTATAGCTAGTTTTACCTTACTCCTGAGAAACACGATGCCAACATTTGTCAAGCAACAGCTCAATGACTGTCTCACAGGTGTTAATGGGGTTTTCGGTTTGTGAATAGCCGACTATTTGACTATTGTTCACCCAAATCTTTTTAGTAAAGACACTTTACAAGCACTGAGGGCGACTAAGGCCCTAGTTTGTGAATACTTTTATCACTGCAATAAATCCTTATCGCCAACCAAGGCTTGTCTCGGCGGCAAAATCCACCACAGCATTCTGTACACTCGCTATTATTATAATATGTTTGCAATATTACATGCACAAAGAGAATGGAATTGTACATTTCCGCTCTCAAACAATCCCCTCAAAGACCACTATTAGCCTTTGGGCCTAAGGGCGGCCTATTAGGCCCTGTGTGTTTCTAGTCGGCACTATCGAATTTTAGACCGTGCGTTTGCCCGATATAAGCATCAGTGGTGTGAGTAATTCTCAGGAACTGATGGTAGTTAAGTAATTTTCAATTAGTAATGTTGTCGTTGAACGTGGGCGCTGACTCGATGGTGGAGAGACAGATCGCGACCACTCGTAGTTCCGCTCTCTTTTCTCGCTCAAGTGGCGAACAATTGAAGGATTTGCAGCTCTGTTCGTAAGCTGTTTACCATCGCACATCGGTAATTCATAAATCAAGTATTTTGCCACGTAATAAGTGTGAGGACGAGGATGTGCAAAGTCAACAAAGTCAGGCAGCAGAGCCCCCAACGCGGCCGTAAGGCACAGCTCCTGACAGGATTCATATCCTGTATTAACACGTCTACGTTGCCGTGTTCGGCAGCGGTACGCACGTCATAGCGCCGAGTACGCGCTAAAGTAGGCTGCTCGTGTCCCCGTATTTTGCTGCTTGGCAATGTCTTCACTTTGGATAATCTTTTTCTCTTCCGATGTTTGTATTTTTTCTTTCGACAACGGCAAGGCCTGGCATTTTTGCCTGCCTTGCGCTCGGGGTCCCTCTGTTTACTCGGGTACCGAGCAGCAAAATCACGACAACCGATTCGCTCCTCGTTACTGTTCGCATCAAGCGGCAAAGAGGCATTCTGGCCAACAACCTCCATTATATCCCGTAGCACGGCCAAATTGTCCGGCCGATGGACCTGCCCAACGTGAAGCGAGGCCCTTTGAACATTGATCTCGTGCACCGTCAGTTCTCCTGTGTCGGGCACATTCTTAACGAACACCACGTAAGTCTTGTTTAGCAGTGCAGTTGAGTGGACGCAACGACCTCCATTAAAATCCCCAAAACCCGTAATGTTAACCAAACTTTTCAACTTGGGCCCCTTGATAATACAATGAAGCCGAAAGGTTGCGCTGTATTGGTCCTCTATTTTAAATTCCTGTTTATTCCTGACGCGCGGGCTTGCTACCACCGTTCCAAACACAACCATTTGAGCTTTTTTTGCTCGCTCTGAGGGTTCCATAGACTGGGGTAAACCAGGAGGAGAGCATTCCTCTGTATATGGCGTCAAACAAACGCACAAAATCCCTACAGATGCCCAGAACTCGGACCACTTCATAGCGGTACGTACTTGCGTTGTTAAAGTGTGTGATTTGACTTGTCAATCGGCGTCTACATGCAGTAGAAAGATCCCATACGAAGCTCCCTGCTCGCTTCTCATGCCACTCTGATCGAATATCAGTTACTCCAGTGGGCGGGCGGGCTTGACTTCTTACGAAAACACCGTGGGAACTCAAAATAAGAAAAACATTAGCCAATAAGTTGTTGATACAAGCAACTACTGGCATTAATTTGCAAACGTTTCATCTGCACTGTTAGCTGTTCGAAACAAATTAATTGTACAAATATTTATCGAGGCGAGCAAAGATGACTGAGGTATGGCTCCAAGCGCGGATAAGATATGCCCTGAGATCGGGTTAAACGTGCAGAAACCTCTATCAGAGAGTCGGTCCACGATGCTATCAGTTCAGTGGCTTGAGGAGCGATTAGATGGCCAATGATCGGTAATCGGATTAGGTCGCGTTTGTTTTAATATTGTACTGAAAATGTGACACCAAATCTTGAAATATGCAAATCACTGCCAGCCTTTTCTTTTACGACTAAGGTTTTATTATTATTGTCAAGGAGGAGACCACTAGTCTTCTATTGTGCAATGCAAACTTCCAAATAGCTGTAGAATAATAGACTTGCTAATTCAGTCGTGAGGGTTGCAGTTGAGGAGACCGTGAAGTGAAGCTTGTGTGATTGGTTATACAAACTTATCAAGAAGCCCATCTGAGGGGAAAGGCAGCCGATGTCATGCCCTCTCAAAAATCTCGCGCCGATAACATCAGGCTGTTATGAATATAAATATTTTAGTTTCATGTGATACACATTCGTTATTGATTTGTGGAAAAATTGTTGTCTGCACTTCAATGGTTCAAAACAGAATTTGTTTGGATGGAAATAGAGTAGTTCGTCTGTCATGACGTAACATTGAAAAATAAACCATGTATTTACGAGTCTTCTGCCCCGTCTTCTGCATGAAGACAAATTAACAGCAAATCTTTACAGAATAATTTTCAACGGACTGGCCAATGTATTTATGCATTTGTTGTGAGAAATCGAATTACTATTATTACATAAAATCTCGTTGGTACACTTCAAGGAACCGGACACAAGCACTTGTTGTTGCTCCGGGGCCATCCTCCTTGTGGTTCGCAACGCTGTAGGTAGAACAACTAAAATAGAACGACTTACGCTAGCGTTTAGGATTTTCCGGCCTATTAAAATTTCATTTTTGTGGACCACAGCGGAAGGGGACTCGACTGCGCTTTACTGGAGCGCTTATTTATCGCTGGGATGCTGGGATATACCGTAGTAGGTAGTTAATTGACGGATTACCAGGTCTATATTCCACCTACCTATTGGCGTGTGATCGCGAGGTGATAATTGCATGAGTAAACTAACTGTTTAGATGGCAATTGCCTCGCAATTTCCCGCTGACAAACACCTTCGTTTTCTTCTTCTTTGTCCATTATTTTTAGCTTTGGTAACTACCATTTTCCTATGTTGGAAAATGTTCGTGCGGCAATCGAGTTTCTGTTTCTCGACATTTTTCACTCTATCCGCCAAAAAGATTGGCTCTTTCGATTGGGCACAGAGCAACAGGAAGCTTCATTCACTTCACTGCGGTTATTCTTATCTCGATTTTTTTAGTGGATCATGTGGATTTTAAACCAAAAGTATTGGAAATACAATCTATAGGATCAGTGTCAAGCTGAAATTTGCCTACTTAGATTAGGATCCTTATGTTTTTCCGTTTTTACTGAAAGTGCCCATAGTCAAGTCACTCTCAGTTCGATGTAGATTGAGGATGACAGCCGATTGGAGGGGAGGATGGGCGACGCCCCGTTAGTTAAACCGAGCCTAATATAGCCCCTCTATTAGTTTTCCGGGCCTACAATTACGCGGGAATCGTCAATTTTTCTAAGACTTGAGAGTTTCAATAACTTGGAAATTTAGTTGTTTTAGGCTAATGTTTCACAAGCCAGTATGATCGACATTCGATGGCGAAGATCGTAGCGAAATTCTCGACAGAAAACATTCTAAAAGTTGAAATGAAACATTTTGTATAAATTAAGGCCCCTAGGAAGGGAGGCTCGAACGAACCCCCTGAACCCAGAAATGACATAAACCAATAAACTCATAAACTAAACAAGAACCAAAAAGAGCAAAGACGAAGTCCCCTCTGAAAAAAGTAAGGAAAAGGAACCCCTTTCAAAAGATTCCAGTATATAGATTCCTGTATATAGCTCTGTAAGACGTTGTATGTGCGTTGTACATGTACTCATGGCTAACTCAGTACTAGAAGGGCGCAGTTCGCACGTACCAATTGGCGGACGAATTTAAATGCCGGCAATCAACCCAATTTTTACACAGTGGGAATAGTCCTAATGAGAAAGATAGTACATGTAGTATGAAGCGCACTGAAATCGACCAGAAAACTGCCACGCCCTAGTACGGAACTAAGGCAAAATGCTGAAGGCGCAATTCAAGACTATTTCAAGAATATTTTTTCCCAGAGTGGTCTATTAAGTGTGAAGGTCAAGGAACACCTTTGAGGGTGTGTTCTAGGGTAGACCGAGAAAATTGTAATCGAGTGTACTCATTGAAATTAATTCTACCATGACACGTGGAGGTCACCCGGGAATTATCATTCGGACCAACTGGCTAAGACATCTCCAAGCACAGCAAGTCATCTTTTTTTTAGAATTTAATATGACAGCAGACGACATCTTGAGTTGGCTAGGTTGTCTCGTGTAACCAAAAGTTTGAAATTAAACCAAAAAATCTATAGAAGTTGAAATATGATTGTCACAAAATCGAAATCTCGGATTTTTAGCGAGATCTCGCAATCTTGTTTTCTGACAAATCAACTCAGATTACAGCGAATGTATGTGGAGAAATCTTTGATCGACTCGATCTCGACATTTTAAGCTTTCAGACGTCTCGATGTCTCGGAAAATCTCGCATTTACCATTCGCCACCCCTAACAAGGTGGGGCAAATGCAGAGCACACGTTAGTTATTAGCAAAGAATGTTAAACAAATTGGTTGTGCACCCTTAACTCTTTCCTTATGCATTTCGTTCCACGCCTGGGCTTTTATTCCAAGGTTATCGACATACTGCAGTCCGTACTCATCGCATTGTCTGCTAGGTGCTGATATAGCGCACGGAATCGATCGGGGCAGTTAAAAAGACTAGAATAGACAACGCGGCTTACTCCAATTAAAATTTTGATCATAACACTGGCGATTTTAATCTATGTCTCTCAGCGAAGGGAATAATGTATTACCGCATTTAGGAAAAATACAAGTTGTTTGCCGCAATTAAGTTAAGGATTTAAAGTGTTCAAGATGTATTATAGTTGCAAAATGAAGTGGAATCTCTTGATGTCAGAAGTGCACTCGTGAGAATTGTCTTCAAGGTGTGCATGATTGCAAACCACGAGCTACGCTTAGGCACATAGGGAACGGAATTTCACCTTGATTTCGAAGTCGCATGTGCAAAAGTCATTTCAGATAATCTAATCGCTTGCAGTTGTCAGAAGCAAGTTCTTAGGAGCTCTCCGGATAGCGCTGATAAGGGTGCCTTCGGACCATTGACTTGCCGGGAGGGAGTTAATTACATTTGAGCTGACTGTGTTGAAAACGAGTGCTTGCGATAAGTCAGATCACCATACCTTCTATTATATTCTTGGGTAATGAAAAATGGTCTTTCTATTCTTGCGTCAGGCAATTTCCGCTGATATTTACGCTTATTGTGGCCATAAATCAAATCAAGCCATAAATCATCCCATCTTTACTGCATTTAGAAACATTTATTAAAAACAAATGTGGTTGATTTTCTCTCTTGTGACACGCCATACATCACAGCCTATAAATCAATCACGAAATGAATTAGCGAGAGTATAGAGGGAATCTAGAATCGTCAGAGAGTTTTCGGTTTCAACTTTGCCAGGGGGTTTTGTCTGAAACGTTTGAAATTTGTATTTGGGGGCTAAAAAACCTAGCCTTGGCTTTCTTTGGGGTATGAAAGCTTGGCATGGCAATCAGTTTTGGAAATTGTTAAATGGGCTATTGGGGGCGGCATGCAACCTGTGTCTGTTGGTCTCTTGTTGGCTGTAATTTTTTGAGACCTCACCCGGTGGAGCTCATGTCGGTCGATTGGATTTTTTAGGTTTCAATTTTGGTCATGGGATTTTTTGCAACTTTGTCCCGTCTGAAAGAGGCGTCTGCTTCAAATGATAATGGTCGTCATAAAAAAAAAGTAATTTGAGGAAAAGAGTATATCATCACCTGAGCAGACGTGGACAAGACAAAGCGCGTGCTTAAAAACCTGCGGGGAGCCGTGAGATGTCATGATATGAGTCCGTAAAGAAAAAACCCAACCCACCTGGCGAGCGAAGGCGCGACGAATGGCGTGAAGTGCCTAACGGCACGAGCGAGCGCGGGTCTCGCCCACAGGGAATTTCTACAGAAACCCATCGATGGGAAAAGCTGAATTTCCCATGGTAGAAGAATGGGAAGTGTTCGGATTTCCCATGGTTAATCCATGTGAATTCCGAACTTCCCATGCGTGTGCCCTGTGAAATTCAGCTTTCCCATGGATAGGTTTTTGCAGAAATTCTCTGTGTGAAAGTAGGAACGTATCTGTAACTGGCATGGACCGATTAGTTTTTCGGGAAATTTTCCTATACATTTACTGTATTAGTCCAGTCCCTGAACTCTCCTTTCGCGGCTCATGTCGCCGAAAGGAGGGTCCAGAAACCTTTGTATGCGCATGCGCTAGATCTGACCAAGGTTTTTTTGTTAGTGCGCATGATCCAAATACCGCTGTCGGAGATTGTCTGTTGAATGTTCGCAGTTACGGTCACAAGGGCGTCTTATCTTGAAGGACAAAATTCATGTAGCCAACAATCAATTTCCGACAGCGGTATTTGGATCATACGCACTAACGAAAAAACCCAACGGTTCTTGGTCAGATCTAGCGCATACGCATACAAAGGTTTCTGGTATGCATACTTAGTTCCTGGATCCACGACCTACACGTTCTCGCACCTAGCGCTCCCCGTTCGTCCTGCCAAAAAAAAGCCACGAGTTAAGGCCTACGGCGTGCCTTTGATTGTTCTCTATCCTCTTCTTTTCTTACCCCTAGTTATAGGGGTATAGTACTCAATCAAAACTGGAGGAAATGCAGTATGTGCCGGCCTCGCTATGAAGAAGTCTAAACAAGATTTCCTGGATTTATGACATTTTATTTCATCGCGGAGTTCTACCAGTAAATGCGAGCCCATAAATGTATATCAGGGACGTGTGTCCCTGTTTATATGTACTGTTAAATTGAAACATGAGACAAAATGTGAAGAAAAATCTTTATTTTTCATTCAACATATTTCAATATAGAATAAAACAATGTAGCTTGGGGCACCTGTGGCGAGACTGGAACTAATAGCGCGAAATTTAAAATGCAAATTATTTGCTTGGTCCCTAAATGGCAGCCATGTTACGCACGATTCTTCTTTGAGCCAAGAAACACGACAAACTTACAGTTCGAAACGCTGTTAGATCCTGTTTGCTCCCCAAAACGTTTAGGCAGTGATTGAGGTAAGTATGCGTCCTCTTACTCTTTATTACCCTGCGAGCAGTGATTTCCTCCTCTCTTAGGCCGACGGCTAGCAAAGAGAGGAGGAAATCACTGCTCGCAGGGTAACTCTTTATAAGCTGCTCTTTACTCATCTTTTAAAGAGTTAAAAACTTTTGATTCGGATACTAAGTTTATTGAGGAGCTAGTGTTGACGACAACAAGGTTTATACCTTCACACTCGTCAAATAAACATATTTCATTAGAATATTCACAACTCAATGATTTTCAACTCGGGTGCAATTTGTCTTTGCTTCAGCGCTAGTATGTTTTAGCTTGCAGAATGGATCCCATACATTCTCTGTCTCAGTATTATGAGATAAAATTTATACCGATGGGTCACCAACGGTTATTAGAGGTTTTGGATATCGCAATTATTGAAAAAAATATGTTTAGCTTAATTTTGTAATTTTTTCCCAATTTCTAACATAAAATAAACAAAGGAATTCTGGCTTTACCTATGAATATACCCTTTTTAGCCACACCACAGCGAGCCCTCCAGTCCATCTAATCTGCCAGACCAGTGAGCCCTTCTTGCCAGCTGCAAGACCACAGCAAGCTCTCCAGTCCATCAGCCAGACCAAAGCATCAGCCAGTCAATCGTGCAAGCCATCAGTGAATAGTACAGGGCCATCAGTCAGAGCAGTGAGCCCTTCAGACCAATTCTGCCAGACCATAGTGAGCCCTTCACACCATCAGCCAGGTTATACTTAGCCCTTCAGACCATTAACCAGATCACAGCAAGCCCTTCACACCATCAACCAGTCACTAGCGCAAGGCCATCAGTCAATAGTACAGGTCCATCAGCCAGAGCAGTGAGCCCTTCAGACCATCTGCCAGACCACAGTGAGCCCTTCACACCATCAACCAGGTCATACTTAGCCCTTCAGGTCACAGTGTGCTCTTCACACCACCAACCAGTCAAAGGCACAAGACCATCAGTCAATAGCATTTTCTCTTGATAGCATTAAATCCTGTAACTGAATGAGTGAAATGTTGTGTGCCTCCAGAAATGATCCATATCCATACCACAGAGGAAATTAACTTACTTTGAGCACTCCCCCCCCCCCCCCCCCCAGTGGAACTGCCAGTGAAAAATACTGACTAATTTCTGAACGACAAAAATACATGATTTTACAGGAAGTCTTTAGTTATTTTTCCATGAGTTTTTCAGGAGTTTTGAGTTTTTTTTAAAGATTCATGAAACTAATTGATTCAACCACATTTTGAGAGGAAACATTTTTCCAGGAGTTTAAAGGATTTTCCTTCAAATTCCTGAACTTTCAAGGACTTTCCAGGAACAAAATGAAAATCCAGGATATTCCAGAATGCATACGGACCCTGCTCCTTGGAATTTCCAATTTCCTCTGTGATATGGGATGTATCTTTTCTGGGATTACACATTTGAAAAGGCTCTAATGTGATAAATCTATAGGCTCTAGTTTGCTGTTTACCAACAATATCTTTTATTTTAATCCAGCAGTTTGACCAGACTTTTTCAATTCCCATAATATAAACTATAAGACAAGCTGACTCACACTTGCAGAAGTTTAATTAGAGTTTCATGCCATTTTTACCTAAAATGTTAGAGCCTTTTCATTTTTTCACCCTTTTGTTTTGTGCCTCAGTAGTTGAACCAGACATTTTTTATACTTGAGAAATGCAGGGAGTCTGTTTGGGAGCTGAGAACTCACATAACAAAGAATCATATTTTAATCCAGTACAGGCTCACACACTGAATTCTTTTGATTTTAGGAAATACTGTAGAAGAACTTGGTGGAGCTGTGATTTGATTGGGTGATTTACATACAGAAATTACAATCTTTTAAGCAAAAAGAAACACAAAAGTACAACTTAGGACTTTGTGTCGAAGGATGCTGGCTCAACTTAGCTGTTGCTCAACATTTTTTGTAATGTGTGTACAGAAAAATATCCATGGCCCTCCTGGAAAGGGGTTGAAATCAGTCACGAATGTACCAGGTATGACCCCCTCCCCTGCTACTCTTTGTATTTTGGGTAAAAAATACAGGTGATTAGATGGGAAAAACAGTCAAATTGACACCCACTCCACCTCAGGAGTTTCCAATCCCCTTCCATGAGAGGGCAAGGTTTTTTTTCTGGAATCACACAATACACAATTTTATTTTGTTCTACTTGTTGTTGTAGGGAACAGAAATGTATGCATTGTAAAGAAAACAAAGTCCCACAAGGCCCTGAAGGCTCAAGTTGAAAATGATGCTCCAGATGTCAAAACTGGTAGGTGTGTCAACTTTGCTACACTCAGTACTGAGGCTTCAGGCTCCTACCTGCTCACCAGGCAGTATCTCCTCAGCTCCCAAGGCCACAGCTCTAGTGCAACAGGATGATGCTTTTCACATCTACCAGGTGTCTTGCATGGTTAATGTTGTCATGATGGTAGGTACAAATATATGCAGTACATGACTGATCACATTCAGATTAAGGTAGCATGCCAGAGCAAATCAAACATATTTAGCGTCGGTGGGATTATTCTAAATACTTTTGGAACACCTAAGGCATCCTAATATGATCCAAGTCCTTGGCGGGCTCGGATGAGAAGCTCTGCTACTAAAATGAGTAATAAACGGCTGGTTTGCACACTTTTTAGGAGATAAAATAACCAATAACAGTAAGATTAAGTTTTGAGGATTCCAGATTTAAATTCTGCATTTAAAAAATAGAATATGATCAGGGGTGGCAAATGGTTTTTCAGAAATTACAGAATCTTGTGAAATTCTTAGTGAATCTTAGTGAATATCGGATTTTTACAGTCCTGTCTTGAAATCTCGTTTTCTAACAAATTAATGAACTAGAGGATGTATGAGAAGCAATATTATCTGGTCATCTCAATCTCAATTTTTTAGGCTTGATCTCGTTGTCTCGGAAAATCTCGCATTTACCATCACCACCCCTAATATTGCCAAAAGATATAATTTATAGGATATAAAATGTGATACTCATCATCATCATCTAAAACGGAATAAAAAACGGATTTTATTTTTTTTCTTAGCGGGCATGGCAATGAACTTCTTAGAGCGCGTGCATGCAGGCAATGAAATTATTTTCTGATCTCTGACCAGGTCACTGTAACTATTTGTGAATGCTTGTTTTCAATAATTCTTTTGAAGAGATCTGAGTCAAAATAAGTCATCAGTATGGAATGTTTGGTTTGAACATGCAGACACCTCTGCAAGTTTTTCTTCTTGGCTTGGAGATGGTTTACTGTGGTAGTGCCATGCTTTGGCGTTATAATAATATTAATTAAGAGTTTCATTGTCTAAGAAATTCAGCGTCATGCCAGTCAACTTCAATTTAATTCAATTTCCTTTTTGAAATGTCCATTGCACATCTCCACATCACTCAGGGCACTGTGAGCAATGTTATCAAGTACTATAAAGAACAAATAAAAAATGATATAAATAATAAAAATTGTATAACAAACTTTAGTGACTTTCAAGAATTCTTCAAATTAAATTAGTATTATAAATGTCTACAGAAAACACATCCAGCGATATACATGTAACATATTATTCAGTCACTTTTGTTAATATTATTTAAATATCAACCAGTCAGCACAGAAGAATAATAAATTCCTAAGTTTATAACTCTCTGTTCTAACATTAACATAGGTTATGCAAAATGCATGATTCCATGAAATAATATCTGGACATTGGAATATTAGTCTACAGTGTGGAGAATTTCCTAATCGGCAAAAACGATTTGTTCCATCAATATTTGAAATTTGCAAAGTAAATTACAGAGGGGAAGGAGTAACAATGTACACCTCAACCCCTTCTGTCAGCAGGGTGGTATTATTTATATATTTTTCTGGAAACATGCATTCACTATAAATTTTGGACTAGTTTGGCTTCACTTTGCTTTAAAGAGCCTGTGTCAGCCGCCACTTTGAGAGCACAACATACCAAGTCAGAGAAAGCATTGGCTGATTAATTTAGAGAATATGAGCATTTATCGATTGAATTTGGTAAATCAAATCTCAAACTTTGTTTTTAGCTGTTTAGTAAGAGAGTTGTACACATAATTTGTATTCTAATATCAATCGAAAACAATAACAAAGGAGTGGCTGACACAGGCAGCTCAGCTTTACATTATTTCTAAACTGGAGATGAACCCATAGTTTGCTATAAAATAAGCTTTAAAATTTTAATAGTTTCACTTTGTGTCCAAAAACTGTCCAAAACTACAGTATTATAGTTTTGTATATAAATATCATTTTTCTTCTAAATTACGCAAATAAACTTCTCTTGTTAAATTTCTGTTGATGTCTAAGAAGTTATTTTCAACATTAACAATTAATTTTAAAGATAATATAAAATAAAATAAAAATGCTTGCAGTTTGCAGTTTGGCATTCGCTAAAGCAGAGTCATAGACATTCCAGCCCTAATTGTGGGGGAAGTTAGGATGTCTGTTTCAAAAGTTGGATAATCCCACAGGGGGAGAGATATATATGGATTGATTTGATCTCTGGCATGCTCCCTTAATAACAGAATGTTATCAGACGGTCTAATTAACATGTACTGCATGTATTTGTATCTATCATCATGACAACATTAATTCTTGTGAGAGACCTGGTGTGTGTGAAGGTAAGATCCTGTAGCCCTAGAGTTGCAGCCTTGAGAGCTGAGGAGGTACTGTCTGGTGAGCAGTGTGGAGCTTGGAGTCTCAGTACATAGTGTAATGAGCTGACACATCACTGGTGCTGACAGGGGCATCAACAGCTGGGGTCTGAGGGGCCTTGTGGGACTTTTTTTAATTCAGAAAAGGTACTTACATACCATGTAAACTTGGAATAAATGTTAGTCATACTCTCAACATCATTGTTTTATTTACAAAGTATCTGCACCTCCAGAAACCAAGTCAATACAATATCAGATATCATTAAGAGATATTATAAGAACTTACCTGAAATTCCACCAAATTCGGCACACCTGTGCTAGACGTCATGATCTTTAGCACTACTCCATTTCTTTGCCAGAGGTTGAAAAGAAAATAGTGTATTTTCACCCCAAACTTTGATCCTACTTTCGAGATCCACAAATTCAGACCCCCAGATACACTGTGCGTGTGACGTGGTCTCAACCCAGCGCAGGGAGCCTAAGCTGCAGATCTTAAGTGCATCTTTTTCTCTATTTTTAGGGCAGCTCTTTTTCCCTATTTTTTAGGACAGCTCTCCAAAGAATAAGTCGGACAGTAATATGTGTTAGTTCTGTGGTTCTGTCGTCATGTTTCGCACCTGTTTTAGCATTATTTTAATAGACTTTGTATATGCAGGTAAAAACACCCCAATCAATTTTTCTCGATTTCTGTTAGATTGTAGTTCACAACATTTGCAAAGGCCAATCTGAACACCAGCTCAATACAAGTTTTTAAGACACCAAAAAATTTTCCAATGTTCTCTGTCGGTCATGCTTCTCTAAACCATGGTCTGTTGGTTTGACTTGGCTGTATCTTTCATGCAAATTTCGATCCTTCAACATTCCAGCAAGCGGAATAATCTACTTATTGACGTCATGCCATAGTAGAACTGTCACATTTTTTGTTATTGCATTTCTTTCTTTCCTTTTTTCTTCTATTCAGTGATGGAAATGAAATCAGTCAAATGGCCAGAAAAAGCATAACTGTCAAAATGGTTAGTTTCAAGGGCAAAAATTTTGCCTTGATGGTCTTATGTGTGGGCAGCTTAATTCAGCATGCTGGAATGCTGAAGGACCAAAATAATTTGCAAGAAAGATCCAAGTCAACTCAACAGACCAGAAGCACAACCTACAGAGAACTGTGGAAAAAAAATTGGCATCTGAAAAAACTTGTATTGAGCAATTGTATGGATTGGCCATTGCAAACGTAGTGAACTTCAATCCAACAGAAATCGAGAGAAACTTATTGATAAATTTTTACCTGCATATACGAAGTCTATTAAAACAATGATAAAACTGGTGCAAAATGTGACAACTAGAACTGGAGAACTAAGACATTTATTACAGTCCAACTTATTTTTTGGAGAGCTGTCCTAAAAAATAGAGAAAAAGACACATTTAAGATCTGCAGTTTGGGCTCCCTGTGCTGGGTTGAGATCATAATATGTCACACACGCGGTGTATCTTGGGGGTCTGAATTTGTGGATGTCATTACCTGTAGGATCGAACTTTGGGGGTGAAAATACCCTATTTTCCTTTCAACCTCTGGCAAAATAAATGGAGTAGTGCTAAAGATCATGATGTCTAGTACCTGTCTAGTACCTGTGTGCCGAATTTGGTGGAATTTCGAGTGACAAATTAGGTACTAGTGGCATTTTAAAGGCCCATCATCAACCAGCTTTTGTTTTCATCAACCATTTTCTTTAGTTTTCAAATTAAACCATTGTTTTTCAGGTGCTCTGGTTGACTTATAGCCTGCTGCAAAGGCTCTTTGTTGATGATGAGCATTATTAAGCATTACAGTACAACACCCGCATAAAAGAACAAATGGATTAAGAACAACAGGCTGAAATTTGCCATTTTAGATAACCTTACACATGGAAATTACAGTTATTCAGGCTCACCGTGAAATGGGCTGTTCTTATATGCGGGTGTTTACTGTATTTCACTTGCTCCTAAATTGTTTATCTGGTGATTGCCTTGACTTCTCCAGGGATTCAAGAGCACTTTTAGAGAATGAAATCCAATATGGTAGTCCCAAATCAAGATAGGAGAGATAACTACATTGGATTTCACACTTGAAAATGACTCTAAAACCCATGAAAAGAAGATAAGACAAACAACAGACAAACAATGAGCAATAGGCCCTTTGCGGCTTAACAGTCATGTGCTTGTTATTTTTTGCGAACCTACAATTAATAGATGTTTTGACTCCCTAGGTTGAATCAAACTGGAGAGCAAACAAACTTTTTAGCTTACTTGTTTGCCAAGACATTATTTCATTGAGATACATGTACCATAGTCTGCATAATATTCGAATTGATTTACCAAGTTTTTTAATCAGAAGTTACATACATATATTAAAGAAATACAGTTCAACTATGTTTCAATTTTTCTCTCTCCAATACAAACACATGACAGACAAACTGCAAAGGGTCTATTACTTCTTAATTTGATTTTAAGTTCTGGAACATTTTCATTTTATATGAAAAAAGAAACACTCTTAGCTAGGATGAATACTGTGTGACTACCTCAACCAGGCCATCCCACACAAAAGTTTGTTATTCAGAGATTCAAATTTAATACCTGAACTATGTTTGGCAATGAGTAATTAAGTTTTTTAAGTGATTTCTGCTCATAATGTTCAAAATTAATTAGAGATAAGATAATATTTCTCAAGTCAATATCCTTTGTTCTGTACTTGCTTTCTGATTGGCTTAACTTCTTACAAAATGGCCAGGACAATGTAGTCACACAGTAATGAATGTGTGGTTCCAGAAAATATCCTCCCCTCCCCCCTCTCCCATGGAAGGGATTGGAAATTCCAGAGAGGTGGGGAGTCACTTTACTTGATTGTTTTCCATACAAATACTGTGGGGGGTCACTTCTCAACACCCTTCCTTCTGAACCACACAATGTGTGTTTCCAAAAATATCCACCCCCCCCCCCCCCCCACGGAAGGGTGTTGAGAAATGACCCCCCCCCCCCCCCCCCCTCCCCTTTGGGATTTCCAAAGAAAAATACAGTGTTACAGTGTTTGTATGGAAAAGATCAGGTAAATTGACCCCCCACCCCTCTGGAATTTCCAATCCCTTCCGTAGGAGGGGTATGGATATTTTTTGGAAACACACAATACATGTACCTACTTTAACCTAAATCTTCTCATAATAATTTGTATGGGCTAGCATGCATATAAACTTGTATGGATTCCATAATAAATATATATCTGTCTCAGTTTGGTAGTCTTGTGGTTGGAATTTTGTTGTTGGTGTCTGGCTCCTAGCTATGAGTGAGTTTCTTTTGGCAAGAGCTATAAAATACTTACATACATTGTATACCAAGGCATGTTCCTTCCCATGGTCCTTTGCAACAATGCTATGCCTTCCCATGTTGTATTGCACTTGCACTCCTCTATGTAGCTGTTCCATTTTTTTTTTCTATCGTTGGAATTTTCAGTTTCACCACTAAAAGATAGGACCAAAAAGGTGTGGCTCAAAAATATTTTTTTTTTACCCTAGAAGATACCCATCACGAGTAATCAAGTACTCTACTTTTTAAAAGGATTCTAAAGTGTGCCTTGTGTTTTGCTGCTGTTTTAGAGCCCTCTCTTTAATCTTATTGCAGATCAAGATCACCCCTAAAAGAGACCAAACCCCAGGATTTCAACCCCTAAAAGATACAACGATCATCCCCGATCTAAAAATGTGGGAGTCCCCCATGGTTCCATGCCATGTAGTGACCATTTTGTGTTCCATGCTTTTTCAGTCACTAGGGGTGCTTACCATTTTGTCAAAACAACCCAGAAATTCCAGTTGTAATGAATTGGTACAGTCATTTTTTTTGTCTCCTGTTGGAACAAGTGGATAAGCTCTGAGGGTGAACAAATAATGTGATAGTAATGCAGGTTCATTCCTTTGGTACTCCAACTGGTTATATGACAGAATAAAGTAATCAGTTCTTACTGAAATAGAAATTAAAAAATGGTAAGCATCATTCCACTCAGAATTTCACCCCAACTGGAATGTTTTGTACCAGTGGACACACAATCAAACCAATTGGTTTTCCTTGTCAAAATGGTATGCACCCCATACACCCCCAGTCACAAAAAATCCTATTTGATTTGACACCAAACTCAACACTCGTTCTCAGCTCCTCATGTTGCGCGCTCGTCGCTTCACCACAGGACCACCGTCTTGCGCTGCGTGCTCGTAGTGTCTCCACAGGAACCCTGAGCTGCCTTCAGCCACCATTTTTTTTTCTTTCGAGCGTTGCCTGCGGAGGAGGCTATGGCAGCTGGTAGGGTTAGCTTAATTTTTCTGCAAAACAAAACAAAAAGGGTTTTCTATGACGAAGCAAAGCAAATAGTGTAAAGTTAAATCATTTTTGTGATCTAGACACCCTAAAAACCAAAGAAGGGTGCATTTTGTTTTGCATTCATTCACGATTTAGCGTTAATTTTGGAGGTTTAGTGTCAAATGTAGAGGTCAGGGCCCAACATTGCTACCATAATTGGAGGGGTTGGTTCGATAACGACCCCCTGATTGGTGACAGGGGCGAGGGCAGCCTATTTTGAATTTATCATGTGGTTGCTTGACTGTAAACATTCAAATTTGTGTTTTTTAACGGACTTTCTGCACGCCTAATTCGACGTACGCCTTATGAGACATGGAATAACAATTCTTTCGACCTGAAATTCCTAAACAACGTAAGTTTTGCACCGTCAGTTGGTTGAGATGAATAGTTCTATCCTTTCGCTATGGCTCAGTGGCGATTTTTAAGCGGATTCAAGCATTTCTTTCGAATTTATGGCTGTTTTCGCTCAGGTGGTGGTGTGGAAGTCTCCTACCTTTGAGAAATATTATATAGAGGGAAGAGGGGTGAAATAGAAATCGCTAAAAACGGACTCAAAACTCAAATTTATTGGATGTACGAGATGGCTAAATAAAAGTTTATTTAAAGTTTATTATTGTACTGTTATTTATTTCTCTTACAGAAGGGATATGTGATGACTCAATACAGTCGCTAGCGAAGCAAAGTTCATGTAAGTGAAGTCAATAACAAACGTTACGGCATTGAAAGGCCCTTGAAACTACTTTAGCTTTATTCACTTCTTAGGGCTGGTTCACACATGAACTTGGCTTGCAACTTAATTCTTTGCTCGCTACTTTCGGCATGGCTCGCAGTCATGACTCGCACGGTTTTCTTATTTACCAGACTCCAAAATGCCTGATCAACTCAATTACTAATCTTTAAGGTCACTTTATATCTTCATCTCGACGCTCCATTGGCCTACGTCACACAAGCGCCATCTTGAAATTTTCAGCCGATTTATTCAGAATGGAAACGAGATGAAGCAGCGTGCGGGTTTTGCTCATGTTGGAAAGCGAAGCTAGCCTGCGAAAGCAGCCGCCACTTTGCGAGTCGCCGGAAAAGGACGACCGCAAGAGTCTCTTGCGGTCGTCCTTTTCCGGCGACTCGCAAAGTGGCGGCTGCTTTCGCAGGCTAAAGCGAAGCCTGATGCTGGGATTTATGGTACAAACGTTGGCCAAGCTACCAAAAAGTACTCTTATTTGTTTAAGAACCAAACAGTTGATTGGCTCATTGCTTTTTTCTGCTTTGCCGGGTCATTCTGGAAACAAAATGGTGGCGCCGTGACAAAGGCGAATTCGGGATATTTTCATTCTGGTGTACTTTACGTAAGCGAGCTTAAATCTGCAAACGTACGTAATGAATTAAGAGAATTGTACCTTACCTGTTGAGCACTAGTCGTCCTGTACTCTTAAATCAAAGCGTTTTCTATTTGGATCGAGAAGAAAATCGAGCGAGTGGAAGGCGCATCAAGCATGGAGGGCGCCATTTTGAATATAACCACAGGCTACCCAGTATAAAGTATTTAGCTGTTGCTGCTTGTGATTAACTTGTGGATATGCGAAGAATGGAATGGTAAAAGTGGATGAACGAAGTGGATAATATTATGGATAATAAAGTCAAGTTTTCGTATGTCTTTTGTGTTGCTACGTTTTATTTCGCGCGGTGGGTGAGGTATACTAGACCTCTGTCAACAGTCCTCGCGTTCTGCGGGCTAACCTCGCATAATTCGAAATTCTGATTTCCTCGCGTAACTCGCATAAGACTTTGTTTTCCTCGCCTAAATGACAGAGCGACATGAACCCGATCTTCGGTGATCACGCCAGAGATCACATAATTGATATTGTTGTTTAAAAATAATAGAGTTTAATAATAGAGTGCCTAGAGTGGAATGTTCTCGGTACATCAACTGTATAGGGCATTACTATAGTTATTATCTACTGGATTATACGACAGTCAACACACGTGACAAACTGACAGGTACCCCATTGAACCCTCTCCCATCTGAAGGATCTAAGATTCTCCGATGACGGTCCTCTTCTCTAGAGTCGAACCATGATCCTCATCTGCAGGGCAAACTATTTCAAGCAAACTCGGTGCAAACATCAGAACTATGGTCGCCAATGGTGACTACCTTTCAATCTGTCTTTCTCAAAATATGCTTTCCACTGCATAAGAAAAAGATGGAAGAAAAAGATGGCTATCTGCAGATTATGACCAACTTCACCACTTTGCGACTCACGACAAAGTCGGTCTAGAATTTGAGAATCGAACACAGAACTCACATCTTTTTTCTCTCGTCTTTTTAAATTGCACCAAATGCCTTTAATATTTTATTGGAATCCTGATTCCACGATGGATTTGGCATCCAGAATCCAGTGGGTTGGAATCTGGAGTCCACGAACCTCTTTGATTATTTCAAAGCATGTTTTTGTGTGGGTTTTCCGTCCCACCAGCCAAACCATCTAAGGGCATGTTCACATGATGGAGGTGGCGGACCCCGGCTAGCTGTGGGACCATGGCCAGGTGAGATGACCTGCCTCTTCATATATTTACATGGCAAGTGATACGAGTTGCTAGGGTATTGTCTCCTGGCCATTCAACTATGTCGAGTTAAGCCAGTCAGGTTCTCGCCCTGTTTCGCCTAGTGCTTCAATGGGTGCTCGTTATTGCGACAGAAAGTAGGCGAAACAGGGCAAGAACTGGTTTGGCTTAAATGGTTTGACTGGCGTAACAGAAAAACAATGAGACATCACTTATATTTCAAATATACACATAACATCATATGGAGCAATTGAAATTTTATTCAAACATGTGTTACATAATTACTTCAAAATAAGAAGACTTGTGTCTACCAACTAATATCAGTAAACAAGACATGGCATATGGTTATTTGGTCTTCTGGTTAGTTTCTCATCAGTCCAACTGTAAAGAAAAATTAAATATAACGATTCTAAAATTATACATTGTTCAAAAGAGAAGCTCTAAATCGCGCAAAGAAACAAGCAATAAGGCACAGCACTTGATTTTTAGATGTTTGACACATGATTTGTACTTCATGAGCCTGCTTGCAGGCGATGGAGAGCTGCTTTTTATGGCGAGAGACGCAGGGAAATCCTAGGGAAAACCCCCAAAAGCTAAGATACACTCAGGAAAAATCCAGGTTTAATCAAGGGAAACCTCTGGGAAACCTAGGAGAAAACAAGGGAAAACCTCAGGGAAAATCTGGTGCAGCGATCTTATTTTGGTGCGCGTCCAAATATCCAAGATGGCGGCGGCGATCGCTAAATCAGTTTTTCCCGGAGTTTAAAAACTTCCCACGGCCTGCAAGCAGAGCTTGCACTACTATATATGGAGCGATCGAATAGGATTCCGATTCTGTCATGGACTTCCGGTTTGTGCGTTCGTTCGTCCGTTCGTTCGTTCGTCCGGAATGACGTCATCGAAACTAGAAAAATCAATATCTCAAGAAGGCAACATCGATAGGTGACCAAACTTGGGTAAAGTTATTCTGGAGGCAAGGGGGGTGCACTACCAAGGTCACGTGACATGAAGTCATCGATGACGTCATCAAAACTAGAAAAGTCAATATCTCAAGAAGGCAACATCGCTAGGTGACCAAACTTGGGTAAAGTTATTTTGGAGGTCAGGGGGGTGCACCACCAAGGTCACGTGACATGACGTCATCGATGACGTCATCGAAACTAGAAAAGTCAATATCTCAAGAAGGTATCATCGCTAGGTGACCAAACTTGGGTAAAGTTATTTTGGAGGCAAGGGGAGTGCACCACCAAGGTCACGTGACATGACGTCATCGATGACGTCATGAAAACTAGAAAAGTCAATATCTCAAGAAGGCAACATCGCTAGGTGACCAAACTTGGGTAAAGTTATTTTGGAGGTAAGGGGGGTGCACCACCAAGGTCACGTGACATGACGTCATCGATGACGTCATCGAAACTAGAAAAGTCAATATCTCAAGAAGCTAACATCGCTAGGTGACCAAACTTGGGTAAAGTTATTTTGGAGGCAAGGGGAGTGCACCACCAAGGTCACGTGACATGACGTCATCGATGACGTCATCAAAACTAGAAAAGTCAATATCTCAAGCTAGAAGGCAACATCGCTAGGTGACCAAACTTGGGTAAAAATATTTTGGAGGTAAGGAGGATGCACCACCAAGGTCACGTGACATGACGTCATCGATGACGTCATCAAAAGTAGAAAAGTCAATATCTCAAGAAGGCAACATCGCTAGGTGACCAAACTTTGGTAAAGTTATTTTGGAGGCAAGGGGGAGTGCACCACCAAGGTCACGTGACAGGAGTCATCGATGACGTCATCAAAACTAGAAAAGTCAATATCTCAAGAAGGCAACATCGCTAGGTGACCAAACTTGGGCAAAGTTATTTTGGAGGCAAGGGGAGTTCACTTCCAAGGTCACGTTACATGACGTCATCGATGACGTCATCAAAACTAGAAAAGTCTATATCTCGAGAACGCAACATTGCTAGGTGACCAAACTTGTGTAAAGTTATTTTGGACACAAGGGGGGTGCACTACCAAGGTCACGTGACATGACGTCATCCATGACGTCATCAAAACTAGAAATGTCAATATCTCGAGAAGGCAACATCGCTCGGCGAACAAACTTGGGTACAGTCGAGAAAACATCCGGAGTATGTCGGTATGGAGCTCTTTGAGATGCAACAAAAAAAAAATCTGAATTTGCAAGTATGGCAGTGGAGAACAAGAATGTTTTCTGTAGCAAGTGACGTCGCGACACGTCACATTATTAATATTTTGCAGGACTTATAATTTTCCCTAGCAACGGCCCAACAAGATAGGTAAACGCACCCTTTTATAAAAATATGTAACCGGGAGCTCCGCTTTTAGCCAGTGGCTAAATCTATATATTATGCTGGAATTGTCCACAGGGATCCCGAATATCGACGCGGACTTACCGGTGGGTATCACTGTGGGAGAACCTCTTGCTTGACCCTGATGGTGACCTGGTGGTGAGCTGAGGCGAGTTCGTTAGTCGCACGGCACTCATAAGTGCCGCTATCTGAGTCCTGGACAGCGGAAATGACGTATTCAGCGCCTATCAAGTTCATGTCCAAATCGAAGAGCTTCTCTATCTTAACTCGAGAGGAATCTGCTGGCGAGCCTGATGGGAAAATACAAGATGGAAGGCTTTAGGACTAATAAAATGAGTGCTAGTAAAATAAAGAAAACGCACTCCATGACATTGGTTTCTACTGAATTTTGGAGCGTCTACAAAAGAGGTGAGCTCTAGCAATTTTAGACGCTCCAAAACCCATTAGAAAACAAAGTGAACGAGCGGGTTTTCAGATTGATAGCACAAGTCCTAATGCCCTTGCATGACTAGTAAATAATGAGTCCGACAAACAGATAAGCGCAATGTACGCAAGGTATGAGAAAAGGGCTGCCCATTGGCAGTAGGAGACGGGGTACTTGCGCCTCAAACGAACCGTGCTAGAAGCAATAATGTACCGCTGGATCCGGAGCCTTGAATGATCGCTCTGTTTATAGACCAGCCAAGCTCAGTGTATTCTCATATGCAGAGCTCCCTAATTCGTCACCTCATGGGGGAATGCTCTGGTAACAGCCACTGACGCATGCGCGAGATTTGATACAAAACCGTTGAGAGAAAGAACTTGCTGCGCATGCCCAAAAGTTCAAAATCAGTTGTTATCATAGCCTACCCCGCGAGGTGGCGAGCTGGCTACGAGAATGTTGAGAGAAAGGCCTTTCTAATGGACATGCACCAACGCGGCTTAAAATCAGCCAATCAGTGAAAGCCCTCAAATGGATGTCACCAGTGCTGTTGAGAGTTCGCATTGCAACGTCGCTATCATGTTCGTTTTAGGCGTCCAATTTCTAGGGTTCTCTTGTGAGGAACTTTTGTTGTGGACACCTTTAGAAGGCGGACACCTCTCCCTTGGGGGAAACCCTGGCAATGCTATAGACTGCGTATCGTTGATGTGTGAAGAAGGACGTGTTAAGAGCAAGAGGGGTTGTATCACACACAATGTGTTCTTACCGGATGAAATATCTATCTAGTCTGGACTTATGGTGACATAGGTATACATTTAGATAAGAACTTGGAACTGACAAAATGTAGGCCTGGCATGCATGATGTGTATATGTGCTTATATAAGGGTACATGCACACACGGTGTGCGCACAACAGACCAGAATGCGTATGAAGGTGAAACGTTCCGCAACGAGGTTTTGCCGAGCCGTGACCGTGCCGCGACTACGCGATTTCATTTCGTATCTACAGCAGGCAAACAGCAGGCCAGGTTCCGTGCCGCGACCGCGACGACGCGGCACTTTTCACAGACATACGAAATCTGCTCTCTAATGCCTTTTCGTGTCTACTTCTAACCTCCCACTTTAGTCCACGTGACAGTCGGTGCGGGTCGTCCGTCCACGAAACACTCAAGCCTGGCGGTAGTGTTCGTCTGCGCCACCAACTCACTCATCGGGCTTGTCTCAGAGATCTTCGCCGGTACTAAACAATAATGAAAATCAAGGAGATTAGCATGATAAATCACGACAAGGGCCAGGTCTAGCCTTCACCACAGGCATCTTTCGATTGGGCTTCCTGTGCCCTTGTTTCAGTACCACAGCAAGCCCGTGCGCTTGTTTTCCTCTTTTTAGTTCGGCTGCTAGCTAATGATCATTTTCATCTGCAGAATAGGATATTTCTGGTCGGAGGCACTCATATTACGTACCCTGTAAGTGGGAAAACTGCAAGCCTCTGTTTAATTTTATGGGAAATGTGTTCTAAAGAGCCTGTGTCAGCCGCCATTTTGACAGCAAAGCAACATATCAAGTGGGTGAAATCATCCATTTCCATCGGCTGATTTAGAGAATATAGAGCAATTGTCTCGATTGAATTTGGTAAATCAAATCTGAAACTTTGTTTTTAGATGTTTACTAAGAGATTTCACACGTAATTCGTCCTCTAATATCGAACGAAAACAATAACAAAGGAGTGCCGTGCTGACTGGGAGAGAGCTAATATGGAAAGATTCTTACTGTTAGTAATCGACTCTTCAAGGGAACTAGTGCTTTACCTTTACAATCGTCTAGAGAAGTGCTGCCTTGCACTGACTTGGATCCAGGCGGGCAGAAAGAGCATGATGTCTGTCCCAGGTTTGATTGGTACGTATTGACCGGGCAGGGTTCACAAGGGGCGATCGCCTCTTCTAAGCCATTATCCGAGTACTTGCCAGCCGGGCACTGAGCTAAAGGTGGGAGTAATAATACATATATTATTATCCCGCTTATGTCTACATATCAAAAAGTGCTGTCGTTTTCATGGCAAATCCGCGCGGGTTGCCTGTGGTGCTCAAAACGTGACTCAGGGCCCTCGGCGGGGGGTAAAAACAAAATAGCGAAGGATGTTTCTCGAGTATCTGCCAGGTTTGGTCAATTTTCCTGCTTTTTTCGCTAAGATATGATGAAAAGTACTTGCAGACCTTCCAAATAAGGTAAGGGGGATTTCCTAATAAGGAAGTTTTGCAAAGTCGGCAAAACGACAGCTTTTGGCGAAATTTTCTTGATATGCGTCTTCCTCAGGGTATATCGCAGGGAAATTCCTATTTGCAGCATAATATAACAACTATTGAATTCAGATATCGCATGTTAATATTACTCAAGCGATTCCGCGCGCTGATTGGTCGAGACGCTCGTCATATTTTGCTAACATTAAAAGCATTGGGGATCGAGCGCGCATTTTATTAGTCGCCTCAGTGTGAACGCACCCTTAATAATGACGGAGTTAGTGTGGATGCGTAGTAGTAACCGATACATCTTCAAACGCACGGACTACTTACCTAAACAGTCGGAGGATTTTCTTGACCGTGTATTTTTAGTAGAGAACCCATTATTACATGGCTGGCACTCAGTCATTTTTTCCGCATCTTGATAGGTACCCATGCGACACGGAACACATTTGTCGCTGTTGACATCGTGGTACGTACCAGACGGGCAGTTTACTGCGGAAGACAACAAAATGACTGGAAACCTCTGCCGAAAGGCATGGCAAATGGTGCCATAAAGATACTCTGAAAGGGGGTTTCGATTCAAAAGAAGCTGAAAGAGGACATTGGGGGTCGACCATTTGCCTCTATTTTTTTTGGCGGGGGGGGGGGGGGGGGGGGGTTATTCCGTGCAAGAATTGTTTGATACCTGTTATGCGGGGAGAATTTTTTCCCAATAAGAAAGTAGGGTGTTAGTCACCATTTGGCTGTGTAGGGATATTTTCGGGGGCGAGAGGAACGGGCTCCCTCTGTATATTGAAATACGTTCCAACTGGCAACTTAGCCCAAATAAGGTGTCATACAACTTTTCTCTCCAAAGTTAACTGTTCTTCTTCAAAGTTTCCGATGTCTTTAAAAAGAAAGTCGGTATTTAATGGTCAAATCCGAACTTTCCGAACACGCGAACACCTCGCTTCAGAATCCGGCTCTTTCTTGGTGTTGCAAGGCATCAGAGGCATAAAGACAATAGAAGACACAAGACCGTAAAACGAAACAATAAGATGGAATTCCATAGCTCCAATCCAAAATACAATATATCTTGCAACACCAATAAAGACCCCAGAATCCGAACGTGACAACTTTTTTCAGCGAATCTATTCAGAGATTCCTAGCGGTATGTCCCTAAAAGACTATGTCGAGAAACCCATTCAGTCGTGAAAAGCTGTTCAAGTTTTCACTCTCTACTCACTGCAAAAGTTTTGACCGTAGTATGCGAAGCGTACGCTTCCCCAGCTGCACGTGTTCACCATGGGTGAGGAGCCTGAAAACAAAATGAACAAAGACGATCAGGAATCTAAAGAGTTGTTTTTGTTTCACGAATGACATCGTGGAGAATCATAGATGACAATAGCGCTGCGCACCGATTCTAAAATTAGACCACGAGACTCAAACAAGCAATCCCTCTGCTATCATGAGTATAACTACCAGTTTACCAATTCATTTTGTATCGTTCTTTGGAGAGAAAACTGGGAAAATGGGAGTAACGTATATTTCCTTGTCTGAGTGTTTAATTAGTGTGACGCCATCTGTGCGCAGCGTATTAAGACAGCATTATACATCAGGAAATTATACATATCCCCCTTAGTTCTAATATAAACAGGAGCAGATAAATATCCACTAGACTGTGATAGGGACGCGAGGAATAATTGGAAGGGCGAACCAGAGATGCCTCGAAATTATCGAGGTTATCTTTGGCAAAAACCGATAAGCATGTAGAGAAAAATGCGCGCACGGAATCTTGATACGTTACCTGAACATTCCGGAGTATAATCCAAATAGTAATTATACGTAGCGTTAATATACCGGTACCATCGTCCATCTTGACACATGAACGTTGCGGAGTTTGGAAACTGGTTTGGTAATGGGGGCATGAAGAAGTTGCTAGGATTACAGGACAGCGATAGGAACATGCTGCTGCCAAAAACTCGGCCATTTCGTAAAGAGGAGAATGCTGAACACTGATAACCTAAAACGTAATAATAATAGAAACTAATTTATTATTAGGTCCTTGGGCGCATTCCTGGAGTCCATAAGCGCTTTACACTTATGACAACTATTAAAACTACCATATTATTTACACAATTTAAACCGAACATAAACTACAATAACCCGCATATACGAACCTAGTGATTCAATAACCTACAAGCTGGAATTTGGCATTTAAACCCAAAATAAAAGTACCTGTTCAACCTGGCAGAGAAAAATAAATTGTTATAGAAAACAATCACTCCAATCTTTTTGTGGTCAAAATTATGGATTTAAATTGTGTGAGAAGTATAATAACTTACAGAAACCATAAGTTTTGCTCTGTATAGTATGTCATTGTTTACCAACCAGGGCAATCATTTCTGTTTGTATAGTAGTACAATATTTCTGCCAATGCTTACACTACGACAACTTCTGACAAATAAATATCAAGAAAGTCCTGTCCTTTTGTTACGAATCCGCGCGGGCTGCCTGTGGTATTTTTTAAATCTTGGTCCAGGCCCCCTAGGTCTTTAAAAAAATGACGACCATGACTCCGACATCTGCAATTTAGGTGATTTTTTTTTTGCTGCATTCCCTAAGATATGAGGAAAAATACTTACAGATCTTCCAAATAAGGTAAGAGGGATTTTCTAATTTGCAACATCAGCAATTCGACAGTTTTTGGCGAAATTTTCTTGATATAAACCTGTTAAGAACCCAATTGGCCTGAATTGTGAAAAACTACAAGAACCGGTTCAGGCTGACCTCGTAAATTCTAGGTTCTTTTATGCGAGTTTTTACTGTAGTAGTTAGTCCTGATTAAATTGAATAAATAGTGAGGTAATTGTGAGCGTTTTTAGTCGGGTCTCAGTTGCTTCAGGTAATACACTATCTCGCTATTGTCAGCTTTGTGGAGTTCGGCAGTTGTTCTTTTTGCGTTGTCAGTCAATGCGATCCACGTGAGCCAATAAGATCCGTGCTCAGTCTCACCCTTTGCAGTCACTTGGCTTTCCTTGCGAGACATGTCGCGACGGAAGCCAATTCACTGCACTTGGCAAACGTGGGCAAGGACCTGATTGGCTCACGTGTTTCGATTGAATACTCCCAAAAGCCCATTCGATGTTTCGAATGCACTGGGTCATGTGGTAAACCTGAACAGAGGTTTTTTTGTATCCTAAGAGGTTTTCAGAAAAAACTAAATAAACTAAGACGGCACTCACCTCTGAGTGAGACAGTGAAAATGCAAGAAGCTGTGTTTCCGGAGCTGTCTACGGCCTCATACCGCACTTTAATGGACGTATCACGCGCCATTTGGTGTCCAGGTTTTTTGCTGGCTACCACGTTAGTGACCTGGACATTATCTGTAAACACGGGTTCGGTCCACGTCACTGCTGCCGCCGCATTGTTGGTTTTGATCACGATCGCGGCAGGGCAGTTATTTGTCGAGGGTGGAGTCACGTCTGTGGGAGAAGTCGAAAAAATTAATTAATCTTTAAAGGGGAACTCGCACGCTTAATTTTTGTACCACTTGTCAAAAAATAAGTCTAATTCTAATCACCAAAAATACATTTAGGTTTACCGGGAATAACCAAAATAAGAGTCCAGGTTTGTTAAATGACCTTTTAACTGTTAAATCAATACAAGTCTAAAAGATCGAGCTCGTGTGTCTCGGACAAGTAATGCTTCTTGCGAAGAAATATTGCGTGTGTCCCGACTACAAAATTTGTTGCGCGCGACAATATTTCCCGCGCGCCTAAACCGGGAATGTCGCGCGCTACATGTGTCCAAGAAAGGTTTTATTGTGATGTGTCCCAGACAATATCTGACTAAAGTACGAGATTGTGAAATTTTCGATATTTCTTATCTTCAAATATGAAGAGCGAAAAAATATTTTCATTTACTACCTGATATCGCTATCAAAAACCTTGATTTTGAACTGCGACAGGTATTGCATAGCACAACTGGCCAAAGTGATATCTCCAAAGTGACGTAAACAAACTGAAATGCAGTGCGCAGACTCCCTTCAAGGAACTCTATTAACAATATCGGAAGCACAAGTTCGTAAGCACATGTTCGTAAAGTGAGTTTAAAAAAGCAATAATTTTGATTACGTCATGCGAAAAGCAATAACAAATGATCAGGCATCTTACCACGGACAATGACGTGGTAGAAGCAGCTTTGAGTGACGCCGTTATCATTGGTTGCGGTCCACGTGACCCTAGTTTTGCCGGCAGGGAATGGGTAGTTCTCGTTAAGGTTGCTCGGGGAGACTGCCAGCTGTTTCATGTTCGTGCGCGGTTTTTGCCATTTGAATCCCAACACTATAGTACTAGCACTGGATGGTAGATTCACTACTAAGTCAGCAGGGCATGAAATCCAAGGCTTCTTGTACACTGAGAATAAAAATGAAAAACAAACATTGAAATAGTGGTCGCTATCTGGCAGCAGTAAATGTAAATCATGACTTGCAGCTGTTTCAGTCGGGTCCTAATTGCGCCATTGGCAGCTAAGTGACCATAAGCACAGACACTGAGGGTGATCACTGCCAGAAGGTTTATTATGTCCTCAGTGGTTCTTTAACGTCCCCCTGAAACTGGGTGGGGTGACAGGACGTCGGTTTATTGTCTCATCCACAAGACGTGAAACACTGCAGTAGAACAAAGTTTCGACCGCGACTCGAACAGAGCAGTAAAAAGAAACTCGACGCACAGTTTAGTCACGTACCTCTCATGCATGATACAGGTGCGGTCTCGGTCCAGGTGTTCTTTAGGCCGCATGTGGTATATCTTGGTCCACGGAGCTCGTATCCCGGGTTACAGTAAAAGACGCATCTTTGACCATATTCCACGTCTTTCATGCTGCACGACCTCGGCGTGACCCCGCCATTCTCCAGTACCGTACGCAAGGGACATACCTCCGCTGTAAAGTGCAAAAATAAATGAGGTCGTCTTAGAGCATCGGAATAGAAATGTGTCGCTCTGAAACGTTTAAATAAATAATATATTGTGGCTGTGGATCATAATTCATTTGGACGCAAAATGAACAGACATGTAGACAGACAAAATTGCAAACAAACAAAGACAAACAAACAGCAATACTCCATTTCACGGTTGCGTAATTTGTTTATACCTGAGACAAGGTTGACCTTGCACTGTTAGGGATGCAAAACTCGTTAAAATAACAGAAAGACTGATTTGTATTCCAATAGAATGGTATGACGCAGTGATTCGGGAACTATGAAAAGGTCTCTTTGTTATAAAAGCTATGTTCAATATGTTAACAGCATATTTATGACAACTAAACTATAGTTACTAACGTTTGCAGTAGGGCGTTATTCCTTGCCACGTGCCGGTGATCGTACAGGAGAGCGAGCTGTCCCCGCCAGCCAACTTGTGTCCAACTATGCAGCTGTAATGACACTGTGTGTTACGCCGGATGTTCTCTCGATCATTGGTGCATATACTTGGGCTGATCTCTCCACGGAATGGTTTTTCGAGAGCGGGACAGAAGATCTCTGATTACACAAGAAGAAACAACGGCACATATTAAGGGGCAGAAGAAAGCGTATTTGTCTCAATGGCTTAGTACAAATGCTAGTCTAAACATGAGCCAATTATGATGCAGATGAAAGGCATCATACGCCACGAGGCCCGTTCACATGGCGCGATCTTAGCTGCGATTTTGGGCGCGATTTTTGCGGCCAGCGATTTGGCCCTGCGCTAATTGTCCGTTTGTTGTCGATCTGAAGAAATCGCACCTGCATCGCAGTGGAATTTGAACATGTTCAAAACGCCTGCGACATCGCCATGATCGCTGGCCGTTCACACCGCGTGATATGACATCGCCATGGGATCGCCACAGAAATTGCACCTCTAATTATATAGCCAGCTCGAAATCCCATTGTGCCGGCAGATCGATTTTTCTTGAATCGTCCAATTATTTTTTAATTGGATCGCGCGCGCTCTAATTGGACAGTTCGCGCTAAAATTGGACAGTTTGGGTTTGAACATGGATGTTATATAATTAATAAATAACAGGACTCCATGCCTGTCCAATTAAGAAAAAAATGGATGATTCCTCGGAACTCCAAATTGGACTCGGCCTGCGGCCTCGTCCAATTTTGGAGTTCCTCTGAATCATCCAATTTTTTCTTAATTGGACAGCATGGAGTCCTATTATATATACAAATCGCAGGTGAAATCGCGCCGTGTGAATGGGCCTTTAGGTTTATCAGTCGTTTTTTTTTTCGCCCAAATTGAACTAATGATGTTCTATCCTCGAGCAAAGTACACGATTGTGTCAGATATTTGTTTTTGCAAACCATCTCGTTTATCAAGTGTCATATCCTCCTCACCTTCGCATCCCTTTCCGTCGTCCATTAAGCGATATCCCGCGTTACATGTACAGTAATAGCTACCCTCGTAGTCACTACATGTGTGCTCACATCCGCCGTTGTTAACCAAACATTCGTCAATATCTGGAATATTAAAACGGAAGGTTATGAGCAAATATAGCGCTTAATTTTGCTACCTATCGATTGGTCGAGAGTGATCACGCGATATGGATAGCGCCCGCTTTTTCGGGCGACTATCAGGCAATGCTGCACCGTTTCCCTCAATATTAGCGTTTAAAACAATAGGGCCTTATGTGGCATAGTTTTCCCTCAGAAATTTGATGTTTAAACTTCATCTAAACCCTCGAGCTACGCTTTCGAGCTTACATTCGTTGTGAAAATCAATTTTCCTTTGGCAAACTATCCCACGATACAGTATGGTGAAAAGGGGGTAACAATCACAAATCACGGACAAAGTTTTCACATGGCTCACGAAGTTTGCGAATTTATCGTAGGGTTATGTAATCTGGTAATATCGCCTTGCAATTTTTCTAAATTTTGGGCGCTTTTTCCAAATGTGTCAGTTGTGTCGCTTTTTCAAATTGTGTCATGCTCGTCAAGATGTGCCCATCTATACCGTTGCAGTGCGGATAATTCACGGAACGCATCGCAACGAAGGCAGACTAGTCCACGTGTGCTTGCACTTACTTTCACATCCATAGCCATTAGCATTGAGTTTGTAGCCCTTGAGGCACTCACAGTGGTAGCTACCAACTGTATTGTTACAGAAATGCTCGCAACCAGCATTGCTCAATTCACACTCGTTTTGATCTGCGAAGAAAAAGGCCTCGATGAGTCTTCTAAAAGAGCTTTAAAAATCGGGGAATTAGCCCACTTCAGAACTCATTTTATTTCCAGTAGTGATTTTCTGTTTTTCCTGTATACCCTACTGGATGATTTAAATTCCCCACGACCTGCTCACCACAGAGTTCTCTGTAGGTCAGTTTATAGAGCATCTGACTGGCAACTGGAAGGTCGTGGGTTCGAGACCCATCTGGGAGCTCAGAATGTTTCTCGTATATCTACAAATACGGGCTTGCAGGTTGCAAGCCATTGGAAAGAATAAGTGTTACAATAGTCATACTGTCTCGAACCTGTGCAGACGTATTTAGAGTTAGCTTTCAGTACATAGCCCTTTTGACATGCGCAGTGGTGGGATCCAGGAGTATTTTTACATTTGCCGTGGAACGGGTCGCATCCGCCATTATTCACCTGGCATTCATCGATGTCTAAAGGGGAGAATTACAAACACATTTGGTTAGCTAATTGTATCACACATAAGCTAAAGGTCCGTTACATGCGTTGGACTAACCTAAGACTAACCTCAAGCTACAAGGTGACTTTTATCCTGGAAGTAAGGCTGTCCGCAAGACATCAAACGTCTTTCTCTACAAACATCGGTGAATTTGCGACACAAAAACTTTCTATATAAGATGAACTACTACTTTTACTTTCACTTTTACTTTCCATGTAAGTGAATGTTTGATCCCGCGAAACAAAATTTAACACAAAGGGGTTTTTCTCCAGAACCTATCTTGAACTAGCTAACTTTATCTATCTCAAACTAGCTCTTCAAAACGAAGCTGTTCTATTAGTATGTTATGTACTAGTTGGTACTAATGGTGCAGCCTATGATAAATACAGGAAGCTACCAACTGATACATATCTCGACATCAACAATATTGGAAATGTCTCAGCATACGCATGGCGTTCTATGAGCATGTTAGGGAGGTACTTATTGGTGCAACCTATGATAGATACATGTAACTGCCAACCGACATTCATCAAAAACTATCTTGTACACAAATTCAGGTAAGGTAAATATGCTAGAAAGATGCTTATTGGTGTAGCCTGTGCCAATCACTGGTAACTACCTACCGATACACGTCTTGCCATCATAACCCATCTTGAATCCCGGGTAGCAGCCACACTTGACCTTGAGGTTGCACAGGTTATAGCACAACTGTACACAACCGCCATTATCCAACTGACAAAGGTCTGCGAGTGGAGCTAGGAAAACAGACAGAAATAGTGTATTATTGTGCTTAGGGGTACTCGTGCGGACTCCCGATCATTTCAGGTTTAGTTTTTTCCAATTTATCTAAATTTTATCAAGATTTTGCTTTTTTCTTACTCATTTCTAGTATAATTGTAGAAAGATCAGCATACTATTTCAGTTGTCGGTGGATTTTCGAGCTGTCGCTGGGTCTATATTTTAACACTGCTCGAGACAAGAAAGCGATATTCAAATTGATTATCTGCGTGGCGCGCGTACGGAACTCCTTGGACGCAATCGCAGGTGAGATACGCCTTCGTTAATCACATTCGATGGAAGCCTCTCATGGGCGGTGGAACATATTTGAAAGTGTATGGGCTCATTGGGGACCATGCATGGTTAAGTGGGGGCTTCAATCCCCTTCCCCGGCTCCGCCTGACATGCCTCATAGAGGGATACACCCTTTTACGGGCTGCATAGTGATGTGCCGCCAGACGGGATGGGGTCGTTTCCTATCTGGGCCTAGAACATAGTACACGGAGCATGGAGCACCTATAAGGCCCTACCTGTTCTTGAGTATACACCAACTTCACAGACAGTCAGTATCCCCTTGCCAAACATCTGTAGCGCCACATATCGTCCAGGGACAGGCGGCTGGCACTGTACCCTAAGGGCCTGCCCTTGTCCGACTGTCCGGACACGATCGTTGCATGTTGGATTACTCAGCTGATTCTTGTGGATTCCAACTCGTACGTCGAAGTTCTTCAGACGTTCGAAGTATTCGTGTCGGTTGACAATCAAAACATCTGTTTGCAATTATGAGGGAAGGCATTAGAAATTCGCTCATGTCTAGTGGCAAGGTGGCTCAGGAGAATAGCATAGGTGCACAAAAGAGTTGAATATCAACTGAACTGAGTGCGTTTCTTTGGGAAAATCTGGACTTAGATTTTCTTTTTGGATCGTACGGATTTTTCTTGAACGAAGGAAACGTAAAATCTGAAACTGGATGTTTTGTAACAAAACTCAGACAAAGTGGTGCCCTGTCTAAAAATCGGCCAATGGCAATACGTCCACAAAGAAGGACCGCTGGCAAAGCGTACCGCTTTGGATTCGAAGGATTCATAACTCATTTTTAAGATTCCAGTAAAGAAACGAAAAATCCACTTTTGGATTCCAGATCCGAATTAGATTTTTCCAAAAGAAACGCACTCTAACTCACCGGTAACAATGTATTCCCGACCAAGGTCTACTCGCCACCAGGGGTTTTGTTCTGTCTTGGTATGTGTACAGGACTTGTGCTTCCAGAGTGATATAAAATTTTCGTCCACAGCACGCTCACTGTAGCCATCATAAGCTGTGCTAGACTGTTCTGTGGTTTCTTGTGAGCCAAGTCTGTAATAAAAATAGAGATAGTGGTGAGCCAAGTCTGTAATAGTAACTAGAAGATAGTGGCTCTGTGAGCAAAGTTTGTATAATAAATAGAGTATATTACATGGTCGCGCGTAGATACGAGTTTTATCTTCGAGTGTTGGAAATTGTTCTGTTTTGCCTGCCCGACAACATGACGCGGGCTCAGGGAACCATTTTAACAGTGATCTTACTTTTGGAGAATTTGGTGCAGACTGTGTTGATAGGCTCGTCTTCAACTTCAAATCGCTGGTTGAGCTGAGGGTTACCAAAGTCGACACACTTCTGCAAAGTTATGTGAGGATCGGCTAGAACACGAGGAAAGACATTAGAAGGGTAAAAACATGAAAACAACTAGATAAGAATCAGATTAAAACAAGCAGTAAATTATCAGTTGCAACGACGGGATTTGACCTAAGAGGTCCCGGTGAGACAGGTAACTCAGAATAAAGTCAAAATGGCAAGTTTGGGATACAAATGACATTTACGTTAGGATTTTCTTGCAACAAACTCAAAGCAACAAAAATTATGGAGATGGAATGTAGATAAAATAACATGTGGATGAAAGTTGCATGAAAGTTAAAGAGCCTGTGTCAGCCACCCCTTTTGTTATTGTTCTCGTTTGATGTTAGAAGACGAATTATGTGTAGAAATCTCTAAATAAACATCTAAAAACGAAGTTTTATATTTGATTTACCAAATTCAATCGAGAACAATGCTAGATATTCTCTAAATCAGCCGATGGAAATGGATGCTTTCTCCGACTGTATGTTGCTATTCTGTCAAAATGGGGGCCGACACAGGCTCTTAATTAAACAGAGAGGCAGAGCTCACTTGGGATGAAGTCAAGACAAGAAAGGTCTACCTTGGAATACCGTTAAAATAGAGAGCGCAATGCAGTTCGATGAAGTATATTTTGTGTCATATTGAAATAGAGATGGGCCGAACTAGCGGTGTAACTAGGGTTGCTGCGAAAACATTGAAAAACTTACTTGGAATAAAGTTAAAGATAAGATGTTCTTTGTCGGGAGGAGCACCAGCACTGTTTTCGCAATTGCTGCTTAAAACTATATCTTCGTTGTTGGATGGTTTCATTTTCTGCAAAAATAAAGATACAAAAATACATATTAGCGAAGGAACAAAAAAGAACGAACAACTTTGTAGCTGGGAGTCGAATTTTCTAGCTTAAACATACTTCGGAATCACAACATAATGGCCGATACGTAGAAGGTCGTCTCGTATTAACCTGGATTTCAGCCGCCGCTTTGCTCTCGATTGTACCTCAATTTGCGAGAGGACACGATTTTCTGGCAACATTGTTCTTCAACAGTAAAAAGCACCTGGGTGTCTGGCCGACTCGGAGGTTTTGGAAGCTTTGGCGTCGGGGGAGCGTGCGTTTGTTTTAGATTCCTTCACCTGCGCGTGTCACTGAGAAAGGCTATAATGGAATCAACCAATCACATTCTGCTCTCGATTTCGGGTTGTGAATTTAGACGTCTCCTCTCCCAAAGTGAGGTACGATCGAGAGCAAAGGGACAGCTGAAAATCAGACCAGTCTGATAGCGTGACAGTGATCATCCTCCGAGACTGTGCTTAAAGGGGCTCTCGCACGCTTGCTGGCCACTTCTCTGACAAGAAAATAGCTCAAATCACAATCCAATTCCATCCTCTTGATAACAGGTCAAAACAACCTAGAATTGCGTTTGTCTAACAATTGAAAGGTTTTTCTGTTTATTCGGACGATTATTTTGATTACTACGGGCAATTTTACATGTGTTTTCACGGTTAGAATTTTACTTATTTTATGTCCACGGTGGACGAATATTAAGCGTGCGAGAGCACCTTTAAGAACGCTTGGCGGCGCACCGGCTGCAAGTCTGGAGAGTGGCAGGATTCGTGCACGTTTGTTAAGAAAAAAATTCCAGGACTTTCAAGGAATTTCCAGTATTTTTGAAAGCATTTTCCAGGATAACTTTGGGTGGTAAAATGTTGGTCCTATCTAAAGGCTGGTTTCCATATAGTCGTATCTGTCTCATCAGTCGACCGTGAAACAATGGAAATCGGAATTATTCTTTTGTTTCACGGTTGACTGATGAGACAGATACGACAGATAAGACTATATGGAAACCAGCCTTAATTTTGCTATTTAGGCAGCTTGATATGGCAAGGCGGTCCTCGGACAGACCCCACAAAACAGTGTAGGCAGTATTACATGGTTTGTTACATATATCGCTTGTTATTTTGTGTTAGATTTCCAGGACTTTCCTGGACTTTGAAAAATAATCCAGGACTTTCCAGCCCTGGAATTCAAAATTTTTTAATTCAAGTACTTTCCAGGTTTTCAAGGACTTGTACGATCCCTGAGTGGGTCTCTTTATATTACATTTACATTATTTAGTCAATTTAGAAATTGTTTGCCGTATTGCATTGTTCTGTAAGTAGTACTGACCCCCGAGCTGGTGCCCACACATTTGCGGCTACCGACGTGTTGAAGTGAGCCTCCCTTGGTGAAACTGAACTTGTTTCCAGCACAGTTACTGTAAAGTCCAAGCCCAACACCGTCCACAAGTTTACCCAATGGACGCACGCACTTGCCACTCTTGTGTTTCAGATACCCGTCCTCTAGACGGAACTCGAGCCTTCGGTAAAGATGAACAACGGGAAACACACTTAGTGCAAACACTGACGAATCAAAACGAATTTTATGAGCAGCTACTATTAAATTAGCAAAGGCCACTGTCCGTGGCGGAAGAAACGACTCTTTTAAGCTGAGATTGAAATAAGAAATTTTATAGAGATTAGTGATCCCTAAATAAAACTCAACTTTATTAATGACTTATTAATTAACGTTAACGGAATTCACGCTACCTAAATTAATGCAATTTCTTCAAATTCGTGTTGATTTAGAGTGAAAATATGTTTACAATCTAGCGCGCCGAACCGTTTCCATAAAGGTTCAGAGCACATTGAAAGGAGCGTCAACTAAGCTACTACTACTACTAAAAACTAAATCTAAACTTTATCCTTTGTGGCAACGGTCCGGCGCGCAACACTGAAAAGCGACATTCCGATGCAAATAACACGGCCAGCTTTTTAATCAGGAGGGTAATGGACGTAAGTCATGTCATTTTACACAAACCAAGAGAACTCCTCTACCTTGACTCACTGCATCCGGCGTGAATAACAAGCTTGGTGCCGTCTCCGGGCACGCCATTTCCGCCACCGCTAACGTGAATGCATTTCAAGGAACCGAAATGAACCAACGATCCAGGTCCACTCAGGCCGGTCGCACCTATGTAAATCCGAATACTGGTATTTTAGCTGTGGAAGTGGATAGTAACGTCTCTCTCTTGAGGTATTCTTCATAAGAACAATGAAGAACACTTAGCTAGATATACTAGTTAAAGAGCCCGACTAAGTCAATTGCCGATGATTAAAATAGTAGGTAATTCCAGGAAAAGCAAAGGAAAGAAAAATTGAACTAGCAGCAGGCGTTCCATCCTCGCGCGCCAGGGTCCTTCCCTCACCTCTCCCCTGGGGGGAGGTGAGGGAAGGACCCTGGCGCGCGAGGATGCAGGCGTTCCTGTGAATATTTAGAGTTCTAAGAAACGCAAAGAAAGCGCGCCAAAAATTAGGACCCTTTGTCGAGTCCTCTTCGCGTTCTTCGGGTTCCTATGCAGGCGATGCAGGCGATGCAGGCTAGATAGTGAAATTCTAGGAACTTTAGATAAGTAAGCCCTACGGCAAACGCCGAACTTCAGCCGCTCTTCTTCTGTCGAACCTTTCCTTTTTCAAAGGATGCCACTTCCTTATACTTTATGATTAAGAAATTTCTATTGTTTTGTATTGGAACGGCGCGACTCTGTTTGCCGTAGGCCTAACTCCTAGACTGTCTTAGACTGCTGCTGTAGACTGTCTTACTGTTAAGTGGGGCCGGTCGGGGCGTTAACAGTCTAGGAGGTTCCTGGGCATCCAACTGAAAGACCCTTTACCCGTGAGGAGGTTGTACCAGAAGTATGTTCAATAAAACCTGACTTACCGGCTTGCCAGCAAACATTGGCGCGGCGTCTCTTGACGGTTCGCACGATGAGATCGCATTGAAAGTTCTGGTCGTCTCGGCGAGGGTCGCAATCCTTCTGCACGATACGGGTCCCCGCTGACGCACCGTTAGTGTCTACACACAACTGGCTGTAGGAGTTCTATTATAGCAATTAAAGGCCCATCAGCAACCGAGAGCCTTTGCGGACTCTTAGCCAATCAGAGCACCCGAAAAAAACGATGAATCAATTTGAAAACAAAAGAAACGGGACACAAAGGCTCCCAGTTGGTGATGGGCCTTTAACTCTAATCAGGAAAGGCTTTGAGATCAGAGGGACTTTAACTCTAATCAGGAAAGGCTTTGAGATCAGAGGGAAAGGGAAAGGGAAAGGGAAAGGGAAAGGGAAAGGGAAAGGGAAAGGGAAAGGGAAAGGGAAAGGGAAAGGGAAAGGGAAAGGGAAAGGGAAAGGGAAAGGGAAAGGGAAAGGGAAAGGGAAAGGGAAAGGGAAAGGGAAAGGGAAAGGGAAAGGGAAAGGGAAAGGGAAAGGGAAAGGGAAAGGGAAAGGGAAAGGGAAAGGGAAAGGGAAAGGGAAAGGGAAAGGAAAGGGAAAGGGAAAGGGAAAGGGAAAGGCCAATCATCATTTTGCTCTCACAAGCCAATTCAAGGCAGTCCAGTAGAGGGCCGAATTTCCCCTCTGTTGTTAGTGTTACGAACGAACTCAATCAGCAAACTGCTAGAATATTGATAGGACATTGGAAAAGAAAATGTACATCTTCAGCGAATTGAACAAATAAAAGACAAAGATTCCTCGGCAAGTCGAACTGGCACAACAGTAGACCCCGTGACGTAAACAGACGGGGAGGCAAAAGAAAAAAGCAACGTGCTGTACCGTAGCCAATGAGAATCAGGCCATGTTCAGTCCAACAGGAAGCAATTTCAACTAAGCCCCAAAGTAGACAGAAAGGTTCCTCTGTACTGGCTCAGCGCCAAAATCCCCGAGACAGCGATAAAAGGACAGCTCCGAGACCGCGCTAAGCCAGCCGTAATTCCCTACAGTGTACTACAGTGCTCTTACCATGAGTTGTCCCTTGAGAGTATAGGCCCAGATCTGCCTCTCGTCTGTACTATTACACCCAGTCACCATCAACATCGCGTCCTTGTTCTTACTGTTTACATACAGACACCCTCCTCTCCTGTCATCCGTGGAGGATTGCTGGTTTTCGATCTGGAACGTTTCTGAAATGACAAACCGGGGTATAATTAATAAACCAAATAAGCACCTATTGCCCGTGGTAATGCTAACGAGAAGCACCCAGGATACAGTTAAAATGTGGAATAACATGGAAGCCAGGTCTAGAAAACACAACTTTCCAAGCCTTTCTTCAAATGGCAGAGAGCAAGCATTGTGCATTTTCATATACAACTATTTCAGAAAAGGCTGCACCTACACAACCGTCTGTTATAGCCCGCGATGTACTATGGGAGCAAATAGGACCAAAACTCGTGTCGATACTCGTGTTTAGGATAAATATCCATACTTTCCATCCAGAAATATTGTACTGCACGGGCTAACACGAGAATTTCGTTCTTTTTAGTTTCACTCACGACGAACGCTAACGAAATAATTGCGTGCCTGCGTATCCGCCGTGGATCAAGGCGAAGAAATAGCGACTCTTCGATTTACACAAAAGAATCTCTTATCAAAATCTGAAATTGGGCCATGCGATGCTGGAACAAGGAATAAAATTTGCAACGTCTGATTAAATTTTGTTTTAGTTAGTCGTCTAAGCGTTTATTTTCGCTTTCGTCACCTAAACAAAAGTCACTAAAGGCTGGTTTCCATTTAAGTTTTGGAGAACAACAATGGCTGTGGGAACACGAGCCCCACTGGGGGCGACCAATCAGAGTGAATATCACATGATACGACGCTTTCGTCACCTAAACAAAAAGTCACTAAAGGCTGGTTCCCATTTACGTTTGGGAGAGCAACAATGGCTGTGGGAACACGAGCCCCACTGGGGACGACAATCAGAGTGAATATCACATGATACGACCATATGGAAACCAAGAAACGCAAGAATCGTACGAATTATACGAGTCGTTCTGTCTGATACGTCTATATGGAAACCAGCTTTTGAGGGGCCAAATCAACCGTTAAACTTCCGCCTCGATATGCAAACAAAATGATATGTCAGGCATGAAAACAACAACTCGCAGCTGAATCGAAATTACTGTTGGGTGTGAGGTCTAAACCGGACCAGCAAAATATAAAACACTTATAACTACACATATTGAATCACATACAATGGAAGAAACGGAAATAGAGATGGAAGTTAAGAAAGTTTCGTTCGAAGAACAAGCATACGAGCTTAAAGAATTCTCTCGGATGTTTTCGTTTCCCCAAATAGTTCGAGTTCAAGATGGCTATTTTGATTTAGAAAGCGGTCTGAATACTTTATCTCAAGATCAAGTCCTAACACTTCACTTCATAAAGTCGAGCCAGATGTTCCATGCCGTACAGGCTGATCAGGTAATAGAGTTTCCAGTCAGTGTATCTGAGGTAGATGTTCAAATTCTATCAGGAAAACAAAAGGTGTACAGTACAAGAGCTCTTTACTCGCTCCAGCAACTTCCGCGCCGTGTAATATCCTTGTCGAGTCTACCAAACATGGGAATCAAAGCAAACGACATTGTGGCAATTACAGAACGAGGAGGTACAAAAGACGACGGGTATTTATCATGTTATTTAGAGAAGAAGAGGAAAGCACCCAAGCATATAAAGATGCCATTAACATTTCATGCAGAGTTTGAATTGTGTATTGAAACCAAAGTTATAAAACTACAGGACGTGGTTCATTATTACGAACTGCCCTGCACGGTAGATGTTCTCAAGCCAAACCAGTCGACTTTACAGTCACCAGACTACCATGGTCTAGAGAGGTTTGGGACGTTAACATTAAAATATGTGTTCACAAAAGACAGCGTCGTCGCCAGTATAAGAAATATGGGGCGAGTGTCCGTAATGCTGTTACCTACCGATCTTCAAATTACTGTGACTCCCGCGCGAGGAGCAAGAACGACAGAGGGGGGTAGAGATGGGGAGTATGACGAACTGCGTTTTTTGGTGCACAAGACAACACAGTTAGATCAACTCGAACATGTTAAGATGGATAAAGTTAGATTGACGCAGCAACCGGCGGCGGTGGAAAACATTTACGAGTATATTGATGAGGCTGGATATTGTGGCCTGAAAGGGGGGCGTCTACAATGCAAGAATTCCGACTACGCAGAGGTGAAACCGATAAACACACCAACCCAAATTGTTCACCCGGAAAGTGCCATTTGGACAAACCAATCGGAAAAACTTCCGGATTACTACGAGCTGAAACCGAGAGACAATGGATCTGAGTCTTCCCACAGATCATACATGGAGCTTGAGACAAGAGACCACCCCCCTGGTGGACTTGGGAAAAATCAAGACTTTGGATCATCATCAAGTGCAGTTAATGAGGCGGATGATGTACCTAAACCTGGCGGACCATATATTCCTCCATTTTCTTGTGAGAACAGAAAGCAAGCTTCACCTTCACTGGACACGCAGGTGGTAAGATCAGACAAATTACCCAGCAATCTTCCAGCAAACCTCGATGATTTATCAGTGGAGGGAGTTAGCGAATGCCTTCGATTGCTAAACATGGATAAGTATGTGGAAAGATTCCAGCAAGAGCAAATAGATGGTAGTATGCTGAGAGAGCTTACCCCTGAGATACTTCAAGAATCATTAGGAATGAGCAATAAGCTTCATCAGATCAAGCTGAAGAAGGTCGTGGATGGTTGGCGGCCAAAACAAAAAACTGTTTCGTTTGTTTAAAGAAGTGCGTTCAATGCTGGCTATTTTGGTTTAGTTGGTTTAAGGTACCCATGGCTTTACATAGATCAGACGACCAAATAATTTTTACATGCTTAAATTGACATTTACCTGACATCTATTTCATCCAGAAAACATGTCCGTCTATACCGTGCGAGTTCCCTGCTAGCAGAGGCCACTTCTTGAAGTGGCCTCTGCACACAAATGTCACAACCTCGTCGAGGTTCGTGGACGTACTTGACTGGTTTAGCTGGTTTTACAAGAATGGCGTCAGTGTTTTTGCTTCGAAAACAGCGTGCGCTTTCACGAGTGATTTCTTGTTCAATGACCAACACACAACATGTTGCTCAAATTTCTATAGAAAATAAAACGATCTCCAGCGAATTCTCAAAGGCAAACTTTAGAATGAGTATCAGAGCTGCGTTTAAGAGCCTTTAAATTGAGTAAACGAGCCATTAAAGGTCACAAAAAGTGATTTTGTGTAAGTTGTACAGCAGATAAATTGCATATTTTTTTGCTCGCGCACAAACTTGATCGACCAGTTTCTCCAAGCTTACGCCATTTTCTCAAACATGCGCGGCAGAGAAATGACATTTGTGTACAGAGGTTACTTTTGCGTAGTTGAAAAACACAAGAAAACATTTAAAGTAAAAGAAAATGCAGGGAGATAAAAAAAGTAGCCTCTGCTCGCAAGGTACCCGTCTATTCCTTCTATTCCAAGGAAAAAAACCGTTTTGACAATCTTAATATAGATGAGTTCGCACTCCCAGGTAGTCCAGGGAATCTACGGTTCAACATCGAACAAATTGCAACAGAATTTCTCTCACCTCAGAATAGCAGAGGTCAACGACATAAACAACATACTAAAAGTACCAAAGAATCCCATTGGTGGAACATGCCGAAATTAAGGGGGAAACTTTCTCGGTTTTTCCACAGGGAGCCCGAAACTAAAATTTCTAGATAATAATGCAAATACAAATATTTTGATATGAAATGTCTACAAATCAACAGAGGAGAGTTATTTAGCAATGAAAGCAATTTTTATTTCACTCGAATCCAACCTTCAAGGTAGGAAGAGTAATAAGGGCTACCACAGGATACCCAAAATGGACATAAATGTCTGTATGAAACTCTTCTGTTTTCATTATGCCCTTCCTATCTATCACATTTTAGACCTCAAAATGACAAAAGTACACTACAGCCACTTTTTCTATGTGATATACGGATATTTCTACTCGTTGCTGCTATTCAATTGGCCTTCATCTTCATTCAGGTCAGGTGGGCTCACATTTGAACAGCTTTCGCCTCTACATGACCCGCAGGCAGAAGAGCACTCGAGGCCATTTTTCTTACACGAGAATCGTTGGGTGCTGCAGTCCGTTGCACAGTTGCACCGGATAACCTTTAACAAAGACTCATGGGCTGGCGGAAGGTCTGTGCGGAATATGGCAGCGAGATTCCCTTAGCGGCAGTCTCGATGATTTTCTTTTTCTCATCTTCGTTATCATTTTCTTGACTGGCAGTAAAACTCATTTATCAGAGACGCAGCAAAAGTCACAACATTAGCTTCCTTTCTTATCTTTCTTATAGTAGTAATAACAATTTTGTCCCCGACGTGCTCTTGGAGTTTTGTTTCATGAAGCGCGCGCTGTACGGCTCCTCGTCTGTGCCTTCCAAATACTCCTCCATAAGATTTGTAAGGTCGCTAACAGTGGTTTGTTCGTCGTCATTTTCCTCCAGATATTAATCACTTCCATAAATGCCGAGCTTTTGATTGAATCAACGGGTCGTCCTTGTTTTAGCCTCTTATTGAACGATTCATCACTAAACTGCTTCGGGATTTACTTACCGGTGCGAAAATTCACACTGTAGCTTTGGTGATGGACTGCATCCGCAGCATGCAAGTCTTGTGCATATTCCAGCCGACCGAGAACAATCTGTGACTATTCGTCATTTCGTTGTTGGCATGCCGTCGCAATAGAGTCTTAAAGTCCTTGGTTCTGACAGGAATCACCTCAAACCCTGGCTGGCTGCCCACAGAAAAAACGCTGGGGCGCTGATCTCTGAAATCAAACATTGGTGTTTCTGACCGAGGAGTAACGCTTGTTTCAATCAATCTATTTGCGCCAGCTATGGCGACATCTCCGCTTCTCTTATGAGATCTCGGCGGCATTTCTGGTGAACTCGATCGCCGACTGAAAGTTTAATGGGTTTTCCCTGAGTTAAAGTTGCACTATAAATAATGTCGCACCCTTTCTGTCCCAAAACTCACGAAGCATCTTTATCTTCGATGCGTTTCTCCCAGATAAGCAAGTATTTCCATTTCTTTCCATGATCCGAGTAGATCCATTTGTAAAATTAAAGGAAAAACATAATTCACAGTCAACTTTATTCGTGCCCGTCGTCGAGGTAATAAAAAAAAACACCAAATGGCGACAGGGATTCTCACATGAACGCAAATTTGAAACGATAGAAATAAAGAACTCTTACCTCTTCTCTTGCAAGAGCCATGAAAGGAATAAAACATCAAGAAAAACCGGGAAAATCATTAGCGTTTTCACAGACAAACTCTTGAATTGGCAGTCGAACCACGCAGGTGGAACAAAAGGCATCTACAAGGCGTCTCTGGCGTGAGAGAAACAAGCGCGCGGGGATCGTAAACTGTAGGCGCAAGTAATTGTAATCCAATCAATTTAGCGGCAAAATAGTCAAACAAAATGTTAGGTTGACACAAGAGCAGCTGCAATAGGCTAAAAAACGGTTATGGAATAGTCAGAAACAGCAGCTGTGTGTGGATTAGACTTGCCCCAAGTCGTACTCTATGTTTTTCCTTAGAACAAAGTGAAAAAAGCACATGGTGGAGCGCAGGAGAGTACGACTTGTTTCGCTCGCACGCTTTCGATTTTAATTTGCATATTTTTGCCGCGAAAAACGCAAGCAAAACAGCGCGCGCTCAAAGTGGCGTGATCTTCGTCAGCAGTGCGCGCCGTGAATTTTGTCAACAACTGAACATTTGAATCAAGACTTTTGTTGCATGATTTCGTCGTGTTATAATGCAAGTTTTGGAAGATTTATCTTAAGAAATGCTTACGAAAATTCATAATAGATGTACAAGTGGGAAGACTTTGAAGCGCAGCGTAACAGCCTAACAGAGGATGTTTGTGTGAAAAATATTTTCCGTTTCAAATCGCGCGAATGAACGACGATGGCGTAACATGTGACGTCAAACTTTCTCTCACTCGCATTGGATGTTTATCAGACACACCTCCAACACACCCCCGACCTAATTTAGGTCGGTAAAAACTGGCGGGAAGCGAGCGAGAAAAGTCCGTTGTACGAAATAAGCCAATTAAAAAAGCGGAACAGCAGACTTTGGGAAAGTCTATGTGTGGATATAATGTAAAACACCTAAACCATTTCGGGAACCCTGTGGATAAGAAAAACACTTTTTGGGGAGCGTTAAAGACTTCTCAACATAATGTTGTTGCAAATGTACAAAATCTGAGGTTCTACTCAATTTCAGACCGATTAGGAGGCTGATTTTGCCCTTATGATAAAATTAATGCGTATTTGGTTTTGGGCTCCCTGTGGTAAAACCGATGAAATTTTCATCCCTTAATTGCGGCATGTTCCACCAATGGGATTCTTTGGTACTTTTAGTATGTTGTTTGGGGCACTGAACTCTCCCATTCTGCGGTGAGAGAAATTCTGTTGCAATTTGTTCGATCTGGACCCCCTAAAATTCGTAGATTCCCTGGACTAAGGTGCATGATGGTACTCAGGCTAAGATGGCGGAAATGACGCAGAATCGTAGGGGAAGTGGAAAAACATCACTCAAAAGTCTAAATCTGAGACCTTTTACAATCCGTACATGTCTTAACCGATTTGCTGTTCTACATTACCAAGTTTGAAGTGAATCTGATTATCCCAAACATAATTATACATAAAACATTGTTGGCCTCTTTTGCCCTTGTCTTGTCGTGACGTCATTTTTGCTAATTTGCATAAGTAAAAATCTTGAATATCTCTGTAACCAAAAGAGCTATGAACGCGAAATAAGCGACATTCTTCCTTATTTTGAATGTGCAATCAAATAAGTCATTAAAAGTTCAGCCTTGAGTAGCACTTTAAAATCTGTGTTTTATCAAATTAAAGAAGTTTTCATAGTTGAGGTCATGAGGTGAATAAATAAGCTTTAAAATGAGGTATTATTTGTCAAGATACGACTTTTTTTCGCAAAATTATGCCATTTTAAGGTAGACCGTAACCTTAAGCACAGATGTAAGATTTCGAATGATAGTTAAAAATCACTGTAATTATGTGACACAGGACACGTCAATTTGACCAGATTTCATGCTGTCATTGGATATCGAAAATGTAGCGCAAAATAGTCGTCTTTAAAATTTGTCAAATTCCTAATCCTAACAAATTCGTGGGTTAATCATCTCTAGACCAGAAATGGGTAATGTTTGAGTTATAACGGCAGTCAATTCTTAGGGGCCAATCGACCGTTAACCTTCCGCCTAGATACGCCAACTGAAACGATATGTCTGGCATGAAATCACAGCAACTGGCACAGCTGGCAGATGAATCGAAATCACTGTTGGGTCTGAGCAACAAAATATAAGACAATATCACTACACATACTAAACGGAATCACAGAAAATGGAAGAAACCTATGCGGAAATAGAGATGGAAGTAAAGAACATTTCGTTCGAAGAACAAGCATACGAGCTAAAAGAATTCTCTCGAATGTTCTCGTTTCCCCAAATAGTTCGAGTCCAAGATGGCTTTTATGATTTACAAAGCGGTCTCAATACTTTATCACAAGGTGAGCCTCTTACGCTTCACTTCATGAAGTCGAGCCAGATGTTCCATGCCGTGCGGGCTGATCAGGTAATAGAGTTTCCAGTCCATCTTCCTGGGGTAGATGTTGAAATTCGATCAGGAAAACCAAAGGTGTACATACTCGCTCCAGCAACTTCCGCGCCGTGTAATATCCTTGTCGAGTCTACCAAAAATGGGGATCAAAGCAAACGACATGGTGACGATCGAAGAACGAGGATGTACAAAAGGCAACGGGTATTTATCATGTTATTTAGAGCGGAAGACAAGGAAGACGAAAGCGCCAATGCACATAAAAATTCCATTAACATCTCATGCAGAGTTTGAATTGTGTATTGAAAGCAAAGTTATAAAACTACATGACGTGGTTCATTATTACGAGCTGCCCTGCACGGTAGATGTTCTCAAGCCAAACCAGTCGACTTTACAGTCACCATACTACCATGGTCTAGAGAGGTTTGGGACGCTAACATTAAAATATGTGTTCACAAAAGACAGCATCGTCGCCAGTGTAAGACAAATGGGGCGGGTGTTCGTAATGCTGTTACCTACCGATCTTCAAATTACTGTGGCTCCCGCGCGAGGAGCACGAAAGACAGAGGGGGCAGAGATGGGAAGTATGACAAGCTGCGTTTTTTGGCGCACAAGACAACACAGTTAGAACAACTGGAACATGTTAAGATGGATAAAGTTAGATTCACACAGGAGCCGGCGGCGATGGAAAGCATTTACGAGTACATTGATGAGGCTGGATATTGTGGCCTCAAAGAGTGGCGTCTGTATTGCAACAATTCTGACTACGCCGAGCTAAAACCAACAGACACACCAAACCAAATTGTTCACTCGGAAAGTGCCATTTGGACAAACCAATCGGAAAAATGTCCGGATTACTACGAGCTGAAACCGAGAGACAATGGATCTGAATCTGCAACATACATGAAGCTCGAGACTCGGAACCACGCCCCAGGTGGACTTGGGAAAAATCAAGGCCTCGGATCATCATCAAGTGCAGTTAATGAAGTGGATGATGCACCTAAACCTGGGAGATCATATATTCCTCCCTTTCCTTGTGAGAACAGAAAGCAAGCTTCACCTTCATCAGACACACACGCAGGAAGATCAGACGAATTACCCAACCACGTCCCTGACCCTGGTGGACTTGGGAACAATCAAGGCCTCGGATCATCATCAAGTGCAGTTAATGAAGCGGATGTTGCACCTAAACCTGGCGGACCATATATTCCTCCATTTCCTCGTGACGACAGAGAGCGAGCTACATTTTTATCAGACACGCACGTGGTAAGATCAGACGAATTACCCAGCCATCTTCCAGCAAACCTCGATGATTTGTCAGTGGAGGGAGTTAGCGAATGCCTTCGATTGCTAAACATGTATGAGTATGTGGAAAGATTCCAGAAAGAGCAAATAGATGGTAGTATGCTGAGAGAGCTTACCCCTGAGATCCTTCAAGAATCATTAGGAATGAGCAATAAGCTTCATCAGATCAAGCTGAAGAAGGTCGTGGACGGTTGGCGGCCAAAACAACAATTTTTAGCTGCTTCGCTTGTTTAAGGGTGCGTTTAATGCTGACTATTTTGGTTAAGTTGGCACAACCCAAAAGCAGCCACTTTATTCGTCCAGAAAACATGTCTGGAAAGTTTGCAAGCAACGAGCATGTGTTATTACTTGAACAAGTAAGCACTGAGTTCGGCCTATAAATATTATAGATGGGCCAATCAGAAAGAAGCATTTCCGATAAAATACAGAACAGTATTCTAGGTATGTCCTTGGTAAGCGTAGTTTTTTGGCTGATTTGTAATATAGGATTGTAATGTTTCTTAGATCATGATGAAAGTTTCTCTTCAGATATCTGATCCACAGCAGTCTAATATTTTTTGACTTAAAAAAAGCGTTCGATACTGTTTCATAGCATATTACTGGATACGTTAAATTTTTATGGTTTCCGAGGAATATTCAAGAACTTTTGTTTTCATATCTGAGTAACCGGAATTAAACGACTGTAATAAAGGGTGTTATTTCGGAACCCTCGCTTATCACATGCGGAGTGCCACAGCTCAGTTCTTGGACCCCTTCTGTTTCTCATATACATATATTACATCACTGCTCCGATAATTTGGCCTTCTTTCTTTTTGCTGATATCCTTTATGCCAATAAGAGTATGAAGTCGCTAGAAACCGTCATGAACAGTGAGCTCTCTAAAGTCTTTAGCTGGTTGACAGCAAATAAACTAAGATTTTTGGCATTTAGACTAGGGAAGCTGCTGATGGTAGTTGTTTTTTCAATGTATGAGAATTTATCCAAGAAACAGCATAACATGAAAGTGAATTTAGCATTATATTCAGTTAGCAAAGGCGAAACGATCACTGAGATGTGATCATCGCTTAATTTATTCACTTCCTTTCTATCCTGACTCCTTTCGAATTACCTGACATTTCGAAATCCGTGAAGGGGTTGGGCTTGTCGTAGTACTCTTTCTCCACGTCTGTTCGTCCTTTGGGGTTCATCTTATCCTTGTAGAAGCTCGTAGCGGCGTCAGAGCCCACCTTCAAGCTTCCGATCGGATCTTGCAAGTTGAAGCTCAGGCCCAAGAACATGCGCTTGCCGAATATAGTCAAGTCCACTCCGGCGGCGAACGTAGTCTTACTCATATCGAAGACGTCCAACGCAAACTGGAATTTGATACTGAAACACACCAAACACATTTGAATCCACTTCAGGTTAGGCTTGAATGGGCTGTTCCAAAAAATCCTCCACTATCAAGGAACTCCACATTTTCAAAAATTGCTCTACCCCTGTGTAAATTCTAGGCTCCTGCACAACTCCTGAGGAAATTTGAAGCAACCCCTGTGGAAATTTCAAGGTCAAATAGAAATTCCTCTGTTACCTCGATTGGGGTAACAGATGGAACAACCCAATACGCGGTAAGTTGCAGCAATGGTGGCTTATTTTCACACAGTTTTCGAAGTCGCATAAACGTACTAGCTTTAAAGGAGGTTACGCACCCTGTGCATAGATCGCATTTCGTATGACTGTGAAAACGTTGCAGCGCGTGCCATACCGTGTGCCGTACGTGTCGTGTTTAAGGCGGCGAGATTCCGTGTCATGTCGCGACCGTACCGTGTTCCTGCTTTTTCACAGTCATACGAGATCTAATATACAATGATAGATAGATAGACGCCTTTATTTAAAAACAATAAAAACACGTATATTTCAGGGAAATCCAATCAGGGAGGCTTATCAACAGGAGCCCTGAAATATATTCTTGGGACAATACAAACATATAAAAATACATATAAGAATACTAACTAGTTGCTTTGCTTTGTTTTTGTGTGCATGATTCAATGCATCGGAAACTGCTTTGTTTCTGAGAGAGATTTGTTAAAATCGTATGCAGTGAAATTTCCCATGGTCAATCGACTTTTGAGCCACGAAACTAAGTTTATTCTTGCCATGAAGAGAAAAACTTTGTTATGTTGGTGACAGGAAAAACTAGATCACAAAGAGAACGAAAATCCTAGCAACATATATTTTCTTATGAATTACATGTCAATTCTTATCCATATAACAAAAAGAAAGCATATCGTCGCGCAACTGTGTGATATCCTCTACATACTCACCTATGTATAAGGAAAAGCTTGGTGAGGACGAACTGAATTGCCTGGCTAACCCAGCCACATACAGCCTCGATGCCCTTTAAGAACCCAATAGCTACATCCAGAATGTTGCACAGACCTTTACCAATGTGCTCAATAGCCTTGCATGTACCCTCGCACAGGTAGGAGACCGCTATGGACAAAGATAAACACTGTCATATCTCATTTGACCGCACTTATCAACGACACAAGCAGTGGAGTCAGCAACTGATAAGGGGTATCCTCAACAATGATGGGGATGGGAGAAACATCAAGGTGGAGTGGGGATCCTCAGCAAGGATGGGGATCGTCAAAAGTAATGAGGGATCATCAACAGAGATCGGGAATGGGGGAACTCCTTAACAGAGATGGGGGATCCTCAAATGAGATGGGGGATCCTCAACTGGGATGGGGGATCCTCAGCAAGGATGGGGATCGTCGAAAGGAACGAGGAATGCTCAACAGAGAGCGGGGATGGGGAATCCTAAATGGGGATAGAGGGGCCCTAAATGGGGGAAATCTTAAACGGGCATGGGGAATCCTCAAAGGGATGGATGAGAGATCCTCAACAACAAAAAAAAAAGTATGTGCGACCGACTCCCCAAACTCGCAGCTCGTAAGCTGAATTGCGTTGGGTCCCAAGGGCGCCACTGGCAGCCAAGCGGTCATAAGCACAGACACTGAGGGTGGTCACTGCCAGAGGGTTTATTACGTCCCCAGTGGTTCTTTAACGTCCCCCCTGGAACTGGGTAGGGTAGAAAGGCGAGACGGGACCTCGGTTTATTGTCTCATCCGAAAGACGTGAAACACAGTAGAACAGAGTTCAACTCACAATATGGACCAGTTTCGAACAAGACCCGAACAGAAAGAAAATTTCCTCTGTCCCGACCAGGAGCCGAACCCGGACCACAGCGGTGAGATACCCAACGCCGTAACGCAGTGCTTCTCAGCGATGGAACGAATGCTCAAAAGGGAATGGGGGATCTTTAACTGTGAGGGAATCCCAAACGGGGACGGGGAATTCTCAACAGGGATGGACGACCCTCGACATGAATGACACCGATACTGAAACGCCTTTTTCATCGGATTCCTCAGGGTTGTTGCAAACACGAATGGAGCCTCACGCAAAACTCTCCAAAGGAATTCCCAGACGTACCTTTACATCCACCGCCAACAATTCCCTCGCAGATAAGTTTACTGATGAAACGGCGTCGCCTGATGTGAAGTGCAAACAGCTCATTGCGTTTCTCCTGCAAAGCTCGCTTTCGTCTCCACCCTTTGAATACTTTCTTGAAAAATTTACCAACCTGTCACAAAAGATTGGAACAGTGACAACCCTATCCAACCAGTCACACAATAACCCTACTGGCGCAGCGAACGTTAAAACGGCTGGCATATCTTTATAACGCGTAGAAGTTACACATTCCATACTTACGGGTGCAAGAGCCTTGCCTATTTTTTTAATTGTACCACTGATCCATTTTCCTGATGAAAAAATACATAATATTAAATAGAAATGAAGAAGTCCACCGCCCATGAGCTAAAACAACAGACCTCGGTTGTGCTAATTCACGATTTCATGCTCAACCTCATCCAGGGTTCAAAATAGCAGCCGGCTGCCGGTGATGCCGGCACTTTTTGCGACTTTGCGACTTTTGACAAAAATTGAAAATCGTATGGAAACTTAAAGTCAAATTGTGTTCAAAGACGGCCAAGACACGATTGCAAATTGCGCTGTAATTTTGCGGAAAGTGTTGTTTGATGCATATACTCATTACCGCATCTTTCAAAACGCCTGGAATATTATCTGCTTCCTTTTTTTGTACAGGTTATTTTTTGTACTAGTGCCCACATAGCTGGCAAATTTAAGCGAATTTTTGAACCCTTATTGGCTGTGTTTTGTGTTTCATACCTGCGGCATTAATTACTCCTCCAATCCACTTGCCAACCTTGTCCAGGGCACCTTTGCAGTTCCGTTCCGCTTGTTTGCATTTCATATTCTTACAGTTATCGCACTTGAGAGACATCTTTCTCTTACATTCAGCTTTTTTCTCTATGACGTGGTTTCTCGCAGCGCTCAGCTTCTTCTGTGCTTCTTCAAATGCGGCTTTGACGGCATCCGCTGCTTTCTGCAGGGCCTGAAATTTTGGAGCAAACGTTTGGTAAACGGAAATACATTTGGATGGACTGACAGACAAAGAGATACCCTGCTAGCAGAGGCCTCTTTTCTCTGTATTTCGCTGGGCTGGCGTTCAGCGAAATACAGAGAAAAGAGGCCTCTGCTCAGGGTAACAAACAGAATAAGAGCCAGACAGAAAATGGGAGAGTGTTACATACGAAACAAAGGCACGCATAAAGGCAAAGGACAGACAGACAGACAGACAGACAGGCGGGCAGAAAAGGGGAGAGCGGTCAGTAGGACGGACGGACAGATAGACAGGCAGACATATGGAGAGTGATACACATGATGCAAAGGCACTCGAAAAGACAAACGGACGGACAGACAGAAAGACAGACAGACTCATGTGGCACACATGAGGCAAAGGCACTTACTGCAACAAGTCCCTCAAGATTCACTTCCACATAGACGAAGAACTTCCCAGTGTTGCTGAAGTCGAAGGTGAGACCGTATTTCGCCTCTATGTAGACTTCGGCTTTAATCAGGTTCATAAAGTTGCCTTGAATAAGAAGCTCCAGGTAGGACATGGTGAAGTTCAGACGGCAATACACTTGAATGGAAAATATGTCAATGTATCCCTCGATATAAGCCTGGAAAAAAGTAATGGCATGATTATGAAATGTTGCGAGTGTATATGACAACTCACCTTCCAGCTAAAATCGTTGCATCGCTACCCGCGTTTTCAAAACATCAATTTGTTTTTGGCTTTTCTGTTCCGCCAGTCAAATCTTATGAGGCAATCAGATTCTTGCCCTGTTTCGCCTAGTGCAGTCGCCTGGCTTTCCGTCGCGACGTTGTCTGGTTTTAGATCAAGGAAGCCATGTGACTGCACTAGACGAAACAGGGCAAGAGTTTCATTGGCTCAGATAGTGTGATTGGCGAAAGATGATTGTTGAAAGTAATCCAGATTTGCGTTCCGTAAATTACTATTGGTTGTCGTCTTGGATCTTTCTTTTGTCAGCCAATGCGAAGAAAAACCAAACACACAGCAACTCTTGTTTTCACGACTAACCCAAGTCGTACTTCGCCTCCTGATTCGTTGGCTGTTGAATGGGTTTCGCTTCTGATTGGCTAAGTATCATACTTTGGGTTTAGTTGTCGACACTCATCAGAAATCCGCTCTAAATGGAACATTGCTTCAGTATAATTACCCAAGCGATTCCGCGCGCTGATTGGTCGAGACGTTCGTCATATTTTGGGGATCGCGCGCACACTTTATTACGAAAAACTAAAAAAATACCCCTAAACGTGAATTTTTGCCGAACATTTTAAAAGCCACTTGAATAAAACAATTAGTCGCCGATTTTTTGTTGGTAGTATATTAAAACAGTATGAAATATAACAAGCTATCCCCAAACAAAATGTCAGCTTCCGATCTCCGGCGAGCTTGTGATAGTCTAGTAATAAACAAACAAATAAATAAAATAGTTACTTACATCCCAGAATATAGGATCCTTCTTGGCATTAACATAGAACCACGGTCCTTGCTTTGAGTCTGTGGGGCTGCGCACGATCTTAGCAATGCCAGCAATGTTAACAGGATCCGGCTTAAGGTCTATGTAAATAGCCTGAAAGAAGTAAAATGAACGGTTGTGCTATTCAAGAGGGAACCCAATGCAATATTGCTCAAACTGCTAATGAATTCTTTTCTAAACAATGCAGCCGGGAAAAACAGTAGGTCGCCTGAGCTCCCGGGGGGGGGGGGGGGGGGGGGGGGGGGCGGATGATCGTCGGAAATTTTCAGTTTCACCCCTAAAAGATACCTACATGGCGTGGCTCAAATAATTTTTACACTAAAAGATACCCTAAAAGATGAGGCCTTAGGTGCCATATAGGCGCGAAGGAGACAGGTAACAGGTAAAAGATACCCATGAAAAAAAATTCCGTGTTTGACTAAACTGCTGCCTTTAATGTTGTCTAATTTATCGTCTTCTCATCGAGTAATCGTCTCTTTCTTGCGGTTTTTAGAGCACCATCATGAGAAAAAACAATTTGGACATCTATTTCGGCTCTAAAAGATACCAATCTCCCTAAAACCTATCGAAGAACAAGATCACCCCTAAAAAAGACCAAATCCCCTTGATTTTAACCCCTAAAAGATACGACGATCATCCCCGACCAAAAGATATTGGAGTCCCCCTCTCCCCTCCCCTTCCCCCTCGGACTGAGCTGCCCTATATGGAAACAAAGGGCAAAAGTACACCTTGAACCTTTCTCTTCCTAAACATGCTCACATTTAAGAGCGCAAGCTTCGTATAAAATTCTTTTACGATGAATAGATAAATGTTTTAGGCGGAGGAAGCCAGAAAAGTATTACTGTGGGACTCTACGTCAACCGGGCCATTTTGTCAGTAAGAAGTTAGCCAATCAAAAAGCGAGTACAGGACAAAGGATTTTGACTTTCTTGAGATTTCAGACATCGAAATATTCGATTTTCTCTGAACTTGTGGAAATTATGAGCAGAAATAACTTCAAAACACTAATTACTCATCGCCAAACGTATTCATGCAGGTATTAAATTTCCTTAAAATGATTTGAATCTCTGAATGACATTTTTTTACGGGATGGCCCGGTTGACGTAGTCGCACAGTAAATTACGTTTTGAATATTAAATTTAGTTTTAAGCATGTTCTGGCATGTTGATTCTTTGACAGCTGATTCATAAAGGGTTGAGGGTCGAGTATACTCGAGGATACGTCGAGTATACTTCTAGTTTCTTTCGCTTTTGCGTTACTGGCTGTTACCGATATTGCGTTACTTGACAGGCGCGCAAAGGATTGTTCGTCTTGACCGTGATGCAATGCGCGCCTTGAAAAAACCTCGACCTGACCGTGATGCACCGCGCGCCGCCTAGAAGAAAACAACATGGCGACTGGGTACGAGTCTGTATACTTACTGCGTCCGAAAGCTTGATCCAAGCGTAGATTTCCCAGCCGAATATATTGACACGCCCTTTGAGTTGGAACCCTTTGTAAATGTATGGTCCACCGGCGATCCTTAGATCGACATCATCGGTAGAGTATGACACCTGATGGAAGAACAAACAACAAGATCAGAAAGATCGCGGGAAAACAATGATGATACAGTGATGATACTATGATCTACGCAGGTGATAATGAGGATGATGGCGATCATAATTATGATCATGATAGTGGTACTGCTGGCAATAGCCCATGTTCGAATTACGCTCCAAGGCTTCAAATCGAGGCTCTCTCCAAATTGTTATACATTTACAGTAATTTTAGAAGGGAGCCTCGACTTGAGGTTATTGGCATTGGAGCGTAATTCGAACATGGCCTATTATTATGTTGCATTGTTATAAAATCACATAATTAAAGGGAGTAAGGCTTGGTTTAAAGTCACTCTCAGGGATACGTCTGTCTTTTGCTTCTCGTAAACTTGTTCAAGAATGCATTTGCTAATACCCGGTGCACACTAGCGACATAAGGAAAACATAGGTCCGCTAACGCGAACGGGAAGCTATTTGCGATTGCCATGAGACATTGTACTCCCCCCTCCAACCAAAATTCCTGGTTACGCTTCTGTATACGTACTTCGGTCTATTTAACAATTCAGGGGCGTAGCCAGGGGGGGCCAGGGGGGGCCCGTGCCCCCCTTTCTCGGGAGATTTCCCATACATTTACTGTATTTGCTGGAGGAAATTTGAACATTTTCGTCCCATGTTTTCACTATCCGCCCCCCCCCCCCCCTCCTTCAGAAATTCCTGGCTACGCCACTGCAATTAGACCTCGAGGCCGAATGTGCTATGATGAATATAGCCTCCTCCGCAGGCATCTCCGTGTGATTTCCGTGTGCTTTGCATCGTTTTGCATCGCTTCGTTGGCGGTTTTGGCAGAGCGGAACCTGAGAACGAGTTCAAACCCTTTCACGGCCCTTTCACGATCACACCACCGGAAGTCCAACCAAGCGCGTCGAAGAAGGCTCGAAATAGGTGTTTCAAAACACAACGAGACGCCTGCGGAGGAGGCTATGATGAATAGACCATGAGGCCCAAGGCAGAATGGTCTATTGATATCATAGCACATGAGGACGAGAGGTCTAATTGTTTTAGTATAAACCAACTAGTTGGTCGGTTTTGGTAATGAATTCGATTATTTTATGTTGAAAAAATCAAGTTTTCTTGCAAAGAAAGGTGGTGGTTTTGCCAGGTACGGTCTATCACTAATAGACCATTAGTAGCTCAGCCAATCAGAATGCAGGATTTGTAATAGACCATTAGTTGGTTTATACTAATTTCCTTTATATCTCGGTCCGAGCCATCGGTCCGTTGAGAAGTGGCGAATAGCTCAATCTGCAGAGGGCCGGGGAAAACAAATCAAACCGGGTCGACCGAGGTTCGACTCCCGGTATCGGCTATTTTTTTTCTTTTTCTCCCTTCAATTTTTTTTCTAGCATTATTGAATCAACATAAGAAAGTAAGCCACTTAAAACTGCAAAACAATTGCATAAATAAATAAATTTGCGATTCACAAAGACCGAATTGATCGATTGCCTTGTCCGATCACGCCAACGAAGCCCCAAGCAAGTTTCTGAGAGGGCAGAAGTTGGGTGATTTCTATCCCACTGTTGTGTGAGTAATAAGATTCTCGTGCGGTATTGTTTTTCACAAAGAAATCGGTCGAATATTGTGCGAATTCTTACATTTTCAACACTTCAGTGAGCTTTAATAACTTCAAATTATTGTAAAGAAGCCGCAAAGTGAAGTTGGCTACTGCGAGAGACAGTAAGGACAGTTATCGTTGAGACTCAAAGCTTTTCTCAAAGCTCAAAGCTTTTCTCGAGTTTGGAGAATACATCGACTCATTGGCAAATCCATTAGCATCTAAACAACAATGTTGGATGAATAACAGCCTCGATTTTCGCCTTGAGGAAAGTGAAGACGAGTCTCAAAACACAGTGAACTTGCGTGACACGAAGAGCTGGGACAGCTATATATCTACTTTTTTACTAGTGCTTACGTCATCAAAGTCCCCGTGGCGCAGTTGGTTAGCGCGTGACTCGCCGAATCTCTTGAAGTTAAGGCGAGCGAGGTTAGTAGTTGGATGGGTTGCCAGTTGGCTATTAGTAATCAACCATGAGGGGTGGGGAGATATACCGAGGAGGGGAGGGTTGATGTCAAAAGTAGCCAGGGGGGGGTATGATCAAGGGTTCAAAGGTCGTTGCCTGGACTTGAAAAGCAGTAAAATCAGTGGCAACCGCCACGCAACCGCCACTCCCCCCTGTCTGTTGCAAAGTCATAAAAGTCAACTGGAAAGGGTCCTATTCCAAACACACTGCAGCACGCACATGAAACAAGCACTAATAACTAATAAGCAGGGAGGGGAGGGTTGTTAGTTATACTAACGGTGAACTTCATGGAGAACCATCTATTGAACCGGAAATGGATACATACATAGTCCGAGGGTGACGACTAAGAAGCAATTTGCATACTGCAAATAGCTTCAAAAAGCATGAGAAAATAACTGGAATAATCAATATTTCCATGGATCATCGTTAGATTACTTCACCGTGGATTACTTCACAACGTTTTGAAACCACTAAATTTTGTTCGCGTGGTATTTTTCGATCGTACAGACTTCACTTTGCGAGAGGAGACGTCTGAATTCACCACGGGATTTTATTATCCATTACGTAATCACAGGCAAGTAAAAATCCGCTAGGAACCAAATCGGCTAACGGTGTTTACATCTTGTTGCTAACCAATGATTCCTTTGGGTGGATACTTTTGTTAGTTCTGCACACACACTCGTGCACTCGGTCGAGTGAGAAAAATTACACCACCCAAAAGAATCATCACATGATCTGAAGTGGGTGGCAACAAGATGGAAACACCGTTAGCCGATTTGGTTTCTAGCGAGCCCACTCTCTTTAGCCTGTATGTAGCCTGGTCTATTAGATAAAGTTTCGTGTACTTACGATGGTGTCTTCCCGGAATCCAGTCTCATCGATGGGTTTTGGGAGCTTGATGGTGGAGCCGATCATCCGGACAATTTTACCAACTGTTAACGCTGTGATGTCTGCATGGAAAAACTGTGGTTTGCCGACTCCTACATAACCCGCACCGCCAAAGCAATGGCCCTGATGATGGGGAATAAATAATTGTCGAGGATGAGGTCCAACATTCCAGTGAATATTCGCTTTAATAGAGACGTTATCGCTCTTAGATGCATTATGGGTAATCACCGCAGGATATGACGGAAATTCGTGGGGAAAAGGTATGCCGGAAATTCTCGCTAGAATTCATAAATCATGAACTTTTCTTTTTCAAAAGCTATCACATTAACCACCGTATGCATTGCTACGCGACCTCAAAATTCACTGTTTGGCGATTGGCGATTTTACGCAAGAAAATTACGTCAATTTTCTTGAACAAGAAAGTTAAACATTTCGAGTCAAGGAAGCCAAAAGATAGCCTAAAACCATTTTGGTTGATTTTGCAATTACAGCTGTTTTGAGTATTCTGCGAATTCTCACGTTCGACTTCCAGTCCTTCCAGTGGCGTTCTGGCTTCCGTCAATCAAACTCTCGGGTCTAATTTGAGTCTTAGCCGATTGTAAGTTAGGCCATTTGTTTAGAAAAAGATAGTAAAAGATACTGTGTCCTGGGGCATTTTACTAGGATGGCAAATAACTGATTTCTATGTATTCCGAAGAGTTTCAAAGTTTGATTGACGGAAGCCAGAAAGCGGTTTAACGGTTGGAAATCGATGTCGAGAGTTCGCAGAACACTCAAAACAGCTGTAATGTCGGCCCGTTGAAGTGGCCGAATGCAGCATTTTGGTTTGATTGACGGCTAAAAATGGCCAATTGCCCATCGAAACATTGAATTTTGAGGTCGCGCAGCAATGCATACAGTGGTAATATAAAGACCGGTTTGCACTCGCGATTTTTGTCGCATATGTCATAGCCATTTTCGTCGCGCGAAAGCTACAAGTTACAAATTGTTAGTGTAGACAGGATGCAAATTCGGCGATTTTTGTAGCGCGATGTCGCACTAGTTTCAAACATGTCCGAAATTCTTTGCAACTTGGTGCGATTATAAAAAAAAGAAAAATCGCACCGGATTTGCATCTCGTTTACAGTAGCGTGTTAGAATTGTAACTCGTGCGAGAAAGATCGCAAGGAGAAATGCGACAAAATTCGCATGTGTAAACCGGCCTTTTTTTACTAAGGCAACGAAACTAAACGTGGCAAAAGGTAACGATAGAAGTTACGAAAGGGATAATTCTCTACTCTGCCGCTGAATAGCCATCAACCGGGCGCATAAATACAGTGGGAGCCTCAATTTGAAGCAGAAAAACTTGCGAATACCAACAAAGTTTCCTCAAGTTTATCTCTTGTCTCAATTCAAGCTACATCAGTTTCTCGTCGATATTCACAACTTCTGTTACCTTTAAATTGAGGCTCCCAGTGTATTTATGCGCCTCTGATGCCTATTCAGCGGCATTCTCGTACCCAGAGCTCCCCGGCTCGTCACCTCGCGGGGAGGCTCTGGCGACAGCCACTGACGCATGAGTATAAAAAAGGTGGTTTTATGCCTCATAATTACTTTTGGAGCATTCAAGTCGGAGGCATAGGTGGAAAAGACGACCAGGAAACGAATGCCCGTATTATTTGGACAGATACGTTTTCATAAAGCGAGATTAAGCTACTTTTATGTACGCGTGCGCGCCATTTCAGCCGATCAGCGAAGGCCCTCAAATGGATGTCACCAGAGCCTCCCCTGCGAGGTGATTGATTCAGAGAATGATTCAGCGGTAGAGCAGAGAATTCGAAACTAGACTATTGCAGCGTCTCCCTTTATCCCCTCACATTCTCTACACTTACGTCTACTCCGAAATCAGCAGGTATGAGACAATCGTATCCGAACTCGATACGCATACCGAACTGCACCCCAGTGATGGGTATGGGAGCTCCGACTTGGTAGGTTATACTAGATGAGACAAGAGACGAAAATGATTAAAAAAAAAACACACTACCAATCAAATAACAAAAGGCCCTTTCTATCCCTTTGATATCCATCAAGGATATCTCTAACTATTTACTGTTTTGAGAAAACTCTCAAAATGGCGGCTCGTTTGGCGCGCGATATTGCATTTGAACATTTTAATCACCGCATTTTATTCTACTGATTTGGTATATACTAAAACACCTAGCGGTGGATATATATCCACCCCTATTCACCTCCCCTTCGGGGGATAGTTGTTAATTATTATTCAGCACATCGAAGCACTGCATACACTTCCCAAAATATGGTCATTGAAACTCCAATATCTGTCTCCTGCACATGACATATATCCTGCGATATCCGTAAGAAGGGGGAACGTGCCCCTGGTTCCCCCCTGGTTCCCCCCCTGGTTCCGCCCTAGATCCGCCCTTGGATCGCATCGAAAACGTTTAGCGCCACACAAATTTCAGGATCGAAAACATTTAGCGCCACACAAATTTCAGGATCGAAAACATTTAGCGCCATGCACACAAATCTCAGCTTAGCTAAACAAAGGGAGCTGACTGACCCAAAGTAAATGTTGCCCAGTGAGAGCCACTCAATGAAGTACGCCTTTCTCCACATGCCGCGCATACCAAGTTTACCCGCCACTTCTTGTTTCTGGAAGTCGTATTCTAATACGCCAAACAGGAAGAGGTCGTTACTGGGAGCCTTGATGCCGTCACGGTAGATCTCTCCATTGACAGGAACCTTGATATCGGCACGGAAGCCCAGTTTTACATGCTTGGCGGTGTTATTCCAATCAGCCTGCAGGGACGGGAATAGTTAGAAGAGTTACTCTACAGAGTTCTTAATACCCTTTGAACGAAAGCCCGTCATTGGGACCTTTCGGGTCCCCATCACGATCCCACTGCTTGGAAGAATTTACACCAAAGAACGTGCTAGTATAATTTATAAAAACAATGCGGACCCAGGGCTTCTGTCAAGGTGAAGGTGGACCCTAAAGTACCCATTACTGGTCATTGCTCTCTTCATAAGATGGCGATTAAAATCTCCCAGTGCAATGGCCTTGCAATTAAAGACACAGCAAATACTGTAAAACAGCGCTCATGGCTGTAAGCTGTGCATCAGCCAATTTAAGTTGCGCCATCCAATGCGGCCCGTTAAGTCCTCCGAACTCTTCTTGTCTGGCGGTCGTGTAATTTCGACCCGCTTTAAGTTCCTCGCGGTGAGGACAAGGACCTTTCTTTCTTTTTTCTGTGGTGGAAGCCTCTTTCGAGATTTCTTGTCAAAATGAAACTGAACATATAAATCTCACCTGAACATAGAGTTCGAGCTTGTGGAAATACAGCCCATAGCCGATGTGAATATTAGCGAAACCAGCTGCGACCTTCACTTTTTTCCACTCAATCAAACCATTAATGTAGGCCTTAGCTGTCGGCCCAAGAATCTGTTTAGTGACTTCACAGAACTTATTGCCCTTGCAGTCCTTCGGCAGGACAAGCTGGGCACCAATAAACAATCCCTGGGGCACTTGTAGTAGGATTTGGCTCTTCAGAGGCTCTTTGGAGAAGCCTGTCTCTGCAGTAATCAACAGGGGCTGGGTCTTAGGAGGGCAAAACGCAACACCAATCTAAAAACAAAATCAAAGCATATCTAGGGTCAACTGGTGAGTATGAAATTCAATAATATCGTTTTCATTAACATACCAAAGGGCTCCTGTGCAGCTTCGTGCGTTTAACAAGTGCCTTATAGTATTCCGCGCTGTGTCCACTTACATGATATTTAACAATTTTTACTCGAGTCTGAATGGGTTATTGACTAAGAGGCCACGAGGGCGAGAGGAATACTTGTTTTACGGGAGCATGTTCACGGGAGCATGTTCCCGTACCCCTAGAAGGCTCAGGCCTTTGTATTGGACCCCCAAACCCAGCCGCCTACTTCCAAAACTTAGCCTGCTACTTCAAAGCTTATTGAAACCTTTGTCTCTATGAGAAATGGTATGCACCCTTGGCCATTGGCAGATCATCCTTTCAAACCCTATGCCGTATTGAATTTTAAAAGTAATAATTATTTGATTAATATTTTAATAATAGCTATTTCATTACCAGGAACTTTTCATAAGCCTTACCTCAAACTCAAGTCCCAGAGCATTGAGAAAATCAATATCGATATCGGAAAGTTTCTTGGCCAGCGCGCCAAATGATTCACGGTCAAACGCGAAACCGACAGCAAAGACGATCCTCTGCCATTTTAATCCCGTAAGCACTTCCACGTGAACTGGGACACCACCCGCGTTAATAGTGGCTGTGAACCGGAAGATCCCCTCCTTGGCAAGCTTGTAAGCGAAGGAGGCAGGCGCCATCTGGAAATCCCAGATACCAGCAGCCCTAAATTCAAAATATGAGTTATAGCAATCTATTGGACACGACACGCATTACTGCGATTTTCATAATTCTGCGAACTCTCACTTTACATTTCCGAACGCCAAACTGCGTTTTGGCTTCCGTCAATCAAACCTTTTAAGAGAGGCGCATGGATTTTTTCTAAGTTTTGTTTGCATTTCATGGTGGAAATTTTGTTTTTGAAGCCTAGCTAGCCCCGGCGACATCGAGTCCCGGCGACATCGACAATTGCCATCGTGAAATTGCCATCGCCGGCCGTTTACGCCGGCCATTTACACCGCGCGATATGACATCGCCACAGAAATCGCACCTCAAACCGCAGCTGAAATCGCGCCATGTGAATGGGCCTTAAGAGCTGCTAAAATACGGGTTGAATGTTGCAATCAAGAAAGTGGTCGTTTTTTTTTATCTGCGCGGGCTGCTTGTGGTCTTTTTCGATCCTCACCAGGCCCTATGCCCGAGATAAAACAAAATGGCGACCAACAGAATAATGTATCTCGAACATCTGCAAGTTCAGGTGAATTTTCCTACTTTTTTCGCGAAGATAAGAGGTAAACTACTTACAGAATAAGGTCCCAAATAAAGTAAGGGGGAATTTCCTAATAAGGAAGTTTTGCAACTTCGGGAAATCGATAGTTTTTGGCGAAATGTTCTTGATATGCTTAGAGTTGGGTACTCTAGCGAAGAGTTTACTCACTTGAGCCCACTGGATATAAATCCAGGTATAGAACTCGCTGGCAGGCCATACACAGCCATTATCTCGTGGAACTTGATAGTCGCCGTGCTTCCCAGTGCGTGGACGTCCCCTGTGATAACATCTTTCTTGATTTCTGTCTTGAAGGGTACAGTGGGTACTTTCTTGTAAAGACCTTTAGCTTTGAAGGTCTGGGTGTTGCCCTCAGAGTAGTAGGTGAATCTACAACAAAGATACACATCAGGAAAATGCTGTCGTTTTTTAATCCGCGCGGGCTACCTGTGCTTTTTTAAACCTCGGTCCAGGAAAACAAAATGGCGGCCAAGAAAACGATGATTCTCGGATATCTGCAATTTTTGTTCAATTTTCTTGCTATATTCGCAAAAATAGGTGATGAATTTTTGCAAACACTTGTCTGCGAATGTTTCTCGATACAACACGTTTTGTAGTATCACAATTATTATTATTATTGCTAAGTAGAATCGTTCTTGACATAGCCCTGAAGGTCTAACCATTTGTAGCTCCACAGAGCAGAAGGAGCATCTCCCAAATAATTTAGAAAAGAGCCCGCCGAGTGTTGGTCCGGTCAAGGCGCCCGTTTCTCGAAACACCCGATTATTCTCGGGCCCGAAAATTTTGTTTTGAAATTTTAATATATTGAGTTTTCGTTTTCTTTTCTACCTTGCTGATTTGAATAGGATGTTGTAGACTATTTAAATCAGCAGGGTAGAACAAAATACAAACTTGGGGATCATCAATCTATTAAAATTGCAGAACAAATTTCTCGGACCCGAGAATTCTCGGGTGTTTCGAGAAACGGGACCAAAGTACGAAACGGGCCCAAAGTACGAAACCACGACGGATGGCAGGATGGCAAAAAGAAGCCTACCGAATAACGCGAGAAAGAAGAAGCTTGTCCTACCTTACATCGTTGAGTTTAAAATTGTTCTGCGGTACATATTCGGATGAGGACCCAATCTGGAACTCGTATTTCTTAAGCAGCTTGACCAACGAACCCGAGGTGTCGAGAGTTATGGCTAGCCCCGTGACATATTCGTACATGCCTGGGATTTTCCATTCAGGCAGGGCTTTCGTCTTGTTGTAATACGATGCCTTGTTATTCACTAATGTGAGGATGAGCACAGGGTCGATGATTTCGAAGCAGACCTAGAAAATAACTTTGTATTTGTATATATGCTGCTTAGGTTCTCTTTTTAATTTTCTCGCGGGAGTAAGAGTGAGCAAGCTCTGGGTTCGTGTTCCTGTCGAGCAAGGGTGCATGCAGCAGTGGGGAGTGTAAGGAAGGTACGGAGTACCTTTCACACTTTAGCAAGGGTGAGCCTTAGCATGGGTAAGCAAGAGGAAGCAAGAAAGTACAGCTATTTTCAAAAAATTTTTAGACCATGACGCTTACTTCGGGCGGCACGTTTGATAGGACTTCTTTTAACTGGGAGGTTTAGTTCCGAAAAATATGAAATCAACCTAAAGAAAAAGAGGAAAGCAACTTTTGCATCCCAAATTCACCTATCAAGTGGGTACTTCCCGCATCCCGCGTGAAAGTTACGTTTTGTTGTACCGTTACCTTGGTGTATACTCATCCGTTACCGTGGTGTACTCTCCCATTACCGTGGTGTTCTATTCCATACCTTGGTGTAATCTCCCATTACCTTGGTGTACCTTCCCATTACCTTGGTGTACTCTCCCATTACCTTGGTGTACTCTCCCATTACCTTTGTGTACTCTCACATTCCCTTGGTGCACTCTCCCATTACCTTGGTGTTCTCTCCCATTACCTTGGTGTATTCTCCCATTACCTTGGTGTACTCTCCCATTACCTTGGTGTACTCTCCCATTACCTTGGTGTACTCTCCCATTACCTTGGTGTACTATTCCTTACCTTGGTGTACTGTTTCTTGGGGTCGATGTCATCAGGTTCCATTTTGATTCCAAACCAAGCATTTTCAAGCTGGCGTCGGATAAAGGTGAATAAGTAACTGTAGACAGTGCTTGGCACTCTACTGGCTTGTGTCCCTTTGGCGTAAAACTTCTCATTCACCTCGCATTCCAGAGCGATAAAAGAGTTCGGGTCTGTTGGAGTCTTATCTGGACGGTTCGGGATATAAGCTGAAATACGAATCGGTCAGAAACTCCCACAAACAAACTAAACAATAACATGCAGAGCAATTGAAACCATTGAAATCTAGAATTTTGACCGCAAAGAGAGTGTTTTTTCTATAAGAAACTATTTTCCTTGGTCAGGTTCTGATATTTTTGGGCATTTTAATGCAGAATTTTAGCCGGTAGGTTCTTAAATCACTAGGTTCTTATTTGCGTTTTTTTACTGTATTGTAAGTAGATGGTAATTTCGATATTTCTACACGTAAGTTCCATTTTTCTAATTCGTCGTATTCGCCTTATAACGTAAAACAAAAAAAGATAGGCTGACTAGGGCTTTAAAAACCTGTACATACTGGAGCATCCCTGTTCGGGTGTTGGACAATCCTGTTTCTCTTCTGCCAGACCCGGACAGTCGTCCCCACCGTTTCGGACAGGTGGGTTGTCACACGCCCTGGTTCGCTCCCTAGAACCACGTAAACAGTACGTTCTCTCGGTACAGGAAGTCCAGGAAGTCCAGGCAGACCAGCCACCATTAACAGCACCTGGAAAACAAAGATGTCAGTATCCGGGAAAAGTACCTGGGGAAAACAATGTCCAGGAAAAAGTACCAGGGGAAAAAATTTCGGGGAAAAAATGCCTGGGAAAAAGATGTCCGTGTTCGGGAAAAAGTTGTATTAGTGTCCGGGAAAAATAGATGTCAGTGTCCAAACAACCTTGGGATCATACAGTGGCATCAGATACTTTAAAACCTCGAGTTGACTTTGGAAACAGACTTGGGACAGTTTGACACTCTAGCGTGGATTTTGAAACAAACTTGGGATCATACAGTGGCATCAGATACTTTAAAACCTCGAGTTGACTTTGGAAACAGACTTGGGACAGTTTGACACTCTAGCGTGGATTTTAAAACAAACTTGGGATCATACAGTGGCATCAGATACTTTAAAACCTCGAGTTGACTTTGGAAACAGACTTTGGACAGTTTGACACTCTAGCGTGGATTTTGAAACAAACTTGGGATCATACAAGGTTTGGAAACAAACTCGGGACAGTTTGACACTCTAGCGTGGATTGGGAAACAAGCTTGGGATCATACAGTGGTATCAGATACTTGAGCATCTGGGGTTGAGTTTTGAAACAAACTCGCGACAGTTTGACACTGTAGCGTGGGTTTGGAAACAGACTCGGGATAATCCTGATGATATCGGGTACTTGGACTCTCTAGCATGGGCTTGGAAACAGACTCGGGTCTACCCGGTGATATTGGGTACTTGGACACTCTAGCGCGGATTTGGAAACAACCTCGGGATCGTCCCAGTGATATCGGGGTATTTGGACACTTTAACGTGGATTTGGAAACAAACTCGATTCCATTCTGGTGATATCGGGTACTTGGACACTCTAGCGTAGAGTAGACTGCGGACGTTCGCCAAAGAAGGGACTGCAAGAAGTCTACTCTAGCGCGGATTTGGAAACAACCTCGGGGTCTTCCCGGTGATATCGGGGTACTTAGACTCTATAGCGTGGGGTTTGAAACAAATTTGGGATTTTCCCAATGATATCGGGGAACGTGGACATCCAAGCATGGCAGCAATCTACGAGGCCGACTTACCGGGACAGTCCTTTATTTTACAACTGTTGATCTGATCATAATCGCCTGTACAGTTTTGACCACCATGGATCGGGAGAGGGTTCGAACACGTTCGGGAACGCTTCCTCATCCCTGTGCCACATGTCTTGGTACACTCGCTCCAACTGCTCCACAGTGTGAACCCACCTTTAACTATGGAAACAAGAAAATGATACAATTTACTTTTGCACACGTCAGCTCCATTACATTAGCCTTCTCATTCATAGTTTTTTTAAGTGATGTAACAAAAATACGGGACATATCGGCTTGTATATAATTAGTCGTCCAAGGCGAAATGATTATAGACGAATAGACAGGGTGACTATTCGCCGATAATCACGCTTTTTGGACCAAAAACTAATTGTTTTTGCTGGATTTTGCGCATACTCACAATCCTTCCAGTGTTATAATCACCAGTTGAGGGTTTCAATACGTTTTGAAGTAGCAGGTTAAGTTTTGGAAGTAGGCCGGGTTTTGGGGTCCGAAACGAAGGCCGTAATGCCTGAGCCTTCTTGCCTTCTTTGGGGTACGGGGGCATGCTCCCACGGGAAATTTTGAAATTCCGGTAGAAAAAAAGGCGTTTTCCTGCGTTTTGAGGGCAGGAAATTGGCATAATCATGTTTTCTATTGCTTTAATATTTTAACTGGAGTATCCCCAATCGCCCCTAGATAATGACAAAAGTCAGATTTATTTAATATTTACCCTCATGATCAGCACGATCCTTATTCAACCGCATCCCGGCTAGCTCAGTTGGTAGAGCGCCGGCCTGATGTGCGGTAGGACATGGGTTCGATCCCCAGCTGGGCCAACACACAGGGTATTTTTATCTAAATAATCGAGAAGAAGGTGCTGTGCTACCTTTCCTCTGACATCTGCAAATGGTTAGACCTTCGCGTCTTCTCGGAAAACGACGCAAAACCGAGATCCCGTCTCTCACATACACTATTATTAACATACCATTAACCTGAACCGGAGGAACGTTAAAGAGCCTGTGTCAGCCGCCATTTTGACAGCATAGCAACATACCAACTCGGAGAAAGCATCCATTTCCATCGGCTGATTTAGAGAATATAGAGCAATTTTCTCGATTGAATGTGGTAAATAAAATCTGAAACTTTGTTTTTAGATGTTGGTTAAGAAATTTCTACACGTAATTCGTCTTCTAATAGCGAACGAAAACAATAACAAAGGAGTGGCTGACACGGGCTCTTTAAAGAGCCACTACGCTAGGACGCGGAAGTGACCGTCCTCAGTGTCTTGTTCTAGTTCCCGGCGCTTTGCAGCCATTGCAGCCATTAGCGCCGTGAGATCCAGCGTAATTCAGCTTTACTATACATTTACATTTAAACTATTGACATTTTACTAACCAGGACAGGGATTGAAACATGACTTGACTGTCTCAACTGCATCCCCTTTGCACGGTTCACCGCCGTTCATTGATGGGGGATTGTTACAAAGACGTGTTCGCTGGATGTTAGTTCCACCGGAGATGCCACAAGCCTTTGGACATCGAGTCCACGACGACCAATCATTCCACTGACCATGAACGGGCCCAACTAGGAAAAAAAGAGTGATCAAAAATAGCCACGTAAAGCGTAAGGGAAGCTATTTGCTTATATAGCTATTTCAAAAACGTTATCGGGAGCCGCGACGCGCCCAGGCCGCAATGTTGTCTGGGTAGGAAGTTTTGAGTCGGTTCACTTTTAGAGTACGTATTTAGCCGAATATAGACGCACTTTTTTCACTCAAAAATGTTCTTTAGAGGAAAATATACACCTATCTCAGAAGCCGCACCGGCCCAACCGCAAAGTTCTCCGGGTAGAAGGTCTTGAACTGGCTCACTGTTGAGTACGCGAGTTACTAGTTCTACTGGACGTTACTCGCTTTAATTAAACAAGGCTCTGTTTTGTAGAATTTAGTGCGGTGTGGGCGCGCTGGCTTGAGCGCTCACAAGGTCAACGACGTTCATTGAAATAGTTACGTTGTCTTACCTTTGCATGTTACGTTGTCTTACCTTTGCATGTTACGTTGTCTTACCTTTGCATGCTACGTTGTCTTACCTTTGCATGTTACGTTGTCTTACCTTTGCATGTTACGTTGTCTTACCTTTGCATGTTACGTTGTCTTACCTTTGCATGTTACGTTGTCTTACCTTTGCATGTTACGTTGTCTTACCTTTGCATGTTACGTTGTCTTACCTGCATGTTACGTTGTCCTACCTTTGCATGTTACGTTGTCTTACCTTTGCATGTTACGTTGTCTTACCTTTGCAAGGAGAAATGCACTCCAGCTTGGTCTGCATGGTGTCGCCCGAGCACGGATCCCCATCAGGGGTACGGGTGGGGTTGTTACATGTACGTGTCCTGTTGACAACAGACCCACCACATGGATTCTCACACAGTGACCACTGGGTCCACTCTGAGAAACCGCCATCGACTAGAATGAAAAACACACTTGGATGAAATACTTTTTTAAACAAAATCTGTATTGTCTAAAACTGTTACTTCAGACTGATCGTCCTCAGGGACTTTGACTCGCAGCACCAGCTGATCTCACCCCAGTGCGCAAAGGATTATTGGCTGATTGCATTTTTAAACCGCACAGGGGGGTTGAGGACCTCCCTTAAGAAGACCCCCTCCCCTGGAATTTGCACTCGTGAAACAGACCCTTTCCCGGGAATTTCCAACCTCATAAAGGATCCACTCCCCTGGAATTTCCATTTTTTCTGGCAAAATACCCCTGGAAAATCTGTTTTTGGATAAAATGTCCCGGGAATGAAAGTCACCTTTTTTACCCCTCCCTTTGGAATTTCCAGTCTCCAGACACACCCTCTCCCGTGGAATTTCCAATACAACCCCCATGGAAAATTTTCCGTAGGTCCTCAACCCCCGGTGCGGTTTAAAAATGCAATCAGCCATTTGTCAAAACGAAAGGTCCAGCAAGAGAAGCAAAAACTAGATTTAATCATCGTACAAGTAAAACCCAGTTTACATTTGACATAATGCAAGATTTTCTGAGGAGATAGACAAATATTTTTTGCTCAATTTGTTAGAATATGCTGGGAACGCTTGGCAATGCGTATGTGTAATGGTAAATCCACAGGGTCATGATGACCACGTGACTCACTCTTGCAGTCGCGCTGCTGTGCGTTATCACCCACACAGTACGTCCCGTCTGAGCTGGGGACTGGGTTGGAGCAGGTTCGGGTTCGAATCTGTTGATTTCCAGAACAAATTCCATCCGCGCAACCGCTCCATCCGGACCAACCGGCCCAGTTGCCGTCAACTGTGGAGATTAAATAACATAGTTATTGAGGACATGGCTTGAAATTGCGACCAGCTGGTCGCCAATGCGACTAGATTTGTTCCTCGGGCGACTTAAATGTTTAATTTAGTCGCCTCTAGGCGACCATGCCATATGATTATTTTTTTTATAAACTGAAAATAATTCATCACGAAAAAAAGTCTTCCTAGATACGCGAAAATGTGAACACACCACCACAGGGAACCCAAATTGACAAAAATTACCGGCGACTAAAATGTTTTTCAAGGCGACCATAATGGATCAAAACTGTACTATGTAAAAATCAAAGCACAGTAACGGTGAACTCGTGGGTATGCCTAAGACGAAGCAAACTCGAACTTGCACGGCATCGGATACAGGCAGCAAATATAAGGACTTTTAAACATAAACTTTTGGCTGTTTAGAAAGTGAATCACTCTTGAATTTAGGTTATAAGATTAAAGCCCTGGTTAAACTAGGACACATGTAGCGCGCAACATTGTAGCTTTATACACATCATGATATTTCCCAGTTTAGCCACGCGAGAAACATTGTTGCGCGCGACAATGTGTGGAAGACACACGAAGTTTCCAATGTTTCCTAGTTTAGCCACTCGGGGAAACATGCTGGGCACAAATGTTGCGCGCTACATGTGTCCTAGTTTAGCCGTAGTTTTACCTCCCAAAAATAAGCAGTGATGCTCTAAATGGAGTACGTTTCAGTCCTAACAGCTCTTTAACGAATACCAGGACAACAAAATTAATCAAGAAAATTGAGCTGGGGCACCCCCTTCACCTTTGAGACATCATGAAAAACTAGTTGTGAGGACAGGAGTACCTATAAATTGCCAACACGTACAAATAGATTCTCTGAATTCGTAACGGTTAAGTTCCAGCCATACTGAGTGTGACCATTATATATTGATATTTATGACTTTTATCATTCCTTTGTAATCGGCCTACATTTCAGTGCTTAACTGCAAAAGACAGGAATAAACCGTTTATCTAGATCTATCTGTAGCTAATTATATAAAATATCCCCAAAAGTGAACTGCTCAACAAGTGAACAACACAACAGCGAACACTGCAGCACATGATTCTTACTTTTGACTTGCTTCATTTCGATCAAATGATTTGGACCGAAGCGTTCAGTTCCTTGAAGAAGTTTCACGGAGTCAAAATAAAGTGGAGACAATGCCCTGGAGTGATTGCTCAGGCCGGTACGTATATGAGATTAACCACAAATCAAAAACTGGTTACGATATTTTTGAAAGCTACTTATCAAACGACCAAAACTTGAAACGACCAAGAAACGAATCTCCCAATTTTTTAAAAAAATCTTACCTCTACATTCGACGATTCTTAAAACAGCTACATACAGCGTAAATAATATAATAATTCCCTTCATTTTGCTATTGGGACTTGGGACTAAATTTTAAAATCTTCTAGATTAATGCCATTTAGGTTACGGTCCCTCAGTCCCTCTCAGCTCTGGCAGGCTGGTCTAGAAAGTCACCGAAAAATCGTCCTCCAAATCTCTACCGACAACTGTGTTTGGATAACTGTACAATCAAAGCTGAGCCGAATTTAAACAGCTTTATTATTCTTATAAAATTGATCAAATAGATTGATTAAGGGGTGGGATGGCCGATGATTTTGGAATTTCGTACCAAAAGAGGCAATGAAAATCATAAACTGCTTTAAAAAATCAACCATTCTGCTGCCCAATCAAGGTTTCGTTTAACGAAGGTCGACTTAAATGTATATAATTGAGATTAATTGCCATGTTCCTACGTTGACGATACACCTAATAAACTCTATATAATGCAGTACAAGTACTATACTTTATTGATTTCAAATGGTCTGAAACTCCTTACGAAATGCAGAAAGATAGTAAAAAAACAACTCAGCCTAATTTTATTGCCGTTCTTATAATTCTGCGAATTCCTACTCTAATTTCTGAACCGTTTCTTTCAAAGGAAACCATACTTATGTCTCTATAAAATGTGTATATAATATAGAAAAAGAAAACTTGATGCGTGATTATACCATTACTACAAAATACCGCGAATTCTCATCCAGATATAATGTTATATTCTTTCAAACATATTAATTTACCCGAACTGTTTCATTAAAAGCAAACCACACTATGTCTCTATAAAATGTGTATATAATATAGACATATAAATCTTGATGTGTGATTATACCATATTAAATATATCATATTCTTTCAACGTATTACATAGATATCGCTAAGATTCTTAGATTTTACGTGTGAAAGATATCATATCTCACATGTGAAGATATCGCTGTTGGCATGGTAACAGTTTTAACTTGACAATTAGCTTTTATTTTTGCGTATTTAATTTTATAAGCTTTAATTCTTTTATATTTTGACACATTTGAAAGCATTTTGAAATAGTTTTGACTCAAATTAAGCCTACATCAACTCGTGTCGGGTTTCAATGAGAGAGCTTCAATATTATTTAAAAAATACTAAATTAACGTTCTTTAACAATGAGAAACGACAAGAAAAAAAACACGGTACAATATGTGGAACCGATTAAATAGATTAATACCAGGAAAAAATATCTTGCAACTAAAATTTCCCCCTTCCCCCCATTTCTATTGGCCCAACCCTTACCACATGAAATCAAAACTTGAACAGTGTGTTCTGAATGATTTGATTATCATTACAGAATAATAAACTTATTTTAGGCTTAGATTTTTACATTTCTATATCAAGATAATATTTCAGACAACCTTTACAAATACTATGCTCCGAATTGGTAAATGTGACGAAATAAAAGTATATTGTTTAATCAATTTAATATGTATGACAACATATCATTTCACCTTCGACCACCTGGTTACACACTATCGGTAAAGCCATTGGCTGGTATCAAGAGTTCTCAGGAACACATTTACCATGAGAGATTTAAGCGAAATTATTGACTTTAATGATCTAACAAAATAATTGAGAACAGTACCAATAGCGCTATTCCTTTAATTCCTTTAATAATTTATCCTCAATTAGGCTTCGCAAATTTCAAAGTTACTTTTTGAAATTGGGGGGAAAAAGTAGAAGCCTTAAAGGAGGAGTTTGAGAATTGTCTGCAACAACTCAAATTTGGTCATAGTTGCACTTTACTGCGATTTTCATAATTCTGCGAACTCTACACCGACAAGAAAACCGCGGTTTGGCTTCCGTCAATCAAACGAGTGAACAGGTCTGGGTGATTTCACGCAGGCTTTGATAGATCTTGTGAACTGATAGGGGCTTGCTAGGCTTGAAAGCACATTTTTTTTACTGTAAAATGCAAACCAAACTCATGCGTGGGCATGGCGTGGACTTGACTTGAAAGGTTTGATTGACGGAAGCCAAAACGCAGTTTGGCGTTTGGAGATGTCAAGTGGGAGTTCGCAGAATTATGAAAACCACCGTAATGCTTTGTTCAAAATTCTGCGAACTCTGTATCGACTAATTTATTTTGTTCAGCGTTCCCGGAATCAATCATCCAAGCAACCCGGTTAGCTTTGCTAAACCTCTTAGCCCTAGTACATACGCCGCTCTTATCATGAGCCGATCCAACCTGTTGCCGTGAAAGTACGCGAAAATAGGGGCATTTAAATGGATTCTACACTACCGGTATGATTTAGAATAGTCTAGGTGACAAGCAGACCAGAGATGGACGAACAATATTGTTTTATCGAGATTTTGCAATTGGATCGGCTCATGATAAGAGCGGCGTATGTACTACGCATAAGTGATGTTTGTGGTTGCTAAGGTTAGTTGTGCGATCCAAGGAAGCTGCTAAAACACGGGTTGACTGTTGCGTCAGACTTAGCAGAATTGTGAAAATCGTAGTAACGACCACGTTTTTAATTCCCGTTTGAAACTTTTGTGTGACCAGCTCCCTTAGTGACCACTTTTGGAAATTACCAACCGGGATTTCCCTTAGTAGAGGGTCAGCCCCTGGGCTAAAGTCCGACGGAAACAGAAAAATATCCAGGAGCTTTTCAGGAGTTTTTTAAGACTCATTTTGACACAGAAATTCTATTTTATCCAGGTCGGGGTGTCTTTTAACTTCTATTTAGAAAGGGGTCTCAATTTGGATATAAATCAGAGAAAGAGGTATCTTTTCTTATGAAAATCATTATTAGAACAGGGTCCTTCATCTCCCGCACAAGTCACGCGCAACACATTGTAGTACCCAGAGCTCCCGGCTCATCGCCTCGTGGGGGATACTCTGGGGCATGACTGTAACTGTCATTCGCTGATTTTGAACGTTGGGATATACGTTGAAGTTTCTTGCTTTCAACTTCTATGTATGAAATATTGCGCATGCGTCAATGGCTGTTACAAGAGAAGCCATGCCATTCTCTCGATCCCAGTGCTCCTCGGCTCGTCACCTCGCAGGGGCATTCTCGCACCCAGAGCTCCTCGGCTCGTATCCTCGCGGGGGAGGCTCTGGTGTCAATCATTGACGCATCGCGCGAGATTTGATACAGAGCCGTTGAGAGAAACACCTTTCTGTGCATGCCCTAACGTTCAAATCAGCCAATCAGTGAAGGACCTCAAATGGATGTCACCAGAGCCTCTCCGCGGGGAGAAGAGCCGGGGAGCTCTTGGTTCGAGAATGCGCATTTTCCCTTTTGTAAACGGCCGATGCCTTTTCAAAAGATCGTTGCCATTTCTTTGAACGGTCGATGCCTTGATAAGTCGCATCACTCTGTTCAAGTCAAGTATTCATTCTGCCAAGTTTGAGCACTCTAACTTCAAGAGGTATAGAGATATACCTCTTTTTAGTATTTAGGCATTGGTCAAATTGAGAGTGTGACGTCATCACCCATGCTAATTTGCAAATCGTTCTTACCTTAATGACTTTTGAACGGAAAGAGCTATCAAAAAACGGAAAACGGCATTGTTCTAGTTTTGCAAAGCTGCCTAACATATGGAGAATTGGTAAAGATTGGAGACTCTAACTTTTAATCATAGTGGCACTTTAACGACCAACATTATATAACCATCGTATTACATTATTTCATCAATCTTAATATAATCTCCGAACTTCATAAAAGCGTCAGAATATAAAACTAACAATAGATCAAATTTTACCTCGCAATTATGTAAAAAATGCAATTTCTTTCAAGTTATTCTATTCAAAAACTGTTTCCAATTATTGTCAAAATACGAAACCCAAAATACAGTAAAAGTATGTGACAACATTTAAAATACACGAGAAAATGTCTTACGAAAGGCTAACGGGTCCCCTGGCTACGCCCCTGATGTACCTGACATACCTAATCAATTTGCATGACAAAAATAAAATATATTTTCAATATATCAATAGAAATATTTCTGCAAACCTCGAAAAAAACCAAGGTCACCAATCGCAAATCCAATAAAATTAACCCCGGGAGCTTACTTAACCTGACAATTTGCATAACAAACACTTTTATTTGGATATCGACCAGAAACATTTCTAAACTTTATAGCTTTGAAGAAACCAAGGTCATCAGTCCCCCTAAAAAAAAACAATAAAATTAACCTCGGGAGCTTTCCTTTAGAAATCTGAACGGTTAATTTTCAATATTCGTCAACTTTTTTTGATACAGAATACAAAATTAGCGAATACGAATCTACTACTCCGACCTGAGACTACTTTCAGCCCCTTCTTTGACAAGCGAAAAAGAGAATGAAACGACAGGAGCGCCGAATGCGCGACGCAGATGTCGTGAAGCGCCGAAGGCACGAGCGAGCGCCGAATGCGCGGGAACGCGCTGCAGGGGAGAAACGCCATCATCGCTCCTCTGCCGTCGCTCAATTTCACGGACGTTCGCCTTAGGCCAGTTTTAGACGTCGAACTTAATTCTTGTCGCGCTAAATGTCAATTTCCCATTGTTTAGTTAGTTAGAGCTATTGTCTTGAGCTCATTTGCATTAGGAACGGCACTATCTGCCGTGCCAACGCCGCGCTATTGCCGTGCTAAATTAGAATTTTGAATCCTTCCAGCGCTCCTAAAATCAGGGCTGAGATATTCTCCATTAGCCAGACAGATTATATTAACCTCATAAAATCACTCGTATCGAAATAACTTGTTTTCACTGGCTAATAAACCCAGTCAATTTAGTGCGACTGAATTACGTTCGACGTCTAAAACTAGCCTAAGAAGGGAATGCAAGCAGTCTACATTTACAGCCAAAATCGCTGTTATGCTTTGGGAATTTTCAAAACGTTGTTTCACTGCGGCTTTTTTGTCCCGCCAATCAAACGACTTTAGCCAATCAGGTCCTTGCCCTGTTTCGCCAAGTGCAGTCAACTGGGTTTTCGTCGCGACAGAAAGCCAGTCGACTGCACTAGGCGAAACAAGGCAAGAACCTGATTGGCTTAGATGGTTTGACTGGCGGAACAGAAAAGCAGAATCCAGCGCGAAACAATGAATTTAGCTGTAACGCATTTGATTCAACATTCGTAAATGTTTATTCAATAATTTGGTCATAAAAAAACTTTAATAACCCGATAAAACTCCTTAAATGTTATTCAATGCATGTTCAGCGATGTTTTGAATGCATGTGTACGTTTTTCTAAATTATTGAAAAGGCTGAATCACGTTGAACACTTGATTTTTATAACTGAATTTCCTCTCATTTGCATTAAACCAGTACATTCAAGTTTTCCTTTGCTCTATTGTTTGTTCCTTGTTCTTCATTGTCTCTTTCGTATTTGCTTGTCTAGCTTAGTATTATTGGTGTATTTTGCTCTACATTTTCAGGGACGTCAACCCTGCCGCTCCAAAAACCTTTGAGACACCAAAATATTGGGCTTTTGAGACAGGAAAAGACCTAAATATGTCTACAATTGTTCTGTATTTTAGCGTTTTTTAAGGTCCAGAAGCAAAAAAAAAAAGGCGATTTTTCAAAGAAAACCGGGAGATTTTACTTAAAAAACCGGGAGACCAGGAGGTAAAAAAACCGGGAGATTCCCGGCAAAACCGGGAGAGTTGACGTCCTTGCATTTTTCTCTCTCAATATATAGCTTCTGCTATTTCTAAATGGCTGGTGCTCATATTGAACCATATTCTGAAATTTTCTTATAAATCCTTGTATTCTACTATTACGAGTGCTAAATAAAGATGTTGTTGTTGTTGTTGTATCATGCATGTTCAATGATGTTGAACCTTTCAAATTTCGTGAAAAAGAATCACGAAAGTCAAGAATCCTGTCTTGTGAAATGATTCAAATCTTCACAAGTGCTATCTTTTAGCCATCGCTTTCAACTCATTTGAAAATTGCTGAGTATCTACTGAGCATCGCTGGAAATGTTAGAATAATAGAAAAATTGAATGGGCTGGCAAGTTATTAAACAGGTTTAGTCCCAGAGCCTTGCAGCTACAAATATAGGTGGCATGCAACAATATCAAACGCTATGTATTCTTATATCAATTCTCGTTTTATTTTTTTCATTTCTATATCCTTTGATGACTGGCGTCTCTACCGCTTGAAACATTTTCGAAAGTCCCTCGAAAAGATGAAGATCGGATTTTGAAAAAGCGAACCTTTGAAAAACCCTGCAAGGTGTCCACAGGCTGGCACAGGAGACAGCTGTTCGGGTAACAAATAATAACAGTAGAGCTACCAAATATACGCCATATAATAGACCCCTACTTCATATCATTTTCTATATTGGCAGTTTGATGAAAAACATTGCTACTATATCTTAAAATAGCACTAAAACAATTATTTAACAAAGTTGCAAATGAGAAAAACAAACTGCCTGCGAACAGTCCAAGGGGCCGGCCCTCTTGGGCCTTTGAAGCCATTGATCACAAGGCATCCCGACAAACTAGCTATTGAAAGACTGGTCAGCGCAGCCGGTCAGTCCCAAATATGTTTAACTGATATCTGTTTATAATATTAGGAACATCAATAATTTATTATTAGTATCAAGCTAAGAGAATGGCCACTACAACTATTTTGACTATAAAGCTCTACTGGTGCAGGAAAAAAGAAAAAATAATCAATTTTCAGACACTTCTTCACAGCGGGGTAATTCTGGTAATATTGTAGCATCTAGATATTTAGTTTTAGTTCAATTAAGGTTTTAAAATGAGGGGTTATTTCTAGTACACACAGGTGGCTTTACAATACCAGAAATCTATAAATAAGCACGGAAAAGTTACTGCACCCAGTAGAAGTCAGACCATCATGGATGTACATGTATCCTCTGCGCTGTTTGGTACAATTGCAGGGGTTTCAATGCTGGACAATGTTTTGCTTTGTGTCGTTGTCCTAAGGAAGCGTTCGATGCTGAGCAAACCCTACAATGTGTTGATACTGAATCTTGCCATCTGCGACGCTTTAACAGGTTTGAGGATTACGTTTTTCATAGAAGTATCGAGAACATAACTTTTGATGAATTACTACGATTTTCATAATTCTGAGAACCCCCACTTTACATTTCCAACGCCAAACTGCGTTTTGGCTTCCGTCATCCAAAAAGGCTCAAGTTTTGTTTGCATTTTATGGTGGAAATTCGACAGAGCGGAAATGACCAAAAATGAAATGTCTAACTTCGCCATATTTTAATATATAAGCTCAAGATTCCGTATACAAAGAGCTTCTATGACCGAAAGCTTAATTCCAAATTTTCAAGAAAATTGAAGAATATGAATTTTAGATATGATTGAACAAAGTTTGCAGAATTCCTGATCAAAGTACTAATTCTCCCATAAAATGGTGCGAAAACCAAAGTTGAAAGCCTAATATCTCAAAGACGGATCCATTAGAAAAAAGTCATTTTTGATATTTTGTTTCTAATAAGACAAGGAGTCTGTATGCAAAAAATCAAGCTTTTCTGAGTTAACCTGTCCTTATTATTTGAAATTTAGTGATCTAAACAGGTCATTTCCGCTCTGTCTGGAAATTCTGGTTTAGAGCTATTGGCGCTGATATTAATGCCTTCAAGTACACGTTCTTTGTAAGAACAGTTCCGCATTGGAATGACCTCCCAGCGGAGGCGGCGGAAGCCGACAGTTTAGCCGCCTTTAGAGCAGCAAGGTAGTGGGTCACGCTGACCCCATTGCAATATTAGTGTTACGCTAAGAGCAATTATTTAAATTAAAGATTAAAGATTAAAGTTTTGAAGCCCAGCTAATCCTTATTAGTTCAAAAAACCTCTCTCAGCTTGCGTGAAATCAACCAGAGCTGTCAAACTCGTTTTTAATTGACGGAAGCCAAAACGCAGTTTTTAGTAGTTTGCGTAGAGTTCGCAGAATTATGAAAATTGAAGTAATAGAAAGGCATCTCGTATGTTAAGCAATCTCGTTTTGTCAATACGATTACGAATCGATGCAACTGAGATGAATAACAATCTTGTTGTCAAATTTTCGACTTTTACGAAAACCTTTATCAGGGGTCATTTGGCAAAATAGTTGTCATTTTGTCTGTACGCACTTGTATTAAAGATCATTTTAAAGCTTTTTAGAATTAGAAAACAAATGTCGCATTTCAATGAACTACTATGAATAATTAATAAAATCAATACTTATTTGTCAAAAACAGATTTTCTCGAGGCAGTAAGTTATAGATATTAGATAGATAGTTTTATAAACATACCATTGCATCCCAAAGGCTGAATTACGGACTTTACAATTGAGTTTATATATTTACAGTATTTCATTTTTTTTATAGTCCGTTAGAATTACCAAATGGTCTCAACATTCCGTTAGAATTAAATAGAACCACCCAACGAATTGGAACAAAGAAAAATTTGGAAAATCACTGGCACAAGTCTTTTGGCGTACACAGTAGGGTCATTCAAATTAGTACAAAATTAGCAAAATCTTTAGCATAAAATTGGAACAAAGAAAAATTTTGAAAATCATTGGCACAAGTCTTGTGGAGTACACCATAGGGTCATTCAAAATGGTACAAAATTAGCAAAAATCCTTAGCAAAAATCACCATAATAAAGAAACCTGAGCATGTAAATGTGCTTTTATAACAATGACAACTGTTTTACATACCATTTCAGGGGTCTTCCTGCTGGCCACACCCAACTATGTCATCCCTCTGCAGTCTTTTCCCATTATGGAGGGTACAAGTGGGCGTGTGTTCTGTCGAGTCATATTTTCCACATACTGCCTTTTTGTAGCTGGAAAAGCTTCTAACACGACCATCATGTGTTTGTCCGTTGAACGGTGGTATGCTGTGGTGAAGCCTGCAAGATACAAGTCTAATTTTGGACGCCGCAGAGTAGCTTTGTACATAGGCATGATATGGTTATTGGCACTCATCACAGAAGTTTTTGAGTTTTTCATTGCTGACCTCAAGTCAGATGGAAGATGCGAGTGGATCACACCATTCTATGGCACAGAACTTGAAAATGTTTTTCTCATTTTGCATGTTATTGTGACTTTTTACATTCCTATGATTATTACATGGATCTCATTTGCCCATATCTGGTATGTGATGTCACACAACCAAGTGTCTAGTGAGCGCAGCACCGCAGCAAAAAAGAGTGTAGTGAGGATGTGCATGCTTGCTGCCCTGTTCCTCACAGTCCTCTGGTTCCCAACAGAAACCTTCTGGGTCCTGAAAAAGTACAAATCTGTTGTGTTACCTGGCATTTACTACTGGGTGTTCAACTTCCTGGCTTTCTTCAATTCCTGCTGCAACCCACCACTATACTGCCTGACCAACAAGACCTATCGACAGGAGATGAAGGATCTCTTTGGGTGTGGCAGGTGTGGTACACAAGTGACGCCCCTCCATAACCTTTCATCCAATGGCACTGAAATGGCAACCCAATCTCAGAGTACAAACCCTGAACCTGTTCCAAGTAGGCATTTGTCTGAAACAGTTGAATGTCATTGACAGGGCAACAGACCCTTTTTCTGAGACATCTGTCAATTGTAGGAATTCCCTGCAGCGGTTGCTCAGCAGAGGAGACACCATTTGGGAAATTCTTCGTCAAACAACACTGCTAGCAGCCCATCAGAAAGTAATGTCCAAAACATCATAGACTGGGCAACAGCCCCCTTCTTCAGAAAACAACCATACATTAATAATCATACTTTGTTTGTGATGCTTCCATATTCGTACATTATTCTGTGCATAGCAGGAAAAGAAAGAATGAATACTCATGGAATGCAACATGATCTGATATAGGAAAACATAAGCCAAAGTGAAAGAGGTCTATTGTGTAATGCACCAGCCATTTGAAAGCCCCTTCCCCTTTGGGTAAACCTGGGGACTTAGCATGGATTTCTCTTAGTTTTCACTCATTATTTGTTGCCCAGTAGTTGGTGATTCCACAACTTTTTGTGGCCCTCGGTACATATATCAGAGATTGAGCAGGGATTTCTCCTTCCTTAGTCTAAAGGACTAGGCTCTAGCAGTTTATAAACAGGAGTACTTTGCATGGAGGCAAAGAAAACATCAATTGCAAAATACATTCGAAAACTGTGTCTTTTATCCATTGATATTTCTGAGAATAAGAAAAAGGTGAAAGTATATCAATCAGCAAGGACTGCCAAGAAATTCCTTTACATAACTGAAAAAAAAACTTACTTTTTCTCCCGGAAGCTACTTAAATTCAATTTTAGGCTCACCGAGGAGTAGATTATATTCCAAGTGAATCAAAACATTACTAAACATCTTACTCAAGAAAAAAAAATCCAATTTTGTACAATTGTAAAGGTATTTTTCGTGTTTTCTTGAAAATATGACGTCATAAAGTGACTCCTATTTTAAGTAACAACATCATAAATATGTAGCAGTGTTGAAAACGTTACAGACTTTTTTGCTACACAAAAATAAGATTTATAGCGAAAACTCCAGCTCAATCCGATAAAATGGAGTGAAGTCACACCTAATGAAAGAATTCAAAATTCACGCCAAATGACCATATAATGACAAGGACAACGTTGTATCAATAAAAATTGTAGTTTTTGCAACTTGAGGTTTGTGGGGCTACGACACGTTTTTCGTTATGAAATACATCATAAGGACGTGTACATACATCATAAGGCAGTGTGGATGAACTGTAAATATGAAAAAATATAATTAATAAATTGAATTGAATTGAATTGAATTTGAATTGACGTCATTATGACCAATTATGACGTATTTCGTGATGAAAAACGCGTCATAGCCTCACAAACCACAAGTTGAAAAAACTACAACTTTTTTTGATACAACATTGTCCTTGTTTCTGTGTCGAAGCATTAATTCTTCCTCGCGTTCAATATTGACCATATGGTCATTAGGCGGGAATTTTGATTTTTTTCATTAGCTGTAACTTCACGCCATTTTATCCAATCGAGATGCGGTTTTTGCCAGAAATCATAACATTCTATAAAGAAAACTAATATATGATTTTGACTATTTCTTTCCTAAATTTTTATTCTAATTCCACATTTGGTCATGAATTATGACGTCACAATAGCAGTCACATGGGATCACATGATACAAATTGAAAGATAATTTATCAACCTACTTTCCTGCCAAGTTTCGTCACATTCGATGCAATCTACTTCTGTCTATGCCCTAAAACTGTCAGTTTTGAGAGGTGTGGGAGAAAAAGCCCTAGCAACTGACCATCGTGCTGGTAGGCGGCGCTTACACTGCCTTTCCTCTTTCTCATACCCTAAAAATGAATGCTCTGGATATTCCCAAATGGAGGGGGCAGGGCTTTCAAATAACTGGTGCAAGTTATTTACAATTAGTGGGTCAGCTCTTGCTAGAAAATAATGCCTGGACACTGAAAAGAAACATCCAGGTCGGAGGAGGAGGGAGGTGAGGGGTGACTGGACGGTTAAAAGTGTAATGCTATGTTTGTTTCAGCACCAATGTTAGAAAGTTGAACTCAGACATATTAAGGTTTTCCCTGGTTTTATTGTTAGTGTGTGTTTGCAGGTTGGGAAGATGTTACAAGTGCGCGGAGATCGCGTTTGATTGCGTCACTAATGTATATTCTAATTACAATTCCATTATTATATTTTCGACATCCTCCCGGCCGGGCAAAAGAATAGATATTTGAAAATGCTTGTAACAATAGATCAGTAGATTGATTTTAGTTTGAGTTTTAGTTCACATTAAATCACTTTCCGTCTTTTCTTCCTTGGAGGTACACTTCCAGCAAAAAGAAACTGGAACGAAATGCGACGAAATTCGCTCTTTGTTCAAACGAATTTAATAGATACTCAAAAATTCTTCCCAATTAGGCTATAGATTATATCTATTTTATCGGTCTTGCTATCATCTCCTATGCAGCCCGTGTGTGTTGGTCACAAACAAACATGGGGTGTCTAACTATTGAACTTTGTTCCCTCCAACAAAGTTGGGATGTTTGATCAAATGAAGTTTGAACAAAGTTTCATAGTTAGACCTGGGCTAAAAAAATAAAGCGATATAAATCGATCAGGTTAATTGAGAAATCGATAATTATTGATTATCATCACAATTTTTTCCTATTGATTGCTATCGCTTATCGTTACAATTAAATAATTTTATCGATTGAAATCGATTAATATCGATTATCGATTCTATCAATTGCACACGACAGGGTTCTGTCAGGCTTCTCATTAGGTCTGTTACAGGGATGCCAACCTTCAACATGCGGGAGATTGGGTGTTTTGAACCTACAAAATGTCTTTGCACTGTAAAATTACTTTTCAAATTACAGTAAGATTTCTATTACAAGCGGTAGATTTGGCAGATTTGGCCCAAAATGTGGGAGAGTCCTTACGTACGGGAGTCGAGCCTCGGAACCGGTTCGTTCTGTAGGTACCGGAGCTGACCGGAGCACAGTTGACGTAATTCAATAGAGACAAAGGACCCGAGACAAAGGACTCCAAGTAACACAAAGAACGAAGCTAACACAGAATACAATAGTCTCCGGTTGTCTCCGGTAGCCTACTACAGAACCCGGAGTAATTAATCGATGAAAATCGATCATCGGATTGCCAATCGATAAATCGATATTAATCGATCAAATCAGTCAATTAATATCGATTGATATTGGCAATCGATGATTAATCGATAGTCACACGTTGATATATCTTAATTTCATCGATTTCCATCGATTATTATCGACTGTCATCGATTAACATTAAATTTCATCGACTAATATTTGCTAGAAAAGAGGAGCTCTGTTATCAATGAAAATAGTACCGGCATTGATAAATAATACAGTCAACTCTCGCCTTGCGGATGCGCCAACATTACGGACACCTCGCTATTATGGACAAAAGTCGGACCCCCCTCTAAGGCCTACGGTAAATGCCGAACTTCAGTCGCTCTTCTCCTGTCGAACCTTTTCCTTTTTCATAGGATGCCGCTTTATACTTTATAATCAATAAATATCTATTGTTTTTTGTATTGGAACTACTGGTTTGGTCATATTTCTCAATATGCAACAACAGTTTGGAATTCATCGTTGTATTTCAACTTTGATAGCTGCAAATTGATACCCAACTGCAATCATATCAAATAAAATGTTGCCAAAATCGGCAGCGCACACACGTTTTCGTCACTACCGTAAAACAAAGCAGTTTCATGTCCTAGGGTCCTGTCCACACTAACGCGTTTTCAAAAGTATCCGTTTTCAAACTTATACGGATTCGCAGCGTGTTAGTGCGGACGGGAGATTCGGAAAATTTAGCTACACAAAAAGCGATCAGTTTTTAGTTGATGTTCAGTGTGGAAGGACAGCCTCAAATTAAGTGGTAAAGTTGACGTCATCGTTTTCATTTTTATCCGGATTCGACCGTCCACACTAAAACGATATGTATGCGGATTCGTTTTTATTCACTTTCTAGTGCGTTTTCAAACTTAATACGGATTCGATGAAAAGGATCAGCGTGTTAGTGTGGACGGATTCAAATGAAAACGCGTTAGTGTGGACAGGCATTAGTTCAGTGAAGAAAACGGTTGAAATGCATTTGATTTCATACATTTGTACGTGCGCGCTTTTTGTTCTGTAATCAAGCACATTGTTCTCTGCCGTTGTCGTCCTCATTGCCGTCGTTGCATCTTAAGGTCTCTATTGCGGACTCTCCGTTTGTTAAACCAAGAGTGGGCTTTGAAAAATATTTATTGCACGTGGCTAATGTAAAGTATCGCCGTGCAGTAACTAGGTTAAGAATTTCAGCCCACAAGTTACCCGTTGAGTCTGGACGTTATGACAATATCCCTTATCAGTCCCGAATTTGTAAGCTTTGTGATTTGAATGAGATGTTTTCTTTCGTTGCTCAAAACCCGCTTTAGAAGTGGTGCGTAAGATTTTATTGAAAGATTGATTGAGGTTAATCAAGTATTTAGTAGTTTTAGTCAGAAAGATATATTTTAGTACTGTTTAGCAATGGTAGATGATTCTATTGTAAACTTAACAGCAAAGTACATTTACAGCATCATTAGTATATTTCAGGAATGTACGGTTTAGATTTTTTAGTTTTGCTGCTCTTTATTATTTGTAAAGACTTATGTTTTCGTTTCCTATGTACCTAAGAAAGGTGTCCAGGAATAAATATTATTATTATTATTATTAGCAAGCGTTTCCCGTCAGTGTTTCAGAGGTCAGAGAAACGTTTTGCGCGCGGCCAAGTCATTGAATCTCGTATTTCTAAACTCCATGGAAATGCTTGCTACGCAGGCTACCCCCAACTACTACGGATCCACTACTACTCCATTGCGCTACTCAGATTATCCTATGTGGAACCTTTTCAGGGTGAATTGAATTCAATGAAAATCGATGCTAATCAATGTTAATCGATGATGATACTATCATCGATTGCTAATCGATAAAAGGTCACAAATTTGCTGTTCATCGATTAACCATCGATTCCCAATATTAATCGATTAATTAGCATCGATTATTATCGATTAATATCGATTTTAATCGATTATCGGTTTCATCGATTAATTACTCCGGGTACAGAAAGACCCCAAAACGGGACGGTGAGTCGAAGTCAAGAAGCCGTGATCCGAGACCCAGCTAGTGACAGGTACGTATAAGTGGGAAAATGATATAAAATCAAACATTTTCTTATGAAAATGGTACCTTATAGTTGCTGTAAGTGGAGCGTATTCACTATTATCTAACAGAATCTCGGGTTCCGAACGCCTTGCTCGCCCGCCATGTTAACCACAGGAGGCCCGATACAACGATTTCAACAGTATTCCTCCTGCATCCTGCCAACCCCTCAGAATCAAATTAAAAACCTGGCGACTGGCCATAAAAAGCCCTGGAGATTCTGCCTTAATAGTAGACATAGTTTCAGTTTAATATATAGATTTAGCCACTGGCTAAAAGCGGAGCTCCCGGTTACAAATTTTTTTAACAAGACAAAAAGGTTGCCATTGTACGTGAATAGATAGCCTTGCACCGTTATACCACGTTACTAAGCACTTGTTCACCCAAGTGTGGTTATCTAAGGTTCATCCCTTCAACGATGTAAACCTTTTCACGTTTGATGACATCATCAATTAAGTCATACCACGTAACCATGCAGTTACACTCACCTTGCCACTTAGATAACTTCACCCAAGTTTGGTTGTCTGAAGTTCATCCCTTCTTGAGATATATCATTTTTCTCCTATGATGACGTCATCAATGACGTCATACCACGTGACCATGCTGTTGCACCCCCCTTGCCACTTAGATAACTTCACCCAAGTTTGGTTGTCTGAGGCTCATCCCTTCTTGAGATATATCATTTTTCTCCTATGATGACGTCATCAATGACGTCATACCACGTGACCATGCAGTTGCACCCCCTTGCCACTTAGATAACTTCACCCAAGTTTGGTTGTCTGAGGTTCATCCCTTCTTGAGATATATCATTTTTCTCCTATGATGACGTCATCAATGACGTCATACCACGTGACCACGCAGTTGCACCCCCCTTGCCACTTAGATAACTTCACCCAAGTTTGGTTGTCTGAGGTTCATCCCTTCTTGAGATATATCATTTTTCTCCTATGATGACGTCATCAATGACGTCATACCACGTGACCATGCAGTTGCACCCCCCTTGCCACTTAGATAACTTCACCCAAGTTTGGTTGTCTGAGGTTCATCCCTTCTTGAGATATATCATTTTTCTCCTACGATGACGTCATCAATGACGTCATACCACGTGACCATGCAGTTGCACCCCCCTTGCCACTTAGATAACTTCACCCAAGTTTGGTTGTCTGAGGTTCATCCCTTCTTGAGATATATCATTTTTCTCCTATGATGACGTCATCGATGACGTCATACCACGTGACCATGCAGTTGCACCCCCCTTGCCACTTAGATAACTTCACCCAAGTTTGGTTGTCTGAGGTTCATCCCTTCTTGAGATATATCACTTTTCTCCTATGATGACATCATCAATGACGTCATACCACGTGACCATGCAGTTGCACCCTCCTTGCCACTTAGATACCTTCACCCAAGTTTGGTTGTCTGAGGTTCATCCCTTCTTGAGATATATCATTTTTCTCCTATGATGACGTCATCGATGACGTCATACCACGTGACCATGCAGTTGCACCCCCCTTGCCACTTAGATAACTTCATCCAAGTTTGGTTGTCTAAGGTCCATCCCTTCCCGAGATTTTTAATTTTCTTAGTATACCACAGGGTTCCCATGAGTTTCCGCGTACGGCGGACGGACGGACGGACGTACGCTATACCTTTAATACCAGGAAGAAACAAAAAAATTCATATCTCAAGAAGGGAACAACCTATGGCAACCAAACTTGGACACATTAATCTTTTGGGCGATACCATTTCAACGCCCTAATCATTTGACTTGGCGCTGTCAATAACGTAAGCAAAATGAGCAAGAAAGCCCGTGACGTTTGAAAATCAACTCCATAGTTATGCGAGACGTTATTTTCTTAGGTATGGTGCTCCGCTTGCACGGGCCTTCGGCCCGCGCAGGAGCTCCGCTAAAAACTGCAATAGGTGTGAGCCAATAAACTTAATTATATTATAGACATAGACATATACAATCTTTATTGGCACCTTGTAAAGTATAAGATACATCGGTGTTGGCTCAATAAAACTTCTGGGTTTTTTTTCCAGTTTCTAGCTAAATAGCAGGGATTTGTCTTTTATTTGAAGGCTTTTGTCACTAGTTGTCAGTACACCCCATCCAGGGGCGTAGCCAGGATTTGAGAAGGGGGGGGGGGTCACATCTGTAGAAATGTTTACTGTATTTTTATTCTAAAAAGGGGGATCACAGGCACCCCAGGACCCCCTTCTAACTACGCCCCTGACATCCAGACGAAGCGATACTGTTATCTCGAAGGATGCCCGCTTTATTGATGAAACGATTACTATATCCTTCTTTTGCTGTCTTCGATATGGATCACCTCGCGCGATTATTAAATTAAACTTTATTTTAAAAAAAATAATGTGTATTCAATTAAAGTTCGATGTAGTTGTAGTCCAATTCAAATGGAACAAATTGCGCATGTGAGTTCTTTTCCAGCTACATAGGGACCACAGGGTACCCCGTGGCCGCAAACGCCTTCCACTGGGTACAGCAGAGCTCCATTACTATCTCCATGACTTCCTCTTATCGCCTCGGGATCTCTATCCATGCAAATAAAGTCCCTCGGGTGCGGGTGACTGCGATGCTCCGTCATCAGATAGCCGTGATAGTCGCGTGACCATCCCGCGGGACACACGTTAGTTCCCGGCATCATGAGCTTGGTGCTGCGGTTACTCACGTAACACACGGCGCATGGAGCATCGTGGTTGTTAAGATTCTTCGAAAAGGGGTTAGAATCGCCAACTTCGTACTCTGTGGTATAAAGGTAGCCGCCATTTTGATGCCCGGGCTTGTGGTTGGCGTAAACAGGGTTCTCCACCAAACAGAGGTAGTTGACGCCCCCTCCGGGATGTGTGTAGTGCTCCCCTGCCATAGTACCTGTCAAGAAAAAGAAGAGAAATACTTTCAACACAGCTCTTTTTACAAAATGCCGGCATTAGCAGACATCAATGTCTCTCTTCACAGGAGGAAAGCCTCCAATAGAAAAACAAAAACAAACACCTTTATATCATTTGATTTTGCTTGTACTTCATTCTTCAAAAAGACTGCAAAATGCTTTTAATATCAGGAATATCTCTAAAGGAAGAGATAGGAATCTCAGCTAACACTGCGCGACATGTGTTGGGGCGATGCAGGATTCCGCAAATAAAGGGATTCCCTCTAAGTGCTAGCTAATGAGGCAACATTGCTGCCGCAACATTTCACGCGCGTTAGTGTTTCCGAGGTTTTTTCCATCTACGTTTCGCCACCAGAGAAAACATTGTTCCCACAACAAAAAATGTTTGTAAACAACTTCAGATACATTTCATGACGGGAAACAGTGTTTCCACTTCAGATAACATCATCATATCATATCTTACATATCTTACACTTACACTTGCACTTGCATCTGCGCTTGCGTTCGTGTGTTCAGTCCTTACGGATGTTCGCGATATCAACGGAACTTTTTTGCAATCTACTTTTAAAAAGTCATTATGTATTTCCTTCTCATTATTCATCACCTCACCTTTGTAAACAAGTTGTGCAGATGGCGGGCACGTGGTCCTTCCCCACCGCACATATTGGAGCCCTCCTGATCTGTCCCCTTTTGGTCCCTGAGGTCCTCTTTCTCCTCGTGAACCCAGGGCTCCTGTATTCGAGTGAAACACAGCGTTTTCAAATCTTAAGGGTGGCGAATGTTAGGATGGGAGATTTCCAATAAAAGAGAAACGATTTGGTTTGGATCCTAGACAGAGACCGGATTCCTGATTCCAACAGCTGAACGTACCGGATTCCAAAGCTAACAAATCTGGATTACATGGGAAGAACCGCATCACCAATGGACATTCAGAATGTAGCGCGTGCTTTGTTGGACAATGTTCCACATCTACTGACATGCAGCGCGCGCTTGCGTTATAACTGGAATCGTCCATTTTGATAACATTTTGTAGAATTGCCCACCTTTAGGTCCAGGGGGTCCATCTCTTCCATCGCGACCGTCTCTGCCTAAAAGAAGAAACACAATGCCATGAATTCCCAGGAGTCACTGCGGTGTGTTCTATTGAGGACCGGTCATTATTTATGTCATGTCAGGAGGGAATGGTGTAGGAGGGAATGGTGTAGGAGAAAGGTCAATGGTGGCAAAACACCTGTCTAGCATTCATGTTGTTGTTAATCTCCCCTTTATATTGATAAAAAGGATCTCCTAGAAATTACTAAAGTGCAAGACGACCATTTCTATTAGAGCACTAAAGGAGCTGGCCTTACCTTTCTCATCTATCAACCAATTCCAACTTTCAATTTCAAATGATCAAGCAACAAAATCTGCGTCTTTTTTTTTTTCGCCTGACACGAAGGGATCCGCCATGATTCGATGTATTGAAGATCCCAATCCTTAAAATTGAAATTTCTCCTCCACCACACCTTCCGACTTTAATAATGACCACCGGTCCAATATTTCGTGCTTTTGAGAGACTGACTGTTATTGCGTGTCTCGCTTACGATATTATTTCATCTCATACTCAGGAATGCTATGAAGTACCCTTGAAAACAAACTTGACCTTGACGTAACAAACCTAACACACCCAAGAAAATAATCGTCAAGAGAACTAAATAGGCAAGGGTGTCACTCTGCGAGTACAATGTTTGTCTATTTTTAATCAAAAATAGACCCCTGCTGTCAGGGCAACAGCAGATGAGGCAAGTAGAAATCGTTACATACAGGGTTTACACGAAAACAACATCGCGCAACAAACATAGAGCGGGTTTAAAATGACTGTCGTGAGTAATTCGCACTTAATTTGAGCACTGGTTTACCAAAGTCAAAATTTGAAATCGGTTCTATTTCCGCATAGAACGAATCAAGGGGTTTTATATAGCGTACTGTAGTATTAAAGTTTCCATTGCAATTCAACATACAGCTATTTCAATCAATGCTTTCGTCCTTTGTAAGCGCTCAAGCCTAGGCGCCCAGACCGAAGGGCATTATGGGTCTATTTCCATGATACCTCACTGGTCTGGCAAGCACAATGCAAAGCGCGAATCAAAGCAAGTATGCAGTGCAGCGTACGCCCACTTCTTTCATAATTTCCTGCACCTGTTCTTCTGCGTTGATCTGTGGCCTTTACTAACGAATATGAGTTCAATGCCTTGCGCTTCAGTTTGCGTCAAAGTTAAGTTAGTGCCCGGAAGCTGGCAAGTATTATTCTCTCGGTTCCTTTGCTTTGACATTCCAAACTTACCTCTTAGCAGCATAACGCGATCATCCATCAGTTGTTTCACTCTGGAGAATGCATAGACCATGCGGTAAATAAGTTGCCGTAATTCAACAGCAAATTTCGGCAAGGCAGCGCCTGTCCCATCTACTTACTTTTTCTCGAGTGCTTTTACTGTAGCTTGTGTTTGCTTTAGAATTGTTGCTAAATTCTGTCCGGTTAACACTTGCTGTTGCGCATGACTTGACGCACTCATCGAGACAAGTATCAGGACAATCGCGACTATTGCATATCGGTGAAAACAAAATGCCATCTTTGAACGGTGCTTTGAGCCGTGCTTTTTGAGCGTGCTTGTAAATTGTCGCCTTGGCTGTATAATTAGCGTCCGTTGCGCTCACCTATTTATACTATCGCGGCAAGGTCACCCTCGTCATTAGCGTCATAAAAAGGTCAAGAATACAATACGTAGTACATGTTATTTCCGTCTTTTCGTGAACGCGAGAAATATGAGATGATAAGGTCAGAGAACGAACGTAATAAGGGACTGCGCAATAATTATCAGGAGGGGGGTTGAGAATCAAGAGGGAGGGGGGACATTAATTTATGCCTAGAAAGAGGGACAACGTCTAAGATTACTCAGTGAAGAAGGGGGACAATGTCTAATTTTAATATACCAATAACAATAAGAAGATGCTACAACTCTCTTTCTTGGTCATTCTGTAAGTACTATTAAACCCCAATATAACCTCTAAAAATCTGCACCATAACTGTCAAAAATGTATATCAACAATAAAAATAATGCTAGAGCTTATTACTCTAATCAACATTTTGATGATTCCGTGTGAGGCTTGTTTATGAGCCAATTTGCCATTCATTTGCCAGTCAGGCAAATTCATTATTGCTTCAATATTAAAGCAATAGAATACATGAAAATGCCAATTATTTTGCCCTCAAAATGCAGAAAAACGTCTTTTTTGCCACCAAAATGTCAAAATTTCCCAGGGGGATGCCCTCGTGTCTCCCTTGAAGGCTTGGACCCTACAACCCAGCCGTCTGCCTCCAAAATTAGCCTCTACTCCAAAACTTAGTCATTGAAACCTCTGCTATATATAAAGTTTCCAAGTGAAAGGTAGACTATATTTGGAGTGCTCAGAAAACTCACTTCTACGATTCTGACGTGCTTTTATGTCGTAAACATGACTTACTTGGATGTATTCCGAAATAAAAGTGCGAAAAAAGTGAAAAAAACTCTGATTATCATTTCTTTCTGTGAATTGGGCTACCTGTGGTTTTCGTACAAAATATTGAATATACGCTAACCTTAACTGTGTTTTCTTACGAAAATGGCGATAAATCATTAGTGGGAGCCCAATCTTGGTTATCGAAGACATTGCTAAAAGAGCAATATTGGGAATACTAATCACGTACTTGGGGAAAATTGGGATTTGTAATATAATACAGCCAGCCTCGTTTTCATGCTGGTCACGTGACATTTAAAAAGTTCCCTATGTGATTTCCAACATATCATGTTAGTTTTAGATGATTCGAGCAACAAACTTTAGAGATATCACTAGTTTTAATACAGAGCCCCGTTTTCATGCTGGGAGAGAATTAAACGTCATTTTCGAAAAATCCCCTTAAACGGCACCCAACAGGTTGCAAACTTGGCAACATCACTTTTCTTGTTATTTGAGGTCCCCTGAACACAACTAGCCTAGTGGCTTGCTTTAATCACAAAATTCCCACGGGATGACACATGCTCCCGGACTAATAGACTGACCATAAAAAAGCCCTGGAGATTCTGCCTTAATAGTAGACATAGTTTCAGTTTTAAAAACTGCAATAGGTGTGAGCCAATAAACTTAATTATTAGTATTATTATTATAGGCATAGACATATACAATCTTTAGTGGCACCTTGTAAAGTATAAGATACATCGGTGTTGGCTCAATAAATCTTTTGTTTTTTTTTCAGTTTCTAGCTAAATAGCAGTGATTTGTCAGTTTTATTTCTATGAAGGCTTTTGTCACTAGTTGTCAGTACACCCCATCCAGGGGCGCAGCCAGGATTTTAGAAGGGGGGGGGGGGGTCACATCTGTAGAAATGTTTACTGTATTTTTATTCTAACTACGCCCCTGACATCCAGACGAAGCGATACTGTTATCTCGAAGGATGCCCGCTTTATTGATGAAACGAGTATATATCCTTCTTTTGCTGTCTTCGATATGGATCACCTCGCGATTATTAAATTAAACTTTATTTTGAAAAATTAATGTTTATTCAATTTAAAGTTCGATGTAGTTGTAGTCCAATTCAAATGGAACAAATTGCGCATGTGAGTTCTTTTCCAGCTACATAGGGACCACAGGGTACCCCGTGGCCGCAAACGCCTTCCACTGGGTACAGCAGAGCTCCATTAGTACTTCCATGACTTCCTCTTATCGCCTCGGGATCTCTATCCATGCAAATGAAATCCCTCGGGTGCGCGTGACTGCGATGCTCCGTCATCAGATAGCCGTGATAGTCGCGTGACCATCCCGCGGGACACACGTTAGTTCCCGGCATCATGAGCTTGGTGCTGCGGTTACTCACGTAACACACGGCGCATGGAGCATCGTGGTCATGAAGATTCTTCGAAAAGGGGTTAAAAGTGTTGACTTCGTACTCTGTGGTATAAAGGTAGCCACCATTTTGATGCCCGGGCTTGTGGTTGGCGTAAACGGGGTTCTCCACCAAACAGAGGTAGTTGACGCCCCCGCCTGGATGTGTGTAGTGCTCCCCTGCCATAGTACCTGTAAAGAAAAAGACGAGAAATACTTTTAACACGCATGAGCAGACATCAATGTCTCTCTTCACAGGCGAAAAGCCTCCAAGTGAAAACACTTCGATACGTTGATTTTGCTTGTGCTTTATCTTTCAAAAAGTAGACTACAGAACAATGCTTTTAATAACATGAACATCAATAAAGGAAGAAATGAATTTCAGCTAACACTGCGCGAGCGAATGGTTAAAACGCGCGCAACATGTTTTGGGGCGATGCAGGATTCCGCAAATAAAGGGATTCCCTCGAAGTACTGGCTCAATGAGGCAACATTGTTGCCGCAACATTTCATGCGCGTTAATGTTTCCGAGATGTTTCCAACGTTTCGCCGCTAGAGAAAACATTGTTCCCGCAACAAAATGTGCTTGTAAACTCTTAGCGCAACAATTTGAGGCGCAACAATGTTTCCACTTCAGATAACATCATCACCTACATTCTCGAACCCAGAGCTCCCCGGCTCGGGGAGCCGAGATTTGATACAGAGCCGCTGAGAGAAACACCTTTCTGCGCATGCCCCAACGTTTAAAATCAGCCAATCAGCGAAGGCCCTCAAATGGATGTCCCCAGAGCCTCCCCTGCGAGCAGACGAGCCGGGGAGCTATGGGTTCGAGAATGCATCACCTAGCAATCGTGGAATATTTACTAGGGAGAATGCGCACGAAAATGTTGCGGAATCATTGCTACCCACCCCGGAGATATTACGGACAACAGTATTGCTTCAAGTCAGCGCTTAACTTTGCGCACCTTCCGACAGAGAGTCGATGCGCGGGCATTTAATCCCTCCGCATGCGCACTGATCACTGAAGTTCCTTTCTTTTCCTCCAAGAACGCAAGCACTAAAGCACGACGCACGTTCTAGTGTAAACCATATGAGGGAAATATCCGAATTTCAAATCTTACACTTGCGCTTGCATCTGCGCATGCGTTCGTGTGTTCAGCTCTTACGGATGTTCGCGATATCAATGGAACTGTTTTGCAATCTACTTTTAAAAAGTCATTATGTATTTCCTTCTTATTATTCATCACCTCACCTTTGTAAACAAGTTGTGCAGATGACGGGCATGAAGTCCTTCCCCACCGCACATATTGGAGCCCTCCTGATCTGTCCCTTTTGGTCCCTGAGGTCCCCTTTCTCCTCGTGAGCCCAGGGCTCCTGTATTCGAGTGAAACACAGCGTTTTCAAACTAAAGGATACGAGATTTTCCAATAAAAGAGAAACGATTGGTTCGGATTCTGGATTCCAGAGACCAGATTCCTGATTCCAACAGCTGGATCCAGGATTTGGCCAAAGCTTACAATGATCCGGATTCCGGATCCCCTTACATGCTTACATATGAAGAACTAGTCTGCCCACAGGCTCTCTTTATTTTTGATGTAGAGGACGCCGGGTGAAGTTTTTGGAGGCGCACTCGTCCCTTTGGGCTTTCTGTGGCAAGCGCGCGCACTTTGTTTTGAGGCTTTTTTGGGGGGGGGGGGGGGGGGGGGGGGGGGGGGGGGGGTGGAGCGAGGATGGAACTTTTTGTCAGTTTTCGTACACACGGGCGTCCACAAACACCATACAAACGTGCGTGTGCGAGCTACAGGCAAGGCCTCTACACCAGAAGTAAAAAGAGAGCCTGGCTAGGGGAGAAACGTATGGCTAATTTGGATAACATTGTGTAGAACTACTCGCCTTTAGGTCCAGGGGGTCCATCTCTTCCATCACGACCGTCTCTGCCTAAAAGAAGAGACACGTGTGCCATAAACTCACACTGCGGTGTGTTTCATATAGGAATCGGCCATTATTTATGTCGGAGGGAGTGATAATGATAAATAGGTTTATTCAAGAGTGGATTAACAAGAGTTAGAATCTCACAGTCAGAAAAGTGTCTATTTTTAGATTTGAGTTTCGCGCGCGAAAGTATTCGAATGCTCAGGCTCGAATGCTCGTATACCCAATACACAACAAAATAGAGAATATCCTACCTTATCTTTGCGATTTTAAGTTTTTCCATTGATCTGCGATTTAATTTTAGGCTGGATCTCACAACTGTTCGCGTGGCGAGAATGTGGGAACCCTGTGGGTGACGAATTTTCGAGGGAATCCTAGTTCTAAAAATAGACACTTTTCTGACTGTGATTCGGGCGTACATAGTAAATATGGAAACTCTTGGTAATCCACTCTTGGTTTATTATATACCTCTGACAGTTTGAAAACTGAATTACAGGTATAGGTCATATACGAGATAAACAATGATAACATAATACTTGGTACATATTGTTGCTCATTGGCGAGGGAAATTATGCTCTAGCTCTAGTGCGAACTTGCACGTTACGAATTGGCCAAACCGATCAGTTCTTGTTGGCGCCGGTCTAACAGAGGATCTAAGATTGTAATTAGTGCACGACGCTACCAATTTACTATGAACAAGGTTGTAGACAGGGTTAGAGGGGAGTATTCCTCTAATAAACTTCTTGCAGGCCTCCCACCTTCTTCCCTCGAGTGTAGAAACGTTAGCTAAGAGCAAGAGCAGCCGTGTAGGAAACGCCAGGAAAATCATTTTCAACGCACGCTTTTGAACGTTTTCTAACGCTTGGGAAAGATAGAGTGGGAGGTCTGCATATACAACATTTGCATATTCTATGATAGATCTGACAAGTGCACAATAAACTTTGACAATGTCTGAGACGGCGACTCCACGACGTTTTAACGTTCTGATCGCATAAAGTCTACGATTAGCTTTCTTAATTATATAATCACAGTGGGATCCCCAAGTCAAGTCGTAAGAAACATAGACACCGAGGAAGTTCAATGACTTGACGCCCTCGATTAAGGAACCGCTGATAATAAGAGGGGGGCAACTGTAACTATTATAATTAAGAAAGTCAATCATCATGGATTTGCACTTTTTATTTTAGTGGTGGAGGAGAAAAGGTCAACGATGGCAAAAATATTTAAGACACACCCTTCTAGAATTCGTGTTTCTGGTCTCTCTCATGCACCCCTCTTATACTGAAGAAAAGGAAATTCAGGACCCCCTATAGAAATCTAACTAAAATATGTTGACCATGTAATACAAGAACCCTGAACCACTATCAATATCAAATGTTCCCGCTACATAATCAGTGATTCGAGGTTTTGAAGACCTCAATCCCTAATTTCATTTCAGGGCCCCAAAATGTCCCCTCCACCACGCCTTCCGACTTGAACAATTTTGTGCTTTTGAGACGTGCTTTCCGTGGGCGGTTATTACGCGTCTTACGATATTATTTCATCTGATACTCAGGAATGCTATGAAGTACCCTTGAAAACAAACTTGACCTTTTCGTATCAAACCTAACACACCCAAGAAAAACGCCAAGAGCGTAGAGTCCTTCTGCGCTGCTGCGAGCACAATGTTTGTCAATTGTAACTCAATCACCTTCTCTTTGTGCGCATTGTAATCAGAATAAAACTCATGAAAAAACGCTTAAAGTACCATAATCTAATTTGCCAAGTTTTCGGCTTTTATGAATGCCCTCATTAGGGCGCAACAGATAACATATAAATAAATAATAAAGATTAAATATTACATATATTACATATAGTGTGTACTCGAAAAAACATGGCGCATAAAAACTTGGAGCGGATTTTTCATTTTACCTATTTTCATGATACCTCACTTTTCTTGTAAGCACAATGCGAATCAAAGCAAAAATGCAGTGTACCGTACTCACACTTCTTTCTGCGTTCTGTGGCCTTTACTAACGAATATGAGTTGAGTGCGCTTCAGTTTTCGCGGAAGACAAGTATTCTTCCCTCGGTTTCTTTACCCTGACATTAAAAGCTTACCTCTTAACAGCATAACGCGATCTTCCATCAGTTGTTTCACTCTGGAGATACAATGCATAGACCATGCGGTAATTACGTTGCCGTAAATTCAACAGCAAATTTCGGCAAGGCAGCGCCTGTCCCATCTACTTACTTTTTCTCGAGTGTTTTTACTGTAGCTTGTGTTTGCTTTAGAATTGTTGCTAAATTCTGTCCGATTAACACTTGCTGTTGCGCATGACTTGACGCACTCATCGAGATAAGTATCAGGACAATCGCCACCATTGCATCTCGGTGAAAATAAAATGCCATTTTTGAACGGAGCTTGCTTTAGCGTGTTTGTAAATTGTTGTCTTGATTGTATATGAGTCCGTTGCGCTCGCCTATATATACTATCGCCGCAAGGTCACTCTGGTCATTAGCGTCATAAAAGGGTCAAGAATACGGTATGCAGTACATGTTATTTCCGTCTTTTCGTGGACGCGATGGCAGAGCAGTGGCGGATGCAGACCCTTAAGAAGGGGGGTGTGTACAGTCGCAATTGTAATAATTGTCGCAATTTGTAATACCTGTCGCAATTTGTAATACCTGTCGCAATTTGTAATAAAGTTGTCGTAATTTGTAATACCTGTCGCAATTTGTAACAAAATCGTCGCAATTTGTAATAAAAAAGCTGTCGCAATTTGTAATACACCTTCGTCGCAATTTGTAATAAACAAAGCTGTCGCAATTTGTAATACACCTCCGTCGCAATTTGTAATACGCAACTATCAAATCGCCTGGTTTGAGCTACAAATGAAATAGCAAAGTAATTCAACTGAATATAGCTGTTGCCATTTAACTACAATAATTTTGTTATTTGTGTAAGGTTTCATGAAAAGAAATGCCACGTAATGCCATGGAATGGCAACTTCTCCAGTTCTCCATTTCGATCTCATATTCTTTCCTCGGAGCGTGCACATCTGTCACAGTTTTGCACGAGAACAGCTGGGTTTTGATCACTTATTTAGCGAGTTTAGGAGCCCTATTTTTATTGATCCACCGTAACACAACATCGAGCAACGAATATTTCCAACGTCGGAGTAAAAGTCGTACAATGTTTCACCACTTTCCTGACATCTCACAGTTTTTGGAAATCCGCATTTTCCGATAAAATTACCCAATAAAAAGGAATGTTGTATTGAGGCGGTGTGGGTGTGATTAGTGCTGCCCTGTTTTGTGGAGATACCGAGACTTGTGCAATCGAATTAGTTTATAAGTTTATAGCTGTGTGTCACCTTTTTGTTTGCGGATTGGACCTACAATGTTGGCAACTTGTGTATCTAACGTAGTATCTGGCCAGGATTTTTGCCATAATACCAGGCGGTGCATGACGAATATTATGAAACTGTTGCCTGTAATCCTTTCTTTTAAACGGAGGCTGTGGCACCAATTGTAATTCTTGATAGCTGTTTATTACAAATTGCGACGGTGGTTTCTTACAAATTGCGACAGCTTTTTTTATTACAAATTGCGACGGAGGTGTATTACAAATTGCGACAGCTTTTTTATTACAAATTGCGACGACTTTATTACAAATTGCGACAGGTATTACAAATTGAGACAATTATTACAAATTGCGACTGCACAGGGTGGCTAGTACACAGGATATACTACTTTGTAAAAGCACCCCATCATGATGAAGCCTTTGGACCCTCGAACTTTGGTCAAATAAAAGTGAAATTGAAAATTAAATTTAGATAAAATATTAATGTATTTTTCTTTTTTAAAATTTATTGGAGTTATCCTTATATAACCCGCACCTAGATCCGCCCTTGCAGAGAAATATGGGATTATAAGGTCAGAGAACGAACGTAATAAACAGAGAGCCACTTCTTTTGGTTTATAAAAATATAGTTCGGGTCGTGATGGCGGGGAAGTACAGTATTGTTGCTGCTGCTATGTCTCGGTGTCTGCCAGGCGAGAGTCCCAGGAGATTATAGAAAGTTTCTGCGTTTTATTTGGCTATTGTTTTAATGTCTAGTGTGAAAAAAAAAATGCTTTTTGCAACCCTGCGAGCAGAGCCAGAGGTTTATATCTGTCAGTCTTTTTTACCAACGAAGTTGTTCGCATATATGGTATTTCGCGCCACGCGAAATTTTGCAATAGTTTGAGTGTTAAATCCCTCAATTTCTCACGCCATTGCTGCATTTCTGCGTTTCACGTTTTTGCCCGATGCTACACATTTTTCACCTTGAACCCAAACCTTTGTTTGTCGAATAAGATCCACGCGCTGCTTCATGCAACAAGTTCAAACACTCAACTTGCAACAAAACGAGGTTTGAAAAACGAGCAACATAATCAACGCATATTGCGTGAATCTGGATTTCGGTTAGGAATCAGGAATTTATGTGGAAAGTGATCTGGACTCAGGAATACATGGCTAGAGGATGGACTAGCCCTTGGATTCCCGGGGAGAGAAGTAGCTCAATGCTTTTAACGCCTAAATGGAAGATATAAATCAACCGCATTTTCTTCCACGTCAAGTGCCTTAAAGGTTTTAGTTTTACTAAATCCAATCCTTATTCCTCTCCTTCCTGAGAAAATTTACACCAGCAAAAGAAAAAGAAAGCGGAATCTGTAGTTTACTTCAGCACGTCGGATGAACGCGAATGAAATGTAGCACGAATTAATCACTCTTAATTCATCCGCTCTCTCTGAGACACACCTCGTTCTAGTCAAACAGGTGAGGAAGTTCTATGATTGATCTATAACCTGTTGAAGTCTTTGTCATTTAAGCCTCCTTAACGCGACAGGAACAGCTCGAAATTGGAGAACAACTTACAGCTATTTCAAAAACGTTGTCGGAAGCCGCACGCGCACAGACCGCAAAGTTGTCTGGGTAGAAGGTCTTGAACTGGCTCACTGTTTGAGCGCGCGAGTTACTTGTGAACTACTGGGTATTACTAGAGCAGATTTCGTATGACTGTCAAAAAGTGCCGCGAAAGAGTTGTTCCGCGCCGCGACCGTGACCGCGACTGCGCGGTTACATTCGGTATCTACAGCAGGCCAGGTTCCGTACCGCCACCGCCACCGTACCGCGCCGTGTCACGGCACTTTTCACAGTCATACGAAATCTGCTCTAGCTTTAAACAAGGTTCTGTTTTGTAGAATTTAGCAGCCAGATGATCCGAGCGGGGTCATGGCATCAACATAGAATATATATTTTTTCATCCAAACTCCCATACTGTATTTCGCTCTAGAAATTCTAGTACTGCGAGCTCACTCGAAGCTCTAGCTTTTCAGCACTTCCAGAGCCAAAATGAGACCCATTTCAGCTTAGTGCCTTGGCTAAGCCACTTTTTGATTTAACTGACCTCATGCTATTGAAAATGCGCATGAACATTAAAGTCTAGAAAGTGAACAAATCAAAACAATAAACAAATTTGTCTACTCCTTTTGGGATCTTTATTCTACAAAGGGTGTACATTCCGGCTGACAGGACTAACACACCTTGTTACAAATCATGCTCTTCATTTGGAGCAAACTGCGCAGGTTATTTCATACCCAGAAACATAAGGTGCACAGGGTAACCCGCCACTACCGCATGTGCCTTCTACTGGGTAAAGGAGGGCCCCATTAGTATTTGCTTGACTTCCGGCTATCGCCTCCGGATCTTTATCCATGCAGATAAAATCCCTCGGGTGCTTGTGGGTATAATGCTCCGTCATCAGATATCCATGGTAGTCTTGTATCCATCCCGCGGGACACGCGTTAGTTCCCGGGATCATCAACTTGGTGCTGCGGTTACTTACGTAGCACACGGCGCAGGGGACATTATGGTCTTGCAGGGGTTTGATAAAGGGATTGAAAGGCAATTCGTACTCGGCGCTGTACAAGAGGCCTCCATACTGATTGCCACTTTTGGATTTGTTGTAGACGGGTTTTTTCGTCATGCAAAGGTAATTCACCCCTCCACCAGTGTGGGTGTAGTGCTCCCCAGCGACAATACCTACAAAACAAAACAAAACATTAACGTTTCTTTTTCGCGCTGCGTTAATGACAATTTTGCAAATGAAGGACAAAAATCATTCTCGTCCCCAGAGTCTATTGCCTCCTCTGACATCGCGAATGTGAGTCCGGTCGACATAAACAAATATTTGTTAGAAAATGCCTTTTTATGCCTCAAAATGACTCGTACAAAAATAAGCCCCTTGCACAAGGAATTTCTGCAAAAACCTATCCATGGGAAAAGCTGAATTTCCCATGGTAGGAGAAGAATGAGAAGTGTTCGGATTTCCCGTGGTTATCCATGTGAATTCCGAACACTTTCCACGCGTGCCTTGAGAAATTCAGTTTTTCCCATGGATGGATTTCTGCAGAAATTCCCTAATGGACAATATAAGTTTTCGGATACAGTACTTTTTCATAAGATGGGTTTATGGCTGTTTAGAAAGGGCACTGATGGGCTGATGTCATCATTATTCCAATTAAGTTGAAATAAAATATGAATCATATGTTGTCTAATACCATTTTTCGCACTCATGTCTCACGTGTTTTCTTATCAAATCTTCCTCAAAGCCGACCGTCATATCACTGAGACTTTTTAGTTAAAACAATTTTATTTATGCAGTTGCGTCTCACTTCTCTTATTCAACTAAAGAGCACTGACCTTCATATACGAGTTGAGCTGACGATGGGCATGTGGTCCTTCCCCACCGGACATACTGGACCCCTCCGGATCTGTCCCCTTTTGGTCCCTGGGCTCCTTTTTTCCCGCGCACACCACGAGGGCCTAGAATCGTTGTTCGAGTTTAACTTAATTCATTAAATTCAAGCTGGGTATACTTTGTCTATAAAGAAAATACGATACGTATTTCCTTTGAAGGTGAGCAAAAACTCTATCCGAAATGATCCCGAATGATTCATCTATCCTTCCGCTAAAACATTATTATGCCAATACAAGGAGATTTTGTACTGGGTTAACACGAGAATTGTGTTCTTCTTGGTTTCTAACGGCCGGTTTTCTAACGGCCACGGGGCTACAATGCACGAACAGACAATTGTGATTATATATTGTAGTCACTATATGATTGGTACTAAAAGGGCGCGCTTTACTTTCGGAATCACGCAATTTGAGGGTCTTCAAGTATCACAGGCATGCTGATTCTTGATTCTACGCGTATTGTATCATGGGCCTAGGGCACAGCAAAGATGGCTTCACGCTTCGCATCTTCAACCGAAGAGATCTTCACACTTATTTACTTGAGAAAAGTAAACAGATGATGCTATGCGCGCAATGCACCATGGGACTAGAGCATCATGGGACTATTAACAAGGCGCTGTGTAGTTCATCGCAAAAGTATTTTTACTGAATCAATGTATAATAAAACAATTATTGAATTCGTTTTTTTGGGATATCACAAAAACCTCATCCTTAATAGTGCAACCCTTAATTAATTCCCACGTGTGCGTTGGTTTTCCCGCCCGAATACAACGGGGTAGCTGTGGTATACAGGCGCACGCACCTTTTGGTCCAGGTTGCCCATCTCTGCCGTCTCGACCGTCACGACCTGATCATATAAAAAAAATAAATCAACAATCGTTGTTATAAATAATTACATATAAATTAATAGTGTAGATATCTTCCATAATTAACATTGAAAAAATAATTAAAAAATCTAATACTTCATAAAAATGGAAATAGTATTCAATGCGACATGTGCCATCTGCAAAGGAATATATGAGGCCAGAGCGCAAAATGGTACAAGTCAAACCAACTTTTGAGTAAACTGGCCTCATATTCTTGTGATATTCCATTTTTCAGAGGGAAGACTAACTGTCAGCAAGTTACTAATATAAAACCATATCCCATGACATTCATTGTGCACTGGAAAATGGACGACAGGTTTTCTTAGAAAAGCAACAGTTAGCTATTAGTAGAGTCAACATAAATTGCGGTACATGTTTTAACCCGTATATTGTTTGCCTAGGTTTGAATGTACTATTTATCATCAAGCTAGACTGAGAAAAGATACAAAATCAATGGAATCAAATCTTCCAAAATTAACATTGAAAACATAATAAAAAACCTAAACTTTAAATGGAAAAAATATTCAATGCGGCATGTGCCATAGCTGCAAAGGAATATATTCTTGTGATTTTTCCATTTTTTCAGAGGGAAGAAACTGTTACCAAGTTACTAATATAAATATAAATATAACCATATTCAATGACGTTCAGTGTGCATTGGACAATGACTGGAAAACGAATGGACGACAGGTTTTCTTAGAAAAGCAACAGTTAGCAATTAGTAGAGTCAACATAAATTAAGTTACATGCTTTAGCTTGTATATCATTTGCTAGGTTTGTTTGCAACATTCATCAAGCACGACTGAGGAAAGAGACAAAATGAATGGAATTAAACTTGAAAAAAATAAACAAAACATAAATGTTCTGAGCTACGTGGGAAGAACATAACCCTGGGGGGACTCCTCTATTTTTTGGGCGGGGGTGCTCGTCAGGATTTCACCCCTAAAAGGTACCAAAAAGGGCGTGGCTTAGTTGATTTTGACCCCTAAAAGGTACCAACAAGTGTGATATTGACTAAAACCATTGTCGCTTGATTTGCTAGCTGGAAAATGTTTCAAATATTTCAAAATGTTTCAAATTTTACCCCCTAAAAGGTACCAAAGGCCTAATTTTAAACCCTAGAAGGTACGACGAGCGCCCCGCCCTAAAAATTGGGAGCTCCCAGAGCTTCCCGGGGACACATAACATCTAGTTGAAATAGGTCACTCCCCTTGGAGCGTTCATAAACGTTGTTTTTACCTTGAAGCAGTAAAATTCGGTCATCCATTATCTGTTTTAGCCTATGAAGGGCAAAATTAAATAAAAGTGATTAGTAACGTAGATAATTTCAATAATCTCTTCTTAGCGGTTTTTAAATTGAGAAGAAAAGAAATGTATCAATTTGAGACCTGGCTACAGCAAGACAAATCAAAAGCTTTCACATAAAATATATTGGAACACGTATTTTTTTACTTCTTTTACTTGTCATCCACGACATTTTTATAAACAAGATAAAAAAGGAGTGTTCTGTATCTTCTATCTTGTGTTTATATCTTTTTGCCGAGCTTTTTTTACACGAGTTTCTGCTTTCGCAGACACACTTGCGCCGGCATAAATTTTTTCTGTCGCCACTAAAAATTAATAATTACTACGCTGGAACACAACAAATTCACTACTCTTTTGGTCCTACTGGAAAGAATCGAGGGTCTCTGGGCACATAAGGGCAATGTTCACTATACTTACTTGGTATCAAGTGCTTTCAGTTTTTGCGCCAGTTCAGCAATCGTTGGGGTCGAATTGCTGCTTACTTGGCGATTGCTGGGTTTGGTCACCAGAAACGGCAGCCATAAAGCACACGGATGCGATTATATAGCATGCAAAGGTATAAACAGCAACGTAATGCAATAATTTCTGCATCTTGAATTCACCTGGGTCCGGTTGCTCGAAAGTGGTTTAGCGCTAATCCAGGAGTAATTACCATGGTGACTTGATGGTTTTGTTCAGAACTAAACCTGGTTTAAATTTAATCCACCTTTGAACAACCCGCGCCTGAACACTACCAAAACTCAAACGAGGGTTTTGGGGGCTGTGTGGGTTGACTTATTACTCAGTGTATCTGTTACGCGTGGACTCTTAAGGTTGGTATAATCCCTGTGACGTCATGAAAACTAACATCAGCATTCGTAAAATGTTTGTCAGAAGCTTATACTTAATTCTGATGTTGTCTAAAAATCTTGTCTCCTAGTTGGCACTTTTCTCCTACGAATTTCCACTTTCAGAATGCCAAACTGCGTTATAGCTTCCGTCAATTTCCTTTTTTTTATAGACAGGCGCGATAATTTTTTCAGAGTTTTGGGGGTGGGGCTTCAGCCCAACTTTACGGCCGTCATCAGATAACCATAGTAGTCACGTGACCATCCCGCGGGACACACGTTAGTTCCCGGGATCATCAACTTGGTGCTGCGTTACTGGCGTAACACACAGCACAGGGAGCGTCGTGGTTTTGAAGATTTTTCGAAAATGGGTTAAAGGGTAATTCGTATTCAGTTGTGTAAAGCCGACCACCCATCTGCGAGCCACTGTCCGCCTTACCGTAGACGGGATTCTTCACCATGCAAAGGTAGTTTACTCCCCCGCCAGCGTGAGTGAAGTGCTCTCCTGCAATAGTACCTGATACGGGAGAAAGGAGTTTCTATCATCTGCCTTATGGGCACTACATCATTCTGATGTAGAATTTGCGCCACTTAATATGCGCCTTTGTCTAGCGGTCGTGTACCTTCGACCGCTCGGAGTTCCCTCACGATGAGGAGAAGACTCCTTTCTTTTCTTGGACACTTACGACAGAGGGAGGGATAGATCATCATTGCCGACATGAAGCATCTGATGGTTCATCAGGTTCATGATGCATGGTAGCACTGACCTTCATATACGAGTTGAGCTGTTGCCGGGCACGTGGTCCTTCCCCAACGCACATACTGCACCCCTCTGGATCTGTCCCCTTTTGGACCCTGAGTACCCTTTTCTCCCGGAGTCCAGGGGGCCCTATTAATCAAAATAGCAATAGATAGAGATGGGTACACATTAGAGATCCCATGTCAGCAACTTCTTTGTTATTCGTCAGTGTTTTCGTTCGATATTTTTAAAAGACGATTCAATTGTATAAATCTCTTAAACATCTAAGAAACAAAGTTTCAGATTTGATTTACCAAATTCAATCAAGAACATTGCTCTATATTCCCTAAATCAGCCGATGGAAATGGATGCTTTCTCCAACTCAGTTTCAATGTTGCTATGCTGTCAAAATGGCGGCTGGCAGGTTTTTTAACAAATAATAGTTGTCTAAGGACAGCTGACAAATTACTATTTATTTAACTGACAACTGACAAACAAAGTCTATCTGACTGTGTCGTCTGCTGCCACAGTCAATGCAAATTTATCCTAGAAATAATCAACAGATAACCTGACAACTGACAAAGCCCTAAAAAATGTAACTGCCATTGAGCACCCCCAAGCAAACCCTGTAATCTCTCTGCAGCTGGATTTTTTCACATCGTTGTTTCGCGATTTTGTTTACTTGCAGCCTAGACCTAGGCGTTCGATGAGCGGGTTTCCTGTGCTCGAAGATGAACCGCGAGGAAGCGCGAGGGCTGGGCCGAGAGTTCCCACTGACGTCTGAACGCCAGTGACTAGGCTGTTGTTCTTGTTTGTCTGTGTACTTGTTTGTTTGTTTGTTGTTGTTGTTTGCTCATTAAGCGGTCAGATTTCTAGATTTTTTTGTAATGCATGAATTCAAATTTCACTTCTGCGCCACTCGGTAAACTACATATCAAGATAGTTCCCTTGAAAAAGTGTCGACATTCTCCAACTTCCTTATAAGGAAATATCTGCATACCATATTTGGAATCCCAGTAAGTTTTTCACTATTTCTATTGGCTTAGAAAGCTTAAAACTCGACCAAAACTCAAATATACTCGAGGAAACATGCTATGTGCATTTTCCACTGTGTTGTTCATGGTCAAGAGCCTGGCAACAAGGTAGACAAGATACCACAGGAAGCCCGGTCAATCTCTAGAAAGGCGACACTACTATCTTGATATGAATCCTGGCCTAAATTATCGGGGCGGCTTAGTAATTTGGATATTATTACCGATAAACATGTAGGGAAATACCACGTGCTCCACCATTCTCGCCCCTTAATGCGCTGTCTATCGCTCTCTTTCCCTCTTTCCTCCCCTCTCCCCCATACGAGGGGGAGGGGGGTTGGAGGAGGGAGGGCGCGCGAAAGAAAGATGGAAGCGGGCGATTTTAAATGGAGGGACATTGTGTTTTAGGGAATCAAAGGTGGGTAATATTTGTCTCAGAGTTTGCATATGAAAGTTTATATGGCAGAAGAGCTAGGGGTTTTATACGTTTGGAGGGGTCAGACTGCAGTGGCTTTAGCGTTACAGGCGCTCAAAACTGCAAGTTATTTAGCGTGCGCGCGCGCGAACCAAAAGCTGATCTTGGGAAGCCTGTGTCCCATGTTAAACTGGCCAGGATTGTAGCCTCTGGGGTTTGGCTGTCACTCGCAAATAAACAGAGACCAGAAAATGAGTATACGTACCTTTCGGTCCAACATGCCCATCTCTACCGTCACGACCATCCCGACCTGATAAAAACGGTTCACAATTTTATAGCCCTTAGTATTGTCATTTTGAACCTTTTTTTAGCTCATTTTAGTTCTGTTTTGCCTTGTTTTGTGGCATTTTGTTACGTACTGCTCATATAAAACATACCCCGTACGAAAGGTCACTAGAAGAAAATCCGCTCACGCCCCCTCCGGTTGTCTCTTATGATTTCCCAAAAAATCACGCAATATTTTTGCAATTTGCCAATTTTACGCCAAGTAATACGAAATATCAAAAACCAGCATACGGAATATAGAATATACATCTTCACTCTCTATAGTTGTGATAGTTTGAACCTCAAAGTCGCTTGTTTCCTGCGGAGAATTTGCAATTGTTTCCGATCGCTTGTGACAGCATTTACAAGGCGTTCATCGACTTCTAGGCATAGGCTGGGATAGACTGGGTTTTTATAAGCTAGCAAAAGGACCAATCAAAAACCAGCAACCGTATTCGAATAGTCTATTGAATTTCACGGATTTTGATGCATAATATGCTCTCGTTCGGTGCGATTTAGCGCGGAGAAAATGGCAGCGGAAAACTTGTATGTGCTCAAATTACCGTTCTCGTGACCTTCTCGTCGTAGCGCTAGGCGATCAAGCGCTAGGCGATCAAAGCACTGGAAATACTGGATCGAAAGGCATTGAATACCCATCGTTTAATCACGAAATTAACAAGTAAGTTCAGTTTTATTAACTCGAGGTTTTATTTCGATTGATCGCTCTATGTTTTAGTGAAGATAAAGTTCTTCATGAAATAGTATTGATCGTTCTGGCATTGTATCCGAAGATGGAATTGTAATTCGCTCAACAAGGCAAATAAATAAAAGTTTGGCTTCATCGTACTACTTCGCCGAATCCAATTCAACATAATGGTTTTCAGTGTCGCTTGCTCATTGTCTTTGAACTTCGTATAGCTTTCTATCTTTCTATTTTCCTTTTCTTAGCAGATAGATTTGAGGTAATTTGTATTTCGTGTTGAAGCTTTAGTCTGACGCTTCGGCATGTGAATTATTTAATATTTGAGTCAATTACGCATGCGTAGAGCATCAAATTAACGTCCGCGCTGGCCTGGACCCCAAATTAGCAAATGTTCACGCTTGTATGGGATAAGTTCTATTTCGTCATTGTTCTACGTCACTACGAAGTCACGTGAGATAGAGCGCGCGAAGTCGGAGTATTCAGTTCGAGTGTGAGTTCAGGAGTGTTCAGTCACGTTGTTTTTACTTCAGGGGAAACACTATTTTTTTTTCTAATGGATACTTCAGCCGACGAGCTTTTGAAAGATGGAAATGAAGAAGAAGAGGATTCAGGAGATGATTTAAGAGAAGAGGCAACCCAACAAGCTGAGAAGCTTGATCTGACGACGCTGCTCGTCAGCATGAATAAAAATATGGCGGCCATGGGCGAAGCCCTGAAAACTATGGGCCAAAAAGGGGAAACACAGACCCCCTTGTTAGTGGCAGAACCTGCCCGGAAACGCAAACGTACATCAAAACCCGAGCCAGAACCTGGCACTTCTTCGGGGAAAGATGGCCAAGCGAAAAAGCGCCAGAAACCGGCCGCAGAGTCCAAATCTTGTAAGGACGACAGCACCTCAGAGAGCGAAGAGGAAGATGATATCCTAGATGATATCGCACAGGAAATGACAGATGGGGAAAAAACGGCGCCAAAAACATCAAAAAAGCTAGCCAGTATCATAGATAAGTGTTGGCTTAACAAGCTCACTGACGACCAACTTAAACAGTTGTCAGACAGGTATTATCGCCCTGCTAATTGCAGTCGTCTGATAACTCCAAAAGTAAACCCTGAAATTTGGGGGCGGCTCGACAGAGCTACTCGAGGTCGAGACTTAAAGTTGTCAACCCTTTCAACCAACCTAACTAAAGTTGGGAGTATACTTGCCCAGTCCACACAAATGCTGCTAGCTGCAAGGAAGGGCGATACACTTGATGTTGATGCAATGATCAGGCTCAACACAGATGCTATTGGCCTCATGGGCCATATGAGCTTTGAGCTCGCACAACGGAGACGCGAGGCGATCAAGCCCAATCTCCACAAAGATTATGCCACCCTTTGTGCCTCACATGTGCCAATCACATCATGGCTATTTGGAGACGAGCTGCAAACCGAGCTCAATCACATCAGGGCGTCCAATAAAATTAGCAGCACTGCTACGCCTGGGAATGCAGGACGCAGGAGGCCCTTCAACAGTAATAATGGGAACTTCCGCGACAATCGTTCTTTTTTAGGGAAGCGGAAGTCCTGGGGAAACCAGGACAGGTACAACAACTGGAACAACAGGCCCCAGTACAACACCAACAACAACAGATACACCAAACGCACCGACCAGCAGGCGGGGCGCAAGTGAATTCCGGATCGCTAGCCTTAAATGACCCAGGGGTAAGTTTTTGAGGCGCATTTACCTGTGTTAATTCATTCCTTGGAAGGGAAAATCAACACCTTCCGTGGGGCTGTTTATCCTCCTATGTTTCACAATGGAAAATGATAACCTCTGATCCAGAAATTCTGGAGTCAGTGACAGGTCAAAAACTTCAATTTAACAGCCGCCCTTATCAATCACGGGCACTTAAACAAACCAAACTTTCAACGGAACAGGAAAAATCCGTGGATGGTGAGATAACAAACCTCCTACAGAAAGGGGTAATTGCAGTATCTGCACATGAACAGGGGGACTTTAGTTCACCAATATTCACCCGACCTAAAAAAGATGGATCATTTCGCATGATTCTTAATCTAAAATCATTGAACAAGAACCTAACATACTACCATTTTAAGATGGATAATGTTTATTCAGCAATAAGGCTTATGACCCCGGGGTGTTTCATGGCGTCGATTGATCTAAAGGACGCCTATTATTCTGTGCCCATTCATCCTGATTTTCAGAAATACCTCAAATTTGAGTGGAAAGGAACATTATACAAATATTTATGTTTTCCCAACGGGCTTGCGTGCTGCCCTCGGAAATTTACCAAACTTTTGAAACCTGTTTTTGCAACCTTGAGACAACAAGGTTTTATATCAGTTGCTTATATCGATGACTCATGGCTAGCCGCCAGAGATTACGAAACATGCCTTAATAATGTCAAGGAAACGGTCACGCTGCTTGACAAGCTTGGGTTTGTAGTTCACCCAGACAAGTCTGTTTTTATTCCTACACAACAGATAACCTTTTTGGGTTTCAACTTGAATTCAGTTCATATGACTGTATCACTTACAGAAGAACGGACATCCAAACTAGTTGATGCCTGCAGAAACATATTAAAAAGCGACATGCCGAAAATACGGGAAGTAGCCCAAGTCTTGGGCTTAATGACCTCTAGCTTTCCTGGGGTTATGTTTGGCCCTTTACACTACAGAGCTTTAGAAATTGACAAAACAGAAGCCCTCAAACACAATAAGGGAAATTTTGAGAACCGAATGTCTTTGTCGCCTGAGGCGATTTCTGACATACATTGGTGGATTTCCTCCTTGCCAGACTCCCATAATCTAGTTAGTCATGGTGAAGCTACACTTATAATGAGCACGGATGCTTCCCTTATTGGGTGGGGAGCTTGTTTGGACAAGCAGTGTACTGGGGGGAACTGGACCCTCTTGAAGCATCCCATGACATCAATTATTTAGAGATTCTAGCAGTTTTCTTTGCTCTTAAGTCTTTTACCCTCAGGGTTTCGGGTAGTCACATCAAAATTTTCGTAGATAATACGACTGCAGTTGCGACATTAAACCAGATGGGCACCTGCCACTCCAAGGCGAACAATGATCTTGTGCGCAAAATATGGTATTGGTGCATTGAAAACAATGTATGGCTAACGGTTTCCCATATTCCTGGAATAACCAACACCGAAGCAGACCGGGAATCAAGGCTCTCTCGAAGGGAAACCGAGTGGTGCCTTAATAAAACCGTGTTTCACGAAGCGCTTGCTAAGTTGGATTTCACACCTGACATAGACCTATTTGCGTCTCGCCTTAACTATCAAGTAAACCTTACGTGGCATTTAAACCAGACCCGGAAGCGATAGCTGTTAACGCTTTCCATCTATCCTGGAAGAAATTTAAATTTTATGCCTTCCCCCTTTCTGCATTGTACAAAGGGTGTTACAGAAAATCAGAGAGGATGGAGCCACTGGGATACTTGTGGTTCCCAATTGGCCAACTCAGACTTGGTGGCCATATTTGCTCGACATGCTTGTTGATTATCCTTTATTGATTCCCAGGGGGAAGTCAACGTTATTTCTACCAGCGGAACCGCAAGCAGTGCACCCACTAAACCAAAAACTGGAATTGCTGATGTGCCACTTATCCGGGAAGTATTATCTAATAGAGGACTTTCAGAGGAGGCTGCAAACATCATCATGCAATCATGGCGATCAGGGACACAGAAACAGTACAAAACGTATTTGCAAAAATGGAAGACATTCTGTGATTCACGGAAAATCGATCCAGTTTCAGCATCTGTAGTGCACGGCATTGAATTCCTTTTAAGCCAGTTCAAAGCTGGGCTTTCCTACAGTGCAATTAACACGGCAAGGAGCGCCCTATCAACTGTGATTTTATTACCTAATGGTGTTTCGTTTGGCAATCACCCGCTGGTAACTAGATTCTTGAAAGGAGTTTTTGAAGCAAGACCAGCACTACCACGTTACACAGATACATGGGACGTGTCCGTTGTCCTTGATTACATTAAGACACTGGGACCATCAGAGGAACTCAGTTTGAAAACACTCACACATAAATGTGTTATGTTAATTGCGTTACTGTCAGGACAGCGTTGTCAAACGGTTCATGCTTTAACAATCGGAGGAATGAAACAGAGTGACACTAAGATTACTTTTGAGATAACTAAGTTGATGAAAACATCCACACCGAAGAACCATCAATCACCCATCGAATTTGAAGCCTACCTGGCGGATAAAACATTATGTGTTGTAAATTGTATTAGGACGTATTTGTCCAAGACACAAGGAGTGCGCTCTGGCGCAGATGAACTTTGGTTAAGTTTCGTTAAGCCGTTCCGGCCCGTATCAAAAGATACTATTAGTAGATGGATAAAAACTTTCCTCAAGGACGCGGGGGTGGACACAGAGTCCTACTCGGCACACAGTACTCGATCAGCAGCGACCTCTGCTGCGAAAACAAAGAACATTCCCATTCAGACAATAATGAATGCTGCTGGATGGTCGGGTGAGAGCACCTTCAGGAAATTTTATGATAAACCTGTAATACGACCGTTAACTTTGGTCAGCAACTCGTAAGCTTGTGTGACACTAGTTAGGGTGGTCAATAAATTTGACTTTTCTTTTCTCCATGTTGTTTGCTCATGGACACACATGCTTTAAAGTCTCACGTGACTTCGTACTGACGTAGACCAATGACGAAATAGAATTTAAAATTAAACGAGGCTTACCTGTAAGGTGAAGTTTGATTGGAATTCTATGAAGTCATTGGTCAGGAACGTAGAAGTCACGCCCACCCAACTATTTTTACATCGTTGCCCGCCCTTGTATGTGTGGCCATTCGCAATATTTAAAGACTGAATACTCCGACTTCGCGCGCTCTATCTCACGTGACTTCTACGTTCCTGACCAATGACTTCATAGAATTCCAATCAAACTTCACCTTACAGTAAGCCTCGTTTAATTTTAAATTTCATATACTGACCCGGAAAATTATCGCTTCTCCGCTCTGCTGGCAAATTTTCCTATTTCACTATTTATTTTCTCCTGGCAAAGAAACAGGTAAATTTTTGCCAGCAGTTTACTAAAAAAAGACCACCAGCCTTTGCTCTACACACTTAGAAATGACTAGAAATGACTTGATACGCTGTTTTCAGTGATCTACAAAAACTTCATGCTCACCTTGAATCAGTAAAATTCGGTCTTCTATTGGGCAATTCCAGAAAATAAAGGTACCCCCCACGGGCGGCACTAGTTTTTGACCCCCCCATGCATCCAGAATTTCCAAAATGGTTTACCCCCCCGTGCATATAGAATTCCGGGTAGGTTAAACCCCCCTCCCCTTCAGAAATTTCAACTTTTACCCCCCCTCCCCTCCGGAATCCAAATAATCACCACCTTGTTTATTATTGCGAGAAAAAGTAAAAATTTGCGAGAGGGAAACGTTGCGGAGAAAAGGGCAAAAGTTGCGGGGATGGTTGCGGGAATTTATTAAATTTGCAAAGTAAAGAAAACACAAAAGCGCATAATCTTGTTTCAGAATATTAATACAGAGCATGATAGTTTGATTTGAAGAAAAAAATACCACCGGCATTCACAACATCCACTGAATATGAGCTCTACATTTTTAGCGTGTTTAACTAGTAGCTAACTGGCTATTTTGTAAGATAGCATCCAGAATTTCCAAAATGGTTTACCCCCCCGTGCATATAGAATTCCGGGTAGGTTAAACCCCCCTCCCTTCAGAAATTTCAACTTTTACCCCCCCTCCCCTCCGGAATCCAAATAATCACCACCTTGTTTATTATTGCGAGAAAAAGTAAAAATTTGCGAGAGGGAAACGTTGCGGAGAAAAGGGCAAAAGTTGCGGGGATGGTTGCGGGAATTTATTAAATTTGCAAAGTAAAGAAAACACAAAAGCGCATAATCTTGTTTCAGAATATTAATACAGAGCATGATAGTTTGATTTTGAAGAAAAAAATACCACCGGCATTCACAACATCCACTGAATATGAGCTCTACATTTTTAGCGTGTTTAACTAGTAGCTAACTGGCTATTTTGTAAGATTTGATTGTAGGGGCAATCGGATGATATTATCGCGGAAAAACTTGAGACTTTCGCCATTCGATCGTGAAATGGGGGAATAGACATTTCAAATGAAGTGTGGAAGCTATTTACTTGCAACACACATTTTCAAATCGCTTTCTAAAACAATTTTTCCAAATATAACCAATAGGAAAACACATTAGAATTAGTTAGACCAAGCTTGGAAAGCCTCGTTGTTACTTTTTGCGGATCTTCGAATATTTGAGGCTTAGGAAAAAAACCCATATAGAAACTAAAAAGGAGTAAAAGAGAAACATATTATTCAACATGCATATTACATGTACTATTTTTGAGAAACGTTTATTAAACTATACCGTGTTGTTCCGGGATTTCATTAGATATGTTAGGGAAAGTTGCGGCGGGTTTTGGCGAAAGTTGCGTGTCCATGCAAGCTCAACTTATCCCGTATCGCCAACATCCTTTATATTAATTTCAATGTGTGATTGTACAAAGTTGAACCTGCTGCGTGATTGAACTAACATTCGAAATCAGTAGAAAATTATGGAGATTCAAGTACGAACTGGCAAGCATTCTCTATCTATCGAATGGCGGCGAAGACTGTTTTTCCGCGCGTGAAATGAGGTTATTTTCTTTCTGAAAAACGCTATTTTAGCAGACTGAAAAACACGCGAACTCCTTCAGACCCCCCCTTGTGACAAGACATCCAGTTCGAAAACCCCCCCTTGCAATCAGAATTCCGAGCTCTTAAAACCCCCCCCCATCCCTTCGGAATTTCCAAATGCCGCCCGTGGGGGGGTACCTTTATTTTCTGGAATTGCCCATTAGCTGTTTTAGCCTGCAATAAAGAACAAATACACAAGAAGTGCTAACTTTCATCATAGCGGATGCTATGGTCAAGTGAAAACATGACACTGGTTTTCATGTTCTCTGTCCCAAAATAGAACTTCTACCCAACGTTGAACTTCTCTAGTCTCTTTAGACAGGCCTACTCTGGAACCTTATCTCGCCGCGAGTTTATGCGAGATGAAGCGAGATAAGGGGAAAATGGTCCAATTGAAAGGCGAGATAAGGTCCCAGAGCAGGACTAGACCGCCCTACGCACAAAAAATGATTACCTTCCCTAGCGCAAAGTGTCCGCGTTCGCAACTAAAAATGGTAAAATGACTTTTATTCCTCTTCACAGACTCAAGACAACCAAAAAATCAAAAGAGCAACTAGATTCAGGTCTATATTTACTTACTTTGCATCAAGTGCCTTCACCTTCTGCGAAAGTTCTGCCATAGTGGGGGTCGAGTTTGCGCGCTTAACTGGCAGTTTCGGATTATTGTCGCCAGATGCGGCAGTCATATAGCAGAAAGATGCAAGAATATAGCATGCAAAGGTAGCAGCGAGACAACTCGATAACTTCTGCATCTTGGACACACTCAAAGCACTGAGTCAGAATTGAAACAAGAGAGTGGGCTGTACGTATTGAGTATCATATTGAGTAGACTGACCTATTTAGTTATTTGGAATCTGAATAGACGTGGACTCGTGAAGGTTGGCACAAACTCTCGCTCTACGCCACGAGAGTTTTAGAATTAGTTCTGATTAACCGGTATTAAGTTAAAACATGTCAAGGCAAAGCAAATGGCTCACCTTTTGATGGCGCGCAAAGAGTTTTCGGGCAAATGGCATTGCCAGATAGCGCTTTTTCCGCTCGCTCGCGCCATACACATTCTCAGACCGTCCGCGCGTCTGATTCAAAGGGGTGAATTCTCAGGGAACGGGATTGAATGTAATAAAATGAAGTTTCCTTCCAAGTAAAACCTTACGGGCATTTAAACCAGACCCGGAAGCGATAGCTGTTAACGCTTTCCATCTATCCTGGAAGAAATTTAAATTTTATGCCTTCCCCCCTTTCTGCATTGTACAAAGGGTGTTACAGAAAATCAGAGAGGATGGAGCCACTGGGATACTTGTGGTTCCCAATTGGCCAACTCAGACTTGGTGGCCATATTTGCTCGACATGCTTGTTGATTATCCTTTATTGATTCCCAGGGGGAAGTCAACGTTATTTCTACCAGCGGAACCGCAAGCAGTGCACCCACTAAACCAAAAACTGGAATTGCTGATGTGCCACTTATCCGGGAAGTATTATCTAATAGAGGACTTTCAGAGGAGCTGCAAACATCATCATGCAATCATGGCGATCAGGGACACAGAAACAGTACAAAACGTATTTGCAAAAATGAAGACATTCTGTGATTCACGGAAAATCGATCCAGTTTCAGCATCTGTAGTGCACGGCATTGAATTCCTTTTAAGCCAGTTCAAAGCTGGGCTTTCCTACAGTGCAATTAACACGGCAAGGAGCGCCCTATCAACTGTGATTTTATTACCTAATGGTGTTTCGTTTGGCAATCACCCGCTGGTAACTAGATTCTTGAAAGGAGTTTTTGAAGCAAGACCAGCACTACCACGTTACACAGATACATGGGACGTGTCCCGTTGTCCTTGATTACATTAAGACACTGGGACCATCAGAGGAACTCAGTTTGAAAACACTCACACATAAATGTGTTTATGTTAATTGCGTTACTGTCAGGACAGCGTTGTCAAACGGTTCATGCTTTAACAATCGGAGGAATGAAACAGAGTGACACTAAGATTACTTTTGAGATAACTAAGTTGATGAAAACATCCACACCGAAGAACCATCAATCACCCATCGAATTTGAAGCCTACCTGGCGGATAAAACATTATGTGTTGTAAATTGTATTAGGACGTATTGTCCAAGACACAAGGAGTGCGCTCTGGCGCAGATGAACTTTGGTTAAGTTTCGTTAAGGCCGTTCCGGCCCGTATCAAAAGATACTATTAGTAGATGGATAAAAACTTTCCTCAAGGACGCGGGGGTGGACACAGAGTCCTACTCGGCACACAGTACTCGATCAGCAGCGACCTCTGCTGCGAAAACAAAGAACATTCCCATTCAGACAATAATGAATGCTGCTGGATGGTCGGGTGAGAGCACCTTCAGGAAATTTTATGATAAACCTGTAAATACGACCGTTAACTTTGGTCAGCAACTCGTAAGCTTGTGTGACACTAGTTAGGGTGGTCAATAAATTTGACTTTTCTTTTCTCCATGTTGTTTGCTCATGGCACACATGCTTTAAAGTCTCACGTGACTTCGTACTGACGTAGACCAATGACGAAATAGAATTTAAAATTAAACGAGGCTTACCTGTAAGGTGAAGTTTGATTGGAATTCTATGAAGTCATTGGTCAGGAACGTAGAAGTCACGCCCACCCAACTATTTTTACATCGTTGCCCGCCCTTGTATGTGTGGCCATTCGCAATATTTAAAGACTGAATACTCCGACTTCGCGCGCTCTATCTCACGTGACTTCTACGTTCCTGACCAATGACTTCATAGAATTCCAATCAAACTTCACCTTACAGGTAAGCCTCGTTTAATTTTAAATTTCATATACTGACCCGGAAATTATCGCTTCTCCGCTCTGCTGGCAAATTTTCCTATTTCACATATTTATTTTCTCCTGGCAAAGAACAGGTAATTTTTGCCAGCAGTTTACTAAAAAAAAGACCACCAGCCTTTGCTCTACACACTTAGAAATGACTAGAAATGACTTGATACGCTGTTTTCAGTGATCTACAAAAAACTTCATGCTCACCTTGAATCAGTAAAATTCGGTCTTCTATTGGGCAATTCCAGAAAATAAAGGTACCCCCCACGGGCGGCACTAGTTTTTGACCCCCCCATGCATCCAGAATTTCCAAAATGGTTTACCCCCCCGTGCATATAGAATTCCGGGTAGTTAAACCCCCCTCCCCTTCAGAAATTTCAACTTTTACCCCCCCTCCCCTCCGGAATCCAAATAATCACCACCTTGTTTATTATTGCGAGAAAAAGTAAAAATTTGCGAGAGGGAAACGTTGCGGAGAAAAGGGCAAAAGTTGCGGGGATGGTTGCGGGAATTTATTAAATTTGCAAAGTAAAGAAAACACAAAAAGCGCATAATCTTGTTTCAGAATATTAATACAGAGCATGATAGTTTGATTTTGAAGAAAAAAATACCACCGGCATTCACAACATCCACTGAATATGAGCTCTACATTTTTAGCGTGTTTAACTAGTAGCTAACTGGCTATTTTGTAAGATAGCATCCAGAATTTCCAAAATGGTTTACCCCCCCGTGCATATAGAATTCCGGGTAGGTAAACCCCCCTCCCCTTCAGAAATTTCAACTTTACCCCCCCTCCCCTCCGGAATCCAAATAATCACCACCTTGTTTATTATTGCGAGAAAAAGTAAAAATTTGCGAGAGGGAAACGTTGCGGAGAAAGGGCAAAAGTTGCGGGGGATGGTTGCGGGAATTTATTAAATTTGCAAAGTAAAGAAAACACAAAAAGCGCATAATCTTGTTTCAGAATATTAATACAGAGCATGATAGTTTGATTTTGAAGAAAAAAATACCACCGGCATTCACAACATCCACTGAATATGAGCTCTACATTTTTAGCGTGTTTAACTAGTAGCTAACTGGCTATTTTGTAAGATTTGAATTGTAGGGGCAATCGGATGATATTATCGCGGAAAAACTTGAGACTTTCGCCATTCGATCGTGAAATGGGGGAATAGACATTTCAAATGAAGTGTGGAAGCTATTTACTTGCAACACACATTTTCAAATCGCTTTCTAAAACAATTTTTCCAAATATAACCAATAGGAAAACACATTAGAATTAGTTAGACCAAGCTTGGAAAGCCTCGTTGTTACTTTTTGCGGATCTTCGAATATTTGAGGCTTAGGAAAAAACCCATATAGAAACTAAAAAGGAGTAAAAGAGAAACATATTATTCAACATGCATATTACATGTACTATTTTTGAGAAACGTTTATTAAACTATACCGTGTTGTTCCGGGATTTCATTAGATATGTTAGGGAAAGTTGCGGCGGGTTTTGGCGAAAGTTGCGTGTCCATGCAAGCTCAACTTATCCCGTATCGCCAACATCCTTTATATTATTTCAATGTGTGATTGTACAAAGTTGAACCTGCTGCGTGATTGAACTAACATTCGAAATCAGTAGAAAATTATGGAGATTCAAGTACGAACTGGCAAGCATTCTCTATCTATCGAATGGCGGCGAAGACTGTTTTTCCGCGCGTGAAATGAGGTTATTTTCTTTCTGAAAAACGCTATTTTAGCAGACTGAAAAACACGCGAACTCCTTCAGACCCCCCCTTGTGACAAGACATCCAGTTCGAAAACCCCCCCTTGCAATCAGAATTCCGAGCTCTTAAACCCCCCCCATCCCTTCGGAATTTCCAAATGCCGCCCGTGGGGGGGTACCTTTATTTTCTGGAATTGCCCATTAGCTGTTTTAGCCTGCAATAAAGAACAAATACACAAGAAGTGCTAACTTTCATCATAGCGGATGCTATGGTCAAGTGAAAACATGACACTGGTTTTCATGTTCTCTGTCCCAAAATAGAACTTCTACCCAACGTTGAACTTCTCTAGTCTCTTTAGACAGGCCTACTCTGGAACCTTATCTCGCCGCGAGTTTATGCGAGATGAAGCGAGATAAGGGGAAAATGGTCCAATTGAAAGGCGAGATAAGGTCCCAGAGCAGGACTAGACCGCCCTACGCACAAAAATGATTACCTTCCCTAGCGCAAAGTGTCCGCGTTCGCAACTAAAAATGGTAAAAATGACTTTTATTCCTCTTCACAGACTCAAGACAACCAAAAATCAAAAGAGCAACTAGATTCAGGTCTATATTTACTTACTTTGCATCAAGTGCCTTCACCTTCTGCGAAAGTTCTGCCATAGTGGGGGTCGAGTTTGCGCGCTTAACTGGCAGTTTCGGATTATTGTCGCCAGATGCGGCAGTCATATAGCAGAAAGATGCAAGAATATAGCATGCAAAGGTAGCAGCGAGACAACTCGATAACTTCTGCATCTTGGACACACTCAAAGCACTGAGTCAGAATTGAAACAAGAGAGTGGGCTGTACGTATTGAGTATCATATTGAGTAGACTGACCTATTTAGTTATTTGGAATCTGAATAGACGTGGACTCGTGAAGGTTGGCACAAACTCTCGCTCTACGCCACGAGAGTTTAGAATTAGTTCTGATTAACCGGTATTAAGTTAAAACATGTCAAGGCAAAGCAAATGGCTCACCTTTTGATGGCGCGCAAAGAGTTTTCGGGCAAATGGCATTGCCAGATAGCGCTTTTCCGCTCGCTCGCGCCATACACATTCTCAGACCCGTCCGCGCGTCTGATCAAAGGGGTGAATTCTCAGGAACGGGATTGAATGTAATAAAATGAAGTTTCCTTCCATCTACTCTTATCGAATATTCTGAATTCTGGTAAAGTACATACTAAATTGAAACGCCAGACCCATCTCGCTTTTCGCGTAGGTACCACGGGAATCCCAAAACGCGCCTTCCGAGAAAAAAGAATGAAAAGAATGCTAGCTGGTCACTGTTCTATTTCTTGGATCAACGTTAATGAATTAGTATTTCCTCAAGCTCGAATTGGTTCCGATTCAATGGCCGAACAAGATATTAGCTCAGGGTCCATTTTTCTTGCCAAAAACACGTTTCACAGCTTGTAATTTGCATTTCAGAGGCATCAAACCCGACACTTTCTATTCAACCAATCAGAATGCAGCATTGATAATAGACCACTAGTTGGCAAAAAATACAATTTAATTATTAACTCAAAATAATGCTCCTCTCTCGAAGCTCTTTTAAACTTTGTACCATCCGATATCCAAGAAACTCCATCACCTTTTGCATTCCTTCTCTACTATTCGTACGTTATGGAGAGACATAGCGTCCTTCCAGGCACTAGCAACATCTTTGGTCAAACCAACATCGGCCAGCACGTTATTCAACTCCGCGTCTCTTTCTAATTTCCCTGGAAATGAAATACCCGTGAAGTTATACAATTCTCTCAGTTGAACTCTTGGTTCTGATAGAAGTTTCTCAATTGTTACGAGTTTGTATCGATTTCTAAGCCACGGAAGTTGCTCGGCGCCCGAGTTGACATTTAGAAGCATCCGAAGACAAAGTCGATAAGCGTTCGAGCGGACATTTTCCGAGGAGGGAGACAACGAATGCAAGATAGCACGTGGGTCGCGAACAACGTGCACGATTTTCATCCTAAACAGCAACGTTTTCTCCCCACGCAGGATAGAAGAGAGAGCTGCAATAGACTTGACTAGAGCTGATTGCGCCACCGTATATTTCCTTTTCATGCATAGGCTTGTCAGCCAATCAGAAAAGCGCTGCATGCATCCAGTATCGGTTTCCTTGGCAACGCAGCCCGAGAAACTGGCAAGAGTCGGGCTCCTTTGTAAAGAAACATTGTGCATCAAATTCGACACTAACAATCCTTTTTCAGTGAATATGCACTTGAACACGTCTTCGATTAGGATATTTGAAAGAGGTGATCCAACGGCTGGTTGGTGCTTTACGTAGTACGACAAGTAACGAAGAACGCTCGGAAGAAACAACACTTCCGAACTTTTGCCGAGGAGTTCTCCGACGCTTTCCGACAACGCCCCGGGAGGCCCGATCACGAGGATTCCCTCTCGGGAGGCCAGCTTTTCTGGATAACGCAGATAACGTTTAACTTCTGCTATCCTCCGTTGTATTTCATTTATTTCTGCCGCAATGCTTGGACAAGAGCCATCTTCGTATTCCACGACTCGGGAGACCTCTTGTTCCTTGTGTACTTCATTGTTCAGCGGTTCCCAAACATTAATATAAGCTCTGAATTGCACAACTTTCGTTGTAATAAAAAAACAGCGCGATTACTGTAAGAAGTCTTGGACAAATCCCGCGGTAGCTGTAGAAGTCCATCTTTGAGGGTATTGAGCAACATGCAGCGAACTTTTTTCCATCAACAATAGAATCTCTCCGATCAGATCATGTCCTTTTACTCAGCGGCGAAGATTATAGAGGAAAATTCATAAGACACGCTTTGCACCACTTTGGTATTATTTAGTACCAAAAGGGCTTAACTTTTCATGCTACAGCATCATATTGAGGCAAATGCCAACCCCCAGCCTGATGCGCTTCGGTAACTAAAAAGTAAGCCTTCTCTAGTCAACCTTAGAAAACACAACCGAAAGCATGACACCTTTTTACGAGTTTTGCGGGTGGTTACTTGTACACTACATCATCAAGAGAAACCTTTCAGGGAAACTCTTTAAAAAAAAAACTTATAAGACGAAAAGGCTTGCTAAAGTTCAGCTATCGGCCGCCGTACTTTTAAACTTTGTGGTGTTTTTATTTGATTGCAGTAATAAGCCGACAAGAATAAATATTTGTCTAACAGGTGGTGAAAGAAGAGTTTTTCTCTGTTACTGGTACCGTGATAGAAGTGAGCTGCCTGTTGGAAAGTACTGGAAAATTTGGGTTAAGTATTCAATGGATACTTGAAGTGATACTTCAACTGAAGTGAGAAACGTGACACTGAAAAATGTCTTACTTCTTGCAGTACTTGCTTTTTATTTCTTTTTATGTGTGTATGTATCTTTGTCTGTTTGTTTATGTCTATTCATTGTTTGCCTGTTTGTTTATTGCTTGTTTGTACGGTCTTGGAGATTGTAAATCAACATGGGCCTCGGTGTCTGGGATTCGCAAAATGAATACGTTTTTTCTAAAGAAAAGCAAAAAGAAATTCGAAAACAAGAGCAATTCAACTAAAATCTGTTTTCTTCCTATAGTCGTTATATTACAAAGGGTATTAGCAGTGGTTCAAGTAAATATGAATAGGCTTCAGTGCTTACACACATACAAAGTATCTAGATGTGTACAAAGTGAGAATTGTACTGGATCGGAATTTAGGATTCCAACACAGGAAGTGCAACAGAGGAAGAATGCAAGATCGTTTGGATCCGACAGCGGTGAAGCGAGTTAGGGAATTTCTAGCATCAGCGATGGAAGCTCGATAGATCCCGACGCTTTGGCGAAGCTTTCTGAGTTTACAACGTATAGTCATTCTTTGTTCGCTAATTTCAATGGGCAATTCCAGAAAATAAAGGTACCCCCCCCTACGGGCGGCATTTGGAAATTCCGATGGGATGGGGGGGTTTAAGAGCTTGGAATTCTGATTGCAAGGGGGGATTTTCGAAGCTGGATTTCTTTAACCTGCCCGGAATTCTTTATGCATGGGGGGTAAACCATTTTGGAAATTCTGGATGCGTGGGGGGGTCAAAAACTAGTGCCGCCCGTGGGGAGGGTACCTTTATTTTCTGGAATTGCCCAATGCGGTCGCCCGCGTGGCCTTGTCTTGATTTGGGCCACATTAGCCACGAGGTCTCATGCTACTGTCCACTCCTCTATTCAAGTACATCATCCTTTTCGCACCCATTCCCGTACCTGAGGTCCCCGGCTCGTCACCTCGCGGGGGAGGCTCTGGTGACAGCCACTGACGCATGCGCGAAATTTGATACAAAGCCGTTGAGAGAACGATCTTTCTGCGCATGCTCCAACGTTCAAAATCAGCAAACGTCCCCCGCGAGGTGAAGAGCTGAGGAGCTCTGTGTTCGAGAATGTCGCGCATTTCTCTCTTCTCCTAGCCCTTGCGATGTCACGCAAGGTCTCCTCAATCAGCAATGGTATTATTGACAATGTATTCACAGTATTCTGGGTTATACTTCCCCAGTCGAGGTGACAGAGCTGGAATTATTTCCTCTTCTTGGACGGTTTCTCAAAACTCTGTTTGCTCCCTCCCGCGTTCGTTGAGTAGAATTTCGTTGCAAGTGGGTTATCCTGTGTCCATGCCGACTCGAACTGGAAAATAAAAACAAAACGTACGTCAACCTACAATAGGTTTCTCTTCTTCAATTGAAGGCAGCAAGTACGCTCTCTTTCCAAGAGTCATGATAAAGCTCTCGTAAGATCTAAGCATATGCAAACTCATTTGCATTGGTAATAAACTCCCTGGGGATTGTAATATAAAGGAGGTATTATGCTAGCAACCCCTTGTCATTCACTCAAGCAGCGAAAGAGAAACGGTTGTCTCTTCGCGGGACTTGGTACCATCAACCCCAAAACAATAGAACGAGATGCTTTGTTCTGCCTATCTAATCACACAAGATCTTCCGAGAAAGCTGTATCACTTCTGCTTTCCAAACGTCTCATGATTCATATCCAGCTGATCTCACTTCACGGTGCGCAAAGGAATGTTTGTCAAAATGAAACGTTCCGGTCCAGCGAGAGATGCCCGCATTTTATAAGAAAAAAACTGATTTAATCATCGCATACGTCAAACCAAGTTAACATTTGAAATAAGGCAAGCGCTGGATTGATTGGACAAGAGGCAATCTTAGAAGAGTTCTCATGATAAGAGGCTTCTAACATCACCCCAAATAAAGTTTTACGGGAACGATTCGAAGTAGTGTTTTTGAAAAGTTTATTCATGTGGCGAGTTATGCATGGTAGAAGTTCTGAAATTTCTCTTGGCTCACATCTTAAATACAAAGTTCCAAGCGCGGATAAAAATCGAGATGGAGGGGCCACAGGAGGCCCAAATCTTGCAAAACGTAGTTATTGTTTGTGTGCGCGCGTTACATCCTGGTAGTTGTGTTACATTAAGGCATTTCTGGAGAAAAGAGAGCGCGCGCTTATAGCTGGAATCGTGCAATCATTAACGATAGGCCTACATGTAAATGAAAGCACGTCAATGATAGTTGTCTTACATTTGTAGTGTCTTGATCACCAAATGAGTGTATTTCGTTCGACCAGAGCGACCGAAGTTTTTGACCTGGAAATGAAAGAAAACAGGGTTAAAAGTTACTTAAAACAAATTTTCATATTTTTACATTTCTATACAGAACCAAATATTGCAGAAATCACCCAAAATAACGCGCAAGCTTTTGAGCTGGAACAATAAATTAGAGCAAGCCGTTTAGACAGCTTGTGAGCCGAACAGCTTCGGCTCACAAAATAAGATGGCACTTCTCTGAACCATTGAAATATCTCATGGTCCATCCCCAAGCAGACTCCTGCAGGAGTCATTTCCGGCGAGCGCTAGTGGCGTCTGCTTATACAGGCTACTATTATAATCAACCTTCTACTAAAGCCGTCTGCTAGTATATATATATATATAGTTTTACCTGCATGACTTTTGGAAGAACAGTCTTGTCAAAGTGGTCCTCTAGAGTGGGCGAAGCAAAATTCCGCTTGTAGACATCATCTTCATCATCCTGGATTTAAAAACACAATTATTAACGAGTCTGTACTTGCTGCTTCTGCTACACTTTAATTTTGATACAAATAGCGAATTAGACGCAAACCGACGTTTTTGATAATGCGCGGCGCGGAAAAAACGAATTTATCTGCAGTAAAATTTATCTGATAATTTTTTTAGCAATAAAATGCTGACGCAATAGTGATTCCAAGAAGATAGTTTCTCACCAAGAGAAGACTCCACGATGGTAATACTTCTGTAGAAATTTGTATTTGCCCTTGTTGGCCTTGTTGGTGATGTTTTTCGGGTTGTTCTTGAACTCCATGCGTCTCTGCTCTTCTGACATACCATGGATTCTCTCAAGCTCTTGTCGTTCTTTCTCCAACCTACACAGTGCAAAAATCCGCGACATTAGTTTATTAAATTAGTTCATTAAATATTCAAACTGATACCCATACTGGATTAAATATTCAAACTGACACCTCGGGCACTCGTAATCAAAACACGTCATTGTTGTGAAACGAAATCCAATGCAGCGCTATGGTTCAAGAGTGGACTCAAAATTAAAGTTATGTTTGGCCAATGTTAGATCTAAAATCCAAGTCTGCAGCTCTTTTGGACTACATCGTCGCTCGCAAGGCAGATTTGTTCGCCATAACAGAAACCTGGTTGACTCCGTTGGATGTTGCTGCACAACTAGAGATCGTGCCTCCAGGTATAGTTTTGTCCACCGGCCTCGCACTGGTCGCGTTGGTGGTGGACTGGGGCTGCTGTACAAGGATGCCATCTCTGTATCAAAAATTGATGATGGGCAGAAGGAATCGTTTGAATTTTCGGAATGGCGAATTGCTACTGGATCATTTAAATCAAGGCTGGCTCTCCTCTATCGTCCACCATATTCTGAAGAACATCCTGTTCCCATGGCAACCTTCCTTAGTGAATTCTCTGCATTTATGGAATCAATCATTCTGGCCCCGGAACCGCTCATAATTTTGGGCGATTTTAATATTCATGTCGATCGTGGGACGGACTGTAACGAAGCTGCTCGATTTCTCGATGTTCTACAATCTATGGGTCTCACGCAACATGTGACAGGGCCGACGCATAAGGATGGGCACACCCTTGACTTGATCATTACTCGATCATTCGACAGGGTGTTATCGACTAAGCCTGTAATCGATACTTATGTGTCGGACCACGCCTCAATTCTCTGTGACATCGATTGTTGTAAACCTGCTGAGTTGAAAGAAAACGTATCGTTCCGGAAGTTGAAGGCTATCGATTTTGATGCGCTACGCGATGAAGTCACGTCATCTGTGCTCTACACTGGGGATTTCTCCGACCTTGAAGAACTCGTCAACTGTTATAACTCCACTCTGGCCAGGCTACTCGATGCTCATGCTCCTGTTATGACTAAAACTGTAGCCAAGCGGAAATGTGTTCCTTGGTTTAACAATGATATTAGACTCGCGATAAGATCGCGCAGGGCAGCTGAGCGCAAATGGCGTAAATCGAATTTGGCGCAGGATTATCTCTCCTTCAAGGATGCACGAAATCGCGCCAATTACATTATGTCCACTGCGCGAAAGGATACTTCTCTGACGTCATTAGCCAGAACAGCACTAACCAGGCTAAATTATTCCAGTCTGTTAAGACCTTACTATGTGAACCTTGTAAGACATCTTTCCCGCCTGACGTGAACCCTAAAATCCTGGCTAATGAATTTGGACAGTTTTTTGAGCAGAAAATCGAAAAGATCTACCAAACCCTGGATATGCTTTCTGTAAGACCATCTGAGCCTGACTTGGTTGACAGAGATTTGGCTGCGCATGCTCCGAGGACAACGTCCAGCACGCTCCCAACACAGCCAGCTGTAACATCCCTCTTAACGTCTTTCAAGCCTCTGTCTGAGGAAGATGTTCGAGCGTTAATTGCTAAGGCACCTATCAAATGTTGTCCACTAGATCCCATACCGTCCTCAGTCGTCGCACAGTTGTTGGACGTTCTCATACCTGTCATTACGACTATGATAAACATGTCCTTCGAAACCGGCCAGTTTGCGAGTGGCTGGAAGGAGGCTCTGTTATTGCCTGCCCTTAAAAAGGCTGGCTTGGAGGTGGCATTTAAGAACTTCCGCCCCATAAGCAACCTCCCCTTCGTGTCAAAGCTATCGGAACGCGAAGCCGCTGACCAGTTGATGCAGCATGTTGTTGATCAAGGACTTGATTGCAAACTTCAGTCCGCCTATAAGAAGCACCACAGCACTGAAACCGCTCTCCTTAAAGTCAAGAATGATCTCCTGATGAACATGGACAATCAACACGTGACCTTGCTGGTGCTACTCGACTTAAGCGCCGCTTTCGATACTGTTAGTCACGACATCCTGCTTGATCGTGTGAATACAAAGTTTGGAGTGAGTGGCACTGCATTACAGTGGCTGCGGTCGTACCTTGCGAATCGTAGTCAGCGTGTGAGCATTGATGGTGTGCTGTCAGATAGGTTTGTGCTTCGCCATGGGGTGCCTCAGGGATCCTGTCTTGGGCCCTTGCTGTTCAGCTTGTATACAAGCAAGCTGTTTGACATCACCAGCGCCCATCTTCCAGAGGTGCATTGTTACGCTGACGACACTCAGCTCTATCTGTCGTTTCGTCCTGATGCAACCTCTAGCTCCGATAAAGCAATTTCTGCTATGATGACCTGCATCGCAGATATAAGGGACTGGATGATCTCCGACAAGTTGATGCTAAATGACAGCAAGACTGAGATTGTACTTGTTGGCACACGCCAACAGTTACGCAAGGTAGAGCTTGATGCTCTCAAGATTGGCACATCACAGTGCCTCTAACTAGTTCAGCTGTTAGGAACCTAGGCGCATGGTTTGATCCAGAACTCACCATGAACACGCATGTAAACAAACTTTGTAGTGCAGCATATTTTCATCTGTACAACTTAAGGCGCATACGGAAGTACCTCTCGCAGGAGACGTGTGAGCAACTAGTGCATGCTTTTGTTACAAGTCGGATTGATTACTGCAACAGTTTTGTTGTACGGTTTGCCCGCCAAGCAACTTGATAAGATTCAGCGTGTACAAAACACGGCGGCGCGCGTCATTTTTAGACTTCCAAAGTTCTGTCATATCACTCCGTCACTTTTCAGCTTGCACTGGCTGCCAGTAAGATATCGAATCGATTTTAAGATATGTCTCTTAACTTTCAAGGCAATACACGGGTTTGCTCCCAGTTACCTAAGCGATTTAATCGTGATCAAAGAGAACCAACGTTACTCTTTTAGATCGTCTGGGTCACTCTTGCTTCGTATGCCGAGGCGCATTACCAAAAAGACTTTAGGTGATAGGGCCTTTGAAGTCGCAGCTCCACGTTTATGGAATTCACTTTCTGGTGAGCTGCGAGCCAAGAGTGACATCCATGATTTTAAACGCCATCTCAAAGCACACTTTTTTACTAAGGCATTTTTATAGGATCGGTATTTTAAAGTCTCATGATGTAATTAGCTTTTAATAATTTTTATTCATTCGTGTTCATTGCAATATATATATATATTTTTCTTTTTACTATTTTAAAATGTTGTAATGCGCATCTGATCAAATTATTTGCTAATTTGCGCAATATAAGTTAATAAATTATTATTATTATTATTATTTATTCCCACACGGGTAAAATCTTGTTTAGAAAACTGTGAAAATGGTACGGCGCGTTTCGAGTCATGTTCGCGGCGCAACGGTATTCTCGCGTTCCATGTCAAAGCATCTTGATTGGTTGATCATATTAAAGATCACGGCATGTCATTTCCGCTTTGTGCTATCATCAGTCGTTAAAGAGCCTGTGTCAGCCGCCATTTTGACAGCAAAATAGCAAAATACCAAGTCTGGGAAAGCATCCATTTCCATCGGCTGATTTAGAGAATACAGAGCAATGTTCTTGATTGAATTTGATAAATCAAATCTGAAACTTTGTTTCTAGATGTTTACTTTGAGATTTCTTCACGTTATTTGTCTTCTAATATCGAACGAAAACAATAACAAAGGACTGACTGACGCGGGCTCTTTAATGTCAAAAGGGAAGCCTCAAGTTGCATATTTCAGTACCGGTCAACGAGGATCTCTAGAATACAATGATGAAATCAAAATTCACATACTGGTCTCGTTCCTCGCGGTCACGTTTGATTCTCCTCAGCTCACGAACCTTCCAAGATTCATACTACAAGAGACATAGGACAAGATGGATCACTGACAGTGAGTCATTATCAGTCAAATCAGTCATTCTTACAACAACAACAACAACAACAACAACAACAACAACAACAACAACAACACAACAACAACAACAACAACAACAACAGCAGCAGCAGCAGCAGCAACAACAACAACAACAACAACAAATTTATTTAGATTAGAATAGAAAATTCACATAAAGAGATGTTACAGAGCGTACCTCTTCCTCATCATTCTCATTATCCGTTACAACAACATCTTCTTCTTTGTCAACTGCAAATTGCAGAATAAAGTTTTAACAGAATGAACAACAGTGCAAGGACGCTGTAGGAGCATGATTTTACCTGGAGGGTGAGGGGCTAAAAAACAGCTAAACGGCTAAAAAATTTACACACTATAACTCGTTTGGTTCCTTTTTGTAACAGGTTTAAGACGCTTCACAGGTTGTTAGTGATCTATGTTCTGCCACAAATGCGTTATTAGGGAACTTTGGGGGGGGGGGGGGGGGGGGGCTATATCGCGGTTGTTTTAACACAATTCTATAAAACTAGGCCAGTGGTCCACATAAACAACAAACAATCCTATATTGTACTCCAACTTAGTCTAAAAAAGAAAAAAAAAAGGGGGGGGGGGCTCCTAAGTCCTGCAGTGCATTAAAGACAAACCTCCTTGCTCTTCTTGTAATTCTTTTCTGACTAAGTCCTCCACAATCTGGTAAAAAGAGAAAGACATTGAGATAAGCAACATCAGACAGCATTTAAAATGTTTGAGCCTATTTAACATTAAAATATTAGAGCGGTTTTCACATGACTGTCGTGAAACCAATCGCAAAGTAATTACACCAATTCTGAACAAAATCTAAAGGAGTAATTACAAAGTAATTGCAAATTACTCACAACAGTCATATGAAAACCGCTCCAAAGACACTGTGACCGATGAGTTTACTTTTCGACACTCATAGTGAAATCAACTCTATTAACTTGAATAAATTCTCACTATACTAAAAGAGTAGTACACAGTATACCTTTCTAGAATATTTTTTTTCTTTCTTCTAATAGCTTTTTCTTGTTTTCTTCTTGTTTTTTCCTCATCTAGTTCCATCTTTTGTCTTTCTTGGACTGTCACACACGGTCACTCTAGAAATGAAAAAAAAAAACAGCGACATTGCTCAGCTAAGCAGTTGAATTGGCATATTTGAATGATTTGGGCCCAGCCAAAGACTTTGACAGCAGGGGCATCAGTCATCTGATCAGCAGAAGACAATGAGCCAAACCTAGATCCTTCATATATGTTACACTATAGTGTCCTTCTGTATAATCTCGTTCTATAAGACATGGGAGATATTTATACGGAGGGCACTATAGTGTATCATATGAAGGATCTACCGAGCCAAAGGCTCCATCTCGTCCAACCAGAGCCCATTATATTTTGGCCAGCGGCAAGATTATGGGCTCTCGGTAGATCCTTCATATATGGTACACTATAGTGTCATAAATATCTCCCATGTCTTATAGAACGAGGGCATACAGAAGGACACTATAGTGTACCATATATGAAGGAACTATGGTTTCATATATGATACACTATAGTGTCCTCCGTATAAATATCTCCCATGTCTTATAGAACGAGGATATACAGATGGACACTATAGTGTAACATATATGAAGGATCTAGGGGTTTATATATGGTACACTATAGGGGGTGTCATCAGTATTAATATCTCCCATGTCTTATAGAATGAGGATATACAGAAGGACACTATAGTGTACCATATATGAAGGATCTAGGGGTTCATATATGGTACACTAGTGTCCTCCGTATAAATATCTCCCATGTCTTATAGAACGAGGATATACAGAAGGACACTATAGTGTACCATATATGAAGGATCTAGGAGATTATGGGCTCTGGCCTGGGGGAATCGATTTTTTTTTAGACACAAATTCTGTGCTTCTGGTGTTAAGAAATGTTGCTCAATTTAGACATAAACCACAATAGATCTTATTCTTTAACTGTTTATTGGTGTTCGGGGATTTTTCTTGCATTTTATTAAGTTTCATGTGTTTTAAAGGCGAGTTCGTTATGCTCTTGATCCACTACGCATGTTCACAAATTTGGATTCCCCCATAGCCCTGAATCTTGCCGCTGGCCAAATGATGAAAAAGGCTCTGTAGGAATCCAATTTCATGAGCATGCATAGTACGGTGGATTATAGGACCAACTAATTCACCGTTTCAATGGTCAAAATTCAAATAACATTCAAAGAAAACCCAGCCATAAGAACAAACAATCCAGGCACTTTTTTGTCACAATTTAGATGAATTTGATTAACCAATGCCCTAGAGTCGTGGTCTGCCAAATGTGGATTCCTAAAGAGCCTTTGGTTTGTCGCCTTCTGCTGGTCAGATGACTGAAGGCTCTGGAGACAAGACTGTAAATGTTTTACCTTCTGACAAACACAGGTTTCAGCCGTGGGCCAGTCTCCTCTTCCGAGTCTGAATACTCCTCATAATCTGAAGACTACAAGACAAACAAACATCTCTTATTAGTTTTGAATACAGTCCTCTGTGCTTTTTAATCTCTTAGCCTACAGTGATCATTTTCAATATCAGGAGCAAAGCCTGCAGTTGAAAGGTTACTTAACAAGTGTAACTCTTTAATTAAAGAAGTAAAACATTTAAACTGTAATTAAAGGAATTGTACCTCTTCCTCTTCTTCTACTTCAGATTTGACTTCATCTTCTAAGTCTAACAGGTCCTGCAAGCAATAAGCATGGATCCATATTAAGTCAGTACTGTATGTAAATCAACAACAAACAACTACACAATCCATACTCAGTCTCTTACCGTACCTAGACGTTTTTTGTGTCTTTTGGGGTGATTTCTCTATGAAAATTGTTTTGAAGCACATATCCCATAACTCTCTGTGCACCCTGTTAGTAAACTATCCCACAAACCATTGTGCACCCTAAAAACCCGGAAAGCGTCTGGGTACAAGACTGATCCACACTGGAACATTGCAACAACAGTGCCAGAAACAAAAACATCACTGAAGCGATAGATTGATTGTACTCCCTTATTTGGCAATTGTCAGTAAATACAAGAGAAAGTATTTACTATACACACACCTTGTTTGGGTAAACAGTCTACTGAAAATCTTCATATTTGTCAACTAAATTTTGATGTTGCTCTTAAATCATTATTGGCAATCATTTCTGGGAGCACTGAAAATACTGTTTTGGTGGTTCCTCAAACATCAGCTGTCATGGATTTACATAGTCGTCATTTAGTGAATGTTTCTTTGGAATTTACAAGCACATTGTAGCAAACTCATTCGTGTGTAATACATTTTGCGTATGTTCGTTACGAAATTCTTGAATCTATTTGTAGCAGTGGCAGTATTTGTGAAATTCCTGGATCTGCAACTGGGCGCCCTCAATAGAGTTGCTACTGCTTCCTTCTGTAGCTACACAGAAATTTTTGTGGATTGTCTTCAAACATGATATGACTGTAAAGTCTATATTAGGTAGATTGTTCCAGTAAGACAGACTTCTGTAGTCTATCTAATATGTCACACAAGTGGAAACCATTGGGTTTAAATCAGCTTGACAAATGGAAGCAATTTATAGTACTTATTTTTAATTGTTTAACTCACCTTCTCTGTCTCCTTCTTTGAGCTCTTATTCTTAGCATTGCTCGTCTTCTTTCAATTTCCTACAAAATACATACAAGAAAAGAGAAGGTATTCTGGCAACAAGTTTCAAATGTCTGCTTGCATTCTACTTAAGCACCGACAAACTTAAAAAAACCTCCTCTGAATAGGGATAAGAAACCATTTTAGACACCACCCTATTTATAGCTTTCACCTCCGGATACAGTTCTGTTTCAGCTACTGAACTTAATTCAAAAATAATTTCCAAAACAGTGGTGAACACTATGGTGCATGGCCAACTTTTAGTGCCATAGAACATTTTGCAGCCAAAGTAAAAGCGATTGCACTGACACCTTGGTGTTCTTCTGAGGATGACCAGCATGGCAGCCAATAACCAGGTATGCCAAAAGCTCCAAATTAACCATAACAACACCCACATTAATATCCATTTTCATTTGATATTTGATTTTAGTATCCTTCAAATCAGTGGATATCCAATTTGCTCCTCAGACTCATAATATATGTGAATATTCACTGTTTTGTGTCACATGCAATCTTTGGTGTCAATCGCAAATGCACCTTGGTAATATTGATAATAGTTCATATTTCATCCAACTGATTTAGTGAATACTAAAACAACTATTTCCATCAGGGTCCATGAACAGTGTTAAGATATATACCAAAACTTCATCTACCCTTGGGAATAGTTCTAGAATATACTCTGCTTAGTCACTCTGAATCTTTACAATATTCTTTTTTTATTTCTTCCCTGATGTTGATCTTGACTACCAGTAGAATAAAATGATATACTCAGTGGATAAAATGATATACTCAATGGCTAATAATAGGTTGTACCTCTTCATCCATTTCCTCCTCGTCACTGTGAAAGGAACCAAAGTGCAGTTATCAGAAAAACATTTGGGGAGAGAGTTACAAAACAAATGTACACTACCAGCAAAAAGAAACTGGAACGAAATTCGACGAAATTCGGCGAAATTTTAATGACACCGAACTTTCCTCGAAAATTTGTTCAGCCTATTGTTCGAGACCTCAAATTTTCGATGCGAATTTTCGAACCGATATTTTGCGCGCCGAATTATCGCTCATCAAATTTTCGCTGAGAATGTACTGCCAAAGTGCGAGAAATGTACTACCCACTGCTGTGCATTAATGAGGTTCTATAAACTGTTATGCAATTATTCGCATGTATTGAATCTGTATTCGTACTACGCCATCCTGTATGATGAATAAACTTATTTCATTCTAGAGTACTTAACTTACCAGGTGGATACGAGGAAGCTGTCTTCGTGAAAATCATGAAATGCGATGCGCAATGCTCGCTTCCGTACTTTTTAACTATTTTATAATCCAAGGATTCCATACAATCACAATTAATAAGCCACTATATAGTAAATCTAGAAGCCGCTGGGTTTGCTGGAGGTTGTGGAACTTGCGGTCTGCTCGCGAAGTCACGTCATGCGACACGTGTGTGAAGCCGAACTTGTTTCCAAGCCGTATTTACGCGAATCACTATGGCAACCAAGCGCAAAAAGGGCGAGAACAAAGGTTCTGCATGTTGAATAAAATTAAACAAACAATAGCTGTTCACCAGCAGTTGGAACCGGTTCTCACAATGTTGTGTTCATGAAATAAAACTGCCTAAGGATTTGCGCGTTCTCAGTTTTTGCGAAATGTTTTTGTAGTAAAATCTTAACTATTGCGGATCTCTTTCTCTTTGGTTTTAGAATATAAAATCTATAAACAAATCAAAAATTATGTTTTCCATCTCTTAATTTTAGCGCATTCCACGGACTTGCGTTTCAAAGACAACGCACGCGCTCTTTGACTTTTTCACGCCTGGGTGTCTCGCATAAAATTCGCATCAACAACAACTAGAACTAGTAAAGAGAAATCGTCATTTATTGATGCTATAAACTGCAAATAATCGTCAGTCTTTCCACGAGATGGAGTCGCGTTTCTCTAGCGGCTGCTGAAAAGAAAAAGACAAGCACTCAAAAACAACGAGTGACTTTTGAATATTATCATTAGAATATCACAAACAAAAAGTACTCGCGGGCCTAATAAACGAGTCAAGAATATCTAGGTTCATGAGCGGGGTTAAGTTTTAACTTACCTACTGTGACTTATAAGGTAAAATCACATCAAGCGTACTTTTAATTTTGAATGGCGTTGTGTCACGGCAAGCAAATCAAGTGTACATTTTTCAGGTTAATTTACATCGAAAATTCAAAGGCCATCTCCGAAAATTCGAAGATAAATTTTTCGCAGCGCGAAAATTCAACGAAGAAAGTGCGAAAAGTCGGAGCGAATTTTTGAGCGATATTTCGTTTGAACAAAGAGCGAATTTCGTCGAATTTCGTTCCAGTTTCTTTTTGCTGGTAGTGTAGAGCTAAACTATGGTAACCACTGTTCTGCTGTCATCCTTTACCTGCTTTCCTCTTCCATTGTCATCCTCCTTCTTGGTCCCTCGTCCTATCAAATGACAAACAAATGAGTAGGATTTGTGACAAATCCCTTGCTACACACTTTAGTTTGTCTGCGAAGTTTATCTATACTCAAATTTTAGAGTAGCCTTCGTTAACTGGTATCTTCAAGTTTTCCTTATAAGTAAGTTACTGTAAGCCCTGCACACAAATTCCTGCTCCCATTTAGCGAGTTAGCTTGTGGGAATTTTGAACCCTGATTCTTGTGCAGTACTATGATGGTAAACTGACCTCATCTGACATCTCGTCATCTGCCATGCTTATAACTTCTGGCTGATGCAGCCTCCTTTTCTGAGCATCTTCCCTGCAATAATAATAAAAAAGAAATGCAAAACAATGCCCATTCAAAATTTTCTAAAGAACAAGAAAAGCTGCTTACATTTCTTCATCTTCCTCTTTTACTCTTTCTTGCAGACGTCGCAATCTCCTGTCAGTCTTTTCAGCCTGCTCAAATGCCTAAAGAAGAGGAGAAGACCACTTAATATTGTCTCTCTAGTAAGCACAAATGTTTGCCTTAAAACCCAGGGCTAAAAATGAGAGCAGTCAAGTTGACCAGTCAAGTCTTCGTCATTTATTTCATTTGAACTCAATGAGTAAGTGGGTGTGATTGATTCTGAATGCCATAATCCCACAAGAGAAGTAAGCATTTGTTTTTCATCTACTAGGTGATGTCAATCCCTAACAGTCTCTTCACCTGCTCAAGTTCTTCATCTTCCTTCTGTACGCCTATCACTTGGCCGCCAAATACCTCCATCTCATCATCTTCCTCGTCACTTGAATACTTAGCATACTCAGGTCTGGATAGAGAAAGTTATCACATTAACAAACAATCTGGACTTGATTTTCAATTCTACTTGGAGGAGCATGGATTAAGAGACAAGTTGTAGAAAACAATTGCACCATGTAACTCCACCTTTACAGTGTTTGTGGAGTTGCACCTGGTGGAACATACTATACACTCCTGTTTAACATGAAATTATAAAGTAGAAGAACTGCTGCAGTACCCTCAATGAGGGAGGCATAGTTTCCCTGGTTGTGAAATTTAGGGGAGATTTTGATCACCTAACAGTGCACTGTATGTGCAAATTCTTGCAATGTTGCCATGCACCAAATAGGTTTTATCATTTATCACCATAGAGATTGGAAAAAAATCAGAGAAAATATGATATTTTCCAAAAATTGTTTCTATTTCTTTTCCAGTTTTCTGTGTTTTAAGGGTGATACTGGACTTAAAATTATATGTCACCTTTTCCAGCTACATATCTTGTAACTTTCACCTTCTCCATGGTGATTTCACCTAAAACACAAGAGCAAATGCTGGTGTCATTGCAGCAAAAAATTACCTCAAACAAACATGAAAAGACTACCATACCAACTGTAACATAACATTATACTCACAAGCCGCAAGTCAAAGCTGGCTCGCGAGTGATTTTATAACGAGGAGCTCATTAAGCAGTCCACTGAAATGCAGTTGCTTGCAAGTGTAGGAAATTTACAGGCTAAGATCAACCCATCCAAACCAATAGAATTGTTTATTTTTTCCAGGAGAGCTTGTGATCATTTTCAGCAAGGGATTTTTTTTCATGTTAGAAAACTGGAATTTCTAAAGAATTTCCAGTCTACTGTAATATTAAAAGATGATAGCTACCAGTTGGCCGGTATAGGGCAACTTATACAGTAGAAAAATCTTCCCTTATGAATGCTCAAGAATTACAGCATTATTTCACAGTGTAAAGATACTTTGTAGACCCAAAATACCACCATCTCCAGCATTTTTGAAGGTCGAGATTGGCAACTCTGGATATATTAACCAATAAGCATAAATTTCTCTTGTTGGTGAATGGATCGTAACTTTTAGATAGTCGTATGGGGCATAATCATTTGAGAACAGGCCACAAACACAGTGATTTGGATTGATATGAGTACATTACATGTAGACTGGAACTTAAATCAAGAAGTGTGGAAACGGATTCGTGGAAACGGCCAAACAACAAGCTTACATACAAAAGTAAAGTACGATTACTAGAAAGCTTTCAAAAACTCGGTGTTTAGTTAATAGCCCACGTCATCAGCAGACGCTATTCGCCTACAAATGGACGGGTAAGGATTGTATAGGTTTGTAGACTAGTGACCACGCGAAAAGACGCCATGCTCAAGCAAGAGACGACTTTTATACCTTTTTCATTGCGAACTGGAACAGCTCCCGCAGCGCAGTTCAGGGGAATTCTTCCTATACTTGACGCCGCCATCTTGTATGCCAATATAATGTTTCTCCAATAAGAGCTATTGGAGTGGTTTATGGCACGTTTGTAGCAGTTCTTTTCAAGTTTGATTTCTCATGTGTTTCTCTCTCTGAAATCCAAGATGGCGTCGAATCTTTTCCTTGGTTAGGAGTCTGGGTTCTAATGGGTATTACCGCTGCTTTTCCACAGGCATCCCCTACGTACATTTCGTCGGCTCTATCAGCCCGGGAAATTGGTCTCCATATCTTTAGTATTTCCTCTCCTTATTTTTACTATTTCGTTCAGGTTCAGGTTCTTTTATTTTAGTTTTATTTGGACACTCCATGATCTAAAAAAAATGTCTGCCGATGTTTAAATAGCCTGCGTAACCTTGCGTAGCAAGCGTTTGCCCGTGGGTTTCAGAGGTCAGAGAAAAAAGAGCGAATTTTTCGGCGCGGGGGGGGGGGGGGGGGGGGGGGGGGGGGGGGGGGGGGGGGGGTGGGGGGGGGGGGGGGGGGGGGGGGGAGGAGAGAGGAAGGATACCCATTCAGCCTTTCTTCTCGTCCCTCCTCCTCCTCCCTCTCTTCAATATCGCTATCGCCCCATATTTCGCACGGCCAAATCATCGAAAATCTCTCGTACTTCGTTGCTTAGGAAACGTTTGCTACGCAGGCTAATGTTTAAACTCGCGAGCACTTGAACAATAATACACAAAAATGTTTGGTTGATAATAATAATAAGACTACAAGTTTTAATTCTAAAAACGCTAATACACTCATCTGAAAGCTGCACTATGATTTGTAAAGTCCCGAATCTGAACGTTACAAAAAGGCCCGGATCGTAATGCATTGTGGTCTAGCTTTGGTACAAACAAATCACCAAACAAATGGGCAGTTTTTCTCAATGGAGTTCATTTTGAATTCCACTCGGAAAAACTGCCCATTTTTGGTGATTTGTTTGTACCGAAGCTAGACCACAATGCGTTACGTACGATTCGCGACTTCCAGTGTGTCTCAAAAAAGGCCGATGCAAGGGTCCTTCACAGCGGCGTAGCCCTTGCTTCATACCATTCCCAATCCGACCTCTGACATGTTGCTTCCACCTTGATCGACGGCGGATTCTCAAACACGCCAGTTTCTTTTACTGTTAGTCTTACTCTTTCTAAATGTGATCTACCTCATAAAACCTAGACTAAAAACTACTGAGTTCAATAACCTAATGGTAGTGCTTTGGTCTAAGAGGTGTAACAGGGAAAATGGTTTCATAAACTTCACCACCCTCCACCCCTTTCTCTTGCTGAAAACCCATGGATTTGCTTCTTACTGGTGGATCTAAGTAATACTGACAACCGCTTTTGCTCTTGTCTTTTGTACAACTAACAAATTGCTCTATGCTGTATTTCAGGTGGTTTAACGGCGCGGATCCTTGTCGAAGTAACTGGAAATGGAATTCCTTCAAATTGAACTTCTTGTCGCCGAGTTCCTTCTTCACGTATTCGCGGAGTTTGATAATTTGCTGCTGTCCAACCATGTACGCGGTGGCTTGCCCAAACGCGGATTGGTATCGAGTATTCTCAAGCCTAGCGATCGCCCCAGTCTCCCAGGTGAAGTCCTTGAATAGTTCGAGTGCTTTGTCGCGTTTGGTGCCTTTGTAGTGATACCCCGAGTCCACGATAAGCCGCAACGCTCGCCACACCTGTATACATACAAGCATCTTTCAGTTTTCGTGTTTTCGTGCAATAATTCTCGTACAGCTACCCTGTTCGCCACCTCAGGGGTAGGTTGATATTGGACTTAAAAGGGGTAGGTTGATATTGAACTTAAAATAACGATTATCGTCATTTTAGTGATATTCATTGATCATTTAAGAGAAAGACGAAGTCGAGGTGGCTATTCGCCGATAATCACGGAGCCTGAGGCGACTAATTGTCCCGGGGGGGGACTCCCATATTTTTTGACCGGGGATGATCGTCGTATCTTTTAGGGGTTAAAATCACGTTGGTTTGGTCTCTTTTAGGGGTGATCTTGATCTTCAATAAATTTTAGGCAGATTGGTATCTTTTAGGGCCGAAACTGTGTCCAAATTGCTTTTTCTCATGATGGTGCTTCTAAAAGCCGTGTAAGAAAGAGAGATTATTCGATGAGAAGACGATGAAATGTCTTCATGGGTATTTTTTCCCCTGTTACCTGTGTCCTTCGCGCCTACTTGGCACATAAGACCTCATCTTTTAGGGTATCTTTTAGGGTAATAATTTTTTTGAGCCACGCTATGGCCCGCCATGTTGGTATTTTTTAGGGGTGAAACTGAAAATTTCCGACGATCATCCCCGGTCAAAAAGGGAGTCCCCCCCCCCCCCCCCCGGGCTAATTGTTTTAGTATAATTGCTCAAGTGATTCATAAGGTTTGTAGACAAAAAATTGTTTTTGTTGGACTTTTTCACGATCATAACAAAATTCGCGCGCGTACTCCCAATCCTTTCAATGTTATAATGACTTGCAGGTGATTATAGCGAGAGAAAACGCCGAACCTCTCGACCATCAGCGCCGAAAATGATTGATTTTCGACAACTCACGGCCAAAGCCATATTTCGAAACATTAACCTTACGACGTGACCTCTTTTGATAAGAATTTCGGCAAAAGATTTTGGCTTGGCAAACCACGCTAGAATACCCACAGCAAGCCCGCGTACGACTCGGCCCAGTCCTCCCAAGTGCATTCAGCAAAAACGACCATGATTGATTGATATGCGCTTCCTAGTTCTGGTTGTTAGAAAACGACGATTTTTGTCGGTGCATTGTTTGATACGATATATTCAACACACCTGCCACTTAAGCATTCCGTACTTGTTCAGAAGTCGTTCCGTGTAAACATCTGTGTCAGAACCAATCAGAGGACTCTCCGCGTATAAGCCCCATCCCTCATCGAACGCAGTAAAGTAGTCCAACTTATCGATCCAAGCAATCACGCCACCACAGGGATCCCGGAAATGTTCCCACAAGCCCTGAACCTGATATAGATAACAATAGGCGTGCGCGTGTCAGTAACAGTCCGACAATTCCATCCCCTTGCATAGCTCTTGAATTACACATACATATACGGTTTATTTAGACACGGTAAAAGTCATCAGTTGTTGCAAATTTTATACATAGGGTGAAATAAGGTATAGTAGGAGACCTGGTGAGCTTCTAAGGGCAAAAACTACAAGGCAAAGGGAGGGCAGGGTGGAGATCAAAACGGAACCCGCCAGGCCAGATTTAGCACAATGGGACTACGGCTCCCGGTATAAATAAACAGCAGAGAGTGCTCGCAAAGATTCTGATTTTGCTGTGCTCCCTATCTAGCGAGGGCATGTTTGGGCTCGGTTGTTCGCCAACGTTTGATGGACATTTTCACATCGAATGGCTTGCGTTCGTAAGTTAACTATGTATGCAGGGTCTAACTCGAGCACATTTGAATTCAGAATAGCCGTTCTATCTGATTTCAGATTCCATCCCCATAGATTCCAGATTCTGTCCCCCCTTGGATTCCTCGGTTCTAGAGATCAGCTTCCGGATCTCAATAGCTGGATTCAGTATTCCAAAGCTCACTAAATGGGTTCCGGATTCCCTTACATGGGATCGAGCACAATGAGACCAGTGAAAGAGCCTTATTATTAAAATTACCTTATTATTAAAATTACCTGTGTGTGGTGCCCAGGCCTCCCCTCGTGCGCGCTCACAGTCAATTCTTTCCAGATCGGACCCGCCCACTCCGTAAAAAACGGAATGTTGTAGGTACAACTCCTCACGCAAGAAGGGCCTGCATCTTGATAACTAGGGAGGCTGAAGGGTTGAAGTCCGGTCCGACTTTGATGGGACAGTTGGGTGCGGAGTTCTTGGGCCAGTGAAATAGAACATATTGATTGTTTTTGGATCAAGCACGGCAAATGACTGAAGAAGAAAGAAAGAAAGAGAGCGAGTATGTAAACTATTCACTAGTCAAATCCAGCTAGCACTCTATGAGCTAGCCTGATTTTCAACCACTATATGGTAGAGTTCGACAAAACCAGTTACTCTGTTATCTCGCCCTCATAAGCAGAAAGGGATTCTCTGCTTGCCTAGTGCACTTATCTCTCCGAACCGTGCGACAAGTTAGAATTCCGTAGTGACTTTACTCACCTTTAGGGCTTGCGCAAACCACTTCTCTATCGCTTCCCATCGTTTCGGACAATATTTCATGGCATCCTTCACATTACTACACACTTTCTGAGCATTCTTGTCCGACTCATTGGCTGGGAAAGGTTCCTTGTTAAAATACGAATCAGTGGAGTTGATGATCTTCTTAAACAGTCTCTTGGCTGCGTCATTATCGCTCTGTCCTGTTAATTTGCGCGCGATGCTCAAAACCTACAAGATAAAAGAGAAGGAGATTGCCATGCCATGCCAGGAGCACCTTAGCGTGCCAGGGTCGCGACTAGCCTCGGCCACTGACGTCCTTGCGTCTTCTCTCCGTGTCACGCAATATTCGTAGCGCTGTGCTTTGGCGGCAAATCATCCGTGACGTTACTAACCGACAAGCCGCGCAGCCAAAAAGAGCCTGGGAACGAGCCTAACGGACACGGCTAAGTGCACCATTGAGATCACGAAAAACCGGGATTTCCGATTGGGATACTAATCTGGGGGGAGGTGGTGAGGGGGGCGCCCCTATTTTTGGGGCTTGGGTGCTCGTCGTACCTTTAAGGGGTGAAAATCAGGCCTCTGGTACTTTTAAGGGGGGTGCATTTTGAAAACTGGAATTTTTTCCCAGATAGGTACCTCGTGTCTGAGGTGTGTCTGTTCTAGCAAACCAAGCAAGAATGGTTTTAAAAATACATCCCTAGTGCACCATGCAATTATTACAGATTATTAGACTACAGCTACACGGTGCATGTAAATGGTGCAAAGCCAGCTGCGAAGTATAAGAGAAGCGACAGCAGTACTTCAGAAACATTAGCCTGCGTAGCAGCGCAAAAGGGAGGGGCGCCGAGAGGACGCGAGGGAATGGCCCCTCTCCCATTCCCTTTTGCGCTTGCTACGCAGGCTACGAAACGCCAATGATTTGCTTACCTCTGGGTACAATTTATTCAGAATGTTGTATCCTAAGTCGTAGAGCTGATCCGGAGTACGATTTGCTTACCTCTGGGTACAATTTATTCAACATGTTGTATCCTAAGTCGTAGATCTGATCTGAAGTATGATTTGCTTACCTCTGGGTACAATTTATTCAGAATGTTGTATCCTAAGTCGTAGATCTGATCCGGAGTATGATTTGCTTACCTCTGGGTACAATTTATTCAGCATGTTGTATCCTAAGTCGTAGATCTGATCCGGAGTATGATTTGCTTACCTCTGAGTACAATTTATTCAGCATGTTGTATCCTAAGTCGTAGATCTGATCTGAAGTATGATTTGCTTACCTCTGGGTACAATTTATTCAGCATGTTGTATCCTAAGTCGTAGATCTGATCCGGAGTATGATTTGCTTACCTCTGGGTACAATTTATTCAGCATGTTGTATCCTAAGTCGTAGATCTGATCTGAGTATGATTTGCTTACCTCTGGGTACAATTTATTCAGCATGTTGTATCCTAAGTCGTAGATCTGATCTGGAGTATAGTCATTGGTTGTGAAGTAGCCTACTATCATTTCATAGGATCGTTTTCCGTTCAAATCCTCCCCTGTGGGGAGTTTCTTCGTCGTTGGCCGGTTCTTGTCTGCCGTGCCGTTGACGTAGACATAAGGGAGCGGGAGTGTGGCAAGACCGCTGGACACCGAACTCGGGGCGCAATGCTGCATGTGCTCGTTTCGCAGATAACTGGGCCAAGAAAAACAATAGGACTTACAATGATAATAGATCTTACAATCTTGAATTTTAAGAAGCATTCCTTTACTTCTGGGCCAAAGTACCTTTAGTTATCGGTCCTACGCGTTGAACCGTGGCCACCCGACTTTCGGATGAGACAATAAACCGAGGTCCCGTCTCGCCTTTCTACTCTGCTCAGTATCAGGGGGACGTTAAAGAACCACTGGGGACGTAATAAACCCTGTGGCAGTGACCACCCTCAGTGTCTGTGCTTATGACCGCTTGGCTGCTAGTGGTGCCGTTGAGACCCAGCGCAATTCAGCTTTCGAGCTGTAAGTCTGGGGAGTCGGTCTCACACATTTACATTTACAAAGTTTTTTCTACAAGTTTTTAAGGATACCAGGAGCCCACCAATAGGAGCTTTCATCCTATATAGTCGAGGTAGCGTATTTGCTGACCTAGTTATTTTAAGATGCGAATTTGCATTTTAAATTTGTGTTGCTGGTTACCCAAGAGGACCACACAGTGCCGAAACACCAGATTGCGGCGGAGGCCAAAACGCGATTTCTTGGGGGTATTTTGAGGTTGGGACTTCTGCTATAATTGTTATTTCAGATCGCGATCTGAGTAATGAACTACTTTCAACATTTACAGAGAAATTTGACTCGCAGAGTTCTTCTCTTCTTTCCGCCATGTTTATCGATGAAATTGAGATCTCGAAGCTGACTGGATAATTTCTGCAACGATTTGCGTCAAATTGTTCTAAAAATAGATAGGCCAGGAAAAACATTAAAGATGAAAGCTCCTATTATTAAATGGGTTCATGGGATACGCGGGACAAGTTCACGCGTGGTCCCGGCAAAAAATTCATAGCGCGCCCATTTTTCCCCGCTTTTTACCTGCATGTTATATATCAAGTTAAATGAATTTATTATACATTGTACTCACTAATCTCGATTCTTATTGGCTAAGAGCGCGCACTTTACTTTGGGAATCACGCAATTGAGAAACATTCCTCGTTTGGGACTCCCTGTGGTAATCGGACAACAGGTAACCCGAGGAGGAAAATGCGAAACAATGGTTTGGGTTTTAGACGCTAATGAGGCAATCTTGTGTGATATTAAAAGAGCACACACATCGATAATTACCTGAATAACTCATTGATCGGTGTCCCCACGTAGTTAAGTATGAAAGTTCTCAGTGATTCGTTGACTGGTGTGCCGTATTTAGATGCCCATAGATTCGCTTCTTTGGTGTTATTTATGAGGCTGGAGAGGAAGGCAGGGTGAAGAAGCCCGGACATGTAGTGCTCTTTGAAAATGCCTGGAAATTGAGAAAGTGTAAAACACGTGAGGGATGTAACGATCCTAGATCCTGCTCTAACTGACAGTTTCCTATTCTCGTATCAAGAGCTCCCCCCAATTGCACCTAGCAGGGGAAGCTGTGTTGACAGCCATCTGAGAGACTTTGTTGAGTCGCTAAAACCAGATTTATCCTCAAGATGCGCCATACTGTACACGTCACACCCGGAGACATACCTTTTTCTCCATCGAATGCGATGTTCTTATAGGAAACCGTCAGTCCATCAATTCCTGCTTTGCATTCCTCTATAGATCGCACCATTCCGGCTTTTACTCCATAACGCAGGTTCTCCATGTACTGAGTGAAAGTGGTTTTGATTTCGGCCAGTTTATCACGTACGACTTCCATGTCCTTTGTGGTGTTTGGTCTGAAGTAGCGCAAATTTATAGCGGCATAATGGCCGACAGTACAAATTGGTTGCCAGTCGCACCACAGATTTGGACCGAGCATGTAGTCACCTGCCGAAAGACCAAGATCAATTGTCGTATGTACAAAAGGAATTTTGAGAAGAAGAAAAGGGAAGGGGGGGGAAGGGAAGGGAAGGGAAGGGAAGGGAAGGGAAGGGAAGGGAAGGGAAGGGAAGGGAAGGGAAGGGAAGGGAAGGGAAGGGAAGGAAGGGAAGGGAAGGGAAGGGAAGGGAAGGGAAGGGAAGGGAAGGGAAGGGAAGGGAAGGGAAGGGAAGGGAAGGGAAGGGAAGGGAAGGGAAGGGAAGGGAAGGGAAGGGAAGGGAAGGGAAGGAAGGGAGGGAAGGGAAGGGAAGGAAGGGAAGGGAAGGGAAGGGAAGGGAAGGGAAGGGAAGGGAAGGGAAGGGAAGGGAAGGGAAGGGAAGGGAAGGGAAGGGAAGGGAAGGGAAGGAAGGGAAGGGAAGGGAAGGGAAGGGAAGGGAAGGGAAGGGAAGGGAAGGGAAGGGAAGGGAAGGGAAGGGAAAGGGAAGGGAAGGGAAGGGAAGGGAAGGGAAGGGAAGGGAAGGGAAGGGAAGGGAAGGGAAGGGAAGGGAAGGGAAGGGAAGGGAAGGGAAGGGAAGGGAAGGGAAGGGAAGGGAGGGAAGGGAAGGGGAGGGGAGGGGAGGGGAGGGGAGGGGAGAGGGGAGGGAGGGGAGGGGAGGGGAGGGGGAGGGGAGGGGAGGGGAGAGGGGAGGGGAGGGGAGGGGAGGGGAGGGGAGGGGAGGGGAGGGGAGGGGAGGGGAGGGGAGGGGAGGGGGAGGGGAGGGGAGGGGAGGGGAGGGGAGGGGAGGGGAGGGGAGGGGAGGGAGGGGAGGGGAGGGAGGGGAGGGGAGGGGGAGGGGAGGGGAGGGGAGGGAGGGGAGGGGAGGGACAAGGTCCTACCTGCATAGTAGTTGGTATCATAGGATGACCAAACATGTATTTCGCAGAGAATATAGCCTGTGACAATGCTTTCACTTCTGTCGGTTTTAACTTCATACGATCAACTTTAAGATCTTCAGCTTTCTTTAGAAGTTCCATGCACTTGTCAGTTATTCTCTTTTTGTTGCAGGACTAGGTCGTGCGCCTTGTAGGTTTTTCTTATCTCCTCTACTGTCACGGGGCGTTTGTTGCCGATCGCGTAAGGAAACAGTTTGTAGTAATCTTCCTTAAGGTCTTCCAGAAAGGTATACAGTCCACTGGACTTCATCTCTTCCGATGGCTCACACATGTTCGTCTGGGCTTTTGCTGAAATTCGAAATGTTGAAAATTTAATAGTAGTGTTGACTTCACTTTTACAAGCGTCGTAGCGTCGACGTCATAACAACATCATGTTTTCAAGTTCCGTATTTGGTGTAAGACATGACAGATAAACAGTGGCAGACAAACAAAACAGACAAACAATCGGACGGACAGACAGACAAATAAATAGACAGACAGGAAGACAGAAGGAAATCGGACGGGCGGACGGAGAGACAGAGAGACATACAGAGGGACAGACAGACAGAAAGAGGGACGGAAAAACAATGTGACAGACATACAAAAGACAGACAAACGCACAAACAGGTTCAACACAATGAGATACCCTTGACATCCAATTGAAACGACAGACAGACAGACAGACAGACAGACGGACGGACGGACGGACGGACGGACGGACGGACGGACGGACGGACAGATATCTCACCTTTGCCATCAGATGCATCACACTGAGGTGTCCTTGACATCAAGACTATTCCGACAATAAGCATGATGAGTCCAAACACAAACAGCACCATCACAATAATGAGAAGGAGACGTCGCTTGGATATTCTGCCTTTCGGTTTGTCTTCGAACTTCACATCAGGTAAAACGCTGTGGAATATGAGGATCAGTCAGTTTCTCGTATCTACCAAGGCTATCTGAAGCTCACAAACTCTCTTTTTATCCTAGAACCATAAGTCAATGGAACTCCCTCCCTGAAACTGTGTTTGCACAGGACTCTGTAAATTTAGAAGCTTTTAAGCACGCTATTCCAGCTATATAAATCCTTAGCTCTGGGGTTGTAACGGAAAATAAATAAATAAAATATCGAACATTCGACTCGGCCCTACTATCGACCGTTATGCACTAGCCAGCCTCGACATCTCAATATCCCTGCCGTCTCTTTCTAGTCCTAGATTCCTCAACAATTCGTCAAAATTTGCTTCTGCTCTGTCAATCTCGTGCGATTTCAACCCACCGTCCAATTTCTGTTGTCCCCTACGTATAACCCACACTTTTGTAGGTCCCACACCTATCGATTTATACCACACCACACACACGCTTGCTGATGATTTCTTTTCCTCAGTTTGACTCTTTGGAGCTACGATCGATTACATCTAACGTTGGCCACCCTTTCTCTGGCCCTGATAACCACTTTGGCCCTCCCACCAAAGTCACCTGGGCAATGCCTCCAATCCCGACCTCACTTCTCGATAATTCTGATACTCGGATAAAAATCGATGAAAATCAACTGAAGTACTTATCGAGAGCATGTAGTTTCCAGTGGGTTGCGTGTCCTTCAGGATATTAACAAATACTCTATGTAAATAAATCACTGCACAGTATGCTTTCCGAAACCCTTGCAAGTTAAACACTCTGTCACGCTTTCGCCTGGATGCTCAGAAACACACCGACTTACCTCGACCTCTCTTGCCTTACGTAACTCGGAGATCCATTTCCCACACCTAACCTTGTGCTCATCGCACAAGTGGCTCGTCCCAGTCAGCTTTGGAAGAACCTAACACCTGAACTTACGGTAACAGAGCTATACAACCCCAAGGGGTCAAACATACTTGACAGATCACTTAGCATATGTCGCTTAGTTTGACGCGCCCTCTAGTGCCCTTTGTGCCACGTTCCCGAAATCAAAATGAAATGTATCCGAAACACAATTCCATGAAAGGCATAGAACTTTGTGCGCTGTTGGACTTACATTTTGTGGAAGGGATTCCTTCGCGTACGTCTCTGACCCGGGCTCTTCACTTACCGGATTTTTCGATTGCATGAATCTTCTCTTTAAGCTTCGAATCGTTTGTTTGTCACTTTCGTAACCTAAAACCCCCCTCGCGTGAGCAGCGCATAAGTTCCACTAACAGTGTGTTCTCCAGCAAATGCATCTACATAAAACCCCTTCACTAGTTTCTCTACAAAATCTGTTTCTAGTTCTGCATTCAACAGAAAAGGTGACGCATTTTAGCCAAACACAACACGACAGAATCTGTACACGTCTAACATACCATTGTCGTCCGACAAAAATCTAAAAAAAAATCTGTCTTCCTTGTCTACGTCTACATTCAAGAACGCCTTCTCTATGTTCCCTACCCCGGAACAGCAGTAATATGTCCACTTAAACAATGGATTAAATGAAGGCCCAACGTGCAAACGGCAAACAATCGTTCAAGGACACACCGTGTTTCCCTCTCTTATCTCGCATCGTACACAAGCCTACATTTAGTAGTTGATGACTTCTTATTCTTTTCCTTATTACGGCCTGAAATGGCAAAAAGGTGTTTATCCTTCTGATCCTTCGCCTTGTATAACCCTGGTACCTTCTCTAGCTGCTCCTGTATATCTGTATAATCAACATATACCCCTTCAGCTCGGGATCTTTCCTCGGCTTCCTTACTGGCCACTGTTGTCATTCACTCGTGTCAAACTATTCTCATAGTTAGTAAGCAACTTACCATGCCCTATTTTCCATGGCAATCGAACGAATACCTTTCCCCGTTAAATGTTATGTTGTCTGTCTTCGCGCACGGTATCCTCTTCTTGCTTTATCCCTAAGGGACAGACCACAGGGCGCCCAAACTCATTACTTGTTGCTCTAGAATAGACCGATCCCGCCTTCGCATTAATTAATCACCAAACAATGGGCAGTTTCCCTATAGAATTCCAAATGTCCGAGCAACAAACTCGAAATTCGAAGATTTTTAATGTTCTTCAGCTTTTCGTGACGAAATATAAAACCCATATACTATGAGCAAACTTCTAACACTTTCCTGCAATCGGTGTATTTTCCTTGCTCTATCCAAAGTAAAATTTGGGCTTGTCCGACGTAGCAACAGTAATTAGGGAGTAGAACAATGAATGCGGGATCGGTCAATTGCTGAAACAAATGCGAACCATCTTCGAAAAATCTTGCATAAGCTATCATGATATGGGATTCTAAATTGCTGAATCAGTACGATGTCACTTACTTGTTTGCTCTAAATTAATGCTGAAACAATGCGATGTTTGATATAAGGGAAATGGTCAAACATCTGTATTGGAATGGGGCCCGGTAAGGTGGTGTATGCCGCAGCCAATCTTGGTCTAGAAAAAAATGACCATTTTTAACTGCGAATATCTCGTGCAATAATAAAGAACCTTTTTTTTTTTTTGCATACTAGACTTCGTTTAAACGCGTGTGCACTCAATTCATTAATCGGTCAAAATGGATTGCAAGCCGTCTCCAGCAAGTCGCTGCACTGTTTTTTCTCTGAAACTCCAGCTCAATTTTTTTTCAATTGTCCTATTTTTGCTGCCCAAAGAACACATTTGCTCGAATCTGCTACACTATTTTTGCAGAACAGTGGCCACGTATGTCAATAAACAAAATCTAAATGCTTTTCTTTTTGCTTTCGGATATTTCTTTGTCTATGAATAGAAATTTATTTCTCTGTGTTCAAGAACTTTTATTAAAGATAAAAGGCGCTTTAGTAATGATAATATTCAATTAAATACATAGGCCTAGTCTAAACGTCGAGCCAGCGTCGTGCCGAACCGAAATATTGGATTGAACTCGACGCTGGTGTGACTCTAGCACGACGTTTAGAGCCAATTTTTAATTCGGTTCGACCAAGCTATTGGGCTCGACATTCTCTGTCGCGCTACCCGACTGTAGCACGACTTGACTCTAAACGCCGTGCCATCGTCGCGGCCGAGTCTGATGCATAAATTATAGAATAAATTTAAAAAAGGTTTTTGCTAAGAGTCCAGCCTGGTCACGTGGCCACAGGAATCCCCAAAACGTCGCATTGCCGGCTCGACTCTGGCGCGACGTTTAGAACCGCTACCGCGCCAGCGCCGAGACAAATTAGATTCGGTTCGGCAAGACGCTGGTCGACGTTTAGACTAGGCCTAAGCCACTGTTCTTCAAATGTGGCTCTATGAGCTCAGTCGTTCTTCAGCCAAACTCTGTGCCAGAATATGTTTAAAGTTTAAAATTAATAATAATAATAATAAATATTGTTGACAGCCATAAGCGCGTTATTTCGCCATGGCTACGGGAAGAGGATGGAGTCGATTAGAGACCTGTTGCCTTGGTGACGGGAGCGGACAAGGTTGTTTTCCTGAAGTTCTTGTGTTTTGACTCTTTATACCTTACACCCAGATAAACGAGAGAAATTACAAAGGCTGCTGCCGTCAGCCAATCACAAGCATGTCCTCAGCTGCATGCTAGTCCTAGTCCCTGGCATTCTGGGCGGGTTTCCTGTGGTTAGTTTGTGACGTCACGGGAACCCTAGAGCTCGAGCGCCTACGCACATCCAGCGGTTTTCCTTTTACAGCGTACAAAGAACGCCTAGGACCAGACTGACACACCTGAATTAAATACGAAGAACATAGGAACCCCTTTGGTACTTACAGAATCAGCCAATCACAGCTGTTGAATGACAATAGATCCAATTGAAAACAAAGCACAAACCGACTAATGAGATGCAAGTTTTAATCTAAAAACGCTAGTACACTCATCTGAACGTCGCTCTATAATTTGTAAAGTCCCGACTGAACGTTACAAAAGGCTCTGATGCAATGCAAGGGTCCTTCATACCATTCCCAATTCTTACACCTTGATCCACGGCGGATTTACTCTATCAGTCACGCTCGTTTCTCTTTCCATTGGTCTTTCTAATGTGATCTACCTCATAAAACCTAGATTAAAAACTGCTGAGTTCAATAACCTCATTTCTAATGGTAGTGCTTTGGTCTAAGAGGTGTAACAGGGAAAGGGTTTCATATAGTTCACCACCCTCCACCCCTTTCTCTTGCTGAAAACCCATGGATTTGCTTCTTCTTACTGGTGGATCTAAGTAATACTGACAACCACTTTGCTCTTGTCCTTGGCACAACTAACAAATTGCTCTATGCTGTATTTCAGGTGGTTTAAGGGCGCGGATCCTTGTCGAAGTACTGGAAATGGAATTCCTTCAAATTGAACTTCTTGTCGCCGAGTTCTTTCTTCACGTATTCGCGGAGTTTGATAATTTGCTGCTGTCCAACCATGTACGAGGTGGCTTGCCCAAACGCGGATTGGTATCGAGTATTCTCAAGCCCAGCGAACGCCCCGGTCTCCCAGGCGAAGTCCTGAAGAGTTCGAGTGCTTTGTCGCGTTTGGTGCCTTTGTAGTGGTACCCCGAGTCCACGATAAGTCGTAACGCTCGCCATACCTGTATACAAACGAACATTTTTCAGTTGTTATGCGGATACAAAGAGACTGTCGAACACAGAGCTACCCGTCTAGGGGTAGGTTCATATCGAACTTAAAATTGCGATTATCGTCATTTTGGTGACATAGGTATATGACATGCGCAATAGGTCACTGGCACTAACTGGGTCACGTGACCCCAACTACTTCGTAACGAGATGTTTTGTCAAAAGCAATTCCAGAAATTCAAAGAACCAATCGATATTACTCAGAAACTGAAGTTTCAGCATAAAAGCTCTAACTTGGAGCAAATGTATTGGATTAGGTCACGTGACCCAGCAGTTAGTGCAAGTGGCCTATTGTCCCACATCTGCATATGGCTGTAGGTTGTGTGAAGCGCTCTGAAGCGCGCAATGGGCAACATATTCTACTCTTTGGATGACCTATAATGGGTAAATGGCTTTTGCGTTTCGATACCCAGGTCATCCAAGACCTTGGTTATTTGACATGCGCAAGTGTCCCACATGACTGTAGGTTGCAGTAGTTCACTTTTGCCTACGCTCTTTTAATAAGAGTGCTGCGGGTGGGGGATCAGGGGCCGTTTTTTTGCGGCTGGGGGGTCAGGAGCCGTTTTTTTTGCGGGTGGGGGTCAGGGGCCGGTTTTTTTGCGGGTGGGGTCAGGGGCCGGTTTTGTTTGGTGGTTCGCACGATTTCGGTACTTTCGCTTGGATTAACATTTTATCTTGAAATGTTCATCATTTAAACACATTGCCTCGTTTTATTTCGTTGCTTTATAGAACGAAGATATTGTGATTTAGTATAAACCAACTAATGGTCTATTACAAATCCTGCATTCTGATTGGCTGAGCTACTAATGGTCTATTAGTGATAGACCGTGCCTGGCAAAACCACCACCTTTCTTTGCAAGAAAACTTGATTTTTTCAACATAAAATAATGGCATTCATTGCCAAAACCGACCAACTAGTTGGTTTATACTAAAACAATTAGACCTCTCGTCCTCATGTGCTATGATATCAATAGACCATTCGGCCTTCGGCCTCATGGTCTATTCATCATAGCCATTCGCCTTGAGGTCTAATTGTTAATTAGTCAATCACAATTGTTAAATAGTCATGCTCGTCTTGGATGAGCAATAATGGGTAATCGAAGCGCAAAAGCAGGATATTTCGCAGTGGGGTGGGGGTCTGCGCCATTTTGTATTTGGTTTTGGATCATGTTCATTTAGTAAGGTTTGGTCGTGATTTGTTGAAAAACGACGATTTTTGTCCATTCATTGTTTGATATGATATATTCAACAGACCTGCCACTTGAGCATGCCGTACTTGTCCAGTGGTCGTTCCTTGTAGACATCTGTGTCTGAACCAATCAGAGGATTCTCCGCGTATAAGCCCCATCCCTCTCCGAACGCAGTAAAGTAGTTCATGTTATCGATCCAAGCAATCACGCCACCACAGGGATCCCGGAAATGTTCCGACAAGCCCTGAGCCTGATATAGATAGCAATATGCGTGCGCGTGTCAGTAACAGTCTGACAATTTCATCCCCTTGCATAGAAAGGCGCATTCTCGAACCCAGAGCTCCCTGGCTTGTCGCCTCGCAGGGGAGGCTCTGGTGACATCCATTTGAGGGCCTTAGCTGATTGGCTGAAATGGCGCGCACGAGTACATAAAAGTAGCTTAATCTCTCATTATAAAAACGTATCTGTCAAAATAACACTGGCATTCGTTTCCTAGTCGTCTTTTCAACCTATGCTTTCGACTTGAACGCTCTAAAAGTAATTGTGACGCATAAAACACCATTTTCCTGTGAGCATGCGTCGGTGGCTATCACCAGAGCCTTCCCCGCGAGGTGACGAGATGGGGAGATATGGGTACGAGAATGAAAAAGGCGAGATAAAGCGAGATAAGGAAACTTGTGCCAATTAGGAGCTGCAAGATAAAGCGAGATAATGTTCCGATTTTAAATTTGCTCGTGTTAGACCCGGCAGAGTTATCTTACGAACGGTAACCATCGTTCACTCTCTGTTTCGATGTGAACATTTCAATGAAACGTTGGCGGACAACCGAGCATCAAATATGTCCTCGCTAGAAAGGGAACACTGAAAAACCAGATCTTTTCGAGCACTCTCTGTTGTCTATTTATACCGGGAGCCATCATGTCCCATTGTGCTAAATCTGGCCTTGAGGGTTCCATTTCGTTCTCCACCCTCCCCTCCCTTTGCCTTGTTGTTCTCGCCATCCCCTCTAGCCATGACCTTTAGTAAATGTGTAAGTCTTATATTTTCACTTTATACTTTTACTTGTAACAACTGATGATTTTTTCCGTGTTTAAATAAAACCGTATATGTATATAAACCGTGTATGTATCCCCCTAGATTCCACATTCTATCCCCCCTAGATTCCTCGATTCCAGAGATCAGGTTCCGGATCCCAATAGCGCTATTCACTGTTGATCAACATTCCAATGTAATGCTAATGTGCCAACCGTAGATTGAATAGCGCACTTTGTTCTGCGAACCCATCGATCTCTGGTTGGCACATTAATAAAACTGGACGACGCCAGAGTAAACAGCGCTATAGCTGGATTCAGTATTCCAAAACCTCACAAAAAGTTGCATTCCGGATCCCTTACATGGGATCGAGCACAATGAGACCATTGAAAATGGTTTTTATTAAAATTACCTGTGTGTGATGCCCAGGCCTCCCCTCGTGCGCGCTCGTACTCATTTCTTCCCAGATCGGACCCGCCCACTCCGTAAAAAACGGAATGTTGTAGGTACAACTCCTCACGCAAGAAGAGCCTGCGCCTTGATAACTAGCGGAGGCTGAAGGGGTTGAAGTCCGGTCCGACTTTGATGGGACAGTTGGGAGCGGTGTTCTTGGGGCCAGTGAAATAGAAAATCTTGATTGTTTTCGGATCAAGCAAGCCAAGTGACTGAAGAAGAAAGAAAGAGACCGAGCATCTATTAGCTATTGACTCATCAAACTCGGCTAGCACTCTATTAGCTAGCCTGATTCTCATCCACTACGGTAGAGTTCGTTGGTACTTCCTACCTCCACGTCTGATCAAATTCACGGGGTGAAAAGTTCTGGATAAGAATCACGTGGGTAATATTACCAATCACAATAAGGCTTTTATTTTGTTTTCATCTGTTGAAATGGTTCCACATCCACGTGAAAATCCCGAAAAAATATTAGAAAGACAAAATTCTCGATCCCAGAGATCCCCGGCTCGTCATCTCGCGGGGAAGCTCAATCTCTCTTGTGACAGCTACCGACGCATGCTCACAAGAAAATGATGGTTTATGCCTCACAATTACTTTTAGAGCGTTCAAGTCGAAGGCATAGGTTGAAAAGACGACTAGGAAACGAATACCAGTGTTATTTTTGACAGACACGTTTTTATAAAGCGAGATTAAGCTATGTTTATGTACGCGTGCGTGCCATTTCAGCCAATCAGCGAAGGCCCTCAAATGGATGTCACCAGAGCCTCCTCTGCGAGGCGACGAGCTGGGGAGCTCTGGGTTCGATAATGGAAAGACAAGCATTTTTCGTCATGTAAAATCACGTGGTTTGAAATGGGCAATTGCATACTTAAGTAAAGAGGTCGACAATCTCGTACCCAGAGCCCGTCATCTTTTGGCCAGCGGCAAGATTCAGGGCTCTGGGGAATCGATTATTCTTGGTTTCCGGTTTGAAGGTTGTATGGAAGTTCGTTACGTTCTTGACCTACCACGCATGATCACAAATCGGATTCCCCCAGAGCCCCGAATCTTGCCGCTGGCTAAAAGATGACGGGATCTGTGTACGAGATTGAGAGGTCCATAGAAGCCTCCAAAATGGAAAACGACCTGCTGTAAATTTGCTTTTCGCAAGAAAAACAAACCTGGAATGTTTTGACTAAAACAGTTATTACTCTCCCCCTCAGAAAGGGATTCCCTGCTTGCCTAGTGCACTTATCTCTCCGAAACTTTCGACAAGGTAGAAATCCATAGTGATAGTTCCTTTAGACCCTTACTCACCTTTAGGGCCTGCGCAAACCACTTCTCTATCGCTTCCCATCGTTTCGGACAATATTTCCTGGCGTTCTTCACATTACTACACACTTTCTGAGCATTTTTGTCCGACTCATTGGCTGGGAAAGGTTCCTTGTTATAATACGAATCAGTGGAGTTGATGATCTTCGTAAACAGTCTCTTGGCTGCGTCATTATCGCTTTGTCCTGTTAATTTGCGAGCGATGCTCAAAACCTACAAGATAAAAGAGAAGAGGTTGCCATGCCATGCCAGAAGCATATACGCCAGGGTCCTCCCCCCCCCCCCCCCTCCCCCACGGGAAAGAAGCAGGCGCCGTACAAATAGCCTCGACCCCAGCCGTCTCCTCTCCCTGTCACGCTTTCGTGGCAAAGTCCGGACGTTGTCCCGCCATTTCGGTTGGAACAACGAACCGAATGGTTTGTACGATTTGATTTTTTGCATTCAATGGTACCGTGTAGCCGTAGCCTAATAATTACATAGTGCACTGAGGATTTATTTTAAGAGAAACGACATCAGTACTTCAGAAATACCAATGATTTGCTTACATCTGGATATAATTTATTCAGCATGTTGTATCCTAAGTCGTAGATCTGATCTGAAGTATGATTTGCTTACCTCTGGGTACAATTTATTCAGCATGTTGTATCCTAAGTCGTAGATCTGATCGGGAGTATGATTTGCTTACCTCTGGTACAATTTATTCAGCATGTTGTATCCTAAGTCGTAGATCTGATCCGGAGTATAGTCATTGGTTGTGACGTAGCCTACTATCATTTCATAGGATCGTTTTCCGTTCAAGGCCTCCCCTGTGGGGAGTTTCTTCGTCGTTGGCCGGTTCTTGTCTGCCATGCCGTTGACGTAGACATAAGGGAGCGGAGTGTGGCAAGACCGCTGGACACCGAACTCGGGCGCAATGCTGCATGTGCTCGTTTCGCAGATATCTGGGCCAAGAAAAACAATAGGACTTACAATGATAATAGATCTTACAATCTTGAATTCCTTTACTTTCATCTGTGCCTCATTATGGAATAAAGTACATTTAGTTCTGGTCCTGCGCGTTGAACCGTGGTCACCGACAATGTTTTTTTTTTACAAGTTTTAAGGATACGGTACACGTTCACGTGTGGTCCCGGCAAAAAATTAATAGCGCCCCCATTTGTCGCTCGGGACTTTGCCTGTGCTATTGATATTTATAATTTTTATAATTGATTTGAGAATTTGGCTATAAACTAGAAATCCAGTAGTGCATCTTCAATATCGAGCAAGGAACTGTCAGGGGCGTATAGTGCAGGAATATCGTGCAGAAAAAGTAGTAAATTGTTCATTTTGATGGAAAAAGCATGAAACTTGGCAGGATGATAGAGCGTCCAATGCTAAGCAATTCTGGATGTAGACCCACCCTTGATAATGAATACTTCCAGTTTTATAGCAGTGGAATTAATTATCCTTTAAACAAATAAAATAACGTGTTGCCTTTTGAGTTCAGACTCGAAATTTTGTATCATGACAGAGTATGCAATACCCTACAATTCTACAATACTTGACACCCCCCTGATCATGTACTTCAAGTGTACCAAGATCATCAGTGGGATTCATTATCACATAAAATCAGAAACAAAGGGCGTTGCCTTCAAGATACACGCATGGAATTCACGTGAAAATGTACCATGGTACAATGGGAAAATTCGCATGCAGACCCACGCCCGAACTCATGCACTTCCAGTTTTAACGAAATGGAATAAATAATTATCCTTTAAATTATAAGAAAATGACGCTTGCCTTTTGATTTCAGACACGAAAGTTTGCATCGTGACAGAGTATTCAATACCCTACACAAAACGCTTGACCAAATAGATATGCTAAGCTGGCGCGGGTTGTTCAATGGTGGATTAAATTTAAACCATGTTTAGTTCTGAACAAAAACCATCGAGTCATCATGGTAATTAATCCTGGATTAGTGCTAAACCACTATCGAGCAACTGAACCCACTGGTAAGCTCCATAGAGATGTATTTCAGCAACGATTTGATGGTCCTCGGGCATGAGGGACACAGCCAGTGATGAAACTGTCTCTACTGTAAGAAATATAAATCCACTGGGAAAGATGCATATGAAAACTTCATTAATAGTCGCATTAACAAGAAAGAGAAGTCTTTGTTTGACCCGATAAAGTGGAGTCTATTTGGTCAAGCGTTGTTACAAAAATATAATGCGTTTCTATATGTTACTATTTTTTGTGCTGCAATCATGCTGTGATTTATTCCATCCCCTGATACTGTAAGTATATGACTGGGGGTCTTGATCATGAATAGCAAAACATGCAATAATGCATAACTCTTAACATACAGATTTGACCCTGACATGAAAGCCCAACACCGCTTTAAAGTCTAATTAATGCCACTTCGATAAAACTGGAAGTGCATGTGTCAGGGCGTGGGTCTACATGCAAAATTGTCCATTGCACCATGGTCCATCTTAACGTGAATTTACATGCGTGTATCTTGAAGGCAACGCCCTCTGTTACTGATTTTATGTGATAATAAATTCAATATTGGTACACTGGAAGCACATGATCAGGGGGGTGTTACGTATTGTAGAGTTGTAAGGTATTTTAATACCCTGACACGAAACAAAATACCGTGTCTGAAGAGAGAAGGCACACGCCAGTTTGTTAAGTTTAAAGGATAATTAATTCCACTTCGATAAAACTGGAAGTGCATGAGTTAAGGCGTGGGTCTACATGCGAATTTGCCTATTGCACCATGGTCCATTTTTACACGAATGTACATGCGTGTATCTTGAAGGCAACGCCCTCTGTTACTAATTTTATGTATAATGAATTCCATATTGGAACTCTGGAAGTACATGATCAGGGGGTGCTACGTATTGTAGAATTGTAGGGTATTGAATACTCTGTCATGATACAAAATTTCGTGTCTGAACTCAAAAGGTAACACGTCATTTTATTAGTTTAAATGATAATTAATTCCACTGCTAGAAAACTGGAAGTATACTTATCGAGGGTGGGTCTACATCCAGAATTGCTCGGCATGGGACGCTCTATCACTAGGCACAGACAGATTCTGCTCGGCAACTTTTGAGCAACTTTTTCAATTTTGAGCAACTTTTTCGATTCTGAGCAACTTTTTCGATTTTACGTTATTTCCGAGAAAATTTTTACAAAAATGGCAACTTGTGATGCATTTTGCCATTTCAAATCAACACAGAACGAAAAATCTGCAGTGCTAAAAGCACTTTTTTCACATTGGGTTCTCTGTGGTGTATCTTCCGTATATGGATGCCTTGTTGGGTATGCGGAAAGCAAAATATGGCGGGAAGCCGAAGCCATGCAAGAAAGTGAAGACCCTATTCAAATTGCTAGAGAAAACGGGGCAAAGATACGGAACCTGAAAGGGATTTCTATAAGGGAGCCTCTTATTTGTTATTTTTCTTTCAAAAATAGTAGCAGCTATTATTGTATGAGTTTGATGGTGTTTAGAATAATTGCTTGATCTTTGAAGCTGTTGAGTTGAGAACCTGATTTTTGATCATTTTTTTTAATAAAACAGGCGACAAGTGTGAAGAAATGCTTTTTGGGGAGCAACTTTTTATGTTGTGTGAGCAACTTTTTCGAATTTGAGCAACTTTTGGGCAACTTTTGAGGGTATTTTGGGGCAACTTTTGAAGAATTTTTGAGCAGAATCTGTCTGTGCCTATCTATCACCCTGCCAAGTTTCATGCTTTTTCCATCAAAATGAACAATTTTTCACCAAATTCCTGCACTAGTAGCTAGTCTGAAAGACAACATCGTCAGAAAAACATCAGAAAAAGTATTAATGTCACATGCAATGGCTCTTGCAACTTGCCTCGCAATGGATTGCAATGGCTCTTGCAACTTGCCTCGCAATGGATTGCGAGACAAGTTGCAGAAAACATTGCACCGTGTAACTCCACCTTAACAAAGTGAAAAGTTTAGTACGCAGTTTAGTACTTTGCGTATTGGTAGCTACGCTCCTGGCTGCAAAATGGCTTTTTGGAATCAGCAGATGACAGGAAAAAAAGGGTGTCTCATTTCATCGATAACTTTTTTCATTTAAAGGCCCATCACCAACCGGGAGCCTTTGCGCCCCGTTTTCTTTTGTTTTCAAATTGATCCTTTGTTTTTCGGGTGCTCTGATTGGCTAAGAGTCCGCAAAGGCTGTTGATTGGTGCTGGGCCTTTAAGAAATATTTTCGGTCGACTAAATGGAACACACTTTACTTGGGTCTATCAGGGCGAACATCTCTATAATTATTTTCATCAAGTAAAACTTTCCTGGGACTTTCCCTTGCCGAGAGTTTGAGGAAAGCCATTTGGTGATTACCGCTTTAATCTCAGTGTTGTCCCTAGTTATGTAGGTTTCTGCTTTCTTTCGCGAATTCCTCGTTTGGGACTCCCGGTGGTAATCGGACAACAGGTAACCCGAGGAGGAAATGCGTAACAATGGTTTGGGTTTTAGACGCTAATGAGGCAATCTTGTGTGATATTAAAAGAGCACATCGATAACTACCTGAATAACTCATTGATCGGTGTCCCCACGTAGTTAAGAATGAAAGTTCTCAGTGATTCGTTGACTGGTGTCCCGTATTTAGATGCCCATAGATTCGCTTCTTTGGTGTTATTTATGAGGCTGGAGAGGAAAGCAGGGTGAAGAAGCCCGGACATGTAGTGCTCTTTGAAATGCCTGGAAATTGAGAAAGTGTAAAACACATGAGGGCTAGCTGCTCCAACTGACAGTTTCCCAATTTCGTATCCAGAGCTCCCCTCTCCCAATAGTCCAGTTTCGAATTCTCTACTCTACCGCTGAATATCGACGGCGTATGAATATAGTGGGAGCATCAATTTGAAGTCGAAAACGTTATGAATACCAACGTGAAACCAGTGAAGCTTGAATTGAGACAATAGACAAACTTTAGAAAATTTTTCGAACTCGTTAGTATTCATAACTTTTTGTCGGCTTCAAATTGAGGCTCCAACTGATCAATTTGAAGTCGAAAAAGTTATGAATACCAACGCGAAACTAATGAATCTTGAATTGAGACAATAGACAAACTTTAGAAAACTTTTCGAACTCGTTAGTATTCATAACTTTTTGTCGGCTTCAAATTGAGGCTCCAACTGATCAATTTGAAGTCGAAAAAGTTATGAATACCAACGTGAAACTAATGAATCTTGAATTGAGACAATAGACAAACTTTAGAAAACTTTTCGAACTCGTTAGTATTCATAACTTTTTGTCGGCTTCAAATTGAGGCTCCAACTGTATTTAATGCGTCGTTGATGCCTATTCAGCGGTAGTGGTAGTGTACCATATATGAAGGATCTACCAGAATTCGGAACTGGACAATTGCACCTCGCAGGGTAACTGTGGCGAGAGCCATTTGCTGAGACTTTGCTGAGTGGCTAAATCCAGATTTATCTGTACACGTCATACCCGGACACATACCTTTTACTCCATCAAATGCGATGTTCCTATAGGAATCCGTCAGTCCATCAATTCCTGCTTTGCATTCCTCTATAGATCGTACCATTCCTGCTTTTACTCCATAACGCAGGTTCTCTATGTACTGAGTGAAACTGGTTTTGATTTCGGCCAGTTTATCACGTACGACTTCCATGTCCTTTGTGGTGTTTGGTCTGAAGTAGCGCAAATTTACAGCGGCATAATGGCCGACAGTACAAATTGGCTGCCACGCGCACCACAGATTTGGACCGAGCATGTAGTCACCTGTAGCAAGACCAAGTGTCAAACAATGAATTTTCGTTTTTAGAGAAGAAGGGAAGGGGGGAAGGGGGGAAGGGGGGAAGGGGGGAAGGGGGGAAGGGGGAAGGGGGGAAGGGCCTACCTGCATAGTAGTTGGTATCATAAGGATGACCAAACATGTACTTGACAGAGAATATAGCCTGTGACAATGCTTTCGCTTCTCTAGGTTTTAACTTCATACGATCAACTTTAAGATCTTCAGCTTTCTTTAGAAGTTCCATGCACTTGTCAGTTATTCTCTTTTTGTTTGCAGGCGTAGGGTCATGTGCCTTGTAGGTTTTTCTTATCTCCTCTACCGTCACGGGGCGTTTGTTGCCGATCGCGTAAGGAAACAGTTTGTAGTACTCTTCCTTAAGCTCTTCCAGAAAGGTGTACAGTCCGCTGGACTTCATCTCTTCCGATGGCTCACACATGTTCGTCTGGGCTTTTGCTGAAATTCGAAATATTGAAAATTTAATAGTAGTGTTGACTTCACTTTTACTAGCGTCGACGTCATAATATTTTTAACATCATGTTTACAAATTCCTTGTTTGCTGAACGACATGACAGATGTACATAGTGGCAGACAGACAAAATAGACAAACAGTTGGACGGACAGACAAGAATAAACTTTGCGATAGAAAGAGTAGGCTCGGTTTCCAGCCTTGGCGTTTGGAGGTGAGCCGCGCTCCTCGAGGATTCGTTAGAAACGACACCAACTACGGCTGGAAACCGAGCGTACAGAAAGAGAGACAAACAGAAAACAGAAGGAAAACGGACGGGCGGACGGAGAAACAGAGTGACACACAGAGAGACAGACAGGAAAACGGACGGGCGGAGACGGAGAAACAAACCGACGGCGACAGACCGACCGACCGACAGACAGAGGTCTCACCTTTGCCATCAGATGCATCACACTGAGGTGTCCTTGACATCAGACTATTCCGACAATAAGCATGATGAGCCCAAACACAAACAGCACCATCACAATAATGAGAAGGAGACGTCGCTTGGATATTCTGCCTTTCGGTTTGTCTTCGAACTTCACATCAGGTAAAACGCTGTGGAATAAGAGGATCCGTCAGTTTCCCGTAGCTACAAAGGCTATCGAACAAACGACATTATCATAAGGCATATTTTAAAATAACTAAGATAGTACGCGCGCTCTCATTGGTCGACAGGTGTGTTTGCATGACTGAGTATGTAAACATGGTTGTGACGTCACGCCCGGGACGATGTTTTTGCCTTCTTTTTTTCGACAAAAATATATCCAAACATTTGAAACAATGAAATCGTGAAAGCAGAGTGCTGTTTTCCTTTTTTTGCTATCATTTGTGGTCCTATTCTTTAACCACGAGTTCAAAGAAGTCAAAGTCAAAACCCAAGGCGAGTGAATTTTCGCGATTTTCAATATTCCGATATTTTTGTCCTCCGACATCCTCTTCCCACTTTTTAAAAGGTTAAAGCTCGCACTAAGAACACATCAATTAAGTTAATATGAGTAATATGAGACTTTCGGCGAATCGGCTAGCCAAAAAAAGAACAACGACCAAATTACAATTTATTTCATTACTTTCCTATTGAATTATTTGAAAATGATGATCTTTTACAAACCGAGTAAGTAAAAAATCGTTTGCCAGCAAGTTAACAAGAGTTGAAAAATCCCCATAAAATTCTTGTAAGAAACTTACCGACGATCGGCGAACACCGACGAAACTGTTGACTTGAGTTGCTTCAAAAATTCAATACGAGTGACAGTTCACGGACATTCATGTCAGCAACAATTGAAGTGCCCATGGTATCATTCCAGTCTGGTATATATTCAACCTTTTGCTTGATTCGAAGATTGAAACCAGAGCAGCCAGCTTTTTCGATGCCGAATTCGCCTTCCAAAACTCGGTAAAAGCCAAGCCAAGTTCTCAAATCGATCGGAGCAAGACCATCAGGCACTACAGGCTGACCTAAACAGCTTGACGAAATGGGCATCTGATTGGCAGATGAGCTATGTAACGGAATGTTATCTTCTCCACGTTACTAATAAGCGCAAGTCGTCTGAGTGTACGTACTACGCTGCGTCCGATGCCCTGTCACAAACCCCAATGCGACTACAACCCAATGCGCTCCGCAATGCGGGGGACCATTGCACCAAGATCACCTCCAAAGCCTGCATGCTGCATAGGCGCACCCTGAGACCTTGATCAAGAGAGGTCAAGGAGAGCGTACCTAGCGTTACCTTCGCTGGAGTATGCGTCCTCCTCCACATACAGACTCTGATGTGAATCGCCTAGAACAAGTACAGAAAAATGCCGCTCGATTCGTGTGCCGTGACTATAAACTAACTACAAGCACTTCCCAGTTAATGAAAACTTTTGGTTGGGATACCCTTGAATCCAGACGTCTAGTTAATCAGTCCACACTATTGTATAAGTTCCACAATGAGCTCATCCACTGCCGACCACCAGAAGATTTGACTCCTACCCAGAACACTAGAAGCACTCGAAGACATTCAGACCTACCACCAGTTACAGGCTAATATATTGGCCTATAACTACTCATTCTTCCAAGAACTATTCGTACATGGAACTCCTTCCTGCTGACGTTGTGAGCGCTGCATACCTGCCATCATTCAAATCGGCTCTTACACCTGCTATAAGAGCGCTCAAGGTGCTCAGCCACCTTCGCAGGCTGTAGAACACCCGCTGTCTGTCCCTCCCGTAATTAGAGTAATCTACAGCCGATTGCGTTTGACTGTTTAACCCTAACAGTTCGCACGTTATGTTTGAACGTTGGAACGTTGCGTTTCTACGATGAAACGAGACGTTTCTATGGAGGACCAAACGTTTTGTCCTCTCTGATTGGTCAGTGAAAAGTAACATGGCGGTTGCCCTTGGAAACGTCTCCCTTTTTGTCTCACAACGCAACTTTCAAACGTTCAAACGTAACGTGCGAACGTTTTCTCTCGCCTGCCCTTCGCAAAACTTGCAGTCAACTGAGTGAAAAACTTGAACACATGCGATAACACGCCCTCTGATTGGCCCATTCAGGCCGTCGCGCGGTAAGGAGAATTTATATATTCACACAAGATGCCTTGTCCGCGCCGTAACGATATTGTGCCGTGTCGCAGTTTGATTGGCTAATCTGTCATTTCACGTCATGTGATTGGCTGAATGTTCACGAGAAGAGGAGGTTGCGTGCCGTGCCGTGACCCAATGCGTGACTTTTCAGAGTCATACAAAATCTGCTCTAACAAGTGAACGGCTCTAGTCCTGTGCTAAGTGTAACGAGCTGCCCTGCATTCTAGGACTCTTCTTCGGATACTGCCCCCCCCCCCCCCCCCCCCCCCCCGTTTCAAGTATATTTTTTTGACGATTTTTTTACCAAAAGCTACTATCAGGATTCTGAATTCCAGCTCTTGGATTCCGGATCGAGCGCCTGGATCCAAGATTCCATCCCACTGGACTCCAGATTCCAAACTGTCTGGGGTTGATTTTGGATTCCAGTGACCTTTGGATTCTGGATTCCTGAGACCGTATATTCCGGATTCCTATAGCTGGATTCCGGATTCTAAAGCACTCAAAAAGGTTGGTTTCCGGATTCCCTGCGTGGGGCAACGCATTTAATCATCAAAAATGTTGACAGTTGGAAAAACATCTTCATTGACCAAGACGTCTGGGCAGCATAATGAGAGCTAAGGACTAAATATAAATGTCGCACATTTCCGTTTGATGTAGAGACGCCAATAATCTTACGGATTAAAATCCAGAACTTCTATATATATGTTGCATAGTTCAGTTGTGACTCACAATTCCCACACTCCCAGAGCAATAAATCATCATAGTTCATACTCCTACAACATCGGGGGTGGAAGCTGAATAATGAATAACGGGTGCTGCGAACAACTGAAAAATAATCATTGCGTCGAAAAGGCGAAGAATAATGAAAAGGTTCTAAATTAAATTTAATAAATAATAACAGTTTTCACGCTTAAGTGAACAACGAATAACGCCTAAAAAATAATGATAATGAAAATTGAAGAAAAATGCCAATAATACAGAATCAGGGTCCAATTATTCAGCTTTCACCTCCCGATACAGCAATCATAGTGTCATGTCCAAGCTGCACTGCAGGTCGTCAAAGGCAAAATTGGCCACTGTCATGCGATTGCAGCTTATTAGTGTAAAACCATAATGTAAACTGAGTCTTGTTGCAAAGTTGCATGTTTAGGAATGTCGTTATCAGTCTAAGAGATTGTAAACAAAAACGAAGCGAAATGGTAGGCGCCGTAAAGAATGTACGACAAGCTGAACTTAGCCTCTAAGTCGGCTCCCCTGTGGTGTGTCTTAGGAATTCCGAAACCCGAAACAAACTTTTCCGAACAACTGCACAGGAGAGTCGACTAGCAGGCTACAGCTAAACTCTTTCTTTGCACTGATTCTCTGCATGTTTTGACAATAATTAGTGGTGTGACGCACTGAATTATTTTCACCCACCTAACACTCCCGGTTGTGCCTTTCTTCAACAAAGCCCCTTGCGTTCCATCGTCGCCTTCTTCCGACCCATAATCGCCTTCTTTCTTTTTTTCGCCGTCCATCCTACGGCATATAACTCTCGCTATCCTGTACTGCTTAAATTAACAGCCTGTTATTCTGGTTTCAACGGACGCGTGTTGACCTCAAGTTTATCAAGTTCGTGAAAGTTTGACAACTTTTCGCGTCGTGTCCAATCAAGGGCCCGTGTATTCAGGTTTTTGAGTCTGTTTGGCCACGGTGTTTAAACTAGACAATAACAAATCACGCTTGGAATTTGAAGAAGTGACTGTTCCTTGATTTGAAGGCGCCTGCGATATAACTTCACAATTACTCATGCAAACTGCGAGCTTCATATAACAAGACTTCAAAGTCCCCTTTGAAATGCTCAACACTTGAATGGTTTCCGACTCGCATTAGCATATTTAACTTTGTACCTTTGCTAAAACGACATTCATGCCAATAAAATGTTGAAGATATTGCATACCTTCTGACTATTATGATTGAACACCATTTATCTCGGTATATATGGCTCTGCAGATATTCCATTTTATTTTGGATAAATATTCACACAGAGCGAGCCTCTGTAGAAATCACGGCTCATAACGGAACCCGTTGAATATAATAAAAGTAATTCTGGAATCAAAGCCATGCTATTGGCAACTCGTAGATATGGAAATATTGTCCAGTTAACCAGTAACAAGGTCTGGATTGTGGGGTCCCCAATGTCAAATGAACATTTGACTGGTAGCAGACGACAAAATCATTTCATCACCAGAAATTTAGGACATCCGTGAGTGGTCAGCGGTTTCACCCATGAGCGCCTTCGCGAATTCAAGATGGCGGCCGACCGGGTCTCAACGTGAGGACGCCGCTCAGTTGGATTTTTCAAGGATATATTGGCTTTAGAATTACTAGAATTAACTAATTATTAAAATAATTTTAAAATATTACAAAAAAAATGAAAAAATAAAAAACTAAAAAAATTGAAAAAAATTGAAAAAATCATCATAAATGAAAATCCCATAAAATTCTAAGTTCTCTACATTTTTCTTTTTTCTTCTTCTTCTTTATTTTCTCTTCTAAACAAGGCTTTCAGTGATTCTAAGCTAAAAATGGGGGAAACCGCTGGCGTTCCCGCGCAATTCGCGGTCTCGCACACAGCCTTCGCGAGAACGTCAAAATGATGGGCTTATTTGGGGCATTTGAGGACATAAAATCTAGCTTTGTCTATGTCCCTAACTATATTAGGGCCTGTTGTTCAACATGGCGACCAAAACGAGCTTCGGTGGACAGTTTTTACGTGTGTTTTCGCCTCCGAATTCGACCGAGTTTTGAAGATTTAGCGAGGCAAGATGGCTGAATTTCAAGGAGATTACAGCTACTGCAAAGCACAAATCTTATTAGACACCATTTGATCAATTTTATTGCCAAAAACGATGTCATTGAGAGAAAGTACAGGCCTTGTGGAAGTCGACTTCACTTGAAACTACTTCGATCGGGTAAGATTCTGGTTTTCCTTACGAGTTATAAACTATATATTTTTATTTTGCGCTCGCAAAATAGTGTAGATGTATGGAGTTTAGGCCGTGTTCGTTCAATTTCTATTAGACACCATTAAATCAACTCTACAATAATTTATTTTAGCGTTAGATTGTTGCTATAATAATGTTTTTTACGAGGCCGGTTGAAAGAAATTGATTCATCGCTAACAGCGCGAGAAAATCTAAGTTTTGTAGTTTTAGTCCATATGTTTTCTGTATTGAATGTGACACTCACTCAAACATCTGAGCCGCTGATTTATTATTCAAAATGGCGGACGTGTCCTAAATTTCTGGTGATGTGTCAGTTAGCTTGTCAGTCAAATAAGCAGAGATTGTGGCCTTTTTTGTCGGTTATATTTTATAGCTTTGTCAGTTGTCTGCAGACTCTATTGTAAGGTAGCTCGCGGCAGTTTTGTAAATGTTTTGTTGTGGGTGCTTCCGATGAGCTGATTACAATCCCATTGTCGACCATACCAAGACCAAGTCCATACATATGATAGATGAAACTTTGTCATGGCATAGATGTCGCGAAGATGGGAAGCGCTCTGTCAGTGCAATGGCGCTGACTTGGCTATTTTTTATTCCATATTTACCAGAATAGATGAATAAGAAAAATAAGGAAAAAGAGAACCAGGATTACGGCTGATGAAGGACAGAATTAAATGTCCGAAACGTTGGCCGCTTATTTCTTATCCATCGACCTAAACAAGAAGACGGAGTATAACTGTTTTGAAGCCTTGAATAGCCGTCTTCCCGTTATTCAATATTAAGAGACAGTTTTCAAATAAGTAACGCACTCGAAGTTTTCGACAGCAAATTTATTACCATTTGCCGAATACAGCTGGGAGGGTTAGCCAACACGTACATGACGGATTGTGAAAAAAAACTGGTTCGGTTCATTTGTCTCGGGCGTTTCAACTGTCTTTTTGAAGAAATCAAGATAATTAATTGGGCTTTCACGTCTATTTATTGACTATATGACTTATAGCGACAGCTATGATTATGGTTATTTTGGTGATTAGGCAATCTTGGTGACCATCGTTGGAATGTAGTCGTTGAATTTGCAAGACAAATTGTTTTCTTTCTAACTATTTCCATTACAGTATGGCAACTTATGGGTACGATAAAGAGTTCATGTTGAGAACCTTCAGGGTCGAAGGGCCCTGACAAGTCATGGCAGCGGTTGGGTCAAAAAGTCTCACTTCTAGCGACCACAGTTGGAATATTATCGCTGAACATTTTGAATTCTCCATCATGTCTTCTTCTCTTCTTCTTCATGATGATCCTACTTCCTTCAACGATGAAGATTCTGGTTGGTATGAGTGCGATGTGCAGGTGCCAAATTAATGAAACTGTGTGATGTGCAAGTGGGTTAAAATAATGTGGTGGAATGTCAGTTTGGCATCCCTGATGAAGGCGTCCAGGATCCTAGGGGTCGGTTCCAGTTCCGGATTGTTCTCGGGATGTAGAGTTCGTGCGCGAAGATGGAATTTCATAACCGAAGGAGACTGTTCGTCCCTAGAAGGTCTGGGGCCTCCATGTCAACTAGATCAGATAGTACCTTGTAGAGCATGGAGATCCTTATCACTTCCCGTCTGGTTTCTAAAGACTCCCAACCGAGCTAGGCTAGCATGTCCCTCTACACTAGCGGTGAAGCCATAACGATTTGGTGTAAACTTTGCCCCTCGGCGTTGGACCATCTCCATCTGTGATCCGGGTTCGACCCCTGCTGGGACAGAGGAAATTTTCTTTCTGTTCTGGTCTCAGTCGAAATTGGTTCATATTGTGGGTTGAACGTTGTTCTACTGTGTTTCACGTCTTTCGGATGAGACAATAAACCGAGGTCCCGTCTCGCCTTTCTACTCTGCTCAGTTTCAGGGGGGACGTTAAAGAACCACTGGGGACGTAATAAACCCTCTGGCAGTGACCGCTTGGCTGCCAGTGGCGCCGTTGGGGCCCAGCGCAATTCAGCTTTCGAGCTGCAAGTCTGGGAGTCGGTCTCACACAATTACATTTACATCTTGTGCTTGTGAGTCTTACCTTGTTTGCAGGGATCCCAAACAGAGCAGGCGTACTCCAATGTTGGTCCCACTAGTGAGAAATATGTTGGGTTTCTACTGTAGCCGAGCTGATTCTGAAGTTACTTCTAAGGAAACCCAAGGTTAGCTTTATTCGTGATGGTATAATGTTTCCTCCAATATAGTAGATATACATGCTGTGGTAAGAAATTATGTTAACACATCCAAGGCGAGCTGGATCAATACAACGCGTTTCAAATTGTCTAGAAGTCCGACGTTCTGCATCTGGGTCATCATGGTTGCCGAGAAAACGAAAACAGTCCGTGGAACTATAACTTGGCCATAAAACATTAATAAAGCAGTTGTTGAAAAGCCGTTCCTAGAACCACGTCTTGTCTAGAAGGATAACTTCAGTATTGCTATGAAACTAAAACCAAAAACACAACCAGACAGAGAACTTTGAATGTAGTATTAATGGGTATCAAATTTACTATAGCTTTTTCACGGGCGGCTTTTCGGCGGTGCTAGCTTTCTTCTGTGGTGCAGTTGCTTCTTTAGTTGTTTGGTTTAAAAGTTGCCCAAGTTTGCTTGTCTGCATAAATGGATAGTCCATTATGAGTTCCTGAACTAGAAAATACAACATCCCCAAGTAAGCCAGGAAGACCAGAAGTTGCTCCAGCCATGTGATGTCCACATTTAGTAAAGGAATAATCATGTTTACTTCTACCTTGCGATGCCGCCGAAGTTTCTGTGCTCGCTTTTTGCTTGAATTTGAATTATCATGAGTTGGCTTTCGACTGCGGCAAAATAAGTAAGAGCTGGTGGCCTCTTGTCAAAAACGGTAAACACGGTAAATAATTGATGTTTAAATTTACAAAACTTAAAGAAAAATATGTTTAGGTCTTTATGCAATAATAATGAGCTCCAGAGCGTACCATGGATGCATAATTGAGTAGCGTTTTTTGCATAGGCACGAAAAATCTTACGTGAAAACATAAGAATCTCTGTTATAGATACATTTATTTTGTGCATCCCAACCTGGCATTTTCCAAATTGTTAGTAGCACATCCTGAAACAGATTTTATAATTATAAAATACATAATAATACATAGTAAATAATACATAAAAAGGAAAGAAAACATCCTTTCCAAGTTTCCTCGTTTATTGTCACATTATTGAAGAAAGATGTTCGGGTTTTTGTAAAACACCGTGTTCACGAAATTTATACGGCAAATGTTTATTGGCAACTGGCCAATTTTTACAGTTCCTCATAAACAATTACACAGGAGCCCATCAACAGGAGCCTCCATCTCACTCCACTAGGACTAGCAAAATGCACAGAAGTAGAAGAACCTTTTTAGACTGGATTTTTGGATTCAAACGGGAAATTTGTACTTTGAGAGTGAGGATGTTATGTTGGGTTCTACGCGTGCAGTGAATGCGATGGGCGGTGTTGATTTCAGCGTTCTTTCTTTTGAGAGAGGGGACATAATTAAATAACCTGACAAACCTGCCAACTCTCCAGGTTTTTCTGAGAGTCTCCAGGTTCTTTTCATCAAATTCCCCAATCTCCAAGCATCAAATCCGTTTCCGGATTTTTCAACATATTCTATGATTCATAGTCAGGCACAAAAAGTCAACAGAGTTCCACGTCATCGTCAAATATTCGGGGTTCGGAGGAAAGGTTTCGGAAAAGACTCGAGGAAACGAGATGGTTCCGACGAATTCTCCAGATTTCAGAACTGCTGGGGTTGACCGGTGTGAACCCATGGCATTTGTTTTTTGGAAATTAAAAATCTACCTAAAATAGATTCATTTACTCTTGTGCTTCGGACGTCGCGAACCTAAGTCAGCGAAATGCAGAGAAAAGAGGCCTGTGCTAGCAGGGAAGCTTCGGACACCATCAATTAGGTGATGGAGGCTCCTGATGTTGCTCGTCTTTCTCATGCTGACGAGTAAATAAAAATACTGTGGTTGACTAGTCGTTTCACACAAACATAATAATTTAATGGCTAGCAAAATAAGTTAATAATATTAATTACATTAGTAACACTACCACAGCCTGTCTATGATGACATAGTCTCCTCCGCAGGCATTTCTATAGCAAAGGAAATATAGGGAAATCGGGAGTAATTTGCCTGTGTTGTGAGCAGGAAGACTGGGGAGAGAAGAGGACAAAGTCTCCTTTTTCTCTTTTTTCCTCCTCCCCACCCATTTTTCTCGTTTGCTCACTACAGGAAGCCTGCGAAGGAGGCTAATGCTGACACACTATTTGATCTTCATTGCCTGCTCATGCAAAAGGTACACGACACTACCTCCTTGCACTCACTTGGTAATATCATTAGCTTTGTTTATATATAAATAAATTTCATTGGACAATTTGATGAAATTCGATTGTTCATTTTAAGGCAGATGAGCAACTGAAGTGAGCAAACGCTGAAGGAATGAAAGTGAGTACCATCATTTGAAGACGAATAAATTACCAACTTTACTCTTTGGTTACCCTTGAAAGCAGTCGTCTAAAACAGCTCCCTCTGTCATCTTCTCTCCGAGTGTTTCAAAGACACCCTGAAAGTTTAATTCATTTCAGAGGCATTAACACATTTGGTTGACTGGCAGTTTGGTGGAGAACCCTTCCCCACAACCCTTCCGTCCCATTCAACTGATTCTTTCGTCACACCCTTTAAACTGCCATCGTTGCTAGGCAACCGACATGTGCTCATGCGGCTTCTTGTATGGCGGGAAAGAAGAAAACTAGGAAAAGGTGTGAAAGTGATTGACAGAGATCGACTAAGGTAGTGTCCACACTATCATCCGTTTTCAAAAACTTCCTTGTTTCAAAAAGATAACGTCGACACTTCTCTGTTTTCGAGCGTCCCCTTTGCTTACGCTAACCGATATTGAAACTTCGAAACCTTCGTCTTCGGTGTTTTGTAGTTTCAATAAGGAGTCGATTGAAGATGAGTACACCAAGCACAGGGAATTTCTGCAGAAACCCATCCATGGGAAAAGCTGAATTTCCCATGGTAGAGGAATATGAAGTGTTCGTATTTCCCATGGCTATCCATGTGAATTCCGAAAACTTCCCATGTGTGTGCCTTGGGAAATTAAGCTTTTCCTTATGGATGCTTTTTTGTGAAAAATAGTCATGCTTACTTGAGTGACTTGTGCCTTTCTTTCTCGTAGGGTGTTTCTGCTACCTCACGCTCATACGAAACCAACGCAAGATCTGAAAAAAAGAAGATCCAATTTAGTGTCCAATTTATACTTTTTCTAACAAAAGGACATGATATAAGCTGGATCCTAATCCCGCATTCCAGCTTGTGACGGTATATTTCTTTAGCATGTACGCTCGCCAATAAGGCCCGTGTGTATACCAAGATGAGGGCGCGTGGGATACTCCAATATACACCACTCAAAAGCAATGTATGACTAGAATGTCACTCGCCTATAAGGCCCGTGCGTATGCCAAGATGAGGGCACGTGGGATATTCTATGGTATACCACTTAAAAGCATTGTATAACTAGTGTATTCGCTACTTACTGTCCTCTGAAAAAACAGGTACGGTCATCAGGTAGTTGAGAACTAATCTGTTCCTTTCGTATTTACACTGCAAGAAGATACGACACAAAACAGAGTCCAAATCAGAAAGGACATGCATCTTTGCCCCTTCCTCCACCCCTTACATCCCTAAGAACATAGCATGGGGTGAAATCATAAAAAAAAACAGATTTTCCTTCATGTTTCCTTAAGTCTAAAAAGGAAAGCAATAAGGAATGTCACTGTTTTAAAAATGTTTTTTGTTCGCGATTTTTGAATGGCTTCCCGATCGTGTGCTAGTCAAAACATATATGTTTTCTAGTGAATCTTGAAAAGATATAAAAATATTTAACACTCATTACATATTTTTTTCATGTCTGGAGGACATTTTACCCGTTTCCCTTTTTTTCGCGCCCCCCGTAAAATGTTCGCCCGTATAACATGAAAAATACATCTAATAAGATATAATGATTGTATTCGAACATGCGGAGCTCAATAAATTGTAACCTGCGGGCCGACTCTCCAGTGTTTTTTTTTCGGATATTTTGGGGTTCAGGATACCTGTGTGGCGCAAACAATTTTGTGCCACACAGGTATCCTGAACCCCAAAATATCCGAAAAACCCACAGGCTAAACAAACTGAATAAAAGGTAGCGAGGCAGAGCACGATTACGGCGTTACGCTCGTAAAACGCCTACTTCACATTGCTACGTGACCCGCACACTCCCTATGGCGAATTTTCTAGAAAAGGAATCTAAACATTTAGGAATTAAACACGACAACTTACTGTTGTTTCCTTCCATGAGACAAACTCTGTAATTAGTTTAGAAAGCTGCCAGAATTTCTACAGGAAAAGAAGACAGAGCGATTATAGCGTAATGCGTATTTACAAACAATCACTCAGAGATTTCCGGGTTTGTTTGTATGCTCACAGGCTAAAAGGAAATTCTATGGTTGTTTGTCTCCATGAAAGAGTGGTTTTAAATGCAATTAAGGTTACTTAATGCACCTACGCGGCGCGACAACCCGACAGCCCTGTACAGATCTTACGTCAATTTAAGTAAACTCCAGAAACCCGTCCGGCAACTCGACGAACCCGAGATGAACATGGTAGATTATGGTAATTTACGTGCTGATGAATCGTAACTTGATAAAAGTATATACCCACCTCGAAATTGATATATCCATTTTTAAGTCTGAAGGAGAGAAAAGAAAAACAGATATTTAACAGGTAGTGCGCGGGAAACAGCTATCGGATAACCTCTGATGGGAGATGCCAAGCGGAGATGCCCCCCCCCCCCCCCTTCGTCGGCCTATTATTCTTAGCCTATGCGCCAAGACCGAAAAGCAGTAAGGGTAGCAACAAAACGTCCTAGTTTGATAATACCTCACTGGTCTGGTTGCCAAATTCTACAAAACACAGCTTTTTTGAAGCTAGTGAACCGACTCAAGACCTCCTACCCAGACAACTTTGAAGTCTGGGCGTGTGCGGCGCAACTTTTTTGAAATAGCTGTAAGTCTGCCATGTCTACTTTGCAAGGATTCCTACCTGCTGCTTACATCTTACCTGTTTGAATTTCCTTCATTTAAGAAGTAGACATCTTTTATGAAGAGCCCGAAGAAAGGTATCACATACTCGTTCTGCCAATCAATGCAAAGTAAGTATCAGTATCACAGAACATCAAACAAACGAGTAGCATGTCTTTAGAGAAGCACGATTGGCTCAGTGTTACGGCGCTTTCACCGCTGTGTTCCAGGTTCGACTCCTGGCCGGGACAAAGGAAATTTTCTTTCTGTTCGGGTCTCGGTCGAAACTGGTTCATATTGTGGGTTGAACTTTGTTCTACTGTGTTTCACGCCTCTCGGATGAGACAATAAACCGAGGTCCCGTCTCGCCTTTCTACTCTACTTAGTTTCAGGGGGGACGTAAAAGATCCACTGGGGACGGCAGTGACCACCTTCAGTGTCTGTGCTTAGGACCGCTGCTAGTGGCACCGTTGGGACCAAGGGCAATTCAAATGCAAGCTTGGGGAGTCGGTCGCAAACATTTATTTCTATTTTATGTCAAACGAAAGCGAAACTGTCGATAGAGCAGATTTCAGATGAATGTCGAAAAACTGAGCGCAAATACAAAACCACTAACCAATCAGTGGAAGCCATTCAACAACCAATCAAGAGGCGAAGTAAGTAAGTCAGACTTGCGTTTGGAAATGACGTGAGCAATGACGCGTTTTGATTTAGTTCGCAACTTGATTTGCTGAAAGACGGAATACTTTGCTCTCGACCAATAGAAACGCTCACTAAACGCAAGCCTGGCTTACTTTCGGCGGTCATCTGAAACCGCTCTATTGCCTTTGACAAAGACAAAGTTACATGACAAAACCAAGCGATCATAGCCACAGCCTCCAGACGCACCTTTTCATCTTTCCTGCCATGCGCTGCCTTGAAGGACGCCCTGTAAGCGGAGAAGTTACCGATCGGGTTCATCTCGCGCTCAAGACGATCAAACTTCCGGTTCTTCACCTTAGACCACTAAACAATCAAAACAAATTATGTATAAACTGGTGAACGATGCAACATGGCCGTCAGGAGGGCGACCTCGCAGTCCCTCATATTGGCACAGACTATAGGCGACTTTACGCTTTTGCACTTTGGAGGCTTCAACGATACGTATAGTCTAACAATAGTCCAACAAATCAGATTGCAGCATTGTCGATATATATCTTTATATGAATACTAATAAAAATCTTAGCTAAGCTTTATTACAAATTCACCTATTTTCCATGAGAGCCGTGAACTATTAAAACAAACTTTAGAAAAAGTCACAGCAACCTGCTTTGAAAATATTCAACGTGCGTGCTTGCCGTAACCCGACTGGAAGGCTGTTCCACAGCACCGCACCACGTGTAGCTTAAGCTGTCTTTGAGATAGTTTGTGCGGGGCAGTGGAACAGCCAATGTGTCCTCGGTGTCTCTCAGAGAATAGGTGGCTACACCGTCACGGCTAATAAACTTCGAGCTCATATAATCAGGAGCTAGACCATTGAGAGATTTATAAACCATGACAGCTTAACGAATAATCTAGCTTCTTCCATCTTCTTCTAGATTCTAGCTTCTTCCATCCTAGCCTTTCGATACACCACTAGTAGGTTTTAACTAAAAATATATGATTATTGAATTGATAAAATTCTTACCGTTTTCTTCAATCTTGCAACAGGACTCATATTAATCCCAGCTGACGGAACATAAAGAACTTTTAGTATAAATGTCACAAGAAGTCAAGACTACTGAAGCAGTAAACTCCTAGTACAAATGCTATTTCATCATAAAAAAGTATGGAGCGTTCAGCAAACCAAAAGGAAGGTACTTGAATTCATAAAGAAAAGTAGGCCTTTAAGTAGTTTAGTCAGGAGCCCATCAAAAGGAGCCTCCATCACCTATTGATGAGCTTCCAAAGCACAGGAGTAGATGAATCTATTTTTAGATTGTAGATTTTGTAGATTGTAGATTGTAGATTTTGTTTAAGAATTATTTGAGAATTAGTTGTCACGGTTACAAATTATGTCCTCTATCAAAAGAAAGTTGGCTGAAATCAGCGCCGCAATCGCACTGCACGTTGATCCCAACATTCTCACTCCCAAAGTACCAGTTTCCCGTTTAGATTCAAAATCCACAGTCTAAAATAGACTATTCTACTCATGTACATATGGCTAGACCAGTAGAGTCGATGGAGACTCCTATTGATGGGCTCCCTGTGCATATGGCTAGACCAGTAGAGTAGATGGAGACTCCTGTTGATGGGCTCCCTGTGCATATGGCTAGACCTAGTGGAGAAGATGGAGGCTCCTGTTTCAGTTTCTTTCATTTCTATCTTCCATATTCACCTATAATAGCCATGGCTGAGTTAAAATTCCCTCTGTCGTAGCAATCAGTCGCAACCTCGATAAAATAATCAATGACCCTTGCTCGTCCTTTCTTCTTATGTCCCTAGTTCGGTAAAACAAAGGCGAATATCAGTGAATACTAAACGCAGCAAGGCCGTAAACATTCTATTCTTTACAGTAGGAGATCCAAGGGGGCACGGGGGGGGGGGGGGGGGGAGGGAGCGGTGCGCCCCCTTCCTCTTTGAGACTGGCAAGAATGAAGTTGTAGAGAAGCATGTAGCTTGAGAGCGAACGGAAACATTTGGCGGACTTATTTGGCGATCGTCTGTAAATACAAGAAAGATAACACAAACCTCGGCCTTGACAATTACCGATGTCATGCGAAGTCCAAATCCAATAATTGCTTATTCTCTTGTATTTACGGGTCATGATGATACAGCTCTCGTAAGATCTGAGCCTATTGGATTGATACCCTCAGTGGTACAATTAAACGAGGAAACAATGGGATGCTTTGTTCTGCCTATCCAATCACACAAGATCTTACGAGTAGCTGTATGATTCCTGGTATTTACGACCATTCGCCAAATAAGGGGCTGCAAGCAGTTTACACTGGAAAACACTGGTCAGTTTACATACGATACAGATTTCCGTGGCGACTAGGTATCCAAGCCTGTTGAACCACTCCACGTACGCCTCCAAGCTGCTTGTACTCTTGATGTAACTCAGCGTGGACTGAAATGAAAAATATCAAAGCACAACTGTTGTCAATCTTCGCACGGCATGTTATCGAGCGGATGGTATTCGATTGTGATTTGGCCTTTTGGTTTCTAACCAGGCTAAGCAGTTTTCAATCTTTTGGTAATTTGATGAGGGCTATCAAAATCTCTCCAACAGAATATGCCCCTTTCCCCCCGCGAGACCATAGGCATACAGTTAAAATTGTATAACCTACCGCAGACATTAAGTCAGTCACCAGGAAGGTCCAAATGGTCGTAATCAAAGTGGAATTTTGTTAATCATAAAGGTTTTAAAATAAACTCACTTTAATCACTAAATGGCGGCGACCCAACTTGATCGAAATTTGTTTGTAGGGTAGACATACTGAAATACATACCCTATCAGAGACCAAACAAGCAAAAAACGATAACTACCGCAGACCTCAGGAGCCCAAAAACCATACTATGACGGCACATACCCGTATACCATATATGTGGGGGTACCCCCCCCCCCCCCCCTCCGGTCCCCCCGGTCCCCCCGGTCCTCCCGGTCGAACACACGACAGCATATTTCATCAGGATATCCAAACACTGAGAAGTGGGTTGAAAAAACGAGCGTGTAGTTTTGACCGATTTCGGGGTGTTTGGAAATCCTGATGACAAATGCTGTCGAGGTTTTAATATAGCTTCGCAAACGAATCGTTTGATGTCAAGAAAAAGAGGCCTTCTACCAATAAAACACAGGGAACCCAGAAACCTAGTTCTGATATGCAAAAATGGGCAAGAGTATGTCTGTTTGGTTAGAATAAGCTACATTTCTAGAAATATATTTTGTATGGGATTGAAAACATCAACCGGCCTCCCACGGAAATCCAACCACCTTTTATCACTCCCGTCGAAAAGAGTTCCAAATGCTCTAATTTCTCAGCGGAAATTATCTTTTTCCCATTTTAGGTGTGAATGTAAAGGGAAAAAACAGTTGCCATACAACTTGAGCGTGGAACATTTTTGGGGGGTTTGGGGGAGTATTCGGACCAAGTTGCTGGGTGTTTACGAACGAGAGAACTGATAAATGAAAGAATGAACAAAACAATAAAATAAGTATGAAATGATACTTATAAAAAAAATAACATAAGAAACCAAGATATCTAGAGGGAACAGAAAGATCAAAAAGGGGAAAAATGAGAGAAAAAATGGAAAAAAGAAGGGGAAGAAGAAAAAGATTAGGTACGGTAATGATTGACTGAACAAATTGCGCGAAGTCGCGCGGGGGACAGAGTTTTTTTAAATTAGACTGCGACTTGTTGGATTGCCAAATACCTCTTTCTCCTTTTCACTTAATAGCAACGGGGTCCTTGGCGGATTCCTCTAAATTCTCAGCGGAAATTAATTTTCCCGTTTTCTCCTTGACATTAGGCATGTGAATGCAATGGGAAAAAACAGTTGCCATACAACCTGAGCGTCAAGCATATTTTCTTTGTCTTCAATTCGCGCGGGGGACTGAGGTTCTTCAATTAGACTGCAATTTGCCGGATTCCCAAAAACCTCTTTCTACCTCCTACTTGATACCTCCTACTGCTTCACAAAAGCACCCCCGCCCCTCCTCCGCGTCGCGCCAGATAAAAGATAATAGTGAATTGCCTCTCTGTACAATGCCGACAAATTCCTATTAGCTCAATAAGTGCATCCCGGCTTATCCCCGTCGCGTCAAAATAATGGAAAATAGAATGAATCGACTGATGGAAAAACACACTTATTATAGGACAGCTGTTTATCGGGAAACTGAAAACCAGATTCTCTTATCGTGTATACATAAATGAAGGAGCACTTCACTTGAAAAAATAGTGATATCCTAAGGGGCGTTACTGCTACCGTCTTCTAAGCTTAAAACACAAGTAGCTGAATTCTAATAGCGCCAGGAAACAAAATAGACACGAAAACGTGCTCCTGGTCAGCGATAAGGTCGTTTGTTTAATGATCCTGTGTTCTATGGGGCCGTGACATGTAGTTTTGTAGACCATAAAAGGTGACACTAGAAGTAGTGAACTCAATCCGTTAAAATTTCATGGAATTTCCATCCATCCTTTGGTCTAAAATTGGTTTTAGTGATATGTAGTCACACAAAAAGAAACTAATGATGTTATTTTGAAAGTTTAGCAAAAATAGAGCAGTAACCCCACGAAAATAGCAAAGGATTGTCGTGTTTCATCACGAGTACACGCTCTCGATGCATCATGGGTAATCTGGACAACATGGTAATAAATGAAAAAAATGTCTGTAGAAATAAAACACACCAAACAGCCATGGACTTGTGACTGATTTGAAATGTTTCTTAACTGGTAAGACATTTGATTGGAGAAAGTTTAAGATTTAGAATTTTGAGTGATGATTTTCAGTTTCCATTTCCACTACGACTTTGAACACCTTTTCCGCCTGAGTGGGGGCCCTGTGGTTTGTTTGTTAAATGAATATTAAAGAGCTTGCTCTTGCGTTAAGAGAAAAACAAAAGATTTTGTTCGCTTGAGTGGCAGTTTGGGAAACAAACCACAGGACCCCCGCTCTAGTTAGATGAACAACTTACATGGAAAATCATATTGCCTTTATTCGCTCTCGAATTTCTAGAAATACAGGAATAATTTCGAAACTAAGGCACTATCTTTCTTTTTTGGGGGAGGGTTCAGCGTTCTTTTTCATCTGCTCAAAAAACAAACTTTTAATAGTTAGGGAGGCTAATATAGATAACTGGATAGTTCACTTGGTCTCCCTGCTCGCACTTTTTTTTCCACCAAAATATAAACTCACTCCAAACCTATACTCTGTGTATAACTCCAACTGATAATAGCCTTATGAGTAAATAAAGTTGATTTGATTTGATTTGATTTGATTCGCCATCTTGCGAGTCATGATACAGCTCTCGCAAGATCTAAGCCTATTGGATTGATACCCTCAGTGCAAAACAATAGAGGGTCATACAATAGAACGAGGAAACAATGGGATGCTTTGTTCTGCCTATCCAAACACACAAGATCTTCCGAGAAGCTGTATCACTCCTGCATCTTGCCCGGATTACCCATGATGCAGGGGTGACCTGCGAGCGCGAAGGCGGGATGTTGTACACCCTCGACAAAAACTCTTCATAGACCAAATATGCTAACGGTGTTTACATATTGTTGCCACACAATTCAGATCATGTGGTGATTCCTTTGGGTGGTTACAATTGTCAAATGTTTCTCACTCGACCAAGTGCATGAGTGTATGTACAGAATTAGCAAAAATATCCACTCATTGGAATCATCACATGATCCATTCTCGTACCCAGAGCTCTCCGGCTCGTCTGCTCGCAGGGGAGGCACTGGGGACATCCATTTGAGCGTTTGAACGTTGGGACATGCGCAGAAAATTGTTTCTCTCACGGTTCTGTATCTAATCTCGCGCATGCGTCAAATGGCTGTCACCAGAGCCTCTCCCGCGAGAAGACGAGCCGGGGAGCTCTGGGTTCGAGAATGCACATGATCTGAATTGGGCGGCAACAAGATGTCAACACCGTTAGCCGATTTTGTCTATAAGGGGATCTGTGGATCAAAAAAATTAATGGGCTGGAAAAAAGCTTTTTACCTTGAAATCGTCTTCATCTCGAGGTATGAAGGTCTGTACGAATTCCTCCGGCCCAATGTTTGCGAGACGTTCCTGCAAGAAGAACAGGATATTGTGTCGATGGAATTATCTTAATAAATAACAATAAAAAAGTGGTATTGAAAGTATTGGTATTGTTGGCTTTATCCTTCCAAAGAAATGCCCAAAATCGTAGCGATCACTTGGAACCATCATAGTAAAGCTACGGCTAAACTAGAACACATTTCCTTCCTTTACTAGGAAGCATCGCACGCGGGTGTCTCGGAAACAAAACATGTTTCTTGTCTGGTGAAGAAACATTTTTGGGGTTCCGGCTACAAAATTTGTCGCGCGCAACAATGTGTGGCTGAATTGGGAAACATGAATGAAACATGTGTCCGGCTAAAATTGTTACAAAAACGACATCCTTTCTTCACTGTCGGCACATTTTCCGACCTTTCGTCTCAGGCAAAATGGAACAGGTAAATGTTTGCAAGCAACTCAGAAAAAGACCAGTATCTACGCTGTATAATCTCATTTTATCGAGGATTCGTTGTGTGCCCGTAAAAGGGTTACGACATTCATGGCACCCAGTAAAACAATGCCACCCTGCTCAGCAAACCACTCTGCTTTCCAGTTGCATCAGTCCAGAGAAGCCAACTCTCCCGCAGCTTTTGAGGCTTAATCCCCTCTTTCCCGCCTTGAATCCAAATCTCCCGCTTAAACTAGAAATCCTGTAATTTGTGAAGTGATCTCAGAGTGCAACATTTTGTAGGCCCAAAACACAGCATCTCTCATCACCCTCTTAAAGATTCTGTTCGACGGTACCCTTCACGCGAAAATTGTCTACGAAATCAACCCAAATAAACTATATATCATTCGTGTTTTCAAAATCTGCTCTAATGCTGAAAGGAAAACGATAAAACGGCGCGATTTAAATATGCAAAATTCTCGCATAGAAATACGCCGCGCATTGGCTTGAATTCTGTAATCGTGTAACGCAATACAAGGAAAATTTGCTTTTTTATTTTTCTCCGCGAAATATAAGATCATTAAAGATTTATTTTGTGAATGTTGAAGTTCTAGTCATAATCACGCTCGCGAAGGTTTACGACAGCAGTAATACTACTAATTAAAATGAATGTCTACTAAAACCTTAATTAGGGAATAATAAATACCAAAACTAATAAAGAATAGAAAGTTATCTGATAAATGCGGGTCCGCCTCACAGGGCCCTGTGGTTTCCTTCTAGTTACCGAGTTCGAGATGGAAAGTATAACGACACAAAAGGAGGTGAAAAGAAAAAAACAGTTTCACTAAAAGAACCACAGACCTTTATCTATATTATTAATTTCCATGAAACGTTCCCGCCTAAATTCCCGCCATTTTTTTCGCGCGCGCCTGTAACAAAGGAAACCCGCAACAGAAATATTTTGCTACGAGTTTGAGGTCTACTTTCTTTATTTTCTTTTTCATTTCACAATCGACGAATTGAAGAGTTTCAGCCGAGTGCTACGGCTACCCTGATATTCTAATGGAGGCTCATTAGTAAGATTGTATGCCAAGGTATGGCAAGGATTGGCAAGGTATGGCAAGGCTGAGTTAAGTGAAAATATGACTAAACTTGGCGAAATGCCGCCGTCCCTGAAAGCGCGACTATGAAGTCCAATGAAGCATAGATAGTATCTAGCCTTGAGGAGAATCTGACACGGCCAATCAATACTTTGCAGAAAATGTGTAATTAAACCACTGCAGTGATTAATTGGCTTATAAGCATATACATGGATCTAGTCCTTGGATCTAGTTTGATCTCTTGATCTATTCTCGCGTGAATTAAGTTAAATTAAAGTATTTGGTAAGAAAACGTGTCAGACGCTACGCCAAAAGAAAAAAAGTAAACCAAAAAAACGACCACATAGAATTATTTGAAAAGGAAATAAAATACAATAAAAATAGTTTTCAAATAAGATGATTTTGTTTCCGACGCAGGTAGACTAAAATAATAGTTGGGGTTATGTTATGTTTTCGAGCCTCAGGCAAGTTTAAATGAAAGTGATAAAAACGGTGTTAATTTAAGGAGGGAAATTGCACGGAAAATGACATACGAACATCATAATACCGTATCACTGGCGGCTAAGGCAATTTCAATAAAAGAGATTGAATGGAATGTACTCGAAACCTTGCAAAAAATATGTATAAAATGAAGGGAAGTTATAAAATGAAGGATGTATTAAATGAAAAAAGTAGAGAATCGACCAACCAAACAAATAGTCTAGCCTACTTTAAGTTATCTTTTAAGCAAGAATGCTTCTTTAAAAGTAAAACACAACTCCTAAAATCGTAGGCCTGCATTATTGAAAGGAACGACCGCAATCATTTTTAGGTCACTATACAATATACGCGATAAATATATAACTTAAACCTATACGAGTTTGTGGCCATCGGTATCAAATACAGAAAGCTCTGCAAGTACATTCAAGGTTTATTACAGTAATAGGTGTTGTGCAATGCGCTTCTTCACAATAGGCAGTTATAAAGGGGTTATCATTTTTTCTGATAATTTTAAAAGCATAATTAATTATTGACTCAAAACTGGTAGCTGAAATAATAAAAATCCATTACAAGAATATATTCAGTTTCTATGCACTTCCATTAAAAGAGATCTGAAAGCCGGGTTTGAATGTGAGTTTCATTGAAAGCGGCAGTGGAGAAGGACAATTATTCGATTCCAATCAGTTATCTTGTTGTATCTGATTCCAACTACAGGAATACTTCTAAATGAGGCCGATACCATTGACAATGGGATATGCCTTCATATTAAAGACGAAAAGTATTAAAAACTGTATTTGAAAGCACACCAGAGAACCCATTACCGAGCAAGTCTTCAATTGAAATAATGAAATATAGCTCCGTTTGTGTACACCTGTTTTGGATCATTCTAAATTAAACTTCCACAAATGCCGATCAACTTCGATTAAGGATGCAAAACCGGCATTCAATAAAAATAAAAAAATAGATGGGCTATTGTCTTGATTTAAATAAACCTACTAAGTCATCTAACTTAAGCAAATCTTCATTGATATCTCCAATGATTAGAATAGCTGAGCCCGAATTAACGTATTCTGTATTATCCATGAGGAATGGTTTCCAAAACTAAACAATCTTGAAGGGTTTTAATAATACAGATATGAATATCCGGCCATGGATTTTGAACTACCGGCGAATATGAGGAATTTATTATTATGTCCGTTGTATACAAATATATAAATTTCGAGTCACGTTTTACAAATACAAACCCATTAAATAACCATATTATCCTATGAATATTATAAACAAATTCAGCACAAATTACGCTTACCAAGGACACACGTTAAAAACTGCTCAGTATTTCAAAGGAAATGCTTGTCTCTGATAGGACAATGTGTCATATTTATAGGATAATGGAATAATTGTACTCGAAATGCCAAACTGTTCAGCGTGAAATGATATACAGTGTATATATAGTCTACAAAGACCTAAATATTTGTCTTCCCAAATAACGGTAAAAATAGCAAAATATTCCACCCTTTTAATAGCATAAAGAATTCAGCTCGGTACACTTCACTTTATAATAAGTGCTGCTAGTTGCTACCGTAATGAAAAGGCTTTTTAGTTTTACGCAGACAAAACCTCATTGTAAATAGCGCTTAACTTAGTTAGCGGATTTCGCACCAAGAAAAGTGGATGCCCAAGTCAAGAGATAAATTAAAGTAAACCCAGACACAATTAGTACAATTTCAGGAGGCACACAGGTGTGGGTCTGTTAATGCATTTGGCCTTTTTCGGTGCTCGATCCTGAAAACCTGACACTAACTTGAAGGGTTCTGGATTGGGGGCTCTGCAAATGTCGGTTGTCAACCAAAATGTTATGCATTTCTCGCTTATCATTAACATTTAAAAGCACTTTCGGTTGGCCGGATCGATTATTCTTAGGGTCATTTGTCGTTAATTGGTAAACCCGAACCACACCCTGATTACTGAATGAGATATTATGGTGGTGCTCTCGGGGGTAGAAATTGAGTGCGAAAGCCCTGGACATAAGCCACAAAAGGAACCGAGATATTAAGGTTTAAGGTATTCATTACACCCACCACCGAAACACGGCATGCACCATCGAAACATGTTTTGAAAAAGAAGCAAACGGTCGTGTTTTTGACAAAAATAGACAAAGCTTTGTACGTGTCAGGCAAAAATCCCGCGTTCTGATTGCCTGCTCTCCTAAACGCCGTCTAACTGCAGAGGAACTTCCAATGTTTGTGGCTTAAACATATAAGTTTGGAGACCCTTTCACAACAACTTTCGGCAGCGTCTGTAATCGGTGAGATGTTCGTATGCAGATGCTTTCGCGAAGTGGCAGGAACAGATATTAGCGAAGGATAGCTAGCAAATATCCAAAATATTAAAAACTTGAGAGATAATACTGCTATTAAATACTATTGTGAACAATAAATGATATTCATAGTTATAGCGAAGCTATATCACCAGAAAGACGCGGAATAAATTTGTTAATCGCTTCGGGGAATAGAAAACAGTACAAAGTACAAGATCAAGCCATACTTCACTAAATATCAGTTGAAGTGGGTAAACATAAATTTGAAACTCATCTAAAACACTTCAATTGCAATTTCTTTTCTACTAATCCTTAATATCATAAAATAAACACACGTAAAATATTAAACTCTCATTGACAGCGACTTAAAAGATCGAATTGGTAAAAAAATCCCTGAAAGTGGACAAAAAAATAATAAATGACAAAAGTGTGATTGGTTATTTTTGTCCAATAGAAAGGCGTTTCTCGGCGGTGATATCTGTCATATAAAAAACAGTGGTTGTTTTTTCCTCGCCAGTTGTCCGAGACACCTCAAAGCTTACTGTGTGCTCTCTGTGAGACGCACCGTATGGCAGAGAAATCGCGCGGAATTGAAAATCTTGAGACGAAATCGGGAACGTCACATTAAGCGAAAAGAGAAGCGTACGATGGAAAGCCAAAATATTACTCCAAATGCTTCGTTGGGAACTTGTGGATTCGGGGAAACCGTGACTGACACTATAGCAGCCAAAATAGCAGCATATGTTTTCATAATTGTAGCGTCGGTCATTGGTAACACACTAGTGTGTCTCGTCGTCTATAAAAACAAGGAAATGCGAAGCACTATAAACTACATCATCGTCAATATCGCTGCCTCGGACGTCTTGATTCCTTTCTTTGGTATCTTGCCCAAAGTCCTCGAGCTCGCTACGGGTTCTCTTGAATGGCGAGTGCGCGGAGAGATGGGGAATTTCCTTTGCAAGTTTGTTTTCTTCGTCGCTGATCTCTCGCCTATTGTTTCTATTACCAGCCTTGTGTTTTTAACCTCAGAGCGTTTCGCTGCGGTTTTCTATCCTTTCAAAGTGTCACAAATCTCTCCAAGAATCCGCAAACTTGGCATCGCCATTACTTGGATCACAGCCATTGCTTTTACCTCCCGCATTTTTACACGTTTCGATTGAACGAAAGCGGGTGCTGTGTGATGGACTGGGGGCCGGCATTCGATCACGCAACAGCAAGACATGCTTACATCTCCATTCTTCTATTCGCCTTTATCATTATTCCCTTCGGCTTCATGGCGATTCTGTACTCGTTGATTCTCTACAAGCTACAAGCAAAAACCATGTTCAAGCAAGGACAAAGAGAGCGGAAGAAGCGCGAACGCGTAAAACGAAACGTGACACTTTTGTCGTTTGGAATAGTGTTAGCGTTTGGATTATGCTGGGGGCCATATTTTACGATTCTTATTATCGTCAGCTATGTCTGGAAGTGGAATTTCGTTAAGCTTCCACGTTACTGGGATACCCTTTGGTTCACAGCCCAGTACATGAGCTACTCAAATGCTCTCGTTAATCCACTTCTTTGTCTTATTTTCATGCGGAACTTCCGAGAAGGCGCGAAAAAGTTGTTCCCCTTCCGGGGGATTTACTTCTCTTCGTTGAACAAAGGTACCCCGATGAAGACACTAAAACAAAGCGGATATAACTCGGATCGTAGCAGATCCAAGTCGTCATTTAGAAGCGCATACGAAATGTACACTACCACTGTGTGATCAGTTTATAGCGTGATGTGAAATGTGTTCAGCGCTTGGAAATTTCAAAACATGATTTGATCGCGCGTTTTTCTGGTCCACCAGTCAAAGTACAGTCAAATGGGTTTTCGTCGCGACAGAAAGCCAGTTGACTGCACTAGGCGAAACAAGGCAAGGACCTGATTGGCTTAGATGGTTTGACTGGCGGAACAGAAAAACCTAAAATCCCAAACCAAAAGCGATGTTTGGAAAAAGCGCAACGTGAAACAGTGGATCTAGCTGCAATGTGTAAATATATAACAACGCGCAGTATGCCCACGTGGAACTAAACGTAGCAGCTATATGAGGGCTCCTTCTGAAGTGCAACAAGCCTCTGATTAGCTGGTACAAATCTCTCAAATTTGAGTAAAGGCTGCTATGGAAATTGGACAAAGGAAATCAGACTCGTAACGATTTGTTATTGTTTTAGTTTCCATGTCATCAAAAATCCAATTATCAAAGCAAACCTAATTGTATAAGATTAGTATATCACGGCGTTTGTATTAGCGAAAAAAATTCATAATCAGGGATTAAATGAAACAAAGTAAAACTAAATGAGAAGGGCTTTTCTGTAAATGGCTGTGTACACATAGTAACATGTCTACAACGGCAAATTTATTGTCACGGAAACAAGTAATTTGACAACAAACTGACTACAAAGACAGAAATCTCCACTCATTTCTTAAATTTACAAGTCTTAGTGGCACCATCATAATATCTGTAAAAATAGGCACAACACTTGTGAATACAAGAAAAACCCGCGTAAAAGAACTATTCTTTTTTGACGTGCAGAACAGGTTCTTATATTTTTGGGTATTTTAATGCCAAATTTTAGCCTGTATGTTCTTAAATCACTAGGTTCTTAAATACGGGTTTTTACTGTACCAGTAATAGCAGGAAAGATACCTGTCTGGATCCCATAGCTCAATTCTTACGCGCTAAAAACGAGGGAGATTTAACGTAAAATTCAATGGATAAAGCGGAATTCGACAAAACATAGAACACAAAGACTTTCAGAACACAAAAACTTTCATTTTCACGGTCTGGATCCTGTATTTATAGTAGTTTACCAGTAAGCTTGAGAAATGAGAATAAAACGAATTTTAAGCAACAATTAAGAAAAATATTGATACATTTGTTAGAAACTGAAAACGATTATATTGGTGTGGATAAAATGATCTCGAGGATGCCCAAACTTCATTCGCTTAATAACATCTTTTTAAATTCATCTTACTGAATTTTCTTTCCCCTTTTTCTACTTTTCGCTTTTTCCCTTTTATGTATAAACAAGTGATGCAGCACTAATGAAAAATATTAATAATAATCTGTTTGTAAATCTAATGCCATCCGCCTCGACTAGTTTTTCTATTTGCGGATGGCGTTACCTTATTTCCCTACTCTATATATTTCAAAGAAAGTTCAAAGCTCGAATGATTTCCCTAAAATAATTTCAATTCTTTGCTATTATGGGATTCAAGAACATTTCATCACTCGACTATGAATTCTACGTTAAATTTCACTTGAAAAACGATATCGCACGAGTCGCGAAAATATAATATATATAGTGTCAGATCTAAAGAAAATATCGCCGACACCACTGAAAATATACACGATTTCGTTAAATACTTTTTATATGTAAACGACTGAGTACTACGTTTGGGATGACATAAGGTGTGTGTATAACTGTGTAAACATCCATGTAAATATATAGAAAGGAGCGTTGAAGGAACCGGCCCGGTCCGATCCTGACACGGGAAGCGCAAGTTTTCTTTCGCGCGCTTTTCTGAGAACCACTGAGCTTTTTTATGTATATTCAGAAGTTGTAGTGGCGAAGTAAGATGCATACAAACATTTTTTTTAAATCTTGATTTTTTTATGTATTCAGAGTAGCTCATGATGAGTTATATCTCCGAGATGTACCTCGTCTGACAAGATATGTTAATTTATACCATACCATAGAAAATACACAAAACAGAACCGCCGATGTATATTAGGGAGATATGCGACTGCAATCTACCCGTGGTTCACTGTATTGACCTCTGCTCCTTCTGTATTTTATATGGTATAAAAGAGTAATAGAATTTCTGTGGTAAACTCACTTGCCGAAAGACTGGAATGTATACCAAGAAATACAAGTGACGCGTGGGATATTCCATACTATGCCACTCAAACCATTTCATAATTATATGTGTTTTAACGCGCTGTCTTTGAACAGGTTGCCCCGAAAGCTTACTTTAATTTCAATAATATCGCGTGAGTTATACAACATGTATGCTATTTTACGTCCTGGATAGATGAATTTGTTTAACAATAACTAGTATTATGTACACATTCAAAGCGAATGCATACACCATATTTCATGTCAAGGAAACAATTAATTCTGACAACATCGTGGGCCCATAGCAACCTTTTTTCAATGTTCTTTTAACTTTTTTTTAGAATCGCTTTTTAAAATTTTGCCAAAAAGACGGCGAAATTCGTATTAATGTCTGCTGAAATGTGCTTTTATACTAGCAATGTAAATATGAGTGTACATGGATACAGCAGGGGTGTTAATGTCAAGGATTAAGTTGATAACAAACTTAGTAGAGGTTTCCCCGACGATTTTGTTAGCATCAGAGAATGACCTGCCCTGTAATGAGATATCGCATCCTTGAGTGCCTCACTAAGACGGGGGAGGGAAAAATATAGTAAGAGAAGACAAATACGGTCAATATTCATCTGGCGTCTGCCTTTAATTTCGGAGTACTGTTGTTATATGTCGGTTGTAATGTTCGGTTTAATAGTGTCAATGCACACAAAATGACCATTTAAAAGAGGAAGCCATAATGACAGCAAACACATGGAAGGATCCGGCTTTTTTCTGTCATTTCACCAGTATTTACTAAAGCACGTATTAACTAAAGTATTCAGCCATATTTAATTAAGAATTTGTATCCTGCAAGTGTGTGGTCTACAGTTTTTTCCACACTCCTTAATGACTTTAACCAAGAAGCGAATTCATGCTCGACGTTCCAGCGGCTCTACGGGAGCTGGCCTAGCCGGCTTGCAGGCGGTTGCTAGGTGTTTTTATCGCGGAAAACCTGGTCTGCCCGCTACGGGCGCCATCTTGGATTTTTGCGCTCGCCCGCGGGACCGCGCCGCCTCTCAAAATCCAAGATGGCGCCCGATAAAACACCCAGGATATCCCTGCGCAAGCAGGTTACAGCTGGCCAATAGGCAGCGCTGGATCCGCGACAATGCAATTTTAGCAGAATGTGTAAAAAAATTATTAGACAGAGAAATTTCACATCAACTTTTTTTTTCATTATCGAAAAGCTTTTGATAAAGGCACTAAATGTCTGTGATAAGACCCCAAAATGTAATTCTTATCAAAACGTAAGAAATATATTTTCGAAATTCTGAACGAGTCGTTTAAGCAGTTACTGTGCATTTCAGGCTGTTCTTAGCTTATAATCAAAGGTATTGATTGCGACAACTTTCGGATTTGATTTTTGAGGTTTGCTATTCTAAGAAATCAATTCTTTGAATCATTTATTGAAATAACTATAATATGCAAATTATTTTGTTCCAAGATTTTTTTTTTGACTTCCCAGAGGTTCCAATCTTAGAATTTTTTTGTAAATAAGCAAATATACGTAAAGATAGACAGGGAGAGAGGGGGGGGGGGGGGGGACTCATCATCAACATTTTCTAATATAATAAACAAAACAAGGTTCTTTTAAAAATATCAGTGTATGCGAATATGGGGACCGATGTAGGTATGTGCACCATTAAATTTGCAACTTTTCAAAAGGTGGCTATTCTCGTAGTTCAAATAGATTATATTTCAGGCCCTTCAGGTTTTCATGACCGAAATCTGGAACGTGAAAAACTCGTTATTTTGATTACATGACTGAATTTCAATTAGAATACGATACATTTCCTTTGCAAAAAGGCTAACACATTTTGTCGCAACTATTTAGTACAGGTTTTCTTGCAAATATCGTTTCCAGATTTCATAAACAACGAAGACTTAATAAAAACCGCTTAATATCTTTTAATAAAAGGCGGCAAAGCGCAATTAAACAAGTGATACCATTAAAATACTTAAAATGACCATTCACAAAAGATAAGAAAGGGTTGTTTGGGTTGTGATTTTAAGTTTAATTTACCGAAAGCATTTCGGTTCACAACAAAACCGAAAACAGATGGCATGACTAATTCATGGCCTAATTACAGCTCCTTGTTCAATGGCGCCGGGGTTCCAAGAGTCTCTCCTCACATCAAAGCTTTCCAAATCCCTGATAGCGATACTACCTTCTGAGTCGGAGGCGCTCAATGATAATTTACGTTAAAATATCTGTTCGGAGCCCTGACAACAGCTCGAAATGTCGGGCTTTTTTTTGTGTGTGTTTCTGTCTCCCCCTGGGAACGGCACAAAAATGTGAAATTTGTGAAACTTTTGGCAAAATCTACGGGTAAAAGGGTCGTCTAGAATTTTAAACATCAATTTCTGGCCTGGCATTTTTGAGAAACCTGTTTTTGCTCACAAGAATATTCGAACCCTTAGAATCAGAACAGATGGAACATTATAGGGAATAAATATATATTACCTTGTCTGTCGTTAAATGTTCAAATACAAATAAATGTGTACTATCTAACTAATGTTTTGCATTATTTACTCGTTGGGTAACCCTGCTGAGTAAGCCTTTTTCGGCGAGAATCAAATTTGTCTGAAATAAAGTCTACAGGCGGTGATTTTACAGAGCTTCGTAAATTTTGTGCTAATATCTCGAGAAAAAAGGTTAAAAATTGGCGAGGAGAGAGCGAAATGGGAAAATATAACGTTTTTCTTGACGTAAGAGACAGACTAAAAAAGACAGACAGATTTACTGGCACCTTGTAAAAGTCTAAAAAAAATTGAGGTGAATGTAGAGAATATGGGAGTAGATTTAAACACTCGTTTCAACAGATCTTTTTAGGTAAAACAATCAAAGATATTTTGATACATTTTGCAAAAAACATTATGCTTTTTTGTGGTTATCACTGAGCACAATGTGGCTTTTGAACTGATGAACTTTTACCAGGGGCGTAGTTAAATATTGATGTACTAGCTTCAGTTCCCGTGAAATAATTAAAGGCTCCTTTTCACAAACTTGCATTGTGATTTACGGCGCAAAGGTCCATAGAATATTTAGAACGCAGCTTAAATGTATTTCAAGAAAGCTTTTTAGAAAGAAAGTGCATCTCTTATAATAGCAACGCACTGGTCATGTTGACCAAAATAATTGTTCTATCTCAGAATCAAGAAAAACAACAGAATGAGTCTGAGATCGCAATTTCTTTTAGTTAATTTGACCAGTCCGTTTTTACAGCGAAGAGCAAGGCGAATTTTGACATTATTTTCTTTTTATATAAAAAAAACTGCCTGGGGTTCTCTTACTGCTAAATCCATCCGCTTTTGATGAGATCGCCCCTTTTAGTGTTTTGAACTACTGATAGCACAACTCGTAGTTAACAACACTAAATTGTCTGAAAATCCACAACGACTTCAATTTTCAGCAACAAGCAACAGCTCCGCGTTTTTTTTTTTTTTTTGCTTCTTTTTGTTCCTCTTTGGCGCGCGCACTTGAATGACTTGACAGGCACGTTTGTGCGAAGAAACACGGAGCTCAGTGAGCTAGATTTTTTGCTAAATATTGCCTCAAAGTTTTCTTTGTCAAGCAATGTGAAGATGGCGGAAAGCGTCCCCGCTCAAGAAAGAATTCTTTATTTTTACTATTGATGCATTCAAATGTAATAGTCGTAGTCGCTTGTGTAACATATTCATGTTTTAGGTACTTGCACTTCAAACCTGTGTAATTCAGCTCTGATACTTCGATGAATAAAAAATACGAAAATGTGACAAAGTCATCATATTTACAGTAATTGTGTCCCCGCCTCCCCAGGCTGACTACGCCCCAGGCTGGAAATGCAAGAAGACATATTATTTTTGGATATAGGATAATTTCAGGATGACTTGAAATGTAAAACAAAGACGATTGCAGAAAGACAGATCAAACGAAAGGAACGAGTCAACCACGAATTCAGACGCATAACCGATCGAAGCATAAAAATAGACCAAAAAGCAGAAGATAAACAACACCCATTTTAATTAAACAAATCTAAAAAGTGGCGCAAATTCGAAACGAGCAATTTTACGTTTGGTTTTAAATGTCTGTTGTCTAGATCTGAGAGCCGGAGATATGGAGAATCCTTCATAGCAACTACACGGCGCCTTGCCTTTTTGATCCAGAAGGAGATAATCTTAATTGCTAACTATGAAACTAAATCCGTTAGAAACAACCACTAAGTGCCAAAAGATAAGGAAGAAAAGTGACACAAAGTCATTTCAGTTATGGTTGTTTTAAAGCAAGAAAGACAAATCCATCTAAACTTAAAATGCTTAACTATTCCAGACAAAAAAATCGCGTTTTTAGTCACTGGTCGTTAGTCTCGCTGGCCACGCGATTGTCATATGTAAAATCTTGATGAAGTTTGTGCGCATGACACCACCGAACAAATCAAACGCAAAGATTGGAGATTTTCAATTAAGCAATAAAAGTACTTTCCGCGTGCTCTCTGCTTTCTTACAAACACGAGGGGGATGTTGGGAGAAAGACGCGAGCCGAAGGCGAGTGTCTTTCAAGTTTTATCAGTTCGACCAACATTCCCCGAGTGTTTGTAAGAAACCAGAGAGCACGCAGAAAGTATTTTTATTGCTTTGAGAAAATAACATACACACGCGCGACAGCGTTGCGTGACAATCGTGTTTCTCAGGTCTCTTACAAACACGCTTTTTAACCAATCAGAATGCGCACATTCAAAATACAACATAGGTGTTATTTTCTAATGTGTTATATCAATAGGCATTTTGATCGCGCAGGTGCCCTCTGCTCAATGGTCCACAGGGACTTTAAGATGCCACAACGGCAACGAGAACGAGAACGGCAAACCACAATACACTTGATTGCAAAGTACAATGCTTGCACGTGCAAATCCATAAAGCCAAATGCATTTCAACATAAAACTAAATGCATTTCTTCTGAACTGCGAAATGAAACTGTCATGTTTTACGCTCTGGTGAGAGCGGGAACGTGGATGACGATTTCGTTGTATTTTTGTTTGATATGATTGAGAATAGATGCGAATTTGCTGGAAAAGTGTCGTCCCGTGACCATACCGTGTTTCGTGCTTTTTCACAGTCATACGAAATCTGCTGTCGCTGTCACTTCACTGCTGTACTGCTGTACTGCTGTACAGCAGTGATTGTCACTTCCAATGCCACGGTCCAAATGTCACTGTCGCTGCTACAGTACTGCTGTACTGCTGTACAGCAGTGATTGTCACTCCCAATGCCACGGTCCAAATGTCACTGTCACTGCTACTGCCAATGCTCCTGTGACTGTTAACATCACTGTAAACCCCTAATGTCACTGCCACTGTCGCTGTGACCGACCCTGCCAAATGACTTTCAACGCTTGTGTCACTGTCCCTGCCACTGTCACTACTACTGTGGACACTGCTGTGGCTGTCACTGTCAACGCTTGTGTCACTGTCCAAGTCACTGTCGGTCGCTGCTGTCAACGCTGATGTCACTGTCACTGTCAACCCCTAATGTCACTGTCACTGCCACTGTCGCTGTGACTGGCCCTGCCAAATGACTTTCAACGCTTATGTCACTGTGCAAGTCAATGCAACTGTCAACGTTGCTGTGACTGTCAACACTTACGCCGCTGTCCTAGACACTGCAACAGTCAACGTTGATGTGACAGTCACTGTCAACACTTACGCCACCTTCCAAGGCACTGCAACAGTCAACATTGATGTGACTGTCACTGTCAACACTTACGCCACTGTCCAAGGCACTGCAACAGTCAACGTTGATGTGACTGTCACTGTCAACACTTATCCCACTGTCCAAGGCACTGCAATAGTCAACGCTGCCGTGACTGACACTGTCCAAGTCACTGTCACTGCTACTTTCAACGCTGTTGTGACACTCACTGTCAACGCTTATGTCACTGTCCAAGGCACTGCAACAGTCAACGTTGATGTGACTGTCACTGTCAACACTTATGCCACTGTCCAAGGCACTTCAACAGTCAACGTTGATGTGACTGTCACTGTCAACACTTATGTCACTGTCCAAGGCACTGCAACAGTCAACGTTGATGTGACTGTCACTGTCAACACTTATGCCACTGTCCAAGGCACTGCAACAGTCAACGTTGATGTGACTGTCACTGTCAACACTTATGCCACTGTCCAAGGCACTTCAACTGTCAACGCTGATGTGACTGTCACTGTCCAAGTCACTGTCACTGCTACTTTCAGCGCTGCTGTGACACTCACTGTCAACGCTTATGTCACTGTCCAAGGCACTGCAACAGTCAACGTTGATGTGACTGTCACTGTCAACACTTATGCCACTGTCCAAGGCACTTCAACTGTCAACGCTGATGTGACTGTCACTGTCCAAGTCACTGCTACTTTCAACGCTGTTGTGACACTCACTGTCAACGCTCATTGTCACTGTCACTGTCACTGCTTCTGCCAATGCTGATGTCACTGTCACTCTCAAAGCTACTGTTATGGGTAAGTGTTTTTGAAACTTTAACATGCAAATTCTTGTAATCGTGCTGAAACACGAGCCCTGACCCATTGGCAAAGGAAAAACTGTGACCTCGGCCTGAAAAATGTTATCGTCCCTGATTGGTTAGTTACTTTTTGGGGCGATAATTTAGAGACCCCACAGTTATTTAACCATTATCCTGCGAGATTGCGCAGAATATCGTCTGATACTTAGCCGCCGAGGGATGCATTTCCCTCATATGTGTCGTGTACAGAAGACATCTATTGGCGTTCCAATGACCATATTTGGGCAGCGCATCGATGTGCTGAATAATAAAAAGCACTATAGTAATGTAAAAACGGAGATTCACCAAGAATGTCCGAAGTACCGCATATAGAACGAAGAATATGGACTGGTTTGTATGTGCGCAAGTCGGTTGTCATAAACAAAATCAAGCTTTGTCAGTTATCTTGTTTTTAGATAATATAATTCTCGCTGGGATAATGTCAGTACAGTAGTGAGTTATTTTTGTGGTGTTTGTCGCTAGCTTTTCCGTTAGAATTATAACAAAAACCGGAAAATTATTCTCACTCGTGAATCACTTGAAATGACTAGGAGAACTAAAGGTGATTTGGTCGGTAATCGCGGAAGCGCCATTGGCGACGTAGCAGGATATTGTTAGTATAACTGTACCGGAATTGCAGCAGAATACACCAATATTAACAGGGATTAGCACTCTCCCTCACAAGGATTATAACAATGTAATGGTTAATCACTCACGACAATGACAAAACTACTATTTCTTCTTCCACAGGAAACTACTCCATCGATAGTTAAGATCATTGAAAGCTTTATGCAAGTTGATGGACGTTTGATTTAGCGCGCACAATGCTAAACGTCCTCCTTAGCAAAATCACGTACCAACTGTATGAAAGGCCATTCAGTATTAATGTTGTCACACAAACCTTGCTCTCTGGGCTGTGGAAATCTTTGGTTCCCGGGGGAGTGTACTTGAAGGTTAAAATGGCAGAGATGACAGTCGGGAAGCCTGAATTTCCACCCTACAAAATACCTGATCACAACAATTTCCACCCTAAAAAATAATCCTCAGTCCTAAAATACCTTCTTCGGCGTACCGTTTTAGTTCAAAGAACCCCTAAAAAATATTTCTTCAGCGTATCGTTTTCGTTCAGAAAAAAACTACCGGATCGCCGATTTTAACCTCTAAAAATACGACTGTCATACCTACCATCGTTTCCGTGGGGTTTTAGGGTCAGAGAAAAGAAGTACGAGAGATTTTCGGTTATTTGGCCGCCGTGCGAAATTGCTCGTTCCATTCCTCGCGCGGCCAAAAATTCGCTCGCGCGTTTCTAAGACCTCTGAAACCAACCCACGGGAAGCGCAGGCGTGTTAAATGGCGAAAATAGTCTTAACATTACAAATGAGAATTGTATTAATGTGCTGACGTTCAAACAACTATAAATGTTGTTGTTTTTAACCGTGTCGAAAATAGGTATAGCATATCCTAAGTCACTATAAAGCTTCCGGCAGATAATTTCACTCCAGGCACTAAATTGTGGGGCGACCACAAAAACATCCCTACGTTAAACCGTCTCCCATTTTACATGTACTTGTAAAGAATACAAATATTACAAAATGCATCATTACGTTTTTAGCAAACATGTCAATAATGAGTCAATAATGACCACATATCACCCTGTATCTCAATGTATGTCAAGCAAGGAAAAATGAAAGCGTAACAAATTCATAACCGCGAGGATACAGTTTCCCACAAGGGGTTTATTAATTTATAGCCTTCTAATGCTTCGTGAAAAACACTTCTATTGCGCACGTCTAGACCTCCACCTCTGTTTGCATGGTTACGATTTCTGGGTATGGTTTAGCTAAGACGATAATCACCATGTTCTGTAGTCATTCTATACGACCCTTTGAGAGGTTTAAAGGTTATTCGGTAGTGATATAAGCTTGTCACACGGAGTGTGACCGCACTTCACACAACCAATCGCATTTGAAACGGCGACGAAAAAAACTGACTGGCCGAAGACGTGAGCGGGGACGTGAGGCTGAAGACTTCAACAACTACAGCTATGGGTCAAAATTCGACCGAGGGGGATTGTCAATTTGGAGGCGCGATGGAGAACCAACTTGCTGTTAAAATAGCAGCATTTCTCTTCATCATTGTAGCGTCGGTCATTGGTAACACACTAGTGTGTCTTGTCGTCTACAAAAACAAGGAAATGCGAAGCACTATAAACTACATCATTGTCAATATCGCTGCCTCGGACATCTTGATTCCTTTCTTTGGTATCTTGCCCAAAGTCCTCGAGCTCGCTACAGGTTCTCTAGAATGGCGTGTGCGCGGAGGCATGGGGGATTTCCTCTGTAAGTTTGTGTTCTTCGTCGCTGATCTCTCGCCAATTGTTTCTATTACAAGCTTGGTGTTTTTAACCTCAGAGCGTTTTGCGGCTGTGTTCTTCCCATTCAAAGTATCTCAAGTTTCGCCTAGAGTTATAAACTTGGGTATCGCTTCGACTTGGTTCATAGCTGCTGCATTTACTGCTCCACATTTCTACACTTTCAGACTAAACGACAAAGGATGTTGCATCATGAGATGGGAGCCGGCGTTTGACCATGCGACAGCGAGTAACGTTTACATATCTATTCAATTAATATTGTTCATCTTTCTGCCCTTAGCTTATATGGCCTTAATGTACCCACTAATTTTATACAAGCTTCACAGAAAGTCAAAATATATTAGAAATCACTCTACAAACAAAGGAAGAAGGCAAGAACAAGTCAACAGGAATGTGACAATACTTTCGTTTTGCATAGTTTTGGCATTTACTTTGTCTTGGGGGCCGTATTTTACTGTATTAACCATAGTTAGTTACGCTTGGAAGTGGAACACCTCGATGGCGCCGACTTATTGGGAAGAACTATGGTTTGCTGCTCAATATTTGTCCTTCTCGAACACTTTCGTTAATCCATTACTTTGCCTTATTTTGGTGAAAAACTTTCGAGATGGCGCCAAATGCCTGTTTACCGGAGCAAAAGGAAACAGAGCCGGGCAATCAAAATTGAGCATTTGGAGACCTTCTAGCGGTCGAGCTACTAATGCTAATGATCAACTTATAAGCCTGCAGAAGATAAAGGATGGTCATTCTACAATAGAGGACAGTAGAAAAAGTATAGATATTTAACGAATCGAGAAATTCGGAAAAGAACTTCATTATATGCCTTGACTTGCACTGAAAGGGTTTACTTCACTGCTTCGCTTCTTCTCAGAAGAAACAAGGGGGACAGAGGTTTAGCTAATTAAATCAGAATTTGCTTACATTTGTGTAGAAAATGAGAATGACATATTGAGGTTTTCGCTATCAGTTCAGGTTGCTATCGTGAGTAATCCTTGGCTTGATTGGCTCTTTTTAATATGAGCCCTGTAACCTTTGGAATCGTCAAAGAAAACTCAGGACCTCTCTGTGTGGTCACTGCCTGTCTGCCTGTTAGCCTGTTTGCTTTGGGGAAATAACTACTAAAATATAACTATGATGGCCAAGAAAAGAACTGAAGCTTTTCTGTGTTAATATAATGAATCTAACAGATGTGTTATACAAGATTGATTCTGTGAATGATTGAAAAACAAAAGTGTAAGTCTAACAAATGAAAGTAAAATCCCATTTTTTTGTGTGCGTCAAAACAAAGAGCTCCGGTTCTATAAAAAGAAAAAAAACAAGAAAAGATAGATCAGCTGCCACTGAAATGCATAACAACCATGCTCTGCTCTGTTATTTTATCTAGTTTGAAAGATAAGGGCAGATATCCAATTTATGATCCCCCAGCAGAAAACGAAAATTGTTTAGTCGTAACATTGCCCTAGGGCTTTATTCTGAGAGCTCTTACATACATGTGTATCTTCACTTCAATGTACTGCTGAAAAAATCCATTTAATTGGTTGTAAGATTAGCGAGCTAGAAAGTAAGTCACAAATAGAACAAGACTAATCTTGAGAAATGTCAACTCTAATTTGTACCATTAGATAGTTCGAGTGCAAGACGATTAAAATCTGGATTCCTCAAAGACCCGAAGCTCTGACAAGCTTTCCGGAAATATCCTGAAAAGCTACCCGGGACGTCAAATTGTTTGAGAACATTTTTGTCGAGTACTTAATTTGCCAGTCTTTGCCCCCTACATTTAAAGTTAGCCCCTAAACCACAAGATTTCACGTTCATCGTAAAAGCATTTAACTGTGGAGAGCATGTGTTAAGTCATTGGCGCCAACAAGGTCACAAAACCATATAAATTATAGAGTTCATAATGTCAGTCGCTATTTTGATCCAATTCAAAGAGATTTCGCATCGACTAATGCATGTCCAACAGCCGCAGATTTCTTTTTGATAATTTCAAGTACATTTATCTAGAGCTTCTAGTAGTATGATGGCTTTACAATCAGAACCATAAAAACAGCCTTTCAAATTGTTTTGAGAGAAACGGAGATAAAATGCTTTATGACAAAGAAAGAGAATAAAAAGCTGTGGGAAGATTAGAAGTCGAAAACCTCAGATATGTAACTTCACTTTGAAAAATGTCTCTTAGATCTATATCGAATAACCTGAATAAAGTGAGTTTTAGCAAATCTTTACAAAAACTTTTCCTTATTTCTGGGCTTTAATTGGTTCATCAAGTTTTGCAAATTATATTCGCAGCAGAATACTCAAGAACAGAAATTGAAGTTTACGAAGCTTGACACATGTCAAGACAAGCAAAAAATGATGGTGTGAAGATATCGTCGCGCCCAAGTAATAACGTCCAAAGTAAACTCATACTTTTTCAAAGTCGTTTTGATAAATCAAAACGCTTTTAAACGTCAGGAGCGTAGCTACCATATATAAGCAAAGTACACAGCTGCGTACTAAAACTTAACCTACCTATAAACAATTTGTCCGGGGGGAGACTCCCATATTTTTTGACCGGGGATGATCGTCGTATCTTTTAGGGTTAAAATCACGATGGTTTGGTCTCTTTTAGGGGTGATCGTGATCTTCAATAAATTTTAGGGAGATTGGTATCTTTTAGGGCCGAAACTGTGTCCAATTGTTTTTTCTTATGATAGTGCTTCTAAAAAACCGTGTAAGAAGAGAGATTATTCGATTCGAGAAGACGATAAATTAGAAACAAACACGGAAATTTCTTGATGGGTATCTTTCACCTTTACCTGTGTCCTTCGCACCTACTTGGTACATAAGAACTCATGTTTTAGGGTATCTTTTAGGGTAATAAATTTTTGGAGCCACGCCATGGCCCGCCATGTTTGGTATCTTTTAGGGGTAAAACTGAAAATTTCTGACGATCATCCCCGGTCAAAAAATATGGGAGCCCCCCCCCCCCCCCCCCCCCCCCCCCCCCCCCTGTAGCCCTTGTAGCTAGGCCGCCGAACATGAAACTCGTTCGTTAGCTAACACTTTGTACAGTCGTATTCCTACACAATTAATTTCTTTTCGGTTTTTCATCCGCATGCAAGATCGAGAGAGCAAAATGGGAAATGAAATAAGTGTGAAGATTAATCTTCACATTCAATATTTAATGTTTTCGCTCATAGACACTAATCAGACATGGTTTATATTCACAATATTATCTCTTATCTGATGACAACTCTTTTTGAAGGTTTTGAACTTTTCGCCAGCGAACACGCATTCATTTATTAGCTTATCAGATAATTTACAGGATCATACAACAGAAAGATCTTTGACGCCACAGAATTTGAACATAATACAGATAATCAAGGTCTAATGAAAATTATGAAAATTACTTTATAGGCAAACTAAACTTCCTGGCTATACAATCCATTTTTAACCAACAGTTAGAAAGTAAAATTATAATATGCCGCGCTATTAAAGTTAATTGTAAGACTTCGAGTTCAATTTGGAAATAATTTCACGAATGTGTTATCTGAATCAAACATTTATTAGCCAACCGGTAGCTTTTGCAAAATCACTGAATGATGTTTGTGTTAGTTTGTCGATCGAAGGAAGCTGCTAAATTCTGCTTTAGAATGAATTAACTAAAATCTTTTAAGAGGTCGACTATTACTTTTTGATGATATGCATACAAAAAAGCTAAAGCAAGAATCTCCATGAACACTTCCAATTAAGTACGTTGCGCCTAAACCAAGACCTGGGTGTTTCATCAATTCGTTAGTTACAAAAAGCGTGCGTTTTGAAATCGAAAAGTCCCAAACTACGCACGCAAACATGCGCGCTCTGCGCACTGACTGTTGATTGCGCGCGCGAAAGAGAACTGGCGTCAAAATCCAAAGCATGCCGTACTCGCTTGATATTAACAAAGAACTCTTTACTTCGTAAGTGATTTCCGCATTTGAGTTAACTATCTGCTATCAGAGGTTGATAACATAATCATATAACTACATCTAGATCTGTAGTTGAAAACTATGCGATTCAGATCAAGACTTAATGAAGATATTCTGTTTCTGTTGGAGTCGTGATCGAGACGGGCTCAATCTCTGTGAATTGAGCTAAGTTCTTGTGTTTCTTTAGTCTTTCGGCCATGACACAATAAACTGTCTGGCTTCCCTTCTAACCCTCTACAACATTGACGCTAAAGAACCCATTGCACTCTTCGTACGAATACGGGCTATCTGGTTCCAGGGGACATAAATAATATAATTTGCAAAGTCCTCGACCAGCCTCTCCTTGTTGACTGACCCTTTCTTTGTAACGCTTACATATTGATAACGTTCCCCAATAATGTAAGTAAAACTAAGCATAACTTAATCAAGTCAATGGAAGTCAATTAACCATGAAATTGAAAGGGCGTGGCGTTCTTGATAACAGTCACATTTCAGCACGCGATGTGAAATAAAAGGAGCCCATACCATTGATAACAGTCACATTTCAGCACGCGATGTGAAATAAAAGGAGCCCATACCACATGACTAAATCTATTTTTTTAGCGCTCTAATAAAAGTGTAGCTGAGAATTTTCTACTTTAATTATTCGCAATTAACATGAGATTTCCTTACCAAGTCAGAAACTCTATAATTACATCTGCTGTTTATACTGGTCGACTGCTGTGGCTTTTGCTAAATTACTTACAGGTTATCTTTAGAAGAAATATGTGTTTTATCATTTACGAGCAAGAATGAAAGATATGATAAGCTCCGATTTACACAAGACCACCCTCGACTGTCCTCGCGTTATCTTTTACCGATGATGCTTTTACCGATCTTTTAACCAGAGCTGGAGGTTCATGTGCACTCTTGCCAAATTAAAAGTTAAAAAATAGGCGTGATCAGCTAGAAGATAAAGATCGCCGGAAATTACGCTTGTCGATCTCGTACCCAAATTTCGCACGTGTCAATCTCTGTAGAACGAACAGATAGCCCAAGGGTTGCCTTAGCAAGGAATCTCAAGTACAAGTTGCGGGTGCCAGCATAGTCCCTGTTGGGCTTCCTGTGCTCGGAGATGAGCCGTGAGGGAGCGCGAGGGCTCGATCCCGGGTGACGTCACATTTGCCTAACCACAGGAAGCCCAGCAAGAACAGGGACGATGCTGCTGTGGGCGCAGATAGCTCAAATATCTTATGATCTGGGACGCACCATTGGCGCTTCAAAATCTATGTACACAAACTATTTTGACCGTTCCGATTTACCCGTAGCTGAAAATATCTAATTTTCTTGGGCACACCATTGTCGCTTAAAAATCTATGTATCCAAATACTTTGTCCGTTTCCATTTAGGCCCTTAGCTGAACGTCTAGTAGGGACGCCGAGAACTGTGTGCTCTAGCCTGCGTAGCAAGCGTTCCCGTGTGTTTTCAGGGAAAAGAAAGCCGAGAAACAGAGGAGAAAGCGGCGAGAAGTTCGACGAGCGAGTTTTTGGCCGCGCGAAAATGGGGCGAGCGCAAAAAAAAAACGGACGGGCGGAGAGGGGGAAGGGTTCCCTTCCTTCCCTCCCCTTCCGTCCTTTTTGCGCGCGGCCAAACACTCGCTCGTCGACCTTCTCGCCTCATTCTCCTCTGTTTCTCTGGGTTTCTTTCCCTGAAAACACACGGGAACGCTTGCTACGCAGGCTATGTGTGCTCCGAAAACTTTACGTGCAGTACCGGTATTTTTTCTCTGATGATGTCGACCTTTGTAAAACCAAGGGCATTGTTCAACTCCATATTATTTTCCTTGTATACAAAATTTTGTAAAATAAGTCAACTATTTTCCAATATATACTAGTACTTCGGCGAATAATTATAAACATCTTCGAAGATGATATCGACGAGATTAAGGAGGACAAGACGCACAAACGCGTGCTGGGTAAGGGTCAAAATGAAAACAAGAGGTCCCTTCCTTTCTCATGTGCTGCCAGCGTTATTCCTGCTAACGTTTAGTTATCGCCGCAACGCTTAAAGTCAAAATAAAAATACTATAAACTAATTATAAATGTTGAGACGACAATACCACAAAATATCGATGGCTTGTTGTGAGAAAATATTTTCTTCCAACGCCGTTAATTGTCCTAATAAAACATTGTTTTTGCATCGCGACACAAAATTCATTTTTTCTAAAGAAACACAGAAAAGCATTGCTCATTGTTTTGTTTTTTTTCGAAACTCCTTGTCGTTAGGGACGGATCATTAGAAAAGTGATGGGGGGGGGACTTTTCTGACTTTTTTCAGCTCTGAAGGAATGCCTGCTCGTTTTTTTCCCTTCTATGTGAGCTTGCTCGATATGTTTTTTTCTTTTGGCCCCCTCCCCATTCACTTTTCTAATGGTCTGTCCCTTAGCTTTTTTCAAGCCTTCAATACCACGAAATATTGATGGGGACCAGAACAAAACAAATTCTCATCATGAGTAGCGATGCAATGCAACAATACTGCTGTTCACATACCAGTTCGATGTGGCTCAGTTGTTGCGCGAGAAGACTCGGACTTGGGCAAACTTCTAACACACTCTGAAAAAGAACAAATGAAAAATTGTTAAGTATGACCTTCTAGTAAAGTAAAATCTGTAATATTATTATACGACTGTGACGTCATTTTACCATATAAGGTCAAAATTGAGTGCAGATATGGAGCCGTATTACGTATTACAAAAGCCATATTACACGGTTGAAGCCGTATTACACTGTAGGAAACCGGTTACGAACCGGTTTTTCGCGCCCACTTGAATGGCTTCCCGATCGTGTGCTAGTCAAATCACGTACGTTTTCTAGTGAATCTTGAAAAGAAAACAAAAGCATTCTCTCCCTCTCTCTTCTAGCCTGATTGTCATCCGCTACGCGTCTGATCAAAGTCACGGGGTGGAACGTTCTGGATGAGAATCACGTGGGGAATATAGACCAATCACAACGAAGCTTTCATTTTCCTCCAACCACTATCGGCCAATCAGATTTTGATCAGAGTGAACTTAGAGGGAAATTTTCCCTCTGTTTTTAGTATTTTTCGAAAGAAATCACCCAGCAAACTGTTAGAATATGAATGACCTGGCAGAACACTGGTAGGAAGTGTTAACGCACTCTACCGTAGCGGATGAGAATCAGGCTACTCTCCACAGGGTACCCGACTAACCTTGCTAAGGCTATGATAAGCGTGACGTTGATCAGACGCGAAGGTAGGAAGTGTTAACGTGCCCTACCGTAGCGGATGAGAATCCGGTTACTCTCCACAGGGTACCCGACTAACCTTGCTAAGGCTATGATAAGCGTGACGTTGATCAGACGCGAAGGTAGGAAGTGTTAACGTGCCCTACCGTAGCGGATGAGAATCCGGTTACTCTCCACAGGGTACCCGACTAACCTTGCTAAGGCTATGATAAGCGTGACGTTGATCAGACGCGAAGGTAGGAAGTGTTAACGTGCCCTACCGTAGCGGATGAGAATCAGGCTACTCTCCACAGGATGCCCGACTAACCTTGCTTAGTATAAACCAACTAATGGTCTATTACAAATCCTGCATTCTGATTGGCTGAGCTACTAATGGTCTATTAGTGATAGACCGTGCCTGGCAAAACCACCACCTTTCTTTGCAAGAAAACTTGATTTTTTCAACATAAAATAATGGAATTCATTGCCAAAACCGACCAACTAGTTGGTTTATACTAAAACAATTAGACCTCTCGTCCTCATGTGCTATGATATCAATAGACCATTCGGCCTTCGGCCTCATGGTCTATTCATCATAGCACATTCGGCCTTGAGGTCTAATTGTTAATTAGACCATGATAAGCATGGACCATTGAAGTACTAACGTACCATAGTGGATGAGAATCAGGAAATGTACTAGTTAGAAGGTGGATAATGTTTTGAGATACTCATCCCTCAAGGACGTAATAAAATAGAATAAATTTCCCTACCCTGTAATTACTACTGGTGCCTGATAATTTTCGGTCCTCGGCCGCAGCTGTTGCTCGGGATAGAACCTCTTCGTATTTATCTAGCATCGCAAGCTGGACAAGGAAAGTGCACAAGTTAATAACGGTTATCAAGATATTGTCGATGGATTTTATGAGAATTTTCCTCGATTGCACGCGCGCACACAGCAGGGAATCATGGGAAGCATAACATGAGAAATCACGTGACCTCGACATGCGTAGCAAAAGTACTCGCGATAAATCTCATTATCAATTGGACCAGTGTGCCACGCACAGGGATTGCAGACGCTAAAAATGGTTCATGAGCACAATGTCTCTCTTTCTAGCACTGATATGGCTTTTACTGTCAACTAACGTGACATCTGTGGGAAACCGCGCGCATTGTTAATTTACAACGCCACGCGTTTTTCCAAAGCAGTAGTCTCCCTCGCAGCCCGTTATTTGTGTCGGTCACGCAACGCTTCCTTCGTGGGGAGGGAAGCGTTGCGTGACCGACACAAAAAACGGCTGCGAGGGAAACTACCAAAGCAGGTAAGGTAACAATATGTTGCGTAGTGACATTTTTTATCTTACCTTCTTAAAAAGAGATTGAGTGGATTCTCCAACGAGCCGCCGATGTTCCTGAAAGAAACAGAAGGAATCATTGGTAGATTATACTCCTTCGCTCCTCTCCCTCCCCTCTACAATAAGTTACTATAACCAAGGCATGGGGCTTAGATTCTATGTTGGCGACCAAACTTCACTAATTGGCGTCAATGACACCTCTCGAAAAAAGTTAATGTCAGGTGCTGAGAATTTTGAAATAAAAGGTAAAACGACAGAGAAAACATTTCGAAATCACAATGAACAAGTAAGCTAATTCAATCGGATTTCGATGTTTCAGACATTGTGTCCGATGGGTGTGACATGTTGTGGTATGTTTGTTGTGTTGATCTAATACGGTAAGAAACCTACAAAATAACACCATTAGTTTGCTGTTCTATGACTGCATATCACTTAAACCAGAGTTACACCAAAGGATGGATCGCAATTCCATGAGATTTGAACGGATTGAGATCACTAATTTCTCCATTACCTCATAAGCATAGACTTTTATGGGCTGTAAACCTAAAATGAAACGCCCATCGAGCACAGAACTGGAGCCTGATTTGTTTACTCAGTTTTTTTCAGTGGCCGCACTTGCACATATCCCATTAAATCTGCGTTATGTTAAAAGAATAATGCGTAAGATAAAAGCAGGTAGGAGACGACAGCAAGGTACGGGAACTGACGAATTTAGCCAACGTTTCAAGCTTTAACTTCGGCCCTTCTTCAGGGCGGTTACAATCAAAAGGTAACGAACTCGATTGTACTGTGATTTGTGCCCTCTCTTTTCCCCACCCCTACTAGAACTTTGTACAGTGTTATGTGCTGTAACTATTGACATTTATAGACACCTACAGGGCTTAGTGTACCACAGTATGTTGTTATGTCTTTGAAGTGCATCATCATAACTTCGTCGCGAAAGTCATTCGTAAACGTCTCCGCCCATTCACTGGAAAAAAAATTAAAACATCTGCATCATTTAGCAAAGTGAGTTGGGCGACAATTGGCGACAATTCGATGTGTTACCTCAATAGCTGTATAAGATGGAATCCAAGTTTTCTTGTCTAGACAATGAAGATCAGACAAAACAAAGTTATGAGAAGTGAAGAACGTTTCTGATTGGGTGAAGTTCCCGTCTAAATTCACGACAATTTTTGCGCGCGTGCGAAAACACATGAAGCCTGCAACAATATCATTTTGCTAAGCTGCAAATTTAAAGATTCCAAGGTTTGACAAGGAGTACTTTCCATTTCTTTTCTGCCAGAAAAAATGATGCATTAGCCCCAAAGAGTGCTACGTCTGCATGCCCTGGTATTCAAATACACACACACAAGGTCGATTGTAATCTGGAGGGCAGGGTTAGAAACTTTTTTTAGAAGCAATACGTCAATATTGCCGACAGAGATGCATTCTCTTGCGTAAGATTCTCTTTGGGAATAACAAATTCGAGAATTCAACTTACGCTTTCAATGGATAAGTCTTTCATTTGCGAAGCTGAGGACTACAAAAAGAAAAAAAATCCTCTCAAAATAACCCAGCAGTACATTTGGCAGGCAGGATTATCCAGACTTCTATCACGAGTTACAAATATTTACAGAAGGGATAAACTTGTTACACGCGCTGGCTAGCTTCACTCATCTGGACTTGCTGTAGTGTCTCTGATTTTATGAGCTAATTATTACACTGACACCTCATTCACGTATCAAGCTCCCAAAAGGTGCTCTTTTACTATTTCCCCTTCCTATCAACCAGTGATATTTCTTGGAAGCCCTTAATTTGTCAGAATTTTGACAGTTGGTTGTCATGATCACTGCGCAATGGATTTGACAAGCCAGTGAACAGGTAAACATCTTCATCGAATCTTCAAGAAATTAAATAACGGGACATATGGATGAACATGAAATGAGATTACCTTGGAGACACGTGAGAGAAGATTGGGAGGCGGTATAATAGTCGACAGCAAAGCAAGAAAGCAAAGATGTATGTGCGCTGAAAACAATAAATTTACCATTACTATATTACTAAAAATCAAATATGGCCCTCCGATCAGGCTATTTTAATAACTATTAGTCTATTAGTACAAATCAACTAGAGGTCTATAGCAATTCATGCATTTCTATTGGCCACGCTACTCATGGTTTATAAACAATTATTGGATGAGGTTTTTGTGATTTCCAGAATAAACAATGTCGAGACAAGTGGAATCAGGTGAGGCCGTAAGGCCGAGCCTGATTCCACTTGCCGAGACATTGTTTATTCTGGAAATCACAAAACCGAATTCAATAATTGTTTTATTATACATTGATTCAGTGAAAATACTTTCTTTCTGTCAAGCGATTTCTTTTACACAAGCGCCTTGTTAAATAGGGGAAACATTCAAGGGCTGTAGTCCCATGAAACATTGCGCGCGCAGGATCAAGAATCAGCTAGCTGATTCTTCAAGAATCAGCATGCTGATTCCTTGGAGACCCTTAAAGTGCGTGATCCCAAAGTAAAGCGCGCGCTTTTAGCCAATCAGAATCGAGATAGTGAGTACAATGTATAATAATTAGTGATATATACACCTTGTTCAGGAAATTGGCGATTTTGCTGCTGCTTCTCCGGTGAAGAAAAACGGTGGATATATTTTTGTGTTAATCTCCGAGAGGACGCGTTACCCTGCTAGCAGATAGCTCTTTTCTCTGTGCTGAGAGTCGTGAGGAAAAAAGAACTCTGAGCTGGTTCGCAGCATCTTGGAGGGCGATTGAAACAAAGCGAGTTTCGACCCAGCGCAAAGGTCTCTTTTTCTCGCGCAACTATCAGCCCAGCCAAATACAGAGGACTCAGTGCTAGCAGGGCAAGGTCTCTACTATCTGTGGGACAAATGAAGCATTTGCTTTTCCCCTGTCGGACATATAGTTTGGAAGGCCCATTGTGCTTCATCAAAATGCTGAGTAAGAGAAGGAAAAACCAAAACAGAAACGCAAAATTTGCCAACGTTTCGGACCTTTATTTCGGTCCTTCTTCAGGGCGACTAAAACCGTTACAGAAACCACGTATATTTAACAATTATTCGCCGAAGGCGAAGTGAATAGTGGCGAATAGTCCCCGAGACCGGAGGTCGAGGGGACTATTCGCCACTATTCACTGAGCCTGAGGAGAATAATTGTTTTAGTATATACTACACGGGAACACTCCAAAAAATATCCGAACGACACTAAATGTGGCATTTGCCGACATTTTGTAGCCTCTTTCTGTATGCGTGACGTTTGTCACGCACGTGAATTACGTCAGACTTCACTACAAGCATTCGGCTACTGAACACATGGTGGAAACTTGCTGCTGTTTTAGAGAAGCAAAAACGCTAGAAAACACTTGTTTTAAAACCTTAATATCGACTACGATAAACGATTTAAGTTTTTAGAAGGTTGCAAGGATGGATTCAAGGGATAAAGTCGCATTTTGTGCCTTGGATTATGGATTGTGAAACTGCAGAGTTGCTTCGCTGAAAACACTTTGCCTTTGGTCGCCATTTCACCACCGATGGATGACTATATTTTTCAACCTGCTGGCAGAGAAATCCAAGATTCGTTTGGAATATTCAAACAGAAATTTGGGAAATTAACCTCTTCAAACTCTGGGACAACGAGGAAGACCTTGTTCATAAAAAGAGAGACCACTTTAAATACGTTTGATGTCGGATGGCTCGTGATATCAAGCGAATCAACAAGTCGACGGTTAGCTTAACTGAAATTCTCTCTTAAACTGCACTCGATGACTGGCTTCTACGATTTACTGTCCCTCCAACCTCTACAGGTACATGTAAATGTTCGGCAAAGTAGATATGTTTTCGACAAAATTGCCTTAATTAATATGTTGTTGTGAATGTAAGTTAAGGCGATGTTACACGGGATAACTCGCAACAAAAACTTTCCGCGCAACATTGTTGCGCGAAAAGTTCCTGACGTCGAGTCATTCGGCAACGGGCATGTTACATGAGACAACTTTTAGCGCAACAACATCTGATACACGACCGTTAAAACAACTTTTAGCTCGAGCTGATGACGAATTCATTCTTGCCTCGCTTCCAGACAAAAATGTTGCGCGGAAAGTTGTTGGACACATGTTACACGAGACAACATTTCAGATATTCGTCATTTTGTGTTGCAAGTTTTTGAAGCCAAGTCAAAAACTCGCAACATGTTGCCGAGTGAAATGTTGCGCGAAAAGTTGTCTTGTGCCACATGTTACACGGTAAAAACTTTTCGCGCAACAATGTTGCGAGGAAAGTTTTTGTTGCAAGTTGTCCCGTGTAACACCACCTTTAATTCGTCTCTCAAAAGTGCCGTGAACGAATCATCGATCTCTGTGATTCCGAAGAACTGAAAAACAAGAACAGCACATTTTCGAAGTTCAAGAAATACAATCTCTCTCTGATTCACCTTGAAAAACTAAAGAGACAACATAAGTTAATTGAGAAGGATTTTGCCGTTGAATTTCGAATCAGATAGTTCCTTTAGAAAGTAAAAATATCCGAACCACTTGCACTCGGGCTTCTCAATCCCGAGATAGCGAACCAATCAAAACGCGCGATCTATGGAGGTTCCCGTGTAGTATATACTAAATACACAAATGCGCGCGCGCACATGGTTGCGCGCGACACAAACAAGATAGAGAATACGGGATAAAAAAGGGGGTAGAGTTCTAGAGTTCTTCTCTGATATTCAGGCCATTTGGGGCCATGGTTTTCGGACACACGTGAAACTGTGAAACAACTCACGTGAAACAAACGTGAGTTAGAAACAACATTTCCACAAAGAGACACAAAGAATGATGAATACATGCGGATCAGAAATGTGGAAATTAATTTGAATATCAAAAGTGGAGCACCTTCATTAAACATGGAGTACAGGATAGGGTAAGAGGAAGGGGAGAGCACCAGCCCCATGACCTCACCGTTTGTTGATCCGCCCCTGACAATACACCTCCTCTAATGCCTACCCAAAGGAACAATCAAATCAAACACGCCTGCAAATTTCAGACACTTACATCGGGGTAGTAGGTTGGAGTTGGTACCAGTCTCTCTATCAGTGCATCTAGAGTGCCAGATATCAGGTGGCCATTTTCAAACGTCACAGGCTACGAAAAGAATAGGGAGAAGAACAAATAAATCAACTTTGCCAGGAGCACATTACCTAGGAGTGTCCATCTCCCGTGTTATCACAGTGTAACAGCGTATTGGAAAATGATACCTGTATATGAAGTTATTTTTAGTTTCAAATTTTGCTCAGCCAATTAAAATGCAGGTAGCGTATGCTTTGTTCAGAAAAGTCTATTCAAGTGCCAAATCTATTGTTCTAAAATAACTACAGATCTGTTTCATTTTCGAATTCGCTGTTACAACTTTCTATCCTAGATGGACGCTCCTAGGGAATGGGCTCCTGAGTTTGTTCATTTGGCTTTTGGCTTCGGCGGTTTGGCTTCCGTCAATCAAACGAGTGAACAGCTCTGGGTGATTTCACGCAGGCTTTGAGAGGTTTTTGGAGCTAATAAAGACTGCTAGGCATTTCGAAACCAATTTTCCACCACAAAATGCAAACTAAACTCAGAAAAAATCCATGCGGCAATCTTAAAAAGTTTGATTGACGGAAGCCGAAACGCAGTTTGTCGTTCGGAAATGTAAAGTGAGAGATCGCAGAATTCTGAAAATCGCAGTAAACTGTTTCTGATTTTCATACAGTTGTATACACAAAGCGTCCACTAAAAACAAATTTCGGAGAGAATCCCATAGCTCTTCTTACGCGCGCGTTGATTGAGATTGTCGTGGAATTCAATGATGGAAGCTTAATTTGCCAAAATACCCATCCGCGCGTAAAAAAGTTTAAAGCGCAATTTTTTTCTGCGACTATCCAATTTATCTTGGAATTCACTCGTCATGCGATCAACTTACCTATATTTACTACTAGTTACAAGCTGCCAAAGAAGTGCATGTGTACTTACTCCGCTTGTAGTTCTGGACAGAGAAGAAAGTCTTGGTCCGTGGAATGGCGAGTTCCCATTTTCTTCCTAGTAAATAAAATAACAAACCATTTGTGCTTTCTTTCCACACGCGCGAAAATCTCGTTCACCAAGCTGACATTTAGTGAATCGCATGACACTTTTTTAAACCGCGTGACACTTTTTTCATGTATTGTACGGGCTGCGCGGGAGACTACAAAGGTGTCACGATCCTTTGTGTCGGTCACGCAACGTGGGAAGCATTGCGTGACCGACACAAACGACGGGTTGCGCGGGAGACTACGTGACACCTCGAGTATCGCGAACATCGACGCGCAGCGCAAAAAAATTGCAAAGACTTGTTGAAAGACTGATACTAAACGCGCGCAGAGTATTCAGGACAAGGTCGGTTAGGAAAATAGAAAAATAGAGACCCATTTTCCCGAGAATGGAGTATCCTGAGACCATCGACTTGCTCGCGGAGTTCGTGACATTTTACGAGTATTGCATGACATTTGAAAAATCGCGTCCGGGAACTCAGCAACAAAAACTCTGATTCTGATGACACTACGGAATATCTCACATTCGCTTCCTAATAATGCGTTTCCGTAAGTTTGGGAATACCTTTCGCAGTGCCAAAACTGACAGTGACGAGTATATTTGTACATTTATTTCTTCCATTTGGCGAGTAACACGACGGAGCCCCCAGTGACGTCATAAAGTCAAAAAGCTCTCTAAACACTATATTTCACCTCTGATATTTCACTGAAGTTACAGATGATTCGAGAAGGCGTCTGGAGTGTTCCCACCTGTAAACATGCCAAGTTCTTCGCTAACTCTAGTGTTCGGCGCTCTGTTAATGAGCAGCCTGGTGTTAGCATCAGCTAAGGAAGCAAGTTCCACAGTTATTTTACTCTCTTTGGACGGGCTAGGGTGGCAGTTCCCAGGAGGAAAGTTTGCAAACACTCCGAACTTGGACTTCATCGCTGAGAGCGGAGTGAAGGCCAAGTACGTCAAAACCGTCACACCAACGGTAACATGGCCAAATCATCAGACATACCTAACAGGCCTCTATCCAGAGAGCCACGGTATTGTTGCCAATACCTTCTGGGATCCAGTGTACGAAGAAGAATTCATCCTCAAAGCTGACTGCTCGAATTTTGACCCGAAATTCTGGAACGAATCCGAACCCATTTGGTTAAGCTTGGAGAAAAGAGGTCACGCGACAGCTATGTACAACTGGCCGGGGTTCTACAGCTACGAGACGAAGCCAACGTTCAATATTAAACCTGAATGTGCACTAAACTGCAGCGCTATCCCGCCTAAAGAACTTTGGAGGTACAGAAATAGAACAACTAGTAAATGGCCTTACTATCGACACTGCTGGCCTAACGAAACGCTGAGTTTCACACAACGTGTTGACAAGATCATGACATGGCTGACTTCGGATAATCCGCCAAGGTTTGTAACGTTTTATGTTGAGCAGCCAGATGCAGTTGGCCATGTGTACAGTCCACGATCCACGCAGTTCAAGAACATGATTGAGCACGTGGACAAGAATGCCGTGGGTACTTGATCGAGAAGCTAAAAGAGGCTGACATGTTGGACAAAGTGAACTTGATTATTGTTTCCGATCACAGCTTCACATCTCTCAATTCAAGCAGGATCATATTTTGGGAGGACTTTCTGGATCCATCTGCGTACAGATTAGCCGCGTCCGATTTTGTCGGACATATCTGGCCCAAACCTGGAAAGTTGTCCGAGATTTACAACAACCTGACCCGCATGGTCCAAGCATATCCACAAGTGAAGGTCTACAAGAAAGACGAAATACCTGAAGAGTATCACATAAAAAATAACCGCCGGATCCCTCCCATTTATGTGTATCCCGGGTTTGCTTGGATGCTGAGGCCTACAAGGTTTAATGTTTCCAAGGACTTTGTATTTGGTAGCCATGGTTATACTGCAGGAGAGAAAATGGGGGCTATTTTCTATGCTCGTGGACCGGCATTCAAGAAGGGCTTCAACGCTGATCGAGTTCTTCGCTCAGTTGATCTGTACCCAATGATGTGTGATATCCTCGGTCTCGAGCCGCGCCCTAACAACGGGTCTTTACACAACATGGCTGATCTGATGGCAAAGAGCGGCGCCAGAGGGGTGGGGAGCGTCATCTCTGCTGCTTTCATGGCCGCGTTTCTGAACGCTCTGCTTGTCACATTAAATGCCGCGTGATTCAAGACCATGCAGTTCAAGGCGTTTTTTCGCACAACGGAATTTGAAAAACTGAAAACCAATTCACCCGTTGCTCAAGAGTAAAACATAGTAGTTCTGTAGTTGGTTACATAAAAAATAGGATTTGACTCGAACTTTTAAGCAACATCAATTAACTGTGACCAACCGATTAAGTCCGAAGCAAAAAACATGGAGGGAAAAAGAAGACCGCCGAAGTTCGCGTCTAGTTCTACACCTTTTTTATAAGAACATTAATTTTTGTTCGAGGCTGAGTCAAAACCGAATGTTCTTAAATTTTCAGGAATTTGAGCCTCAGATGTACTTGCGTATGGTTATATCTACGTAGTTTATAAAAATTGATCATCAAAAGTGAGAAAGTGTGACAGGATATAACTTGGAATTCAAATAAACGTTCTTAGTGCGCGACTACGTCAACCAGACCATCCCGTAAAAAGATTGTCATTTAGAGATTCAAACCATTTTAAGCAAATTTAATACCTGCAATACGTTTGACGATGAGTAAATAAGTGTTTTGAAGTTATTTCTGCTCATCATTTTCACAATTTTAGAGAAAACCGAATATTTTGATGTCGGAGATCTCAAGAAAGTCGAGATCCTTTGTTCTGTACTCGCTTGCTGATTGGCTAACTTCTTACAAAATGGCCCGGTTGACGTAGTCGCACGGATTTGTGGATTTTGGGTACAAACAAGGGTCGTACTGAGCTCACCTTTTCCATGTCATCCAATGGCTGATCGCCCACAACGGTTCCGAATATAGTTGGCTGAAATAGAAATATATATGCAATTTATAGCTAAGTAGAAAATGACAGCGTTTTCTGTGCTAATATCTTACTCTCTCAGGAGAAGGCTACCAAATTCCCCTTGCAGGGATCGACATTAACTTTTTCAAGAGGTGCATTCGCGCCTAAAAATCTAGTCACCAAAAAGTAAAGTTTGGTCGCCATGTTACTAATCTGATCGCCACCTTTTTCTCTCAAATTGATGCTGTTGACTTCTTAAAACCCTACAGATTGGAAAAGTAGGTCGCGATTTGGCGACTAGATTGAGAATCTTGGTCTCAAACCCTAAATCTAGTCGCCATTTGGCGACCATTTCGTCGCATTGTCGGGCCCTGCCTTGGCGAGCATTTGCGCGCTCGGAGCATCCTGATTATTCAGCGAGACCGGGCATTTTGGGAGCCTGTGAAAGCCAACACTCGCTTAGCGCTCTTCGACGACAGAGGCTAGTTTTGGGGTCGTTACGGAAAATAAAACTAGCAGCGAGCACCTTCTTTATCTTGCCGAGCATACCTAAAGGCCGGTTTACACTTGCGATTTTTGTTGCATTTGTCGCAGCGATTTAGTGTAAACGAGATGTGCAAATGCCGGTGCGATTTACGTGCTCTCTTTTCTTCAAATCGCATCAAGTTGCAAAAAGTTTCGGACATCTCCGCGACATCACACGACAAAAATTGCGGTCGGTCGCGCCGAGTTGCACTTAAGCCGGGGAAATACGAGGCACAAAATCCCTCAACTTGTCTCGCAACATTGCTGCGTTGCAAGTCTAATGTTTGTTGCTCGTTTTTCATCAAATTCACAACTTGTCGCGCAACACTTTGTTTTGATGATCACACATGCGAGCCCAACGCAGATTTTGCCCTTTAGCACCTCATTTCTATTGACTAAACAACTTGAATTGTAGACAAATTGCTGCGCGACAAGTTGTGTGTTTGATGAAAAACGAGCAACAAAACCAGAATATGCGGCTCAAAGTAGACCCGCGTTCTACTTCGCGCAACAAGTTTTCACAACCTGCAACAAATGTTTTTGTTGCGCGACAAGTTGTGGCGCGAGATGAAAAACGCGCAACATCGTTCATCAACTTGCAAAGCAACAATGTTGCGTGACAAGTTGAGGGATTTTGTGCCTCGTATTCCCCGGCTTTAGTGATTATTGATTTTGAGTTGACGCGTACGTGCGAGAAAAATTGCCGCGACTAGCTCGCGCGACAAAAATTGTAACAAAAATGTGAACGGGCCTTAAACAAATCGAGCGTGATTTCGAGCACTGGATTAAAATTGCGAGCACCGTTATAGGGAGATGCGTCATATATGCCATGTATCAAAATGTAGGGCGCACTAAAGGACCGTTCACACGGCGCGATCTTAGTTACGATTTGAGGTGCGATTTTTGCGGCGATCGTCGGCGTCATATCGCGCGGTGTGAACGGTCGGCGATTTGGCTCTGCGATATTTGTCAGTTTGTTGGCAATCTGAAGAAATCGCACCCCCATCGCAGTGGAATTTGAACATGTTCAAAACGCCTTCGACGTCGCGGCGAGATCGCAAGTGAAATCGCCATAAGATCGCCGGCCGTTCACACCGCGCGATATGACATCGCCATGGATCGCCACAGAAATCGCACATCAGATCGCAGCTGAAATCGCGCCGTGTGAACGGCCCTTAAAAAAGGCGTCAGTAGGTGTAAACACACGAGAGCACTCTTCAAATGGCAAACGTTTATGCTAAATTTATTGCGGTTTCATAATGTCTGATTTTATATTGAACTCTCACAGTCTACGATATTGTTGGCTGGCGACTGTAAACAAAAGTAAAATGGGCTTCTGTCCAGAATTATTTATTTATCAAGTGAAACTTTTCTGACGCATTTCCAGGCCGAGATCTTTGTTCGGCAGGTTTTTTGATGGAAGCCATGGTGCTGTGCTCGTGAGATTCCTTAGAATTATGAAAATCGGAGTTACATCTTGTAAATGAAAGGTTAGACCTAAAATGAAAACAATTTTAGGCACAATTTCTTAAATGTTGTGGCGAAATTCGAGCCCTATACTCATGAGAGGGTGTTGGGTTAATGATTCATTAAAACTTACCCGCGCTTTTACAGTCTGCTTGAAACCTAATGAAGGTAGACTTCTAGAAGACTAAGAAAAAGTACAATGGACATCGTTACAGATAAGACATGTATATATAAACAAAACACGAATTGCGCGTGGAAAATCTCGTCAATTGACCTTTCCTCGCATTTTCTGCGAAGTTATAGGCTTCTGAAGTTGCATTTTTTATAGCGTTTGTATGGAGGTCGGACAGATTGTGTCCAAGCCTCACACAACGTCTAAAAAAAATACATGGAACTTAAGCGTTCTATATTTTTACGGATTGCAAGGATTGCATTGATCGCACATAGCGCTACGCTGGGCGTGCAGTATTTTTACGTGCCAACCACGAGAGAGTTGCGGTGCAGCTGTGTGCATCCTATCAATTTCAAAGAAAGGTCATGTGATACTTACTTTTCTCTGTTTTGCTGTTCTCCTCAGTAGTCCTCTAGCAGCCTCCTCGTACTCTTTAGTGAGACGGTGATGTTGTGAAGATAAACGCCTGGAAGTAAAACATGCCATCAACTTTTTTCACCATAGTCAATCAAACAGTTTGAGCCAATCATATCTTTGCCCAGTTTTGCAAAGTGCAGTATGATTGGCTTCTGTTGCGGCAAGTCTTGCAATGGAAGCAAAGCCTGCGAAGCTACCTACAAGGATCTGAATGGATCTTAAGGCTTAAAATGTTCATATTGTTGACAATGCAAAAAAACTGCAAAACACCACAAAGCTGAAAACAGTGTGAAACAGCTGTACAGCAAGTGTCAATTAAAATTACTCGGGAATAATGTTTCTGCCACTGGGCAATGACAATTTAAACAAGGACAAAGGTAATATACTGTACAATCATGGGCCTAGACAACATCGCAAAAAATGACCAATCTACCAATTGTACACATTATAAAAAAATTTCCAGTGATGTTTGAAAATGTTATAGGGGGGGGGGACTTTTTGCTGTTTCACAACACATTTTTCATCTACAGCTACATTTCTGGGCTTTTTACAGACAAGATTTAGCCGAAATATTAGCACCAAATTTTGATTCATTTCCAGCTTTCTCTTGGCCTAAAATTTCGCTTGGGAAAAGCATTCTACCCTCCCAAAAAATAAGAGGACAAGGAATTTATGTCGGAGAGTGCCCCCACAATGTAACATGATTTTGTTTCCACCATCCCTGTGACTGATGGCGCCTATCTACTACTTACACATAATTTGCTTTCTGCCTTTGCAACTCTTTGGTCTACAAGAAAGAAAGTATTATAATGTTTGATGACCTACCATAAAAATAAAATACTTCTTTTTAAAAAAACACATTCAACATTAAATTATTGCAAAGACACCACTGCATAGCCTGCTTTTCAGATCAGAGAAGCCTGAAAGTTTGAGATTTTCTATGACTTTGCTTGTCCCATTTCTTGCCCCATATTTTGCCAACCAAATCATAGAAATCTCGAACTTCAGGCTCAGTCTTGCCTATGACCCTGAATACCCATGGAAATGCTTGCTATGCAGGCTAACCACTGCGCTGAAACATGACATTGCCTAAACGAAGTGATTTTAGTTGTTTCTGCATTTCTTCTGTCTATGGTTAATTATGTTAACTCAGCTGAAGTAACAAAACATCAAATTTATGCATCTTACCCCATCAACACTGACATTCTTTCCATCTTCAAGTTCAAGTTGAATCAACTGGAGCTGAGTAAGTTTCTTTTTCTCTGCTTCAAGTAATTTGGCAGTGACCTTAAGCAGAAAAAACATAGTGTCAAAATTAATTTGTTTTTACCTTCAGTCAAGAGTTTGATTGTGTGATTCCAGATATTTTCCATACCACTCCCAAAGAAGAGGTTTAAGGTATGACTTTTCCCCCTCACCCCACAACCACCACCAATACAAAATACAGTGATTGTATGGAAAATAGCATGAAAATTGAGCTCCCACCCCCATTGCATTTCCAATCTCTTCAGTGGGGAGGATATGGATTTTCCTGGAATCACAGATTGTGAGGAAGTTACCATAGCATTCTGCATTTACCATCTCCAACGTGTTAAATTTACAAGAGCTGTGCCCATATTGTTATCTCTTAGGGGTGAATTTTATTTTCCTGTCAAGCACCCACAACTTTTTTACATATCAGAGTCCCCTCCCCCTTCAAGATTTGTTAAAGTCTCAATGGCGAAAATCCTAAGCAGGATCCTATAAGATCTGGTTATGACATATGGTAAAAACCTAGAGAGCACAGGTTGATAAAGTTACTGAAATTACTGGTTGTAAGTGAAATTTGGATTCAGTTATTTTGGGAGCATTGAGGGGCATGAGGCCTATGCAGTGCCGTAGCTAGGGAAAGGGCAGAGGAGGCAGTTGCCCCCCCCCCCCCCCCTCCCCCAGCAAAGTAATTTTTTAGTGTCAACATGTTGGGAAAAACCTGCTTGCCCCCTTCCCCCCTTCCAGCAAAAACAAAGGATGACCAAGGCTTGCCCCCCCCCCCCCCCCGAAAGTTATGTGCCACGTAGACACAAAGGAGACAGGTAACAGATGTAGGGCTGTCTCCAAACCCAGTGCATAGGCCCACTGAGACATTATTATTTGCTTTAATTTAATTATGAAAAATGCCCAGCAGAACTAGGTATGAAAAAAATGCGTAGGTGCACACAGATAATATGCATTAAGGAAAATAGAGTAGCTATTACTCACCTCTAACTGAACTCCAAACAATCCCTGGCCCAGATTTTCAGCACCCCACACCTGGGCATCAGCCATTGTGAAAACAGTACTGAGTGAAAACTGTTGTGGTTGATTACCTTACATGGCATCAGATGTGCTGATGAGAAATGAACAAAACACTGATGGTTGGTTGATCCAGTTTGAAAACTCAAGTAAGAGATGATCCATGCACCTGCCATGGAGGGAGAATCTATTAAGGATCCCCACCCCCTGGAATTCCATTGAACCCTTTGAACCCCCCTGGATCCGCCACTGCATATGTAAATCAATATTGATCCCAGTCATGCTGACTGGCCAAGGCTCTTGAAGCAAACAAAACTTATATTTCTATTACATTTGGCTTTTTATCATCATTGATTAAGGCGTCAATCAATTAAGATATTGGGAGCTAACTTGAGCTCGTTTTTTGCTGATATCCGGTTGCTGATAATTTGTCCATGGAAGTGAAATTTCACTTCCTTTCGAGCACGTCTGACTTCCTATAAAAAATCTTTTTTCACCAGCTCATGGCTCGAGTCGTAACCTTTAGGTTGCCGTTCCGAAGACTGGAAGCTGCCTCAATTAACATTTTTAACTTTTTACATTATAAAGCATTTGGTGTTATCCAAATGGGGCAAAGTCAAAGCGATTCTTATGGCATTCGTGCCATAACCAATCAATGACGATAACTCAAACAGCCTTTGATCTGTATATGGTGGCCATCATTGTCAGACCTTTGCATCTCAAAGATAAAGAAGACTGCCAGACCACTAATGATGATCAACGATCTCAGATAGGGCATAAAACCATAACCAGGGGATATGTAACAGATCTGAGATAAGCAGTGGCATAGCGAGAATTTTGCCAACTGGGCCCCAAGATGCAGGTCGCAGTCCTTTTTATCACTAATTTTCCCATGCATTTCAACATTTTGTCACATGTTTACTGTATTTTAGATATTTAAATGGGGTCATAGTGCCCCCCTGTCTCTGGATATGCCCCTGAGGACTGTTTACAGTACTTAGGTTACTACATTTCAATTCATGCAGAATTTTGCTGCAGTCTGGTTTAGTGAACAAAATATCCCTTCTGAAATTGAAAAGTAAGTTTTTAGAAACAAGCTTTCAGACTTGTTGGTCCAACCACATTTAGGGCTATATTATGCACTAGTCATTTGTTTCCACTGACCCCAACCCCCGCGACATAGCAGGGGAATATGAAACAGATGTTGTCAAATTTGAAATAATTCCACCGTCTACCAGGGGAGAACGCCTTGGCAAATTCCCTACACCCCGGGGAAACATTTCCTACACCCAAGGGACAAATTCCACCTTCCACAAGATGGATACAAGAAACTTTCCTAATACTATCAAAACCAGTAGAGTGTATTTTCCGAAATGAAAAAGACAGATGTTTTGTTTCCCTGCCATTCCCCGGCCAGTTATCTGAGCCATAGCAAATTTGAAGTAAACTCCCTGGGGATCGGGGCACGAATACAAGACAAACACTGATATTTCCCCCACTATTGCCTGGCAAAATCCCCGCATGTCGCGGGGGTTGGAGGTCGGTGGAAGCAAATGACTAGTGCATTACATTACCGAGTGGTCTTAACCAACGAACCAAGAAGTTTACATATTTTCCACAGAAAGAGGAAACCATTGCTGTAACGTCTAGTCTTGCGTCTGAACGAAAAGGTGAGACGGATGATTCAGCGAAAGCATTTAAATGTTCATCAATAAATAATGACAACCAGTTCGATATTCGATCTCATGTATTCTATATCTCGGACACGATCATGTTGAAACAAAAATAAACCGGTAGTCCCATATAGTGATGTGTCTATTCAGAAACCTGCAGGCGAAAAAGACTCTGAGAACTTTTCCGTATAAATAATATACTGTAATCCATCTTCTTCAAACACAAACAAAGCGATCTCACTAATTATTAGAAGCACACACACTGGCTGAGGTTTGACACTGTGAAATAGATTTTAAAACTTGAATTAGAATCGCACGCGAAGCAATGTAAGCGGACTTGGCAGAAAGAATTCGAGATAAAGTTCGAGATAAAGTTAGGGATTCCATTAATGTGCAAGTAACATTCAAAGCACGAAGTGTGTTCCTTTACGATGCATTAAGGAAAAAGCTTAGTGTAAGAAATGATTCGAAATGATTTTGAGCGGACCGATCCGAAGGACGATAGCCTTCAAGTACACTGAACTTGAGTTACTACTCTAAAATAAACAGGATTTTACTAATCGTCCGATCAACGCTACGAGTTTAAACACAAGACACTTCAGCAAATTCTTAAATACACAAGAAGCCGCAGAAACACTCAGGAAGTGGACATAGCGTATTTTGTATGGCAGCCAATTATTTCAAACAAATCTTCACAACATTTCTAGCAAGGTCCGGTAGCAAACTCTTCGCGTGGTCAGACAGTTCTCCAGGTTTCGTTCTATGGGGAACTTGACTTGAAAACTCTTACCTGGAAATATGGACAATCAAGGCGAAGAAGGAGGGCTTTTCGCACATTCTAACCGCTCCAAATCATGATATTAATTTGTTTTTGTCTGCTGTCAAGCTTAGAGCCCTTGACCAATGTGATTTGGTGGCCGCGCTCCGGCGCACTCTAATCACACTGGGAACCAGGCTCCCGGGGCTTCTTCGGAAGTCCGGCCAAGAAAAAAATAATTTCTATTTATTTTCTTTCTGGAACCTGGCTCAAAATTATATCTTATCCGGCCGCCAAAACCGGGTCATCAAAAAACACCCAAAATTTATCAAGTATTAACGCTACCTTTCCTAGCTAATGGCCATATTCTTTTTTTTTTTTTCATTGTCGCGCGAAAACGCTCTAAAGAGAGCGTAAGAGCGCCCCTTATAAAAAATCTCGAATAAGAGGCACAGAAAAATCTCTACAAGAGTTGCTCTTTTGGCAGGATAAACCGTAGTCACTATGTCCTCCTTTTCTCAGTGTTAGATTCTCGAAAGTATTTAATAATTTCAACTTCTTTTTCGGCAATTGCTTCTCATTCTTTTCCTTAGTTGTTTATTTTTCATGAGTTATTTATGTTTTTGTTTCTGTTTATTGTTCGCGCACATAAAACGCGTAAGCGCGCACACGTCGCACACACTACGAAAGAAGCAGAGAGGGGACTGGGTCTTATACAGCCCATTGCATGACGGGAAGGGTAATAGCGGCCATCTTGGATTGTTGTTGAGCACGCTTGGTGAACGTAAAATTTCAAGAAGGAAAACATCTACTTTTAAGCAATATGGATTTCCAGCATCGTGCTGGCGGGAAGACAGGATCAGGAGGAGTTGCTTCTGCATCGGAATCTAACAGAGACAGAAGAGAAAGACTAAGGCAGCTCGCTCTAGAGACAATCGATCTGAACAAGGTAAAAACTTGTTCTGAGTGATCTGTGATGGTTCTTTATAAAGCTAAAGAACTATTCACCGGTACACCTACTATCTTATTACAAGGGATACAAGTCTAAGATTCGTAAATGGCATTGTTAAATATTCACACTCGATCTTTCCCTAATGGCATAAAGTAATTAAGGCTAAACTTCAGAATCCAGGCAGTGGAACATTCATCCACTCATACTTTATTCTTTATAAAAGCAAAGAAAGGTCAAATGACTTTGATTTCTATTACACTGGATTCTACAGTCGTCCTGTCCCAGTACAGCTTGACCCATCAGCGTCACTGTTTGAGACCCACTCTGCAGACTTGTAGCTCATAAAATAATTGGTCCCAATCAGCGACCAAGCGACAATAAGAACAGACACAGGGGGTGGTCACTTTGAGAAGGTTTCTTACCTTCTCAGTGGTTCTTTAACGTCCCTTCTGAAGCTGATTAGGGTGGTGAAGGCAAGACAGGACCTCTGAAACACAGTAGAGCAAGCTCAATATCAGGGCTATTACGACCAGGTGGTCTCCTGGGCGACCACAAATCACAGCTAGGCGACTAAAAATTTCAACTTAGGTGCCAGCAGGTGACCAAAATATTTTGGTACTCTTTCAAGCTTGATGACACCTGGCAACCAAAAGTTTTGTTCAGGCGACCAGCTTTTTGCACTTGGTTGCCAGCTGGCGACTAAGAAAACAAGTTAATTTCCAGCCCTGAATATGAAACAGTTTGACCAAAGCCTGAACAGAAAGGTCCTGGATCACCAAAGTGAGAGACCAGTGCCTTAAAACGGAGTCAACCATGCTACAATCACTAAGTTTCCACAGCAATGGAAGTGTAGTTCAATTTATCTCACCATCTGCTCTGTGGTGTTGGAACAGATCTATATGGAATGGTAGAGTCAAATGTGAATTTTGCATTTGACCAGTCACAGAGCTTGAGTTAACTTGATGTAAAATTTATCTAATTGAACCTTTGTTTTTCTTGGACATATTGGAAAATTGGTAGGGTATTATCATTTGTCACCAAATTTGTTTTTTCAATTTTGATTGGACAGTTTCTATGACTGGCAGTCATTCCCAGGTCTGAGTCACAGTATTGACCTGCACTATGCGAACACATTGACTGGCAAATTATTGTTTTTTGTATTATTGTTACATTTTCAGCCATGTTTGTGATGTTCTACACATAAGCTGATGGTAAAACTACTGAAAAAATGAATTTCTTCCAGTTCCAATTTTTTTTTGGTGGTTAGATAGAATGTTTCCATGTTTATGAAGCTTTACTGTTTGAATTCCCAACTGTAAAAATTAGTGACTTATCATATTTTGTTTTTACCCCCACCAGGATCCATATTTTATGCGCAATCATCTTGGTTCTTATGAGTGTAAATTATGTTTAACTCTTCATAATAATGAGGTGAGTTATCAATTTTGCTAGTTGCGTAGCCAGGAAGGTTTGAGCCAGACCTATGTCATACTAAAAAATTAGTGTAGATTTTGATTTCTGTCATACAACATTATAGTGGCTTCAAGAGGTATGCACATATGTATATAATATGTAACTATGTTCCTGAAACAACTCCAGACTCTGAGTGTACACAACCTGAATCAGAAATGTCTTGCAGTATACATACAAGCAGGCATAAAATATTTTAAGTTTTTTAACATGGCCTATTTGTGATAACCATGACCAAAGACTTACAAAGTTATTTTTACCTTACCACAGGAAGTTATCTAGCTCACACACAAGGCAAAAAGCATCAGTCAAACTTGTAAGTATCAGCCTGATTATTAGAAACCTGTCATGAGGGCAGCAAAGATCTGTATGATTATGGGGCTCTGCAGTGTTTGAATGTCTTGTATATTTTTTAGGGCTCGTCGTGCTGCTAAAGAAGCAAAAGATGCTCCTGCACAACCTGCTCCTGTGAGTATTTTCAGTTCAGATAGACTTTAAAGGCCCATCACCAACCGAGAGCCTTTGCAGACTCTTAGCCAATCAGAGCACCCAAAAAACAATGGATCAATTTGTAGGCATACTTAGTTATTTGTCATTTACTCTCTATAATCTATGAAATTTTCCACACAATTTGCTCCCAAATGTTTTGGGTTTTTTTACGCAACCTGTTAAATGTGCTGTTAATCCTGTAACACTGAGCACTACCCATGGGTCAAGGCCGTAGCTAGAAATTTTTGACTGGGGGGGCAGGCCTTGGTCATTCTTTGTTTTTGCTGGGGGGGCAAGCAGGTTTTTCCCCACATGTTGACACTAAAAATTTTACTTCACTGGGGGGGGGTGGGGCAACTGTCCCCTCTGACCCTATGCTAGCTACGTCCCTGTGGGTTGAGAAAATCAGTGCTTGGTGTGTCATAGCAACCAAATTACTTTTCTTTGCCAATCAGAAATTCAACAGCTGACCAATCAGGGCAGGAAGGCACATTATTGTAGTACAACTTCTTTTTCTTTTTATTTGTCTGCAATTTCTGATTCTGTAGTGATGTATTTCTTTGTCTTAAACAAAATTCTCTTTTGTGTTTCAGGAAAAAGCAAGAGTCTCATTAAAAAAGTTTGTCAAATTGGAAGACCAGGATACAAAGGTAAACTATTTTACTACTGTATTTCAGGACCCAAAATTAATTATATCAAGTTGCCTGTTGCCTTGTTCTCACTCAAGTGTTCACTTATTCCTGGTGCACACTTTCGACAAAACAACATAAGGAAAATATCACACAAACAAAATTTAGTGTTTCAAAAAGTCGAAGTCAACGAAAATTAACATAAGATTGCTTTGGTAAAGTCATCTTATGATGATCCATGGAAAATATTGATTATTTCAATTATTTTTCCGTACTTTTTTTGTTGCAACATAACATTGTTATGTCACTAGTGTTGGTCACCAGGAGTATTATTTGTCCTAGAGAAGTTGTTCAATCAATTTAGTTATGCAGATTAAATACAAATCTGGTCAATTTAGTACCCTATGCAGATGTTTAGCTGTAAGTTTCTACATAGTGTAATATATATATTTTTTTGAATTGCCAACGTCAGATTCAAGGGGCACTTCTGCTGAAATACAGGATTCAAGTTTTGATTGTTCTTATTGTCCTTTTTTATAGTAACCAAACAGCGAGACCCTGAAAGTGGTCAACATAGTCTCTTGTTCCAGGTACGTACTGACATTCCTTGCTCTCAGGGACATGTGGTTATTTGTGGTAGACAAGTTCCATATTAATTTGCAATCAATTGTCTGATAATTATAGGTGGACTATCCGGAGATTGCAGAAGGAATTATTCCAAGACACAGATTCATGTCTGCTTATGAGCAAAGAATAGAACCTCCTAATAAAGGCTGGCAGTATCTCTTATTTGCAGCTGAGCCATATGAAACTATCGCTTTCAAGGTAATGACTTCAATGATGCTCCTTGGATTTTAAGCATGCTAGCGTATTATGTGTTGACCTAATTTGCCATATGGTTGCATGGTGCTATGCTAGGGGCATGGTCATGGATAGCCTGTGGTAAATCATTCTTTGCAGTGCTCCCATCTCACCCCCCCGTGATCCAGGATTGACTTCAAGCCATGACAGAGGAAATTTTCTTCTTTTTTGGGATCATGGTCGATAGTGTTTCACATCTTTTGGATGAGACAATAAACTGAAGTATTGCCTTGCTTTCACTGCCCATCTCAGTTTCAGCGGGCCTCTTAAAAGCCCATAAGCACCCAAGTCGCATTGCAGGCTCACAGAGAATAAAACGCAGTTAAAAACTCTATGCAAATTTGCAGTTTGAACTTTTGAAATACGAAGAACAATAGGAACCCCTTGGGACCTACTGTATCAGCCAATCACAGCTGTTGAATGACAATAGATCCAAATGAAAACAAAGCACAAATGTTCCCGGTCGCATATGGGCCTTTAAAGTGCCTGTGTCAGTCGCCATTTTGACAGCATAGCAACATTCCAAGTCAGAGAAAGCATCCATTTCCATCGGCTGATTTAGAGAATATAGAGCAATTTTCTTGATTGAATTTGGTAAATCAAATCTGAAACTTTGCTTTTAGATGTTGATGTAGAGATTTCTACACGTTATTTGTCTTCTTATATCGAATGACAACAATAACAAGGGAGTGGCTGACACAGCTCTTTAATAGCTATTTGACTCCATGGCTGTTTCTACATGTGCAACCGCTAAATGTGTTTTTTCTTTTCTCAAATTATATGTCTCTAGATTCCGAGTCGAGAAATTGACAAGGATGAAGGTAGATTCTGGACAAAATGGAACAAGGATACAAAACAGGTACTAGCTAATAACAGTGGGCGTGAAAAGTAAATATCACACTTGTTTTAAAATCTAGGGAATTTACAGTAAACTGCACATAATTAAATATGTCTTTGATGCTGCGTTTTAATCGCGTTTCAAACAGGAGATATTTAAGTGCAAATTTTTTATGCTAATAAGGTGCATGATGACGTCAGATAAGGCATATAAATTCATCCTTCATACCTCGGCAACAAAGACTTAAAAGAGCTTTCAGTCATCTAAACCAGTCATCAGACACAATGTCTGCACATTTGGGCCAAATGTCAAATATGCCCCACCAAAATAGGGGTTTGATCAGAGCTATGACTATCAAGTAAATAATATTTCCAGCTCTGTTCTTGCTTGGACAGTAAAGTTGGAGCATCTATTCTTTATGTTACAGCTAAAGTCGTTTTCGTGCTGTGTTTTTTTAAATGCCACTTTGAGATTTGGGTTTTTTCTGTTCCGAAAAAGCCACTTTGGGATTTGTTTTTTTTTCTGTCAAACCTTCTAAGCCAATCAAGTCTTTGTCCTGTTTCGCCTAGTGCAGTCGCCTGGCTTTATCGCGACAAAAACCAGTCGACTAGACTGCCCAAAGCAAAATAGAATGGCCTGATTGGCTTAGATGAGAAAAAGGGAAAAAAACGTTTTGAATTCACAGCGCGAAGCAATGGTTTTGGCTATTCAAATTTATAGTTTTGTTTTTCTCTTCTTTTTTCAGTTTTACTTCCAGTTTCACTTCAGACTCTCACAGCAGCAGATACAGCGTCAGCAGCACCAGCAACAACAACAAGGTCGCAAGCCACCACCTCTAATGTCAGCTGGACTAGTACCCCAACGACCTCGTAATATACCTGCCGCCAACCCTTTAAACCCTTTTAACAATTAACCATTGATAGCAGGAACAGATACAGTATCAGCAGCACCAGCAACAACAGGGTCGCAAGCCACCACCTCTCGTGTCAGCTGGTCTAGTACCCCTGTAGGGGCGTAGCCAGCCTTTCCAAGAGGGGGGGAGGGGGTCCAAACCTGCCACATACTAAAAACTTTTAAACAATTTTGTTTCACGCTTCGTTTTTACTTTTATGTTTTTTGATATGGAGAGCTGAAGAGGGCGGACCCCTGGGGCCGGTTCCTAGAATGTCAGATAAGAGTTATCAGTAGGTAAATGCTTATCCAACGGATAAATCCTGAACAAATCCTATACAACAGATGACTTTTATCCGTGGATAATTTTATCCAACCTTTCAGGAACTGGGCCCTAGCCACGCTCTTGCCCTGCGACCTCGCGATATACCTGCACTTAATCCTTTTTAACCAAGGGTGCTATTTTCCTGATATCTGTCTGTATTTCCGTCTCTTCTGTCATGCTTCTGCCATTCACTGAAACGCGAAGTAAATGGAAAATGAAATGTACATTCGTCTATAAAGTCATAAAGACATTCGTAAGGGACGCCTTGAAAACAAACCATGTTCTCTTTTCACGAGAAAGTAATAGCAAGCCCAAGCATCTGACTGTAATAGTAGGGTGTCTCATAATAAAAATTGAAAGCAATAAAATGAGAGTTACTTTAACTTCTTATTGACTATCAGCGGAAATCCGCTCGCCTCAATCTCCCGCTTTTTACCGAGCGCTAATAGGATAGCTTGAGATACGGCTTTCCGCTAGGTGTGTTTCCTCGTGAATTTGGCATGTTCACGGCTTTGCTGATAGTTTAGTCGCTCCTAATTCCTAAGTTACCTGGAATTACCAACATCCTAGGATTGCATCTGTTTTAGGGGCCATCCCCCCCTCAAAGTGAAAGCGGTCGGCCCCTAAAAAAAACACCCCTCATGGGTGCGTACCCGCCCTGGAGTGCTAGTCGCAAACGAATAATTTTTCGCACTCGAACAACTTGCAATGTTATCAGGTCGTCATTTTAGTGGTTAATTTCTTTTTCTGCTACGTTGGATGGAACATACATGTACTTTCAATAAAAGAAGTAATTTTAGTATTTTAATTGAACATTTTGTTTAAGGATGCTTTCCATATTATTTATTTCTGCTCTAAATGCATTTAATAGACGCAGAGTAAAAGTAACCCTTATCCTGCAAGATTGCGCAGAATTAGCCTGAGGAACGCAGTCCCGAGTTGGCTAAATCAGATTAAAGACGACATTCTGCAAAATCGAGCAGGATAATGGTTTTATTATTCAGCGCATCGATAGCACACAAGAAAAACTGAAAAACATTACTCATTTTTACGAGCTCGACAACGTATGTGGGCTTCCTGTGGTACTGCAGCCCAGTCCCACGGAAGGGAACAAGAACACAACACACGAAACAAACGATGATGAAGTGAACAAGCATAAATTAACGAACCAGACAGCTGACAGTCTCTGTTTATATCTAGCGTCTCTATTGGTAAGTACTTTAATCACTTTCCCGTACGTTTTACGGAGGAAAACCCAATTATACTTGAAGCAATACTCGAATGGATTTCGAATAAATCGAGCCGAAGCATTGATTTGCATTGCATCGGCATTCGAGCACATATTTATCCCACCATCGGCATGCAAATCTCTGTAGTAAACGATACTCAACCTCCGTCTCGGTTGCTCATTCACTTCTTTGGTTAAGCATAAACAAAAAACTGCTTTGGAATTGATTTAGAGTTACTAGTTACGAAGTAAACAGAAGCTTTATAACTTACATCATTCTAAACTATTCTCGTTTTAAGTTAAGCTTATCAAATTTCCTGATATAGAGCGGAAATGATCAACGACATGTAATTCGAGTTTGACTGTTTATCCTGTATAAAGCTTTGACTGTTTCCCAGAGTACTTTCAGAGTTTTCCAACAGAGATATCCCATCTTGGAATTAACACAACTGAAAACCAATAACATCATATTATTATATGCTCAACAAGTTGATATGTAAACAACTCATAAAGAAATCATGATGGCTTGGCTAGCCATGGGGGCAGAGGGGCATCTGAGCCTTCCACTTTTTAACAGATTTTTGTATGCACGCACACACTTAACCATATGCATTGTCTCTGAGCCCCTCACTTTGAAATCTGTTCCACCTACCATGATGGGATGACTGTGATCTGACTAAGGGGTCAAACTAGGGTCAACCCAGGTGACAACTTGTGTTTAACTATGTCTAAATCTTATTCAGACATGTAGCTCAAATAATTTTCCCAAAATGGTCTATCCAAAAGATTGACATGCCAGGCTGCTGGAGTGGTTCCAAGTTTTTAGAAAGGGGGGTGCATTTCAGACCAAATTGGTCAATAGAGTTTCTAGAAACTAGTCTTAGGGATTACATTTCCTGTTAGAAACCACTTTTTTTTGTATTGCAACGGGGAGTGCATCCGCCACCCAAAGAACCACCCCTGGATCTACCACTGAACTGATTGTCAAAATGATCTTATGTGATTACAGCACCAACATTCCCTCCCCCCCCCCCCCCCCCCCCCCCCCCCCCCCCCCCCACCTCTTCCCTCCTTCCCCAACCCATCTGTCCAGAGAGCCGATTCAGGAAATAATCTGTCTAGACAAAGAACAGTATGGGTACCAGAATGTGTTTTATTTACAAATGGTTATTGACACAAATCAGGATAGGAATTACTTCCATGCCAGTTGAAGAATGATAATCCAAAATTAGTCAAAAATACAGTTGATCAACAGATATTGTCCATTCAGTGTCTTTATCTAATGATAACAAGTTCAGTTTTAGAAGTATCAGCACCCGATGAACAGGCCAATAATAACCCCACCACAGAACAGCATCTTGTGCATGTTGCCCCCCTCAGCCAGATCTTTATCAACCTGCATTGTGTTACAATCACACTCAGCTGAGTCCTGTAGAGGGACATCCTTGGATGGGCCACCATGTGGGTACGATATTCAGTAGGGGTAGAAGTGCTCTTTCTAGGATCTTGAAGTCCTCGTGTGATACTGAGATAAGGTTAATTGAGCTTTGCTGTAGGAAGTCTGGCAGGTTGAGGGAGGCTCTTGTAATTCCAGGGTTTGGTACAATAGGACATGGTGGCAGCAGTATGGACTGAAGCTGGTCAGCGGGCGTTATCCTGATGCTACCTCCCATGCGCAGTATGTCTTTATTGAACACCGGAGGACGCTTAAGTCTGAAAAGATGACAGAGAATGAATGAATAACATTCAAAGTTCTTTTAACTAATTTTGTAATACTGACATTCTCTCCGAGGTGGCTGGCAGAGGGTGGATGGGGGGCTTTCCCCTTTCCAGGATCACTAAATTTATTGTATTAACCCCACCACTTATAAGACCAACCACTTGAAAGCGTGGTCTGCAGTAATTGTTGCTCTTTTTCTTACCTCCACTGGTGATACCATCCTAGCGTGTACTTGATATGTTTGTACAAAAGAGTCAAGTAAACCGTCACGAGGATAAGCTGACTGATGCGGAACTTGCACAGATAGGCAAGATATTCTGAAAATAAACCAGATAAAGTTTAATCAGCAAACTCGAAAAGATGGTAATAGTCAAACTATATGCAATTCCCTTTTACAAATCGAAACTTAATTCAATGCAAACTTCTTGAGTTGTGACAACTAAATGCGCACACCTTTTGTCATTCCCAGTTAAACTAAAGCACAAGCTTGAACGTTGTGTCGTTTCTGCGCGACGCATAAAAGTGCACGCATTCAATTCTACCTACCTGAAATTAAGAGGAAATCACCAACCGCGTCTGTTCCCACAAGTTGCGCTGCACTCACAATAAGGAACACTTTTATCAAGAGAAATGTCAACATTATCAAATATTTCCGTCTCAAGGAATCAAATTTTGCTTTCCGATTTGGAAAGGATCCAGTCAAGTTGAGGACTAGACTGACTATGTTTGGTGCGTTGCTAAGCGCGCCTTGCAAAACAAGTTGCGTAATTTTCGAGACTGTTTCGTCGCTGCGCGCGCTCTGATATGATTGGTCAAGAAATCCACAATTACCCAATGCACGCGCATAACTTCGCATAGCTTTTCCCATCCTCGCGCGCCAGCCCCCCCCCCTCCCCCTCGCCTCCTCCTTCCCCTGGGGGGAGGTGAGGGGAGGAGGACCTTGGCGCACGAGGATGAGCTTTTCCAATCTCTTCAATTCAATATAAGTTGCCCTGGAAATTTTTTTGGACGCAGGGCCTGTGAAAGGACAACTATTCGCAAACTTCCTTCATTTAATACAGTAAATGTATGGAAAAATCTCCCGAAAAGGGGGGAATGCGGCCCCTGTGCACCCCCTAGATCCGTCATTGGTACTGCCGGTTCATATTTCTGCCCTGTTTTAGAGAATCCGGGCCATCAATCACGAGACAATGCCATTGCGTGTTCTTTACGTTGCCTCTGTAATATTCCAAAACAACCCGTTCATTAAATGTAGAGTGCATCTGTAGGAACTTGTTTCAGCGCAAAATGGACGAATTTAAGAGGATAGTATGAATAATTATGTGATTTCTTGATAAGTAAAAACGACCTTTCTTTTTCTTTGCAGGGCCGTGAATTCAACGTTAGAATTTTCCCTGCTTCTCGTGTTGGCCTTTGACAGCATCAAGAGCATTTTCTTTTTCTGTTCCAATGGAGGATGCGGATAGCAAAGACAATCTTGTTTGTGTCGCAGACGTACTTCTTTCAGTAAAACAAGAAACAGACTTCGGTTTCTCTGGAGAAGTCGACAGCAATAATAACACTCTAACTATATCATCAAATCGATGTGATCAAAATTGCACTTCCGGGGACAAAGTTAAAAATCTAGAAACCTTAGTGGAGAGAATAATTGCATTCAAACAAGAGGACAAAGACTTGGAATTAATCAAAGAGGATTTTAAAATGAAAATAATGAAGCACCACTTAAATTTGAAGTTGAGAAAGTTAGAAGATCTATTAGAGAGAGGCCAGTGAAGAGGACTTTGATTTGCAAGAGTATGAAGAATTAGAAGAAGAAAATTGGTCGGAAGATGACGACGATGATTTTGAAGATCAAGAGTGGTTACCGAAACTGAATGAAGAATCAACGGGATCAGAAGAAACTTGCTCGGAGAATAACAACATTGATGACGAAATTGATGATCAAGTACCGAGGTTGAGTGTATCGAAAAAGAATAACGAACCTGATAAAAGAAAGGAGAGTGGTTCAGAACCTACAAGAGATGGTAGTGAAAATCCAAAGGAACATAGCTGTTCAAAATGCGAGAAAAGTTTCAAGCAGTCAAGCCATCTACGTCGGCACACGAAATCCGCCCATGACGAAGTCGGAGCGCACACTTGCATATTTTGCTGGGAAACTTTCTGTAGACCAGATACGCTAAAGTTACACATTCAAAAACACAAAGACCAAGAAACAGGAAAAGGAAAACAATTTTCATGTCCGGAATGTAACAAAAAATTTGCCGCACCACAGAATCTTAAACGGCACGTACAGCTTACACACAAGGGGGAGAAAAAGTTCCATTGCGAAAAGTGTTCCAAGAGCTTCACACAGTCCAGTGGCCTGGCGCGTCACATGTTGACCCACAGGGATAAGCAGTTTGAGTGCGAAACGTGCGGGAAAAAATTCGCGCGCTTGTTTGTTCTTAAGAGACACGAGTTCACGCATACTGATGATAAACCATACAAGTGTTTTGTTTGTAGTAAGGGTTTTATACGCGCCTCCCAACTCAGTGATCACGTCTGGTTGCACCGCAAAGACAACTTGAAAATACCTTTAGCAGGACCGCTAGATTCGATCTGATTATATAGGTGGGTTAAGGGGGCTCGGGGGAGGCAACGCAAAGAACTTGGAAATACCCTTTGAATCATCAGATCGCATCTTCAGATTCTATCTGATGATATAGGTTAATTTAAGGGGGCTCAGGGAAGGCATCGCAAATAACTTGAAAATACCGTTAATAAGGCCCGCTAGATTCGATCTGATAATTTGAGTTAAATAAAGGGGACTCGGGGGAGGCACCGTAAAGAACTTGAAAATACCCTTATCAGGCCCGCTAGATTCTATCTGATGATATAGGACAATTTAAGGGGGCTAGGGAAGGCGGGTTCAGAGAAGCGCAAGGCGCGACTTTATTAGCAAATTGTACAGTGAAATATTATATTTTTAATGCTTCAGGTATGTCGTATCGATTGCCCTTTATAACTCCTCGTTTATCGAAAATAATAGATGAATGCAATGTGACAAATATGCTTTTATGCAAAATATTAGTCAATGGAACAATGGAAACAAATTATTTTGAAATATATTTTTATATTAGTTACAAAGCGAATCACCTATATTTTGGACATTTCAAACAGCCTTCATCGGGATACAAAAATTTTTAAGAGAATTTATATTTTTCTATATTTTAGTAATCATTCTAGTAAATATTTGATAGAGATATAACACGATGTATTTTAACATTAAAATGTATAATATAAACAAAAATTTGAAATAAAAAAAGAAACCGTCCCGGGTGGGTTTGAACCACCAACCTTTCGGTTAACAGCCGAACGCGCTAACCGATTGCGCCACGGAGACCAGGTCGAGAGGAGTAGCGCGCCATTTCTTGGAATAGCGCAGGCGATGTGATAACCGAGGGTAGCGTAAGGGTAGCGTAAAATCGACGGGAGCTTATAACCGGGAACCAAGGCCATGTATGAAAACCATCCTTATATGTAGCCTCTAGAGCATATGAGTAAAAGCAATTATTTAGCTACTCTTGCAATTGGTGGACGGTTTCGCATCTGAACCTCAATTAAAGGAAGCGTGCCGTACGCTATCCCCAAATAAGATGCGCCGGTCAACATAACTCCCATGTTGTCAAGCGGTTAAGGCCTGACCTCGAAAACCTTATCGTCTCCCATCAAAAACATTTGAATGTCGTTGATTCGGGACTAAAGGCGCGCAACCTCGTTCCCTTCGCGTGGCAGCGAGGTTGGGGGGGGGGGGGGGGAAGATAAACAGACGAAGGACAAAATCGTTAGGTGCAACAGAACTGCTTTATTCCTAACCATCCAGACTTTTATCATAATGATACTAGGAAAGTGCCGCAGTACAAAAAAAGAAAGTAAGTTGTCCAACCAAGTCCAGAGTGGTTCAGTTTCTGAAGTATCAGCACCCAATGAGGAGGCCAATAATGACCCCTCCACACAGCAGCGCCTTGTTAGTTATGTCCCTCTGAGTCAACACCTTGTCAGCTGATGTACTGTGCTGCCATCAAGATCCGTTTGATCCTTTAGAGGGACGTCCTTGGATTGGGCCACCATGTGGGAACAATATTCAGTAGGGGGTAGAAGTGCTCTTTCAGGATCTTGAAGTCCTCGTGTGATACTGAGATAAGGTTAATTGAGCTTTGCTGTAGGAAGTCTGGCAGGTTGAGGGAGGCTCTTGTAATTCCAGGGTTTGGTACAATAGGACATGGTGGCAGCAGTATGGACTGGAGCTGGTCAGCGGGCGTTATCTTAATGCTACCTCTCATGCGCAGTATGTCTTTATTGAAGACCGGAGGGCGCTGAAGTCTGAAAAGATGGCACAGAAAACCATTGAAGTATGCTATCTGCAAGGCTGTAGCTAGAAATGTTTGACTGGGGGCAGGCCTTGGTCATTCTTTGTTTTTGCTGGGGGGGGGGGGGGGGCAAGCAGGTTTTTCCCCACATGTTGACACTAAAACATTTACTTCACTGGGGGGGGGGACCTCTGACCCTATGCTAGCTATGGCCCTGATCTGGTGATACGAAGCCGTTGTATTATATTAAGAGATTATTAACTAAGCGCGAGGTCTGTACGGAAAATATCAGACCGAGGTCTTGCAGTACGGACCGAGCGATAGCGAGGTCTGTACAAAAAGTCCGAGGTCTGATATGTCCCGTACAGACCGAGCAAGCGAGGTTAATAATTCGTTTATTTTATGGCTCAATAAAAATTTGATGCCAAAACGTGTTACCTTTTCTCGTCGCGACGAGAAAATCTCATCTACCGAGACTTGCGCGCATTTGTACTTACCAGAATAAAGAGGAAATCACCAACCGCGTCTGTTCCCACAAGTTGCGCTACACTCACAATAAGGAACACTTTTATCAAGAGAAATGTCAACATTATCAAATATTTCCGTCTCAATGAAATTTCGCTTTCCGATTTGGAAAAGATCCAGTCAAGGTCAAGACTGAGTGTGTTTGGTACGTTGCTGTAGCGCGACTTGCAAAACAGAACAAGGCGCGTAATTTTCGCACCTGTTTCGTAGCTGCGCGCGCTGCAATGTGATTGGTGGAGGATATCTAGATGCGCGTGCACAATGGAATATTTATCCCTTGTCAAAACGTTACCAAACAAAAAAAAAACCGTCCCGGGTGGGCTTGAACCACCAACCTTTCGGTTAACAGCCGAACGCGCTAACCGATTGCGCCACGGAGACAAGGATGCAATTTCCAGTGAATAATTTTTTCAAATAGAATTAGGTATGGCGATTTTGCATGGACAAAATGCGTTTCTGGCACCATTATTGCTGCACCTGCACTAGAACGGCAGATAAGGCGCATCCTTTGACTCTCTGGCGCAATCGTTCCGGTGCATTCGACTCTTTCGATCCCCTCCCCCCCTCCCCACAATACACTAATAAACGTGTGGCTTGTTCGGGAGAACAGACGTTCAAATCATTCAAAAGAAAAATGGATCCGTTTAGAGCGGATTTCATATGAGTGTCGAACGTAAATCATACTTGCGTTTTCTACACGTTGGTATTGGTTGAGGTCTTGCATCTTTTGTTTAGTCAACCAATGACAAATGGGTCACGCAAGTCATACTCACTTCGTCTCCTGATTGGCTCGCTTATTGAAGTTGTTGTGATTCTGATTGGTGGAGTGCATTTGCTTTGCGTTTAGGTTTCGGCACTCATCTGAAATCCGCGCTATTATTTTAGTTTTTCTTTTATCAATTTTATCAAGAGACCAAATCATAGTTAAGTAATGGAGTGGAATGGTTGGGAAGCCCGGCAAACTTCAAAGCGTCAACTCAATGGGCTGGATGTTGACCCTGTACAATCTTTTGTTTCACCCTCATCTAATATCTGGTCCATGTCTGGTTGTTCACTGAATCTTACTGGCTGAATTTTGGTACTTATGTACCGTGACCCTGCACAAACAAAAGGATTCCTCTGAAAAAGTGAACAAAGAGATAGTACAATAACAGGGTGTCAGGTTTCCTAACCATTCTCCTCTATAAACTATGACCAAATTGTGCTCTGATATGAACTTTGATTCATGTTTTTCAAAGGAATATTCACGGCGAAAAACGAAATAGTTATGGCGTCCCTATGTCGCTCCTTTTTGCGATTATGTAATCCCCCCAAAAAAATCGTCCCCGGGTGGGCTTGAACCACCAGCCTTTCGGTTAACAGCCGAACGCGCTAACCGATTGCGCCACGGAGACGAGAACGAGAGGAATAGCGTGTCATTGAACTCCATTGGAAAAGTGTTGAACGTGTCGCGGTTTGTTCGTCCACAGTACAACACAAAAAAATATTCACCACGCGCCGAATGCAGTGAGTCGTGTCATAACGTATGAATGAAAGATGATTATAGTGGTTTCAATAAAGTTTGTCACCCCAAAGACTAAAGCCTACAAGCTGTCGGCGCCAAGCATTGTGGGTCATTCGTGCTTTGAATAACAAATATTCTCCATATCAGTCAAAAATGCCGCGCGCGATGAGCGAAGTCGACCTTAGACTTAGCGTGTTTCCGAATTCGAGTGAGAGAATTGCACTGGCATCTAAAAACGTGAATGCTTAGAGCGAATGTCTGATAAAAATTTCAGCCAAAGCTCAGCAAAATTTGACATTTCACGGTCACAACCCAAAATCTAATTTCCCTCAAAATTGTTTGGATGATACAATTAGCATTCTGTGTTTATTTTGCTCAAAGAGTTCGCTTCTCAAAGAAATGAAATAAAGACACTTACAATTATAATAATTGTACTTCGTTCCAATCGAGTGCTCAATTGAAATTTTATTTCGGGCGCCTAGAAAGCTTTCTGAAGATGTATCAGATGTATTGCTACTAATTATTAATAAGCGCGTCTTTTGAATTTTTACGCGAGCGTTCCGATAATTTACTTTCATTATACCTTCGAAGGTGTAGGATAACTCAAGCAAAAACGGACAGAATAGAAATATTTCTTTCTTTAGATATTTGTTCTACAGAATATTCCAGCGGAGTTTCAGTAGTTCTGGTCTCATGCAATCATCTCACAAAATACCCCGTCAGTATTTGATTTCCTTCTTGAAAAAGGAAAAGCGTGAAAAGCAAAATGGACAGCTTAATATTGTACGCAGTACTGTCGTTCACGTTTAAGAATAAAGTTCTTGCGCCCTCCAATTTGAGATTTGAAGTGCACTATCAATTAAAAATCGCGCTGTTCCCAACACGCGCGTAAATCGAATTGAATTTTGATTAGCACGTGAGACAATAAATGACTCTCAAGGCTTGGCGCCGACAGCTTGAGGCTTTAGTCTTTTGGGTGACAAACTTTATTGAAACCACTATATGCATTTCATTTGACAATCATGATCGAAATTAATTGATCAACAGGCAACACCAAAGCGTTCGCTGATTGAACCCGTTGACCACCAAAAGGAAAGTGAAAAACAAAATCGTCCCCGGGTGGGCTTGAACCACCAACCTTTCGGTTAACAGCCGAACGCGCTAACCGATTGCGCCACGGAGACGAGGTCGAGAGGAGCAGCGCGCCATTTCTTGGAATAGCGCAGGCGATGTGATAACCGAAGGGTAGCGTAAAATCGACTGGAGCTTATAATCGGGAACCAAGGCCATATATGGAAACCATCCTTATATGTCGCCTCTAGAGCATATACGTAAAAGCAATTATTTAGCTACTCTCGCAATTGGTGAACGGTTTCGCATCTGAACCTCAATTAAGGTGGCGCGCCGTGCGCCATACCCAAATAAGATGCACCGGTCAAATTAACTCCCATGTTGTCAAGCGGTTAAGGCCTGACCTCGAAAACCTTATCGTCTCCATCAAAAACGTTTGAATGTCGTTGATTCGGGACTAAGGCGCGCAACCTCGTTCCCTTCGCGTGGGAGTAGGATGGGAAAGGCCACCCTACCCACCCTCAAGCGAAGGTAAAGGCACTGGCAGCGAGGTTGGGGGGGGGGGGGGGGGAGATAAACAGACGAATGACAAAATCGTTAGGTGCAACAGAACTGCTTTATTCCTAACCATCCAGGCCTTTATCATAATGATACAAGGAAAGTGCCGCAGTACAAAAAAAGAAAGCAAGTTGTCCAACCAAGTCCAGAGTGGTTCAGTTTCTGAAGTATCGGCACCCAATGAAGAGGCCAATAATGACCCCTCCACACAGCAGCACCTCGTTAGTTATGTCCCTCTGAGTCAACACCTTGTCAGCCTGATGTACTGTGCTGCCATCAAGATCCGTTTGATCGTTTAGAGGGACATCCTTGGATTGGGCCACCATGTGGGAACAATATTCAGTAGGGGGTAGAAGTGCTCTTTCTAGGATCTTGAAGTCCTCATGTGATACTGAGATAAGGTTGATTGAGCTTTGCTGTAGGAAGTCTGGCAGGTTGAGGGAGGCTCTTGTAATTCCAGGGTTTGGTACAATAGGACATGGTGGCAGCAGTATGGACTGGAGCTGGTCAGCGGGTGTTATCCTGATGCTACCTCCCATGCGCAGTATATCTTTATTGAACACAGGAGGGCGCTGAAGTCTGAAAAGATGGCACATAAAACAATTGAAGTATGTTATCTGGTGATACGAAGCCGTTGTATTATATTGTATTGTATTGTATTGTATTTCATCAAGCCTCAGAAAAAAGACCGAGAAAAGACCGTTTTGTTAGAACCTTTTAGCGCAAACAACCAGTTTACAGGCGCATTTCTCCGTGACTTACCTCCACTGGTGATACCATCCCAGCGTGTACTTGATATGTTTGTACAAAGAGTCAGGTAAACCGCAGCAAGGATTAGCTGAGTGATGCGGAACTTGCACAGATAGGCAAGATATTCTGAAAAGTAACCAAACAGAATTATCAGTTGTTATTGAGGAAAAAGAACAAGGAAAATGAAAATGAAAAGAGGTTTACTTTTTAACACTTGATGATAAAATTAACTTACAACCCTTTTCCATATATGAAATAAAAGTTGATTCCAAAACGTGTTACCTTTTCTGGGCGACAAGAAAATCTACCGAGACTTGCACGCATTTGTACTTACCAGAAATAAAGAGGAAATCACCAACCGCGTCTGTTCCCACAAGTTGCGCTGCACTCACAATAAGGAACACTTTTATCAAGAGAAATGTCAACATTATCAAATATTTCCGTCTCAAGCATGAAATTTCGCTTTCCGATTTGGAAAAGATCCAGTCAAGTTGAGGACAAGACTGAGCGTGTTTGGTGCGTTGCTAAGCGCGACTTGTAAAACAGAACAAGGTGCGCGATTTTCGCGACTGTTTCGTAGCTGCGCGCTCTGCAATGTGATTGGTGGAGGATATCTATAAGCGCGTGCACAATCGAATATTTATCCTTTGACAAAACGTTACCAAACAAAAAAAGAAACCGTCCCGGGTGGGCTTGAACCACCAACCTTTCGGTTAACAGCCGAACGCGCTAACCGATTGCGCCACGGAGACGAGAACGAGAGGAATAGCGTGTCATTGAACTCCATTGGAAAAGTGTTGAACGTGTCGCGGTTTGTTCGTCCACAGTACAACACAAAAAATGTTCACCACGCGCCGAATGCAGTGAGTCGTGTCATAACGTATGAATGAAAGATAATTATGCATTTCATTTGACAATCATGATCGAAATTAATTGTTCAACAGGCAACACCAAAAAGTGTTCGCTGATTGAACCCTTTGACCACCAAAAGGAAAGTGAAAAAAAAAATCGTCCCCGGGTGGGCTTGAACCACCAACCTTTCGGTTAATAGCCGAATGCGCTAACCGATTGCGCCACGGAGACGAGGTCGAGAGGGGTAGCGCGCCATTTCTTGGAATAGCGCAGGCGATGGGGAGCTTATAATCGGGAACCAAGGCCATATATGGAAACCATCCTTATATGTAGCCTCTAGAGCATATACGTAAAAGCAATTATTTAGCTACTCTCGCAATTGGTGGACGGTTTCGCATCTGAATCTCAATTAAGGTGGCGCGCCGTACGCTATACCCAAATAAGATGCGCCGGTCAACTTAACTCCCATGTTGTCAAGCGGTTCAGACCTGACCTCGAAAACCTTATCGTCTCCCATCAAAAACGTTTGAATGTCGTTGATTCGGGACTAAGGCGCGCAACCTCGTTCCCTTCGCGTGGGAGTAGGATGGGAAAGGCCACCCTACCCACCCTCAAGCGAAGGTAAAGGCACTGGCAGCGAGGTTGGGGGGGGGGAGACAAACAGACGAATGACAAAATCGTTAGGTGCAACAGAACTGCTTTATTCCTAACCATCCAGACCTTTATCATAATGATACAAGGAAAGTGCCGCAGTACAAAAAAAGAAAGTAAGTTGTCCAACCAAGTCCAGAGTGGTTCAGTTTCTGAAGTATCGGCACCCAATGAAGAGGCCAATAATGACCCCTCCACACAGCAGCACCTTGTTAGTTATGTCCCTCTGAGTCAACACCTTGTCAGCCTGATGTACTGTGCTGCCATCAAGATCCGTTTGATCGTTTAGAGGGACATCCTTGGATTGGGCCACCATGTGGGAACAATATTCAGTAGGGGGTAGAAGTGCTCTTTCTAGGATCTTGAAGTCCTCATGTGATACTGAGATAAGGTTGATTGAGCTTTGCTGTAGGAAGTCTGGGAGGTTGAGGGAGGCTCTTGTAATTCCAGGGTTTGGTACAATAGGACATGGTGGCAGCAGTATGGACTGGAGCTGGTCAGCGGGTGTTATCCTGATGCTACCTCCCATGCGCAGTATATCTTTATTGAACACAGGAGGGCGCTGAAGTCTGAAAAGATGGCACATTAAACAATTGAAGTATGTTATCTGGTGATACGAAGCCGTTGTATTATATTGTATTGTATTGTATTTCATCAAGCCTCAGAAAAAAGACCGAGAAAAGACCGTTTTGTTAGAACCTTTTAGCGCAAACAACCAGTTTACAGGCGCATTTCTCCGTGACTTACCTCCACTGGTGATACCATCCCAGCGTGTACTTGATATGTTTGTACAAAAGAGTCAGGTAAACCGTCACGAGGATTAGCTGAGTGATGCGAAACTTGCACAGATAGGCAAGATATTCTGAAGTAACCAAACAGAATTATCAGTTGTTATTGAGGAAAAAGAACAAGGAAAATGAAAATGAAAAGAGGTTTACTTTTTAACACTTGATGATAAAATTAACTTACAACCCTTTTCCATATATGAAATAAAAGTTGATTCCAAAACGTGTTACCTTTTCTGGGCGACGGGAAAATCTACCGAGACTTGCGCATTTGTACTTACCAGAAATGAAGAGGAAATCACCAACCGCGTCTGTTCCCACAAGTTGCGCTGCACCCACAATAAGGAACACTTTTATCAAGAGAAATGTCAACATTATCAAATATTTCCGTCTCAAGCATGAAATTTCGCTTTCCGATTTGGAAAAGATCCAGTCAAGTTGAGGACAAGACTGAGTGTGTTTGGTACGTTGCTAAGCGCGACTTGTAAAACAGAACAAGGTGCGCGATTTTCGCGACTGTTTCGTAGCTGCGCGCGCTGCAATGTGATTGGTGGAGGATATCTATAAGCGCGTGCACAATGGAATATTTATCCCTTGACAAAACGTTACCAAACAAAAAAACAAACCGTCCCCGGGTGGGCTTGAACCACCAACCTTTCGGTTAACAGCCGAACGCGCTAACCGATTGCGCCACGGAGACGAGAACGAGAGGAATAGCGTGTCATTGAACTCCATTGGAAAAGTGTTGAACGTGTCGCGGTTTGTTCGTCCACAGTACAACACAAGAAAATATTCACCACGCGCCGAATGCAGTGAGTCGTGTCATAACGTATGAATGAAAGATAATTATGCATTTCATTTGACAATCATGATCGAAATTAATTGATCAACAGTCAACACCAAAGAGTTCGCGATTGAACACTTTGACCACCAAAAGGAAAGTGAAAAAAAAATCGTGACCGGGTGGGCTTGTTGAACCATCAACTTTTCGGTTAACAGCCGAACGCGCTAACCGATTGCGCCACGGAGACGAGAACGAGAGGAATAGCGTGTCATTGAACTCCATTGGAAACGTGTTGAACGTACTCAGTGGCATTAAGGCATGGCTCAAAACCACATTTGCCTGAAAAAAGGGATTTTTCTTTATAACTCGTGTTCTATTGTATGGATCATCATCAAAATTGGTCAGTACAATAACTTTAACAAGAGCTTTATTTTGACGTATTGCGTTACCATGGAAACGGTTATCACGTGACTCGGTGGCGGCCATCTTGGATTTTTTATTTAGACCCTCTGAAGATAAACAGAAAAAGGTGAAATTGAAAGGAAACACATATTTAGATACAGGACAACTTCCTTCAAATGAAACTAATTGGATATCTTGGAATTTCTCAAGAAAACAGAAATTATCAGATTTTTCGTGCTTTTGAAATATATGATATTGCATGTGAAAAAATGTCTTTATTAAAACATGATCCACGATATCCAATTAGGTTTACAGAAAGACTAATGATAGAAAGATTATGCTGAAAAGAAATTTCTATTTTTCACCTTCTCTACATACCTGCACGGGCGCTAAAAATTTCATCCAAAATGGCGTATGGTGAGTCACGTGACATCGTTACCATGGCAACAACAACTTAATCGAAATCAGAATTCCAAAACGTGTTTGTGGGCCAAGTTTGAAAGATTTTCGTTGAAAAATAACGAAGTTACAAAAAAGCAGGCCCTCGTTTTAGAGCCATGCCTTAATGCCACTGAGTATCTCGGTTTGTTCGTCCACAGTACAACACAAAAAATATTCACCACGCGCGCCGAATGCAGTGAGTCGTGTCATAACGTATGAATGAAAGATAATTATGCATTTCATTTGACAATCATGATCGAAATTAATTGATCAACAGTCAACACCAAAGAGTTCGCGATTGAACACTTTGACCACCAAAAGGAAAGTGAAAAAAAAAATCGTCCCGGGTGGGCTTGAACACCAACCTTTCGGTTAACAGCCGAACGCGCTACCGATTGCGCCACGGAGACGAGAAAGAGAGGAAAAGCGTGTCATTAAACTCCATTGGAAAAGTGTTGAACGTATCGCGGTTTGTTCGTCCACAGTACAACACAAAAAAATGTTCACCACGCGCCGAATGCAGTGAGTCGTGTCATAACGTATGAATGAAAGATAATTATGCATTTCATTTGACAATCATGATCGAAATTAATTGATCAACAGTCAACACCAAAGAGTTCGCGATTGAACACTTTGACCACGAAAAGGAAAGTGAAAAAAAATCGTCCCCGGGTGGGCTTGAACCACCAACCTTTCGGTTAACAGCCGAACGCGCTAACCGATTGCGCCACGGAGACGAGGTCGAGGAGTAGCGCGCCATTTCTTGGAATAGCTCATGCGATGTGATAACCGAAGGGTAGCGTTAAGTCTGTCGGGGAGCTTATAATCGGGAACCAAGGCCATATATGGAAACCAAATAAAAGCAATTGGTGGACGGTTTCGTATCTGAACCTCAATTAAAGGAAGCGCGCCGTACGCTATCCCCAAATAAGATGCGCCGGTCAACTTAACTCCCATGTTGTCAAGCGGTTAAGGCCTGACCTCGAAACCCTTATCGTCTCCCATCAAAACGTTTGAATGTCGTTGATTCGGGACTAAAGCGCGCAACCTCGTTCCCTTCGCGTGGGATTAGGAAGGTAAAGGCACTGGCAGCGAGGTTGGAGGGGGGGGGGGGGGGGGAGATAAACAGACGAAGGACACAATCGTTAGGTGCAACAGAACTGCTTTATTCCTACCCATCCAGACCTTTATCATAATGATAGAAGGAAAGTGCCGCAGTACAAAAGAAAGAAAGTAAGTTGTCCAACCAAGTCCAGAGTGGTTCAGTTTCTGAAGTATCGGCACCCAATGAAGAGGCCAATAATAACCCCTCCACACAGCAGCAACTTGTTAGCTATGCCCCTCTGAGTCAACACCTTGTCAGCCTGATGTACTGTGCTGCCATCAAGATCCGTTTGATCGTTTAGAGGGACATCCTTGGATTGGGCCACCATGTGGGAACAATATTCAGTAGGGAGTAGAAGTGCTCTTTCTAGGATCTTGAAGTCCTCGTGTGATACTGAGATAATGTTGATTGAGCTTTGCTGTAGGAAATCTGGCAGGTTGAGGGAGGCTCTTGTAACTCCAGGGTTTGGTACAATAGGACATGGTGGCAGCAGTATGGACTGAAGCTGGTCAGCAGGCGTTATCCTGATGCTACCTCCCTTGCGCAGTATGTCTTTATTGAACACCGGAGGGCGCTGAAGTCTGAAAAGATGGCACAGAAAACCATTGAAGTATGCTATCTGGTGATACGAAGCCGTTGTATTATATTGTATTGTATTGTATTTAATCAAGCCTCAGAAAAAAGACCGAGAAAAGACCGTTTTGTTAGAACCTTTTAGCGCAAACAACCAGTTTACAGGCGCATTTCTCCGTGACTTACCTCCACTGGTGATACCATCCTAGCGTGTACTTGATATATTTGTACAAAAGAGTCAAGTAAACCGTCACGAGGATTAGTTGAGTGATGCGGAACTTGCACAGATAGGCAAGATATTCTGAAAAGTATCCAAACAGAATTAAGTTAGAGTTAATTACCGAGATTCGAGGCAATAACCCCAATACATCCCAAGGGCCGTAGGCCCGAGGGATGTATTGGGGTTATTGCCGAGAATCGAGGTAATTAACGGACTTAGTTTACAGTTGACAAGGTTTTCAGAAAACAGGAACAAATGAAATGCATTCTTTTCATTGAATTGAACAGTTTTGAAAAGGAGTACAGTTTACAATTGAAAAAGATAGCGGATCAATAGGAACTATTGTTAGTTATTTAGCTGCTTTCATAGAAGTGGGTTCCCCAGAGAAACTTATTGCAATACCCTATACCTCAACACAAAGAACGAGGATAATAGACTACAGACAAAAGAACTCCTTTGTAGAACGAAAATAATAGAGACAAAAGCAACTACGTCCTTACTGGTTATTTTCATTTGTACCACGCCCTGACAGCTACGTACTACAGCTCAATTTGCATAACGTTGTGTCTAGCAAAACGGATGGAACTGATTCAAGATGGAGAAACTGAAGGCAAGTTTCAGGTATTTTGCGCTCGTTGGTTGCTCTCTACGATTAGATATGCAGTTAACCTGGGCATGATTTTATCTGTATTTTCAGGTTTACGTCTTAAACACACTCTATGGGCAATGAGACCAAGCAAGTAGACTGGACAAACGCTTCTCGATTATGGTTCAAGTGAAGGCGTTCTCGGAAATCGTGTTTTGTGGCATTCAACGGGATTCGCATAAAGGATAATCAGGAGGAAATATTGGTTATAGACAGACAGTCAGCATAGATGCATAAACTGAGATTATTGGATGTTTTTTTCTCGGGGTAAGTGTATGGATTTGAATTCACTAGTTAAATGTTTGGGTTGATAATTGAATTAGTCATTGTGAAAGGGGCAACTGTCATGGTCTATCATGAATTTGGTCTAACTTGGGGTCATTTTAAGTAGCTTAAATGCAGTCAAACTCCCTACAAATCAACAAAATAATGGTCTACGTCTTTTAACTAACCTTTCAGCTGCTAGATCAATACAAATTTGGAGTATTTTCGTGTATAATCGAGCGGATGGAATTGGATTGCTAATTGGCATTTTTGATTTTCGAACAGGCTGAACAAGTTCCTTTTTCTTTCTAAGACTAATTTGAAACAAAATATAGGTTCGGAGTTGTTTCTGTAGAACACTGGTCTTATTCTAAAACATTTTGATGAAACAAACGTGACAGTGCCCCTTGAAGTCTTGGTAAAAATGGCTTATTGTGTGGTTCCAGAAATTATCCATAGGAAGGATAATAGGAAAGGATATATTTTCCATACAAATACTGTATTTTTCTTCGGAAATTCCAGAGAGGTGGGGGGGGTCACTTTTCGACACTCTTCCGGGGGGGGATATTTTCTGGAACCACACATTATTGATTTATAGGTAAGTATATGGCTTATTATGGATTTATAGGTAAATAACTAGATATTTACCTATTAATCCATAATGAGCTATATATTTACCTATGAATCCATAATGAGCAATATATTTACCTAGAAATTCAATTCAATTCTATTGATCAACCCCAACCTTTCCCTGGAGAATTCAAATCCCTCCCCGACTTTTAGTTTGTTGAGAGCCATTATCCGAGTTAATTCCCTACGAATAACAATGGAAACCGCGTCAACTGTAAACTAATAGTTGTTATTGAGGAAGAAGAACAAGGAAAATGAAAATGAAAAGAGGTTTACTTTTTAACACTTGATGATAAAATTAACTTACAACCCTTTTCCATATATGAAATAAAAATTTGATGCCAAAACGCGTGACTTTTTCTCCGCGCGACGGGAAAATCTCATCTACCGAGACTTGCGCGCATTTGTACTTACCAGAAATAAAGAGGAAATCACCAACCGCGTCTGTTCCCGCAAGTTGCGCTACACTCACAATAAGGAACACTTTTATCAAGAGAAATGTCAACATTATCAAATATTTCCGTCTCAATGAAATTTCGCTTTCCGATTTGGAAAAGATCCAGTCAAGGTCAAGACTGAGTGTGTTTGGTACGTTGCTAAGCGCGACTTGTAAAACAGAACAAGGTGCGCGATTTTCGCGACTGTTTCGTAGCTGCGCGCACTGCAATGTGATTGGTGGAGGATATCTATAAGCGCGTGCACAATGGAATATTTATCCCTTGACAAAACGTTACCAAACAAAAAACAAACCGTCCCCGGGTGGGCTTGAACCACCAACCTTTCGGTTAACAGCCGAACGCGCTAACCGATTGCGCCACGGAGACGAGTACGAGAGGAATAACGTGTCATTGAACTCCATTGGAAAAGTGTTGAACGTGTCGCGGTTTGTTCGTCCACAGTACAACACAAAAAAATGTTCACCACGCGCCGAATGCAGTGAGTCGTGTCATAACGTATGAATGAAAGATAATTATGCATTTCATTTGACAATCATGATCGAAATTAATTGATCAACAGGAAACACCAAAGAGTTCGCTTATTGAACCCGTTGACCACCAAAAGGAAAGTGAAAAAAAATCGTCCCCGGGTGGGCTTGAACCACCAACCTTTCGGTTAACAGCCGAACGCGCTAACCGATTGCGCCACGGAGACCAGGTAGAGGAGTAGCGCGCCATTTCTTGGAATAGCGCAGGCGATGGGGAGCTTATAATCGGGAACCAAGGCCATATATGGAAACCATCCTTATATGTAGCCTCTAGAGCATAAACGTAAAAGCAATTATTTAGCTACTCTCGCAATTGGTTGACGGTTTCGCATCTGAACCTCAATTAAGGTGGCGCGCCGTACGCTATACCCAAATAAGATGCGCCGGTCAACTTAACTCCCATGTTGTCAAGCGGTTAAGGCCTGACCTCGAAAACCTTATCGTCTCCCATCAAAAACGTTTGAATGTCGTTGATTCGGGACTAAGGCGAGCAACCTCGTTCCCTTCGCGTGGGAGTAGGGTGGGAAAGGCCGCCCTCAAGCGAAGGTAAAGGCACATGGCAGCGAGGTTGTGTGTGTGTGTGTGTGGGGGGGGGGGGGGGGATAAACAGACGAAGGACACAATCGTTAGGTGCAACAGAACTGCTTTATTCCTACCCATCCAGACCTTTATCATAATGATAGAAGGAAAGTGCCGCAGTACAAAAGAAAGAAAGTAAGTTGTCCAACCAAGTCCAGAGTGGTTCAGTTTCTGAAGTATCGGCACCCAATGAAGAGGCCAATAATAACCCCTCCACACAGCAGCAACTTCTTAGCTATGCCCCTCTGAGTCAACACCTTGTCAGCCTGATGTACTGTGCTGCCATCAAGATCCGTTTGATCGTTTAGAGGGACATCCTTGGATTGGGCCACCATGTGGGAACAATATTCAGTAGGGAGTAGAAGTGCTCTTTCTAGGATCTTGAAGTCCTCGTGTGATACTGAGATAATGTTGATTGAGCTTTGCTGTAGGAAATCTGGCAGGTTGAGGGAGGCTCTTGTAACTCCAGGGTTTGGTACAATAGGACATGGTGGCAGCAGTATGGACTGAAGCTGGTCAGCAGGCGTTATCCTGATGCTACCTCCCTTGCGCAGTATGTCTTTATTGAACACCGGAGGGCGCTGAAGTCTGAAAAGATGGCACAGAAAACCATTGAAGTATGCTATCTGGTGATACGAAGCCGTTGTATTATATTGTATTGTATTTCATCAAGCCTCAGAAAAAAGACCGAGAAAAGACCGTTTGTTAGAACCTTTTAGCGCAAACAACCAGTTTACAGGCGCATTTCTCCGTGACTTACCTCCACTGGTGATACCATCCTAGCGTGTACTTGATATGTTTGTACAAAAGAGTCAGGTAAACCGCAGCAAGGATTAGCTGAGTGATGCGGAACTTGCACAGATAGGCAAGATATTCTGAAAAGTAACCAAACAGAATTATCAGTTGTTATTGAGGAAAAAGAACAAGGAAAATGAAAATGAAAAGAGGTTTACTTTTTAACACTTGATGATAAAATTAACTTACAACCCTTTTCCATATATGAAATAAAAGTTGATTCCAAAACGTGTTACCTTTTCTGGGCGACAAGAAAATCTACCGAGACTTGCGCGCATTTGTACTTACCAGAAATAAAGAGGAAATCACCAACCGCGTCTGTTCCCACAAGTTGCGCTGCACTCACAATAAGGAACACTTTTATCAAGAGAAATGTCAACATTATCAAATATTTCCGTCTCAAGCATGAAATTTCGCTTTCCGATTTGGAAAAGATCCAGTCAAGTTGAGGACAAGACTGAGTGTGTTTGGTACGTTGCTAAGCGCGACTTGTAAAACAGAACAAGGTGCGCGATTTTCGCGACTGTTTCGTAGCTGCGCGCGCTGCAATGTGATTGGTGGAGGATATCTATAAGCGCGTGCACAATGGAATATTTATCCTTGACAAAACGTTACCAAACAAAAAAAAAAACCGTCCCCGGGTGGGCTTGAACCACCAACCTTTCGGTTAACAGCCGAACGCGCTAACCGATTGCGCCACGGAGACGAAAACGAGAGGAATAGCGTGTCATTGAACTCCATTGGAAAAGTGTTGAACGTGTCGCGGTTTGTTCGTCCACAGTACAACACAAAAAAATATTCACCACGCGCCGAATGCAGTGAGTCGTGTCATAACGTATGAATGAAAGATAATTATGCAATTCATTTGACAATCATGATCGAAATTAATTGATCAACAGTCAACACCAAAGAGTTCGCGATTGAACACTTTGACCACGAAAAGGAAAGTGAAAAAAAAATCGTCCCCGGGTGGGCTTGAACCACCAACCTTTCGGTTAACAGCCGAACGCGCTAACCGATTGCGCCACGGAGACGAAGTCGAGGAGTAGCGCGCCATTTCTTGGAATAGCGCAGGCGATGTGATAACCGAAGGGTAGCGTTAAGTCTATCGGGGAGCTTATAATCGGGAACCAAGGCCATATATGGAAACCATCCTTATATGTAGCCTCTAGAGCATATACGTAAAAGCAATTATTTAGCTACTCTCGCAATTGGTGGACGGTTTCGCATCTGAACCTCAATTAAGGTGGCGCGCCGTACGCTATACCCAAATAAGATGCGCCGGTCAAATTAACTCCCATGTTGTCAAGCGGTTAAGGCCTGACCTCGAAAACCTTATCGTCTCCCATCAAAAACGTTTGAATGTCGTTGATTCGGGACTTAAGGCGCGCAACCTTAGGTGCAACAGAACTGCTTTATTCATAACCATCCAGACTTTTATCATAATGATACTAGGAAAGTGCCGCAGTACAAAAAAAGAAAGTAAGTTGTCCAACCAAGTCCAGACACGCTGGGGCCAACCACCCCCAAAATGCGTCATTCAAACTTTGACTCAACATCGCTTTCTATCCTCTGAGGCATTTTGACCAAATTTGGTAGATAGGATAACATTACGATGACAAATATTTTCCACTACTTTTGACGTCATTATGATGCTTTGTGACGTCACCAGAGATTGCGCAATCGTTTGATCATTTTTAAGAATTGGAATATGCACTAGAGCAGATTTCGTATGACTGTGAAAAGTTCCGCGACAAAGTTGTACCGCTCCGCGACCGTGTCCGCGCCGCGACTACGCGGTTTCGTTCGGTATCTACAGCAGGCCAGGTTCCGTACCGCCACCGCGACAGTACCGCGCCGTGTCACGGTACTTTTCACAGTCATGTGAAATCGGCTCTATTTCTGTAATGGCGATGATACACCTTAGCAAGAGATGTTGAAAACCGAAAACCGTTTGTAGATAGCATTAAAAACAGCTGAGGTCTAGCATTTCAAAGAATGACCCCCTCCCCTCCCCTACCTTTTTTGTTACAGTAGCAAATGTATGGGAAACAAACTCACTGGTAATTTTTTTTAGTTTTTAGTCAATTGAACCGATTTCTGTTGTTAAGTGTCAAGCAAAATGGTATCTAAAATCGTATGATTTTGAAATTTTGAATTTCGTCCTTAGAGCGAAGATATAAAACATTGTTATATTGTGACGTCATAATCTATTACGTCATGAGTATACCTCTTGTGGATTTTAAACACGGAAAATAGATGATCGAAAGTGGAAATGCGTGAAATTATTTTGTAGTCAACTAGTATAACCTATATACTAAGATATTTGTATGTGCAATGATGTTACCGTGCAATAATTAATTATTTTGTAAACTAAAAAATCATAACTCAGCTAATATAAATCCTAAAAGCAAACGGTTTTCGACTTGTAGCTTTTCTTGTTGAAATCTATCATTGCCGCTACAAAAAACAAGCAGATTCAACATTACGAAAAATGGCCCCAGCGTGGAGTGGTTCAGTTTCTGAAGTATCAGCACCCAATGAAGAGGCCATGATAATGACCCCTCCACACAGCAGCGCCTTGTTAGTTATGTCCCTCTGAGTCAACACCTTGTCAGCCTGATGTACTGTGCTGCCATCAAGATCCGTTTGATCCTTTAGAGGGACATCCTTGGATTGGGCCACCATGTGGGAACAATATTCAGTAGGGGGTAGAAGTGCTCTTTCAGGATCTTGAAGTCCTCGTGTGATACTGAGATAAGGTTAATTGAGCTTTGCTGTAGGAAGTCTGGCAGGTTGAGGGAGGCTCTTGTAATTCCAGGGTTTGGTACAATAGGACATGGTGGCAGCAGTATGGACTGGAGCTGGTCAGCGGGCGTTATCTTAATGCTACCTCCCATGCGCAGTATGCCTTTATTGAAGACCGGAGGGCGCTGAAGTCTGAAAAGATGGCACAGAAAACCATTGAAGTATGCTATCTGCAAGGCCGTAGCTAGAATGTTTGACTGGGGGGCAGGCCTTGGTCATTCTTTGTTTTGCTGGGGGGGGGGGGGGGGGGGGCAAGCATGTTTTTTCCCCACATGTTGACACTAAAACATTTACTTCACTGGGGGGGGGGGGGGACCTCTGACCCTATGCTAGCTACGGCCCTGATCTGGTGATACGAAGCCGTTGTATTATATTAAGAGATTATTAACCAAGCACGAGGTCTGTACGGGAAATATCAGACCGAGGTCTTGCAGTACGGACCGAGCGATAGCGAGGTCTGTACAAAAAATCCGAGGTCTGATATGTCCCGTACAGACCGAGCAAGCGAGGTTAATAATTCGTTTATTTTATGGCTCGATAAAAATTTGATGCCAAAACGTGTTACCTTTTCTCGGCGCGACGGGAAAATCTCATCTACCGAGACTTGCGCGCATTTGTACTTACCAGAAATAAAGAGGAAATCACCAACCGCGTCTGTTCCCACAAGTTGCGCTACACTCACAATAAGGAACACTTTTATCAAGAGAAATGTCAACATTATCAAATATTTCCGTCTCAATGAAATTTCGCTTTCCGATTTGGAAAAGATCCAGTCAAGGTCAAGACTGAGTGTGTTTGGTACGTTGCTATAGTGCGACTTGCAAAACAGAACAAGGCGCGTAATTTTCGCACCTGTTTCGTAGCTGCGCGCGCTGCAATGTGATTGGTGGAGGATATCTAGATGCGCGTGCACAATGGAATATTTATCCCTTGACAAAACGTTACCAACCAAACCGTCCCGGGTGGGCTTGAACCACCAACCTTTCGGTTAACAGCCGAACGCGCTAACCGATTGCGCCACGGAGACAAGGATGCAATTTCCAGTGAATAATTTTTTCAAATAGAATTAGGTATGGCGATTTTGCATGGACAAAATGCGTTTCTGGCACCATTATTGCTGCACCTGCACTAGGACGGCAGATAAGGCGCATCCTTTGACTCTCTGGCGCAATCGTTTCGGTGCATTCGACTCTTTCGATCCCCCCTCCCCACAATACACTAATAAACGTGTGGCTTGTTCGGGAGAACAGACGTTCAAATCATTCAAAAGAAAAATGGATCCGTTTAGAGCGGATTTCATATGAGTGTCGAACGTAAATCATACTTGCGTTTTCTACACGTTGGTATTGGTTGAGGTCTTGCATCTTTTGTTTAGTCAACCAATGACAAATGGGTCACGCAAGTCATACTCACTTCGTCTCCTGACTGGCTCGCTTATTGAATTTGTTGTGATTCTGATTGGTGGAGTGCATTTGCTTTGCGTTTAGGTTTCGGCACTCATCTGAAATCCGCGCTATTATTTTAGTTTTTCTTTTATCAATTTTATCAAGGCAAGACCAAATCATAGTTAAGTAATGGAGTGGAATGGTTGGGAAGCCCGGCAAACTTCAAAGCGTCAACTCAATGGGCTGGATGTTGAGAGGGGCTATCACGTGATATTGACCCTGCACAATCTTTTGTTTCACCCTCATCTAATATCTGGTCCATGTCTGGTTGTTCACTGAATCTTACTGGCTGAATTTTGGTACTTACGTACCGTGATCCTGCACACAAAAAAAAGATTCCTGAAAAAGTGAACAAAGAGATAGTACAATAACAGGGTGTCAGGTTTCCTAACCATTGCCTCTACAAACTATGACCAAATTGTGCGCTGATATGAACTTTGATTCATGTTTTTCAAAGGAATATTCACGGCGAAAAACGAGATAGTTATGGCGTCCCTATGTCGCTCCTTTTTGCGATTATGTAATCCCCCCCAAAAAAAAACCGTCCCGGGTGGGCTTGAACCACCAACCTTCGGTTAACAGCCGAACGCGCTAACCGATTGCGCCACGGAGACGAGAACGAGAGGAATAGCGTGTCATTGAACTCCATTGGAAAAGTGTTGAACGTGTCGCGGTTTGTTCGTCCACAGTACAACACAAAAAAATATTCACCACGCGCCGAATGCAGTGAGTCGTGTCATAACGTATGAATGAAAGATAATTATGCATTTCATTTGACAATCATGATCGAAATTAATTGATCAACAGGCAACACCAAAGAGTTCGCTGATTGAACCCTTTGACCACCAAAAGGAAAGTGAAAAACAAATCGTCCCCGGGTGGGGTTGAACCACCAACCTTTCGGTTAACAGCCGAACGCGCTAACCGATTGCGCCACGGAGACAAGTAAGAGAATGAATGCGCACAAATTGTTGGAATAGCGTTGAACATATTGCGGTTCTCAGTGACACAGTCTAGTCCAGTCAAGTCGACGCGAATAACGATTCCATTGCAACGTTAGGTTACGTAATCAGATAAGTTAGTATACTAACTACAAAGGGTTCTTCTGTTGAAGGACAGATTGTCCGAAAAAGTATGATGTTCACACCAGCGTGAGGGCTTATAAGAAGTCGGAACATCACATTTCCGAGGGAAAACTTTCCCACATAGGACAGAAGAGTCCTATTGTTTTTATTGTACGTCGCTTGAGAGCGAAACAGGCATCTTGGCTGATTTTTTATGTCGTCACATGATTGCACTTCACCAATGGCAATGCGCCAAAATTTGGTGTTGTGTTTAAAAAAAATATATTTACATTTGTGGGTGAAATTTTAGAATAAACAATAAACAACATAAAGAACTAGGATAAAAGAGACAAAAGAACGCCTCTGTGGAATAATGATAAATGAATTTCTGACATTCTTGGGCGCGAAGGAAATGACCGCCGCCTGCAAAGTTTTACGAGGCTAACAAATGATTCTTGGTTATTTCAGCATAAAACAAAGTTCTGAACCAATTGTCTCCGTGGCGCAATCGGTTAGCGCGTTCGGCTGTTAACCGAAAGGTTGGTGGTTCAACCCCACCGGGGACGTTTTTGTTCACTTCTTTTTTGGATAAACTAATTATCCATCACTATATTCAATTTTTAGCACCGGATATCTTCGTTCTCTTGCAGTGGAAAACCAGGGTATTTTGCAGACATACTCACAAATGATTGTGTAAGGGGTTGCACGTAATCAAAAGGGCATAGTAGGTACATGTGTTTGCCAAGTGGACGAAACCACACATTCTGCGAAAAGTAGAGCTCGGTTCTACATTAATTGCAAACGCGCGCAACGCAACATTACATTGCAGGGGGATGTTACACGCGCGACACAGGAAACCCACAACACAAATAATTGGCTAAACTAATTTGTGGATTACGAAGGCTCCCTTTCAAATAAAATCAAGTAACAAGGGCGTAGCCAGGACTTTTGGTGGGGGGGGGGGGGGTAGTGAAAATATGGTACGAAAATTTTCAAACTTCCTCCAGCAAATGTATGGGAAAATCTCCCGAGAAGGGGGGGGGGGGGGCGCCCCCCTGGCTACGCCCCTGGTAACTTGAAAGGTTCGGCTATTGAAATAATATCAGATACGTGCTACTCCAAGAGTGTCTACCCTGATATTCAAAAGTGACCAAGGAATAATTTCAAGAAAATTTCCCCAAACTGGATTATTGGTGTATAGGTGACCGTTTAATGTAGTTTCCCTGCGATTTCTTTGCTCATATTGGACAATACAAAACACAGACAACTGGATACTGTCCCACAGTCCCCGAGAAATAAGACATATCAGTCAAATGATACAAACAAATCATAATTGCGGAATACATAATATTTACTTCCATTTTATATTGATCGTATCTGATTTAAAACCATATAAATTTATTACACAAAATATTGAGTCTCTCCTTTAAGGAGGCACTTAGCTACCTTAAGTTAAATTCTATACATAATATTGTAAAACAACTGGTACTGTAGTCATAATTCAGAAGAAATTATGGGGGGGGGGGGGAGGGGGTAGTGACCCGACGGTCACCCCTAGCATTTTAGGTCCCTACTTTAGCTGTTCCATTTAAATGTCTGTTAACACTCTATCGAGGAGCCTGACATTTCCACATTGGTCGCTGTGTTTGGCCCTGGAATTTGAACAGGGGGTGGTTGGTGGGTACCTAAGCCAGAGGGTGGTTGGTGGGGTACGCTGTCAAAAATACCAGAGCTTCATATTTTACACCCCTAAAAATACCAAATTCCCTACACAATAATATGGTATAGAAAATACTGAAACTATATCTTTATGACCCCCAAAAATGTGGTAACTCATCATGTTTATGTTCGAGTATCCTCGTGGGCCATGTTTTCACATCCCAGGAATTGAAGTTACCTCTTTTTAAATGTAAAAAGAACACTGGGGCTCCCAAAAATTGATGGCCATCATCCCTTTGGGAATAAAATCACAAAAGCGTGGCAGCCATGTTAGTGGATATAACAAACATGGCCACCAGTGACATCACATGCAAACCAAGGATAAGAATGTTTTTGCCCATTTTGATCCAAGATGAAGTTGACTCTTAAAGAACCCATGTCAACCACTCCTTTGTTATTGTTTTCGAATTAGAAGACGAATTACGTGGAGAAATCTCTTAATAAACATCTTAAAACAAAGTTTCTGATTTGATTTACCAAATTCAGTCAAGGACATTGCTCTATATTCTCTAAATCAGCCGATGGAAATGGATGCTTTCTCAGATTTGGTATGTTGCTATGCTGTCAAAATGGCCGCTGACACAGGTTCTTTAAACGTTATTAAAACAAAAAAAGGCCTTCAACAGCTGGTCAAGATTGGTTGTCAATGGCCTGGGTTTCGGGAGACATTTCCGGTTGCTGAGTCCGAAGCTCCTCAGCAACCATCTCAGAGCTCTTTTGCACTTCTAATTATATAGCCAGCTCGAAATCCAATTGTGCCGGCACATTGATTTTTCTTGAATCGTCCAAGTATTTTTTAATTGGATCGCGCGCGCTCTAATTGGACAGTTCGCGCTAAAATTGGACAGTTTGGGTTTGAACATGGATGTTATATAATTAATAAATAACAGGACTCCATGCTTGTCCAATTAAGAAAAAAAATGGATGATTCCTCGGAACTCCAAATTGGACTCGGCCTGCGGCCTCGTCCAATTTTGGAGTTCCTCTGAATCATCCAATTTTTTCTTAATTGGACAGCATGGAGTCCTATTATATATACAAACCTCACATGGAATGCTAGAGCAGATTTCGTCTGACTGTGAGTCGCAGCATTTAACTTTGTCGCGGCAATTTTTACAGTCATAAGAAATCTGCTATATTCTCTGATGAGGTTCTGTTTAGCCTGCTTGTCTCTCAGGAATCCTGAAAACAAACTTTTCCAATTAACCACATGGAGCTGGCATGTAGGCAAAGGTCTCTTCTGTGCACGTGTGAAGTTTGAAGTGCAGATTTCGTGCATGCGTCAAATGGCGGAAACCACAGCTATCCTTGTGGGGATTGAAAAGCAAGGGATCTCTGGGTTTGACGATATGCATCATGGGTAATTAGGTCAATGATGGCCTTCCTTAAATGTGTAGCAAAATCCAATTAAAAAGTACTCTATATGTTAGATTTATGTCAGGATTTGGCAATCTTGTTCCCAGAGCCTACTCTGCAGTTGTTGCTTGTCATAGGCTCAAGAAGCAGGTCATTTTGAAATTTGGCTAATGGAATGGTGGTCACCATACATGATGGATAACTCGTAACCAAGGGCGATCCTGGGGGGAGGGGGGTGATTAGGGTGGCTAGCCACCCCCTTGTTCTCATATATCTTGTAAAAACCTTAAGTTAGCCACCCCCTTGGTCTGAAGTATGTAGTATATCCACCCCCCTTCTTAAGGGTCTGCGTCCGCCACTGCGTAACAGTAATTCACCTGAGGTCCACAGTGCACAGGCAGGCTAAGCTTTCCTGCATGCATTGAATGGCTGAAACCACAGCCAGTGGGGATTGAAAAGCAAGAGATCTCTGGGTTTGACAATGCATATGGAAATTTTATCATGTCTAAATAAATGTCATTATTACTATTATTAAAGGCCCATAAGCACACAAGTCGCATTGCAGGTACACAAGAATAAAACGCAGTTCAAAACTCGATGCAAATTTTCAGTTTGAACTTGAGAAATGCGAAGAACAATAGGAACCCCTTTGGGACCTACAGTATCAGCCAATCACACAGTGATCACAGCTGTTGAATGACAATAGATCCAATTGAAAACAACGCACAAAGGTTCCCAGTTGACTATGGGCCTCTAAAGCTAAGCCTTGGGACACAGCATTGTTAGAATGATACATGTAATGGCCAAACTAACATAACATCAAAATGACAACATTGTTGCCAGAAAATTAATACTTTTCTGTCAATACTACACTTAAAATTTAATAATTGAATTTCTAATATCAGCTATCTAAACCTCAAATTAACCCTTGTTATATATTACCCTACCCAAAATTAATTCATAATTCTTACATTCTTTGCTTGTATCTAGCGTGGAAATCATGGATCTTTTTCGAATCTGATTGGTCAAGGGTTTTCTTTACCAGTGGAGATCACAGTAGTTGATATCTCAGCAAATGAAAACAGTTTCCACCATGTGTTATTTTAGAAAACTTCCATACCCCACCGCAGAGGAAATTTACCTAAGGACCTCCCCTCCGGATGTTCTTGTGCAAAAATAGAGTGATTGTATGGAAAATAGAAGGTATCCTTAATATAGATATAGATAGATTGCCTTAGATATCCTTAACCCAACCCCCTGGCATTTCCAGTTCCCTCCATGGTTGGGGTAAGAATCTTTTCTAATAAAATGAGGAAAAATTTTGTTATTGAGTATGAAAAATTAGGTGCCGTTTTATCCAAAATATCAAGATATAAATTTCCAGTGAAAAATACAGTGATTGTATAGGAAATAAAAGGCATTTGACCCCCATCCCCCACCTACCCACCCACTGGAATAACACAATGTTACCTTTGTTAGACCTTACAATATGAACCTGTGATAAGTTGAGGCATAAAATAATCAAGTCTTCTATTGCTTGTACTGGACATAATGTCAATCCTCTGGAAGAAATCTCAGAATGAAGGAGTTAAAATCTTTTATGAAGGAGTTAAAATCTTTTATGTTTACTTTAGGCCTGAGAGAATACTTCAGTACTTTTCAGACTGAAATGTAGCACACCTAGAGCAGTGTGCAGTAGCAGTAATGCCATAATGTTACTGGGAAATTTAATTTAGTTTAAGATAATCAGTTAGCTTAGTTATGCCATAAATTTCCTTTATATAGACCAATTTCAATTATTAAATTCAAACTTGGATACAAGGTTCAAGAGAATAGTACAAAGGGAATAAAATGATTCATTATTTGATGCTGATGCAATTTCTTTTGTTTTATTCCCCTGAGCCTCATACTCAAGTAAGAACTTTGATATGTAGAAATTGGTCTATTTACAGCAACACTAGAATGGCTTTAGACAGGTGTCTAAGACTTAAATGCTACCTTGCTCCAGTAAAACCTACCAAAACCTTCTCTGCCCTAGCGTTATTTGTTCTATGCAATGCATTGAAATTAAGACTTATTGCTTGAAGTGAGCCAGGTCAGACCTTCATATAATCCATCTCCTGTTGTTGCACACGATGGCTGTACATACCAATTCCTATGTTTTAGCCCTGTACTAAGTTGCAGTCTGTCTTGTAATTCACAGGGCTTGAGAGCTGAAAGGATAATGATTAATTTGTATGTAATCAGTTTTAGTAGCCTGAAGCCAATATATGATTAATCTTACTGTCAAATTGCTGGTAAGGAATGCTCCTCTAGTGCTCATTATAGGAATAATTATATACATATTCTATTATTCCTAGTCTAAATTCAATATTGTTCTCTCCGTAGTGTCTGTGCTTATGGCCTGAAATGTCAGGGGAGTTGGCCTCCAACATTAAAAAAATTCTATTTAATGTGGGTCCACTGGAATTCCCACTGATGTGGTAATTTATCTCTCATAAGAACCTTACAAAGAGCCTCAGTCACCCGGGGGCAGGGGTGCTCATCGATAAAAATTAGCTTTAATTCGGCCTATATATACTTTGGCGAAGGTATAGAGGTAACAGACAGATACCGAGATACAGGTACCAAGGACAGAACCCAAAAATGCCCGGGGGGGGGGGGGGGGGGGGGAGACGACTCCCCATATTTTCAAATGGGGTGCTCGTCCTATCCCTTAGGGTATAAAATTGACAGATGTGCTATCTCTTAGGGGTGTTTAAATCAGCCCTATCCCTTAGGGGAGTCTCAGACCAATCCTTGCCCAGAAATATATTGGTACTGACACCAGAACAGATATTTACAAAGGAAACTTGGTTGAAAACCCTAAAATTTGCTATCTTTTAGGGGTAAATTCGGCGGTCGCCACGCCAAATTTGCTCTCTTTTAGGGGTAAATTTTCTGTTTGCCACACCCATTTTGCTATCCCTTAGGGTCAAAATCAATTTTCCCGACGAGCACCCCCGTCTAAAATATTGGGGGTCCCCCCCGGGCAAAAATGGCAAGATTTCTACCCTAAGGTCAGGTAAAGTCAGATAGGCTTGATTCTTTGCATAGAGTATCCTTATACAATAAGAAACAAAATAGAATTGAGTATTTTTTTCTAATTGATCCGTCTTTAAGATATATGAGGAGTTACACTTTGGTTGCTGCAGCACTTTTTGACATTTTTTGACATTTTTGCCATAAAACGATGCAGTAACCAAACTTTAGCAGCTGATATCTTAAAGACGGATCAACTACAAAAAAATACTCATTTCCATTTTGTTTCTTATTGTATAAGGATACTCTATGCAAAGAATCAAGCCTATCTGGCTTTACCTGACCTTAGGGTAGAAATCTTGCCATTTTTGGGTTCTGTCGGTACCAAGAGTTTTATTTACGCTAAGTCCCCCAGCTCGAGAGTCCTGATGGATTCCCCCTCCCAGGGAAATAACATCAAAGGTGTGGGTGACTGGGACTCTTCCCACTTACCATCTGGTAAATCTTGCTTGTTTGCAAACACTAATATTATTGCATCCTTCATTTCTCTGTCATGCACTATCCTATACAGCTCTTGTTTTGCTTCGTCAACCCTGTCTCTGTCAGATGTGTCAATCACAAAGATAAGACCCTGAGTACCGGTGTAGTAGTGCCTCCACAGGGGTCTTATCTTTTCTTGACCCCCAACATCCTACAGAACAAAACAGGAATCGTAAAACTGAGTATAATGGAATTCTATTATAAGTTTAACAGGAATTTCTTGGATATTTATCCTGTCTTTATCTCTCAATGAGTTGGAAAACCACTAGATGTGAATAGTTGCATAAGCTTACTGCAGAACGCCTGCTGAAATTTTCCAGAAAAAAGTCCCTATTTCAGATTCATATAGTTAATCAGGTAGAAAAAGGCCAGGTGCTCACAAGTTTGATCAAGGGTTATTTTGACATATTGGAAATGGCAAATTGCATGAGATTTTTCATGCAATTAATCTAATACAACAAGGAGCCTGATTGATGCACAGTAGCTCTCAATTACCTTGAAACTGGCAATTTTTCCTTTATTGTACCATATTTTTCATCCCAAAAGGGGGGCAGGGTCATATGCACCCCATGACCCCCTAGCTACATCCGTGCAACAACACCAAGTGCACAAACTCTACATGTACTTACCCAGACATTAAACTTGACATGTTTATACTTCAGAGTTTCTACATTAAATCCTACTGTTGGAATAGTGTTTACTGGTTGTCCAAGCTTTAGTTTGTATAGTATTGCTAGTGGCTAGTTAAGAAAATATACGTAATATTATGTTGTATTTTGCTAGAGAGTGAATGGTATAAGCCATTCAATTTTCATCTGTGTCCAGGGTTTGATTTCTGGATGGGGACAATGACCTTAAAAGTAAGTAATAATAATAAAATAAGCAACTTTATTAACATCTCAAACCTTCTAGCCATGCATGAGTGCACTACTAATCAGGGAGATGGTGCACTACTTACCCCCTTTCTCTATCAGAGCTCCAGGTGAAAGGAATTCAAAGCTATAAGCAAGCTACTCGGAACAGAGAAAAGTCGATACGGTTGGTCGATCCAGGATTCGAACTCAGGACCGTACGCACAGTGTGCCGTGCACAAACACACTGCACCACCTAGCCGTACCTAAGCAAAGCTTGTAATGAATTCACCTGCCCAATCTGGGCTGGCCTTATACCCAGAAATTGGTGATATTAGATTACAACACCAGGAGTATAAAAAGCCCTATTAGAAAGCTTATATGTACACTTTAGCAGCCATACCTAGCCTAAGTCAAGCTTGTTAACGAGATTGGTCTGTAATTAGCAGGGTTGTCCTTTTGTCTTTCTTCAGGGCCCAACATTGCAACCATATGGTCGCCAATGACAACTAAATTTAGGGGCTTGGTGACCAAAATTTTAGAGCTAGTCGCCAAATGGCACCCCATCTTTCTAAGCTCAGCTGAGATCCACGTTTATATGGCAACTAAATATTGCTTTCTGGCAACTAAATTTTTTTAAATGGTTGCCAGTGGCACCTAGCGAAAAACGTTAATGTCAGGCCCTGTTCTTGTAAATTGGTGTAAGCATGGCAGCTAGCTGATCTTTGGGGATTTGGTCCATGTTGAAACTTTGTTGAAACAATGATATAATCATGCCAGAGATCTTACCTGATAGATCAAGAACGATGTGTGGATACCATCCAGCTGCCTTGTGTACATTTAAGCTTTCTAATAGGGCTTTTTATACTCCTGGTGTTGTAATCTTATATCACCAATTTCTGGGTATAAAGGCCAGCCCAGATTGGGCAGGTGAATTCATTACTCCTAACCTGAATCTGGGGGATGTCAAAGAACCACTGCTAACCCCCACTCATGATTGTAAACTGCACTGTATAATTTACTGCAGACCATGTCTTAGAGATCAGACATCTCACATATTCTGTATTCATATGATAATTTGCAGTATACAAGTGCAAACATTTTATCCATCTTTCTATAAATCTATATACAGGATAGTTTGCATTTTCAAACATTCATTTACTAAAAGGATACTAGTTTTCCTGCAGCATCTAACCCAAGCATCAGAATACGCATTTCTTTATTTCCAAATAACTTTGCAAATACTTTTCCCATTTTTCTTGCTATTGGTTTATGGCTTTTGCACCTAAAGGACAAAAACAATGGAATCATTGCCAGAATTTAGGGGACTAATGGGTGTATTGTAATGCTTATAGGCACCAACAATCAAAGTCAACATTTGGTACACTCAGAATACTTTTCTGTGCTAGGTTGTTGCCATTTTCCCAACTAGGCTCCAAAATTTGTAACCAAGTTCCCAACAAAGTTCGTAGTTTGGCAGTTTGGGTAGAAAATTCACATTAAAAAAACACTTTAAACTTCTCAATATTATTTCACAGACCACACCAAAGAAAAGAAAAGCCTAAGCAGCTAACAGCTGAGTTTTCTAAACAAAATTTCCCAAATAAGATGAAAAGTTACAAACTTAGTTGTGAACTTGGAAACTTTGCAACCTGGTACAAAAAAGTATTGTGAAAACAACTACAATACTGTAGCTCTTCTGCAAGTCTTTCCTCCTCATCCCTTTTATTGCTGATCGGCAGTTTGATGCAGAGAATACTGGATAATTCAATATCCAGAAAGGGTTGGAAAGGAAGGGAAAGGATGAGTGCAGCAAATTTGTTTGACTTTGATTGCAGCATACTTAGGATAAAGGTTTTAAGGTGCAAATGCTGAAAGTGCAATAAACTGCATTTGCACGAAACACTGACACTTTTTAACAAAGTAGGCTTATTTTGTCAAATGAAAAAATAAATGAAAAATAATAAAAATATGATACAAAGTGAAAAGGATATAGAGGATATTACATGGTGGTGTGAAGATTTGAGTTTCATTTTCGAGTGGCAAGAACAATATTAAATTTACAAATGAGCTCAGTGAATGAGTAAAATAAGACACGAGAAAATAAAACTCATATGTTCAAGCCACTGTGTAATTTTCTTTTTATTATATAGACAAACCAGAGAAAAAATATTCCAAATTGATTTCCAAGCAATTTTGTTTTGACCAATCTCCTCACTATTGAGGATATGGAAAATATGTCACTCAGGTCCTGGATGTAGCTTTGTATGAGATCTACGAGTGGCGTATTTCCTAGTAAAACATTTGAGGAGTTCTCTTGTCCCATCCACCAGTATTACCATCTCTGAATTATTTATGAACATCCAACATTTCATTGTTTGCAACAGCAAAGTGATTTTACCTCTACACCATCCAGCATGATTTCTTGTTACAATAAGTATTTTTAACATTCAAAATAAATCTGTAATGTTTACTACTTATCCTGTTCATAACTTAACACAATAACATTGGTTCTGGAACTCTTTCAGGTAATCTAACATTACAATACCCAAAATTTAAAACAAAAACAAATTCTGTTTCGTTTCCTTTGAAGCAAGATGCAACAATAGCGCCTTCTAAAAAATTCTGCAAACGAAGTCAATACAAAGTTTTGTCAATACAAAATTATTACTGAAGTCGTGACCTAGCTGACAAATAAACCGGACATATTCCTCAACCTTAATCCTTAATCCGTTCGAGAAAGATTCACGATAATCATTTTTTTCAGGGATAACATAGAAGCGAATTCTAACACTTCAACATTCCATCTGCAAAATCATTGGATACGTAATAGAAAGTGAATAGTATTATTTATTTCTTCAGATAGTTAATTATACCATATATTAAATTTGCAACCAGGGAATAACTTACATAAGTTACAGCTTTACGTTTTTATCATACCTGAAGTAGTTGTGAAGTTGGAAACTTGTTCCTTGACGCCCAGAGTGTCTAAAAGTGGGTTTTTTGTTCCAAATGTAATAAAATATTGTCCTTTTTGATCGTGAATAAAGTCTTAGACAGTGATATGATGCTATGTTTTACCAGACGACTCTTCATGTGCAATTTTTGTGGGATTTTTCGTGAGATATCGAAGGTTTGATAGGGAAGTGTTCGGCCGCCATCTTACACACCTTGTCTCGAAGCGCATTCTGGGAGATTTTACGAAGCTCTTTCGGAACTGTCGGAAATCTCCGAACGCGATCGAAAATGTCGCTCACATGACGACGAATCGGTGGACAAAACTCTAAATCATCTCCGATATATTTTTTCTGGTATTCAAAGGCAGATAATCTGATGTTATCTTATGATGAGCTAAAATAGGAAGGCAGGGCAAGGAAAGGAAGGGGATTGGCTAAATTTATGATCTTTTATAAAGCTAGGAAAGGGATACGCTTTAAAATATTTCCGCTGTGACTAATAAAATGGATGGTAAACAGGTTTGGAGAAACGTGAAGAATGCTTGAAAAATATCAGTGAGAAAAATATGAATTAATTTAATTTGTAAAAGGAAGGCCTCGTTTCAATGTTTTTCTTCCTTTGGCGGAATAGACCGTGAGGAGCTGGACACTAGTGGGTCTTGATCAGTTTAACGGCCGCCATGATGGACTGACTGGCACGCCCTAGAGCTCACTAACACAGTTATTTTGGTCTGGTTTATTGGCGAAAAGTCAGGCCAAATCAAGTACCTGTAATTTCATACTGATCATAATACTCTGGTCCTCATTCTGACGGAAAACCTACGGGTTTAAGCCGATCTGTAGGCGTGAAATAACGTTTGAAGTGAAGCGATCTGCAGTCGAGGTGAGCATACGATGGTTGATTTACAACTAAATTATGCTAAGCATTTATGAATGCTTAGTATTCATGTTGAGATCGTTCCAAGCGGCTGCGAGGAAATAATATAATCACCCAAGAAAGGCAAGAAATTGTCAGGTTTCTAGTAACCTTTGCTTACTCAGCACACATCCACCTTTCTGACATCGGTGAATCTTCACGAAGAAACGAATCCGTTGTTGCTTCGGTTTGGTGTTTTTATGGTTCAGATTTTATCGTTTCATTAGATCAACAAGAATTCCATCACTGTGAGCGAACTTCAGATCTCTTATTTTACTGTTGCAAATTAGTTTACTCCGATTTGAGACGCTGCTCTGTCTGTATACTATCTAGATTTATAGCTTACTTCAAGTCTTTATGGAATCTGTGACATCTATACATCTAGTTCGTGATATGAAAATTATGGCATAAAGTTTATTCACAGCCTATTAATATTTATCATGCAGCAAATGCATTTTAGCACGCTGTTTGAAGCATTCACAGGGGCGAAAAAAGATTTACTTGTAATTATGTGCATACTTGAGAATTTTAGGCACATACAGAGAAATCCGGAAGTTAATATTGCCCAAGACGACCGAATTGTGTGTCCAGTTTACATTTGCAGATTATCATGTCTATGTAAAACCTTGTATGTTTGAGTGTATGATTGCCTAATTGGCAAAAGAATGGAATGGCAAATTTGATGAGATTCTACTTGAAGTGGAATCAAATATGTTTGGGCTACATCAACTTCTGTTTTCTACTATTAAAATGAAAAGGCAAAAAGTTGTGCTTTACTTCAATTGTTAGAAATATCACTGTTTCATAACACTTCATTGTCTTCTAGAAATGCAAATTTGAAAAGCTGAAATGTGAATTATTTGAGGTTAAACAATTAGAAGTACTAGTTGCATTTTCCTTAGGGCATTGCAAAAATTCAATACCAACTAGTGCATAACACAAGAAATAATTGTGTTTATGTTCAGCAGGCAGTAAGTTTTTACAGTCCAAAATTTCATTGCTGATAAAATAATTTTCTCAGCAGAGGAAAGACAACAGTGATCTGCTAACATTTTCTTTTAGTTTGTCTTTACTATATTTTTCATCTGCCCTGTTTCAGTTCCCCAGCATAAATTATGTTGAGTAGTTAGTGTCACTATTGTCACTATTGCTGTAGAGAGCATAAAGTAATACAAATAGGTTAGTAATTAGAGATGAACTATTTGTTGAAGTAGTGTGATTACTCATTTAGCAGCTACAATATTGGCGATATTCCTTTGTAGCTATACAGGTCTCACTGTAGTTTCCTGATCCATCATACACTTTCAATATTCTTGTGACCATTATACTTTCCACATTTCAAGATGTTGAGGTAGAATGGTTTTATTGATGCAAATGAAGTGTGTAGGAAAATTATATTTTGTTGTGTTAAACCCTGCTGTGCACTTGCATATCAAACTTTTGATGAAAATTGAAAAGTCTTCCTATAAGGTTTCAAAACATCTTTTATTGTGAAACTCTAAGCTTGCATGTACAGTAGTATTCTTAGCAACACCGACATTGACTTTTTCTTTAGCCAATTGGCCCATCCCCAAAAACACCCATTCACCAAATTATTTTCTGGTTACTTTTTAGTTGCCTTAATGACATGCTTGTTGACACTCATGTACTCAGAGCTGGAAATATTGTACATGTATGATCTGACACATGTACAACAATCACACCTCTACATCTATTTCAATTTGACACATTTGAAAATTGGTTTGACATGATATTCTCATTTGTCATAGAATGAGTAAGAAAGGAAGTGAAAAAACATACAGTGGGCAAAAGAGCAAGTAGCTTTCGTGTTGGCCACTGTGATTCATACATTTGAAGATTTTGGCAAGATGATGTCCATGAACCAACAGTCCAACTCTGTGTCTACATTTTCAATTGATTGATTGCGTACTGTTTTTCTGCTACTACAGAAATCACTAAAAAATTGTTTTTCAAATCAGGTTAACTCACATGACCATTCCAATCGATCATAATGCCCATGTTTCTGTACATTTCTAACTTCAAACAAAAGAAATGCCAGTTGGGAATTTGAAAATTGACCAATTGTTTCTTTCCTGAGTGCTAACAGTTTAGTGATTTCGGTAGTAATTACATGTTTGAATTGTCTATTATAGGTGCAGGACACCAAAGCAGCATCATGGGGAAGATGTTATCAAAGATATTTGGGAAAAAAGAGATGAGAATTCTTATGTTGGGATTAGATGCGGCTGGCAAGACTAGTATCCTTAAATCAGATGTTGGGGTTATAAATGCACTGGGAGGCTTTCAAACTGTTTTATTGGCTGCAGGTGCACTCTCTCCATAAGTAGCTGAGACTTGCAGGGCCCGACATGAACTTTTTTCAAGAAAATAATTTCTAGGTGCCAAAAAGTGAAGTTTGGTTGACCACCATAATAGTATTCTGGTCCTCGTCTTTTTCTCCCGAATTAAATTTCCAGAATATCCAAGCCACAATTCATATTTGCTCTGTGAAATATTGTGAACTTCCTGGCTTTCCAGAATTTGGGTTGGCCCTGATTGTAGTAAACACTATAGCAGGCAGCAAAGAGTGTGCAATCATATTGCATATTCTAGTGTTAGAATGCAAAGGTAGACTGTACCTTTTAAATATCTTGATTACTCATAAAAATTTCCTCACAATATGCCATTTTTTCCAACACAAACTACAAAATTTTCTGTATAATTTGCTCCCAAATTTTTGGACAAATTCTGTCTTTTTTCACACCCTATTAGATGCCCCTCATAGATGTGATATGATGCAGGCTAAAATGTATTGTGATTCCTTGACACCATTTTTAGCTATTTTATATAAATTAAAATTAGGACAGTCAGTCACAACAATACCTACTGTAGGATTCAATGTAGAAACTGTCACATATAAAAATGTCAAATTTAATGTATGGGTAAGTACATTTACTGTGAGGTTTCAAAGCATCTCTAAATAGCTGATTGCATTTTTAAACCACACCAGGGGGTTGGGGCCCCTCCCCTTAAAAAGACTCCCTCCCCTGGAATTTCCACTTGTGAATCAGACCCCCCTCCCCTGGAATTTTCAGCCTCATAAAGGACCCCTCCCCTGGAATTTCCCTTTTTTCTGTCAAAATTAAATACCCCTGGAAAATCTATTTTGTTATACAATGTCCCTGGAAAGTCACTTTTTTTACCCTCCCCCTTGGAATTTCCAAGCGCCAGACACACCCCCTCCCCTGGAATTTCCAGAGTCCAATTTTCCATAGGTCCACAACCCACTCGGTGCGGTTTGAAAATGTAATTAGCCAATGAAAATAGAGAATTCTCGTACAGTAGAACGATTGGGTTCTTACCATTGGTCAAAGAAGACTGGTTAATTTGATCCACGTCCAATGGTACAGAGCCATTGGTGCTTACCATTCATTAATTCACATTTCAGTTTCCATTGGTTACATTATTTGGTAATGAAAACAGTTTGAGTGCAAACGGTACAAATCATTCCAATCGGCGGTTTGTTCCAACCAAAAAGCTGGGACAAGCCTGTCCACTCCACCCAACTGGAATATCTGAAGAATTGACTGTACCACCGGTATCTCAACTGGAATTCCAGGTTTTTCATGACCAATGGAAAGCATCCCTGATAGCTCCATTCTTGTGCTCAGACCCCGGGGGGAGGACTCTCATATTTTTGGGGCGGGGGTGCTCATCGTACCTTTTAGGGTTTAAAATCAGGCCTCTGGTACCTTTTAGGGGGTAAAATTCGAAAACGTGTAATTTTTTCCAGATAGATACCTGTTAGAGGTCCGTTCTAGCAAATCAAGCAAATCAGAGTGTTGGTAGCCTGAATTTCAGACATATTTTCCCTTGTAAAAATACGTGAGAAAATTACGAGGGAAAATCAACTGAGCGACGCCATGTTTGGTACCTTTTAGGAGTCAAAATCAACTAAGCGACGCCATGTTTGGTACCTTTTAGGGGTCAAAATGAAAGTCCCGACGAGCACCCCTGCCCCAAAAATACGGGAGTCCCCCACCCGGGGCTCAGACCTTTGTTCCTCTGACCATCAAGGGGATATGAGCAATAGAGGCTAGACTGATGACAGCCACTGACAAATGCTTATAAGAAAATAACCTTTTTTTTCTCAAAATTATGCTTTAAAGTCAAAGTCTAGAAGCTGAAGGCATAGGTTGAAAATGACTACAATCAAATTCAAAAGTAGTTGGCGCACTTGCCCTTCTGTTCCCTTCCTCTTTCAATGTTGACTGGAAATAAGGCTACCTGTCCAGCTCAACTAGCAACATTGAAGGTGGTGGGAAGCTGAGGCAAGTGCACCAACATTTTGCATTTGATTGTAGCATGAGGTCATGCTTGTATTGTAAATTGTGTTACATTTTCTTTTGCAATAAAGGATGTTGGAGGACAAGATAAAATTCGTCCACTTTGGCGGCATTACTATACTGGTACACAGGGTCTAATCTTTGTGGTGGACTGTGCAGACAGGATAGAATAGATGAGGCCAGACAAGAGTTACATCGCATTATAAATGACAGAGAAATGAGGGATGCACTTATCTTGGTTTTTGCTAACAAGCAAGATTTACCAGACTGTGAGTTGATCATGTCAGCTGATATATGTACACTATTATATCACAGGAAATTTCTGCAGAAACCCATTACTTGGAAAAGCTGAGTTTCAGATGGCACAAGAATTGCCAGATTTCAAACTGTGAGTGGTTGGGGCGAATCCCTTCATATTACCATTATCAAAACGAGATACACATAGAGAGGAAGAGCATGTTAAACTTTACAAATCCCAAAGTTTGGCATCGATTGTGTAAATTCGGATTGAGATCCAGCCATTCCAAGATGCCAGAATTTTATAAGCTTTGTATGGTTTGCCAGATGCCGCGTCTGGATTCCACACATCTTGTAAAATTTTGGACTTTTTGAATGGCTGTTCTCAATCACTATTTGCCCGATTAATACCGAACTTTGGGATTTTGTATAGTTCATCATGCCCTTTCTCCTTATGTGGGTCTTGAACAGATAGTTGTTATATTAACGGATTCGCCCAGGCACTCATGGTTTGAAATCTAGCAATGGGAAACTATTGCCATTCATGTGCTTGTCCCATTCATCCAATTCTTATGTAATGGGAAATTCATATTTTTCCATGAATGGGTTTCTGCAAAAAAATTCCAGTGATAAACATTATATTATATCATTATCCTGCAAGATTGCACAGAATATTGTATGATACTTTGCCAACAAGGGACACAGTCCCATCTGATACACTTAAAGGGGCTCTCACATGCTTGCCTGCCACTTCTCTGACAAGAAAATAGTTCAAATCGCAATCCAATTCCATCCTCTTGATAACATGTCAAAACAACCTAGAACTGCATTTGTCTAACACTTGAAAGGTTTTTCTATTAATCTAGACCCCCGGTTTTTCTATTAATCTTTTCCCGCAACAATGTAAAGTTTTGTTGGAAGTTGACCTGTGTAACACCACCTTTATGTATCACTTTTCAGCAATGAAACCACATGAAATTCAAGAAAAGCTGAGCCTTACAAAAATCAGAGATAGGAACTGGTATGTTCAACCATCATGTGCAACAACTGGGATGGGCTCTATGAAGGATTAACATGGCTCTGCTCCAATAATTCTAACAAGTCTGGCACCAAGGGATCTTAACAATGACATCCATATCATACATAAACATTACAATACAGACACAGCTATATAGTCAAGAACTTGAAACTGTTTTTCTTTTGTGAATAGCTGTTAATTGCTACCACAGTGATAGCCTGATTTTCAGCTGCTAAAAAGTTAGATTTCATTGGCACTCCCCACCTCAGCATCTGATCAACATCACAGTGTCAAGTCGATTTGAAGAGAAATCTTGTCTTTCATCTGGTCAAATGGCTGAAAACGTTCCTTTGCACAGAGTACTAGGGAAGTTATATCCATTATTCTAACAGTTTGCTGTGTGCTTTCGTTTGAAAAACACAACAGAGGAAAATTCCCTCTTGCAAGTTGAATTGGCAAAACTCTTGTAGCTGAGGAGATATGAGCTTAATTCTGATTGACCAATAGGTCAATGATTGGTCAATATTCACCCCTTGACTTTGATCAGGCATAGAGATAAGAAGTGTGAACAACATACTCTATCATAGCAGTTGTGAATCAGGCTACCACAATGATAAATATGTCACATCTTATCATGCATATATTGTAGAATCTTATTCTACGACTGATGGTGAAAGTTCACAATTTCCCGATCTACTGCAGTCTAGTGTAGGAGAGCATTCTAGTCAGCTGTGATTAAGTCACAAATTTGCTCCAAAAATCAGAGCTGAACTTCAAGATTTCTGAATACAGTTTTAGATACATCACAGAAATGTAAGCTGCACTTATAGTTGCAGAGAGTAGTGTAAAATATCATTTTTTACTGATGAAATTTCTTTTGAATGACAAGTAAAATAATACAGAAGTGCTTGTAAATTATTGTTGTATTAGTATATGAAAATGTTATTTTGTATGTTGTTTGTGCTGTGATTTAGAAATTCCATTGGCCACTTGCAGTCATTTACTGTTGTAAATGGCCTGTGAAGCATGTGCAGGGAGAAAGGAAAGGGGTACCGGTATGCAGTCGCAGGGGAAAAATGATGAAGAAAACATTTATTTAATATTCCCCTGTTCCTGACCAAAGCCTTAGTGCACCCCAGCACATTATGTACTGAGAAAGCAGCTTGGTCTGGAAGAGTTATTAAGTTCTGGATTCAAATTTATTTTACAGTATATTCCTCTTTTTGCACTCATTTAATGCTAGACACTCAAGGTAGCTTGTGAATCTAGAAAATATCCTTACCCTGTCCATGGAAAAGGGTCTCTGCTGTCCCCATGTCTCTAGAGTTGAAAAATGCATTTTTGCCTTTTGCACACTAACAACATAACAGCATTGTGTCACAATGGCGATAGTGTGGAAAAACAAATTGTCAATTTATTTCTACTGTATTCTATCCCTCTGGTATGGGTATTTTCTGGAATCTCACTTTGTAACATTAATGCCAGCATTGTACAAAATTCAGTGAGTTAATGTTAAAATGGTTTAAAAAGTGTCTAGATTGAATAACAAACTAATCATGAATAGTGAGTTACTTACGTACATAAATAAAAAAGAGTTATTCAATAAAATTGTTCAGAATGCACCTTGCCATTTTCCCGGGAGATAAAGTAATTATCCAGGAGAGCTGGCAGGTATCAATGACAGCAGGGTCATTTATACTCTCATAATGCATTTGATTGCAAACTTTCATGTACTCTGATCAACTCTCATTTGCTTTGAAAGCATTTTGCTGAGAGTATTTAACAATTAGACCTCGAGGCCGAATGTGCTATGATGAATAGACCATGAGGCCGAATGGTCTATTGATATCATAGCACATGAGGATGAGAGGTCTAATTGTTTAAGTATAAACCAACTAGTTGGTTGGTTTTGGCAATGAATTCCATTATTTTATGTTGAAAAATCAAGTTTTCTTGCAAAGAAAGGTGGTGGTTTTGCCAGGTATGGTCTATCACTAATAGACCGTTAGTAGCTCAGCCAATTAGAAAGCAGGATTTATTAGTTGGTTTATACTAATTACCATTTGATCACAACCCCATGAGACTACATGATATTCAACTCCCATCGCTGTTTTTTTTCCTTCCTTCACAAAACCATCAGTCCCATGTCATCAAATGCCTAATTTAATAGTCTTAAATTTCAATGGGTGAATCCAGAAATTATACATACTTCTTCCATGGAAAGCCCCCAACCCTCTGGAATATTCAAATCCCTTGTTTTTATCCCTGTATAGGGAGGGGAGGTGAGCGAAAAACGGAAGAAGCGCGACCGCGAGGGGTTCTGCCCCGACTTTCGTCCCCTCCCTTTAGATCCGCTACCTATACGCAGGCTGCTGAAGAGCCATTTTCATGGCTTTCTGTACCCCTTCCCCATCCTTCCTTCGGGCCGGGATCGCTGTGCTAAAAACTCCGCGACCGCGTGAAAGACGGAGGATTGGGTTCTACAGTTCTATGTCAAGATGGCGGACAGCAAGCGAAAGTTGTCACAGGAAAGTTCAGTGGAAAGTTCAGACGCCTCAAAACCTTACAACGATGCTGATGAACAGGTGAAGCAAAAGAAATTGAAGAGCTCTGGTCAGGGAGATGGATTAGAAACATTCGATGGTTTTCGTGTTGTGAAAGTTTTGTCAGAAAACGCGCGAGGAAAGTCGATATGCGTTCACGGTGAGTGTCGAAAATGGCGCAAATATACGCACGTGCGCGCTCTTATTTTATCCCAGCATTGGATCAAAAGTCCTTGAATTAAGTGTGTGTGAACGGAGGTACAAAATTAAAGGGGCCTCTCTTAGGCGGCGATTTCATAAGACCGGTTCGTATCAGCTCTTATAAATTTCTTTACATGCGTTTACATGACTGTAATTTAAGTAAGTCTTAACTTATATGAGGCCGGTCTAAAAAAAGTCCTGACCAGCACAAGTTCTTGCTGACCCGACACAAACGACTTTTGAATCCATACCAGTATCACTTAAACATGATCAAAAAGGTCTGATTACTCAGGAACTCAGGTCGCTCTGAGTTCATAACGGTCTCATGTAATCACTGCCATAGTCAAATTTGCTAATCTCAATGCTTCATGATTAGTACCCCCATTTGACGAGAACATGTCTTATGATCCTTTTGTTTTGCCTCCATCAGAGGTCCCAAAATTCAAATTCTACAATGTGCTAAAAACTGCTGCCTTTGGGGCATTGAAAAACACCTAATCACAGTCAAACTTATGTTAGCTATTCTAAATTGAGTACATGTATGCTGTCAACAGGAAAATTAGGATCTTGTGATGATGATGCAGTAGTTTTGCTGGAGAAGACGCCATTCTCAGCTGATACATTATCTCAAGTATTGTCTACAAATACCAAGCTTACCGTTGACATGAGAAATGATATTTATGGCCAGTATGTAGGCTACCCTGCTCCAGAGGCCAACACAGTCAAGACAACTGTAATATACCCAGCTACTCCAAGCACATAGAAAAATACACAAGCCAAGATGTGTTTTGATTTATGAGTCTCCAGATGATTATTACTCCATAACGTTACCCTTCTTACAGGCGCAAAAGTTCAGCATACAGGTAAAAGCAGATTTATAGGCAGTTTCTGCACCAATCTTCAGTGTTTCCTAAACCTGTAATACAGCGGTATAAAGCGACCACCTATTAAGTGACCACCCTCTATTAAGCGGCCACTTTTCAAAGTCCCAAAATAATGTATTGTCACTCAAGTACTGTATTTACATACCTCCATTCAGCAACCAACCTCTATTAAGCGGCAACTTGGCTTGGTCCCGAGGGTGGCTGCTAAATAGACGTACCACTGTATTTAATTAGAGCTATCTACTAGTCTGTTTTGGCTATCCCTACCCTCTCCCCCAGCTCTGCAGCCCACGGAATGCACAATTCGCAATCATTCCTGACAGTTCCAGACATATGAAAACCATTCTATAGATGTCACATCCAGTTTAAAGTGCTCATGTGGCTTGAATATCATATCTAAATCATCTGTAAGTATATTTTTCTTCTAGTGGGTATACAATATATTGGAGAAGAAAGCTGAGGCTGAGAGGATTGTATTTGAAGATGATGATCCAGAGACTGGATTTGTCCTTCTGCCAGATATGAAGTGGGACCAACGTCAAGTCGAGAACCTGTACCTGATTGCCATATGTCATAAGAGGGACATCAAGTCACTGAGAGACCTCAATGCTGATCATGTTCCTTTGCTGAAAAATATACTGGAGAAAGGCCAGGTAAACTTTGGACTTTTTCATGTTTGTTTTCTAGTGTGTACCAATTAAACCAATGGAATTTCTGTCAAGAAGAAAATGAAAGGGAGATCCTAGTGGGGACTCACCCTAAAAATATACAGGGGATGATCATCCTACATCTTAGGGTATGAAAATCCACCCAGGTGCTACTGTTAGGGTTGTAAAATTTCCAAAAAGTTGTCTTCCATCCCTTAGGCAGGGCCTCTGACAGGATGTGCTGGTGCATTAATGCATAATAAGGTCAAAATCGCATTCACTGCATCCTGAGCCTTACACATAATTTGTGAGTTTTTGGAAATAAAAAGCCTCTTTGAGACCTAAAACAGCATTGAAACTGGTTATTTTCTTTTGAAATTATGCTAACTTTTAAAAGGTAATCCTAGGCAAAGACCAAGAAAGTCGCATAATGTCCACCATTTTGAATTCGCTTCTCTAAGAAGTACCAGATTTTCACTGCACTATTCCTCTTGTTTAGGTAGTCTCACACTAATGGTAGCCTACAGGATATGCCTATTTTGCTGTCTCATGGTTAAAAATTTATTTGACCAAACCCAATTTGCTAGATTGCTATTCCTTAGGTTTGGAAGTATTTTTTCTGAAGATCGTCCCAGAGTGTTTTTAAGGGGAGTCCCCCCTCTGGGGAGGAGATTTTTTTATTGATTTTATAAACTACCAATGCAGTAAAGATTTATTTGCAATTCCTTTTTTCAGGAAGCAATACAGTCCAAGTATAATCTTCCATTATCACAGCTTCGTATCTACGTCCATTACCAGCCATCCTACTATCACTTTCATGTCCATTTTACCCATCTCAAGTTTGATGCACCAGGTTCCAATTCAGGTAAGGCCCACCTACTCCCAGAAATTATCGACAATCTTGAGAACATTGATGGCCAGTACTACCAGAAGAGGACCCTTCCTTGTATATTGAGGGAAAATGATAAGCTTTACAAAGAGTTTACAAAAGCTGGGAAGGCCTAGTCCAGTGCAGTGTTCTGTACGTTTTGTATAGATTTTGTACTAAATTTTTCATCTTTAGTAGGTACCAGATCCATGGCATAATATTATTGCCTCATACACAGTTTTTATGTTTGCCATATATTGTGTTTGTTGGAAGTAACCCTTTTTGGGATCAAAGGGGTCTTATATTGGGCAGGGATGCCCAGTTAAAGGAGCTGATCACTTCATCACCATTTGCTATACCATAAAAATTCATAGACATGACAAAAAAGCTGTATTTTTTGTGAGTTTAGTGCACCAAACGCTAGAAAACCTTGTAATAGTAGAGCCCTTAGCATTAAGTCAGAATTTCTGATGCAATGAAATTTAAACAAAAATAAAGCAATGCATGATGGGTAGGGTGAGGCGGCTCCTGTTAAAGGCCCATCACCAACCGGGAGCCTTTGCGCCCCGTTTTCTTTTGTTTTCAAATTGATCCATTGTTTTTCGGGTGCCCTGATTGGCTAAGAGTCCGCAAAGGCTCCCGGTTAGTGATGGGCCTTTAAGGACCTGCTTAACATTTAGGAAGTGGGAAGGAAGTGCATGCTCATAGCAAGAATGGATTGTTCTTGCTACTTTGTTACAGGTTTTGCTTGGACAATAATACCATGATGTTTTCTTTAAAAATGTGACACATACAAAACACTCATAGTTGGTATTTTATTTAAGAGGATATAATTATTTAAGAATTATACAATAAGGCATCCAAGATAAAAATGAATATATATTTATATTGGTTAAAATGCCCCATCACACTATGCAAGCTTATGTGTTCTAGAGAATAGAGTTCTAAAACGTCAGCACTTACTGTATTCCTAAGATGCGTTCTGCAAACTGGCCTGGAATCTTTCACTTCATTAAGTTATAATTCAGATTTATGGATACATGTAAACTGCATATCGATGTTAAGTTTCTTAAATACCTCTCTTACTGTACAAAACTTCTTATATATTCACCTTTTTAGATTCATTATTTTATTAGAAATAAATATATTTTCGGCATTGCTTGTGAATTCTAATAAAAGCGTCTTTGCTTACAAAATACAAATAATCCTGTTAAAACGAAAACAAATAAATATTTGAGGAAAAACAAACATTTGTTTGAGAGTTTGTATTCCCTCAAATATTTCTTTTGTCTTCTGTTACTAAAATTGCAACAGAAACGATTTGCTCTCCATTTTACTAAAATGTTAAAATGCCATGATGGATTTGCTAAAATTTTCTTAAAAAGGAATAAATGAAAACAAATATGTTCAGAAAATGGAGGTCATTTCCTGCCATGCGGATAATTTTCTCAGACTATTCCACGGAGCTTCTGACCTCACTGTCGATATTATATTGAACTACAATCGACATTCTGTTTGTCTAAAACGGAATACTAAATATTCCGTTGCATTTAAAAACTTAAATTATAAGATCCTGTTCTCGTATATTTAGAATCTCTATTATATTATCTATCATATTTACATTATATTTCACAGAGATCTAACTATGTGGGACAGCAGTTTGACTTTTTCTTTCCCCCACCATTGGCGTCTGTCAGTTTCATTCCGTTATTTCGTTTAACTTCAATATCTTCGACGTCACGCAACATTCTGTAATGAAAAGGAATGGAATTTCAGTAATGATCTACTTTAAGTAGAAATTTCAAACTCTGTTTATGGATAACTTTGACTTTGTAAACTGTAAAATATATTTGTTTTTGTCGTTAACGTTAAAGTTTGAAACGTAATGCCGTACTTATTTCGTTTCTTTGTTTGTTTATACTGTTTTTGCGGTATTCTTTTACTGTTGTTGTTTTAAATTAATTGTCCGTGTCTCTGTCATGCAAAGGAAGATTTTCGGCTTCAGCTTTTCAGATGTTAGTAAATCCATGTTGTTATTATGTCATGTGATTTACCTTGCTAACTCCATGCAGGACTCTGTTATGTTTCTATTTTCCTTTGCACTGGTTTCCATAAACAGAGCCCCATGTTCCTAACAAGAAAACATCAGAATTCGTCAGTAACACTCGACCCTTGCTCGGGTTCCTCCACCAACTTAATAATTTGTGTCCTCATTATTATTATTATTCATCAAAGATTCATTAAAACTTATATCATAGTAGCATGCTAGTCCTTCGTTTGCCCAAGAATTATTAGTTGTTAGAATTATTAAAATTCTTCCACAACAGCAATGCTGGGCCCGGGTTCCTCCACCAAATTTTAGTTGTGGGTGGGCTGCGGACCAGATTAGCTGGACTAACAAATTCACATTCACAGCAATACCTGCATTTTATCAATATTAAAAGTTATATCATAGTGCATGCTAGTTCCTCCTTTGCCCAGTAATTATTAAAGTTGTTAGAATTATTAGAATTCGTCAATAACAGCAACACTGACTTTTATGACTTCCTCCACCAACTTTGTAATTTTATCCAAATTCACAAATATATCTGTGCTTTGTCAAAACTAAACGTTCTATCCTAGTAGCATGCTAGTCCTTCGATTATCCAATATTTTACCTTTGCTAGGCGCCGACCGCTATCTTCTGTGATCACCGTCTTGTTTTCGGCCGCGTAGGACTGGCGAAGATCTGTTTTGTTACCGCAAAGCATTATGGGGACTGGTTTACTACAGCTCTCCTGCGAAGAAATAATATAACATTCTCAAACGAATGATGACGATTTCATTGACGCTTTAAATCGATATGTGAGAGACTAAAAAGGCGTCCACTGTAAAGCTCCAACGCCGTCGTTTATTACTACAGTTAGAAGAAAGTTAGACTAGAGATTGTTCCTCGAGAAAAAAAATGAAAGAGGAAATGACTAGTATTCTTTGCACGTAAGCGATTAGAAATCTAGACATACCTCGATGGCTTCCACCCAGTCTCGCACGTCCAAAAACGAAGTCTCACATGTGACGTCATAGAGCAATAACACGCCATCCGCTTTACGGAAATAGGATTTGGCGATACTTCGGAATCTATAACATAATGCAAAAAACCCGAGTTATTTGTGTTTTCTTTTGATTCAAGTAATCATTTTCAGAACAGCCAGCACAAAGGTAACACTAATTTGTTTGAAAGAAGCGCGGGTCTCCGATTTTGGGTCGAGCTCCCTCGGATTTACTTGCGAGATGACAGAAAATCTAAAGGCGAAGAAAAAGTATCTCCGTGTAAAATCCACAGGAGAGACTTCCGTTTGCCGCTTTTCCAGTCGTAAGTACTTTGAATTTCCTCCGAGCGAATAGGAGCAAAACACTCCGTTTTCTCTGGTTTGATTGTCTCGAACCCGCAACTCATTAGCATGCAGTACGCACCTTTCTTGGCCAGCGGTATCCCACAGCTGAAGCGCGATCGTCTTCCCGTCAACCACCAGGGTCCGCATTTGGAAGTCAACTCCTGTGAACAGAGAGTTGAATCGGGTCAGCTAAAGAGTTACTCTGTGCCGCGCTAGATTCAAGGCTCTGGATCCAGATTTATTAACACAGAGAGCACATCTGAAATGTGCAGGATGCTACCAGAGTAATGCATTTCGACTCCCCTTTTGGAGTCGAAATTTTATGAAATGTATGCAATCACCATAGGCGGATTTAGGGGGAGACTCAGGAGGCCTGCCCCCTTTTTTCGATAGATTTCCCCATACATTTACTGTATTTGCAAGAGCAAGGTTATAACTTTGGCCTCCATTTTTTTACTTTGGGCCCCCCTTTCTGGGGATCCTGGATCCCCCCTGATCACTTTTTAGTTTTCCCCCTAGATTTTTAGGTACCGAGGTACTGACCTAGCGTAGAGTTGAGCGCACTGTGGAAGCGGTTTCTGCAGAGTCTAAGGATGAAGCTCGATTTACCCACGGCTGCATCTCCAGCTAACACTAACTTGTACATGCGTTCAGGCACGGCCTCTGTCGATGTTGACATCTGGAGATTGAATAAGATAAATCCAAGGGAAATTAATGCTTAGTGTTATATACCTAGACATTTTTGGGATCACGTGGTCTTGGTCATTGCCCGCACGGGATACGTTAGACTTGACGGTTTCCCCCGTGAGCCATCATTAAGTGTATTTCAAACTATCCACCAATTTGCTGGAGTGGCAGATACGAAAACACTGTTTGTCGGTTAGTGTGAAATTCTACAGAATTATGAAAACCTCTGTCATAGGACTTCTCTATTGTAAATAATGTGGGGTCTCGCGAAAATAGAGCAAACTTTAGGACGCGAGTCCATCATTTTGACGAAGACAATCACTTACGTCGAGTGGCGTGTTAGTGGACGCCTCGGAGAGCGAGTCCGCGCCAATGGCCGCTTCTCTCACTCCCACGGTCGTGTCTTCTTCCGTGTCTGTCTCCTCTTCGGAGTCTGTCATGCCAGTCGCCATGGCAACCAGCTGGGCTAGCTCTTCGTCTCCGAGGTCGTCTTCGTCGATGTCTTCTTCGTCTTCTTCTTTAACGCTCTTGAACTACAAATTTGAAAATTGAAAATAACGTATATTGCGTTAAAGCGTGGAGAGACACGTTTCCACGAGAAACGAGAGACATGGAGACATGGATGAAAACATGCTTTCAAAATGGGTGATAGCTTTTTGGCACGTGCTAATTCAATGTGTCGTAGCAACGTCTCGTTTGCACCATAGAAACGTAGCGTTCAGACCTTCGGGACCAACTTTGCAGCGCCCAAAACAAAAAACAAAATTATTTGGTGTGGGTCTTCCAACAAATCCTTGCCCCCCGCTATGAGTCTTGACACAAATATATCGGCTCGGAGAAACTCTTAATACGGAAACGAATTTCTAGTTAACTGTACCTAAATTTCCAAAAGATATGGCCAAAGGCCGCTTACCACATACGACATATACAGTCTGTAAAAACCTTCGTATAACAATTTCGGCACCAATGTTATAAGCAACCTTACAGTAAACATAAGATATTATTTAGCCCAACCGAGAAAAAGTCGATGTTAAAACATATACTTAAACAGTTTTAACAGTAACTATACAGTGGCGGATGCAGACCTTTAAAAAGGGGGGTGGCTAGTACAAAGGATATACTACAGAGTTCAGACCAAGGGTTTTTTTTACAAGAAATATGAGAACAAGGGGGGTGGCTAGCCACCCTAATCACCCCCTAGATCCGCCCTTGCTATATGAAAAATAGTCAAACTCACCTGTGCCTCGAGTTCGGCGCTCAGCAAGTCAGCGCGGCTGATGTCAGAATCAGGAAGAGACTCCGTTTGCTGGACACGAGATAAAATGTGACAAAATTAGATCTCCTGCTGAGATTCCTGCTGTCCTCCTCATATTGTCCGACTTTAGGGCATCAAACGCCGATGATCACTTATATGTTGAGCCTTTAGAGTAGGTTAAATGTATTTGGCAACTTGGCAGACGCCACAGTTTAAAATTTTAGAGCGTCTGCTCGTTATAATTTATAACTGAAATTTAATGTTTTATTAGCGAGTAGGTTATACTGTATTTGCCAACTTGGCAAATCGCCACCGTTTAAAATTTTAGAGCTTCTGCTCGTTATACTTTATATCTGAAATTTAACGTTTTATAGATTGTTATATATATAGTTTATAGATTGTTATTATTTAGGTTTTTGTTTAGGTTTTTACTATTCAGGTACCTTTTTTCTTCTCATAGAACCATATGGGGAGCCATAAGCGTGCATCTTAGTAGGCCTTCCAAGCTCCTCTCCCCGTCGGCCTTCTATGACCGGAGCGCTGTTTTCATTGACCGGTCCATTGGAATCGTTTTCTGAGGCCGTATTGTCCTTCCTTTTTCTCGGTGCTGGTACTGGGCGTAGCAGAGGAGCCACTACTTGGTTAATGGCGCGCCTGTCGATCTCCATTTTATAGTTATCAACGGATGCCAAATTCTTAGATGGGACAGTTTCTTTTCTAAGTAAAGGCTCGGTCTTTCTAAGAGGTTCGTTCCCTTGCAGAGACGCGGTTTCTTTACTAAGTAAAGGCTTGGCCTTTCTAAGAAGTTCTGTATCTGGCAGAGACGTAGTTTCTTTAAGTAAAGGCACGGTCTTTCTAAGAGGTTCTTTCCCTTGCAGAGACGCAGTTTCTCTACTAAGTAAAGGCTTGGTCATTCTAAGTTCTTTATATCGCAGAGACGCAGCTTCTTTGGGTAAAGGCACGGTTTTTCTTAGAGGTTCTTTCTTTGGAAGAGGCACAGTCTCTGCACTAAGTAAGGACTCTATCTTCATTAGAGGTTCTTTCTCCGCTACCGGTTCCACTTTGGCCGGGGTCTCAGGAGCAACATCTTGGGATGGCTGTGGTGCCTCCGCCCCCACGTCCTCCCTGCTGCTTTGTAGCGCGTTCAGTTTCTCCGCTAGTCGCGATAACCCTTCCCCAGTACTAAAGTCGAGTCTGTCCGCACTTTGAGTACGCCAGTGGGGCAAGGACCTAGTGCGCTCTCCCGCAAACTCATTTCTCTTCCGAACTTGCTCGAGACTGTGCCACTTTCCGGCCCTAGCGATGGGTGGCCACGCTGAACGGTTCCCCTTCCCAGCTTGGCTTTCGTCGCCGATTTTTCCAGCGCTTCAAGACTTCTGTGTCGACAAGGCTTGCGCAAGATGCTATCCCTCCGAAACGGCGTTCGCGCCACATCCCTCGTATCACCCGAGTCCGCATGCCTGTTATCCGCCTCGTCAGCGGTCTCCCCCTCTTGATCACTCTCCCAGATGACGTCATTGTTCTCCCTCCCGGCGAGTTTTATTCGTTCTCGTGGTGCGGCTTTGAGTTTAGCGGGCTTTGATGGAGCTTCTTCGTGTCGATCTTGAAGCTATGTTATTTGGTATGCCAACAATTAATATTTATATCCGGTTTATTGTATACTCGTTTAGTGGTTTTAGTTTGTCCAGAGCCGGGCCGTTACAGCTGCCCTTCATCTCCTTTCAGGATCACAACTTTTTAAAGGAGTTTTCTGCAGCTTTTCTGTGCTCTCAAATTAGCCAATCAGAACGATTTTTGCTGCATCGCCAAGCGTTCCAAACAGATTCTAAAAAGACATTGCAATTGAGCATAAAAAATTTCATCTCCTCAAAAATATTGCCTTATGTCAAATGAATACAGGGTTTGGCTCGTACGATGATTAAATCTAGTTTTTGCTTCCCAAAACTAACAAGAAACGTTTCTGTTCATAAGTATTGGACATAGGAACGTTTTGTTTTGACAAACATTCTTTTGTGAGGGGAGACCATCTGATGAAGTCATGAGATAAATACGACAGCCTGACGAATCGACACTGGACTAGTGTTCTTAGTACTTGCATGGTTAAATTAAAGGAGAAAGGAAAAGGAGAAAATTGGCCCAAGTTGTGTCAGCGCAAACATTCCTCCAAGATTTCCCCTCCTCGCTATCTTCCCATGCAAGAAATAGTTTTAATATATTAGTCGTTTATACCTAGCCATAGCTTCAGGTCTCTTTTAGGTTGTTGCTGCTTGATTAATTTAATTCGATTCTGATTGTCAAAGGAAAGATCTAATTATCTTTCATTCATACGTAAATGTCGGCACCTTTCTAACGCACGGCTCATTGCATTCGGCGCGTGAATATTCGATCGCTTGTCACAAAAAGGAACTGACCAAGCTGAAAAATTAGCATTTGTAGTGAGTCTTCGAGAAAAAATCGCAAGATTTCTCGGTGGTATCACCATGTTGAGTCCATCTTGTAAATCATGTGGATATTGGGTTATAGGCACATCGTATGGCATGATATCGAGAATTATTCTGCGCGTGTGGCGCCACTCCTTACCGTTAACGTGCTGGTATTGTTTCCATCAGACTCGGGATCGTAACCCGATAACTCCTCGGCGCCATCAGCCACGTCCTCCCCTGACTTGGCCCCTTGGGACCTGCTTAAGAAGAATGTATACAATTAGTTTAACACTCCATTACAGACTGACCACGTGGCCAAACTATTGCATTTGCTCCTTTATTATATTATTATACAAAATCGACCCAAATATTGTCAACTATTAATTATATTATTTCTACTCTGTTTTTGCTAAAATACCGTTTATTAGTTAGATAGTTTTTACGGTAGTGTAACACGCACGCGGCGGCAGTACAATGAACGATAAATTATCAGAATACTGTAGCAATAAAAATTTCATTGTATACCAGCAAAATTTCATTGTACTACCAGCAAGTAGTATTTGTATTTGTCAACAATAACGAAATATGACTCCAACACTTTTAAAATACAATCTGACTTCATTGCGTGCAATAGTGTAGAAAAGCTTGCCCGTCACTTAGAACTGTTTCCGGCCATTGAAAACAGATGCTTTATAGTACCTGACCTCAATCCAAAGGATTGAAGTGTATACTGCTAGTAATGGATGAATATGGTAAAGCATTCTAAAGAGAATGGGGCCACAAGCCGTGACGTTAAAGGTGGTTCTTGGGACTTACCGATTGGGTGACATACTGCGACTCGATATTGATCCATAGTCACTGTTTGTGCTACGTATACTTGTATTCCGCCGCGCTTTGTCGCCTCTTTCTCCCCTCTCGCGCCGAGACTATACATAGAAAAAAGTAGGAACGATGAGAATCGTGAGATATTTAAAAAGAGCTGGGTGCTGCATGCGCAGTGCCCCCAAAGACTGATTGTGTTTCACTACTCATTTAAGGGTTCAATTCCTAGCATTGCTGTACATTGTATTTGTTTTGATTCACGAGGTCCGTACGTGCGTATTTGCGTACAGGCAGCAACGTACAGGGTTCTCCACCTTTGTTTGCGCCACCAAAAAATAGACGTCACGCAAAAATGGCCCGGACGACATAATTTCATTGTTTGGGAGAAGTTCTATGATTTCTTGAACATATTATTTTCTTATTCTTTCTATGTAGAATTACGGTACTTTGAAAATGCAAATATCAATAACAATGTCATCCGGGCCCTTTTTGCGTAACCATCGTAACCATCGTATGGCAGCCGCACAGAGCTGCGCCCGACCTTAGGACATCTAGGAGCGGTGAAAATTATCGCCTTTCACTGGCATGAAGATATAATTGATAGGACTTCTCTGACTCGTAGCCTCGACTGTGTTATGATAAGCGACAAGTGAAAGTGATTTCAATGCATTGATGCGTACCTTGGATGGCATCCTTGCCTTGCTGACGACCTACCAAATAAATACACAAAAATCATGTAAGAAAATTTAAAAACAATTTAGTGTCGGTTTCTCGCGCTGTCATTAAAATGGCATTAACATATAAATCGACAATAATTGGCATTTCCGAAGTGCACATTACATTTAAATCAATATAACACACAGTACATGCTACCTCGAGAGCTGTTCTCAGGTCGCTGTTTGTTTTTCTGTTGAAGCAAAGAAAAAGAATGGTTAGACTCGGGTCGGTTTCTCTCCGATTCACATGGTGGTATCCAGCGAACATCCGGTAAAGGTTAAGCTCGCGTGTACCGGATGTTCGCAGGCTACATGGTGGACAAGGCATAAAACGCGTCAGGTGTATTTTTTGGCCGGGCCAAACGATGAAAAACTACTAAAAGATTTTCACGTTTGGCACTTCAACTCAACATGTTGAGCTTTTTATAATGTTTATTGGATGTTGGATATCATTTGCCAAAACGTTTCAATATGTTGGGTTGCTCAACGCAGCTCATCACAACATGTGACGCTCAACGCTTATCTTTTGGCACGGCCGGCGTAAAGGGGCGTTATCTCGGTGACTAGAACATAACCAAACTTTCTATTTAATCTTCTATATATTGGTCGTCCTGTTTTGTAGATAACTAAAACAATACCGTGGAAGTTGCAACTTACTGAAGTAAATCGAGCTGTTGTCTGAGCGATTCACGCTCGCTTGACGGCATGGTGTTATAAGCTTCGTCTTCTTCTTCTTCAGTGCCATCGGGAAAGTTCTGTAGGAAACGAAAACAATTGACTGTTGTAAATAACGTTGGGATCGCACAATGAAATTATATCAGTGCAATGGAAGTAGTATGTGATGCCAAGAGTACATTACTAAGAGTGGTGATCTGCTACTACGTTTGGCGCCAACAAAGTAGAATAAGTGCTATTTATAGAATCTCATTTCCTACTAAAACCCTTGTATTCTCTATTCAAATGGAAGAAATAAATCTAAAAATAGCACATAAATCTACAGTGCTAGCGGATAGTTCTACTGTGAAAGGTTTCCACTCATAGTAGAGGACTCCTGGCTGATGACTAATACGCAGGTGCAGATGTACGGCATGGTTGTCCCTTGTCGCCAAAACGTAGTTTATCATTTTATGATTTATTGACATTATCGTGATATCATATCGTCCTCTTTTAGTTTGTTTATTTTAGGTTTAGTGTAAGAATTAATCATACTACGAAGATTGAAGCGTCTTGACCCTCGAGTTTAACTTGTTTTTCGTGTTTCACTTATCCTGTCAATCAAACAGATCTTGACCAATCAACTATCACCGTTTGGGTGCTCAAATGTGTTTGATTGACAGTCATAGAAGACCAAACCAAGTCAAGTCGCGGCTCGAGAGGTCGCACTACAACAATTGTCGCAGTACAATGGATGAGCTCAAGATACATGGTCACCAAAAAAAACACGAAAATGATTCTTCACACAAAAGTAAAAATAATTACTTTGGAGGAAGCAGTATGGAAGTTCATGGGATTTTGGAGGAAGCAGTATGGAAGCTCATGGGATTCCAATGAAAGTTTCTGAGATTTGAGTGAATAAAGATTGCAAATTAGGCTGCTTGAAAAAAGGTTAAAGTAAGACCGATTTCAAATTTGTCAAATGTTCTCCACGTGTTAGCTGTAATTTGAATCCGCGAATTTTTTTTTATCTTTGCAATCCTTCATCAAAATGAACTGAAAAATGAACTTTGCAATCCTTCATCAAAATGAACTGAAAATTTCTCATTATGATGTTGAGAGTATTTCTTACAATTTCGAGTTGTTATTTTTATAATTGGTGATGTTAAAATGGTGATGTTTTCGATGACCATGTTACTTTAGCGAATCCTCATCGTGCATTTAATCCTACCAGTCTCAAGTCCGCTCCTGTGTTGTCAGTGTCAGAAGTCTCACTAATTGACGTATCATCCACGTGCATCCTGTCACGTGACAACTCCTTATTAGCATTGTCCCTATCACGTGGTCTATCACGTGAGTTTCTCGAACCAATCAACGAAGACGAAAACGTCACTGCTGAGCTTTTAGATCTCTTCACAGCCGCTCCATCAGAGTTGCGCGAATTAACCCGCTCGCTTTCCGATCGCGTAAGTCTTTCAGAGTTTTTAGCTTTCTTTGTTAACAAGTCCTGCCTCAAGTTATGTCCTTCACGAAGCAGACTTTTTTTGCTTTTTTCCTGCGTCGCTTTATTGTCCTTTTTAACTGATAAGTTTCTATCAGTAGATTCCCCTTTAGTCCTGTTAAGTTTTCGTTTGTCTTTGATTTCTTGTTTAGTTGTATCCTGTCGTCTATTTGCTGTTTTTATCTTAGTCAGGTACTCCCCGATTTTAGAGCCGAATCGCGGCGAAGAGTTCTTAGTCCTACGAAATTTATCACCCGCGTTCGCATCTTGTGATTGGCTAGTTTTCTGTGACGTCACTGTCTTGTCACCTATCCCTGTCTTGTCTGCGTCGCGCGTCTTTTTGTCTCGGTTTGTCTGCAGGAGTGAAATGGACTGTTTAAGTTATTTATATTCAGTTTATATTATAAGGGTTTATATGTGTTATGAGAAGTAACACCTGTACTTCAAGCGCAAATTTTTATAAGAATTATTCTCAGTACTAATTTTACAACAGCCAATGGTTTTCCTTTGTATAAAGCACCGTCCACTCAAACTTTGGACGATTCCAGCAAATATGAATGTGCGCGCTGCATGTCTGTGTAGTGTTTTATTGCCACAACTAAGTGCCTTGTAACTTTGGTAGTTGTGTTACATTCCAACACGAGAGTGCGCGCGCTTATAGCTGGAATCGCCCATTTTGTTGTGGCAATTTTTATGTGGCAATTTGTATTTGCTAATGTGAACAAGCAAAAATTTTTCAAATCAAAAATTGCCATAAAAAAATTATTCTTGTGGGTTATCAATTAAGCATGTAGTCATCCTCTAAAATCTGCGCAAAGAACTAAAGGTGTCACTTTTGGTTTAAATGTTTGGTTTAATTATTTAACCGAGGCTTCTGTCGTGCGGTGCCCCAATCCTACCGTCTTCCTGTAACGATGACTGAGTGGCCTGATGAAAGCAGGCGATCGCTTGAGAGTTGATTCCCTGGGCCTGTCGTAGTGTTCTTGTAAAGGCTCCGTCTCAACCGAGCAGTCCTTGAACTCAGGCCTCTCGTGCATATTAAAGTCCTCGAGGCCTGGATCGAGCATAAGGGAAGGCGTACTCGTTCCAGTCCCCACGTCCACTCTAGGCGTTGTAACTAATGACTTGTTAGCGATTTCCGGCTCTTTGAATTCCTCCAAATTTTCACTTTTGCCTCTTACAGGTGATTCCTCTGCTTTGGATAAGTCAGGGAAATTGGATATCGAGCTCGAATGCTCACGTTCAAGATCAAAGTTTTCATCGTTTCCGTTGCTCGCAGCGAAAGGAAGGTCTTCGCTTTCATAAGACATATTTGCCGAATCCACGTTCGATTCTGGCAGGCCAGAGTCTATGATCTTTTCAGGCAAATCTCCATCTTTTTCATTATCTTTAGCTACATTTACTACAGGTTCTTGACCATTAGAATTTTTCTCGTCTAGTTTTACGCCAGGCACCTCTTTCGTAATCTCGCTGTCGTTTCCCGACGTGTCACTCCCAGCATCCTCTATTTCTCTAACGCGCTTGAGGACTGGCTCAAGATCGACCTCTTCGTCGCTATTAACCCCAAAGCTGTGGAATTTCGGAAGCGCGGGCCTGGACCTTAAGGACGTGACGTCAGTACTCGGATTCTCCGCCCTTTCGTATCTATACACCACGGGGTCTATAAGATCCTCTGGGCCTCCTGTCGTATCGACCTCGCATGATTGACGTGCAGGGGGGACGAGGTGATGAATGCGACCGGATTCTTTACTGTTTAGAATCCCAGCGTTGTTATTATAGTCAAGCTCGACTGATTCCAGATCCGAGGCGGTTGACATGGTGTCAGAAGCCGAATCCTGACAGTTTAATATTCATTGTTTATTTAGCCTTCTAGCAGGCGTTGGAGGCTGTTTTTAGGTCGTTGTATAGTGAGAGTCCCATGCGGGAGCCGTCGTTTTGTCACTCGCACCAGACCGAATTTGTGCGCGTCCAAGATGGCGCCTGCATCGGGAATCTCGGCATACAACTCAAAACAGCCTCGAGCCCTGCTAGTAAGCTATTGTTTAATCAGGGGGAAATTTATGTAATCAAGTATATGTTTTTTAAAAGTTTTATCAATAGTGTGGCAGCTATTTCGCTTTTTTTTTTTCCGGACGTTTTCGGATACATTTTAAACAAAACCTTTGATTAGGCTCCTCGTGCCATATTCTTTACCAAACAATTTATTGTGAGATCGGGAATAGCGCGAAACGACTGCCCTACTAATGTATTTATTTATTTATTTTTTAACTGTACGTTGACTTGAAATTTTAACATCACTTTTGAAAGGTTTTTAGATATGTTTAGTACTAGCCTCCTCTTGTTACAAAGATACGTTCTTTTTTAGAGTTTTCCGCTGTTTCCATTTCGAAAAACAAAAGTTTCCCAACAAACTCACGGTCGAGCCCGCAAGCTAGGAAAGTTGATTGATTATTGGGAGGTTTTATCCATTTGCAGCCTCTGGAAGTCGGGGAAACAAGAATTATAGTTTTTGAGAATGGTGATTATTTGTAAAACTTACATTTATCCGCTGGACTTTCATAAACTCGGCGTGTAACGATTCCTCGTTCACTTCCGGCTCATCGACCTCGCAGCTCTGCTGAGAGGGGAGTAGTAAGGAGGATCTCCGGGACCCTTCGAAATTAGGTCCCCCGCCAGGGGAGCGAATGAGAGTAGCTGCAGCTGAATTGGGCTGTCTATCGTCTCCGGTGAACTCTCCAGTCAGACCGGAGGACTTTCGAGTACTGCATGAAAGAGAAATAAATATAATTAGTATAAACCAACTAATGGTCTATTACAAATCCTGCATTCTGATTGGCTGAGCTACTAATGGTCTATTAGTGATAGACCGTGCCTGGCAAAACCACCACCTTTCTTTGCAAGAAAACGTGATTTTTTCAACATAAAATCATGGAATTCATTGCCAAAACCGACCAACTAGTTGATTTATACTAAAACAATTAGACCTCTCGTCCTCATGTGCTATGATATCAATAGACCATTCGGCCTTCGGCCTCATGGTCTATGCATCATAGCACATTCGGCCTTGAGGTCTAATTGTTAAATAGTCAATTTTTCGACTGTTTTGGTGGTATGCGCTTTTTGCTACGATTATTCTTTAGAAGTATCTATCAATATGATACATTCTCGTACCCAGAGCTCCCGGCTCGTAACCTCGCGGGGAGGCTCTGGTGACAGCCACTGACGCATGCGCGAGATTTGATACAGAGCCGTTGAGAGAAAGACCTTTCAGCGCATGCTCTAAAGCTCAAAATCAGTCAATGAGCGACGGTCCTCAAATTGATGTCCCCAGAGACTCCTGTGCGAGGAGACGAGCCGGGGAGCTATGTGTACGAAAATTAATCTGATACAGTTGGATACAGAACCATCGAGAGGAACGACTTTCTGCGCATGCCCCAACGTTCAAAATAAGCCAATCAGCGAAGGCCCTCGAATGATGTCCCCAGAGACTCCCCTGCGAGCAGACGAGCCGGGGGATCTCTGGGTACGAGAATGCTCGGCTGTAAATGGCACCAAGGCGCTCACTTCTATATGTAAAAGGCGTGACAAAACTTTACCTGACAGGGTCATGTGATTTGCTTCTCTTGTGCGCCCGCGGTACGGTGGAGTACAGGGTGGACATAGAGTTGCACTTATTCGGCGAGGGAGTTCTCCCGCTATCCGAGGGTTTCCGCATCTGTGAAAGGAGGAGCGGATTTTTCATGAGTGTTGAAAGTTAATCAGACTTCGGCACGTTTAGAGCGGTTTTCGTATGTCGTGTGAGTTTGGTAATCACTTTTAATTGACTCCTATGGGTTTTATTCCGGTGCGGCGTAATCACTTTACGATCGGTTTCGCTACAATCATGACATCCACTTTATCTATTGGTTGAGGTCTTTGTTCTTTGTTTTATAGTAAGCTTATCCAAAGTTAATCGAGTGGAATGGTTAGGAAACCTGACACCCTGTTATTGTACTATCTCTTTGTTCAGTTTTTCTGTGGAATCCTTTTGTCTGTGCACTGTCACGGTACATGAGTACCAAAATCCAGCCAATAAGATGCAAGTGCACTTTCACCTATGCACATATATGAGCTTGAAACAAAGATTGTGCACTCTCAATGTCACGTGATAGCCCCTCTGAACATCCAACCCACGCTATTGTGTTGTTCCTTTGAAGTATGCCGGGCTTCCTAACCATTCCCTCAATAAACTATGGCTTATCAGAGTACGAAGAAAAAACAAACGCACCAGTGACTCTTGTTGGGTTAATTCCCTTGGTGTTACGGAAAGCTTTGTTTTGGTGCTCGAGGTCTTTGTACTCTATTCCATTGTCTCGTTCTAAGGTCTTTGTTCATGGCTTTTGTTCCATTGTTTTCAAGCCTCTGGTGCTCCGTAACACCAAGAAATTGCCCTCTTGTTTTCCTGAGTACTACTTCGATCCCTGGTTGCTTTTTTTGTTGTTGAATGGGTTTCGTTTCTGATTTCCTACTAATGTTATACCGTTTTACTAACCTCTAAAGCGGAGCGCAGATCGTCGTTGGTATCATGGAGTTTCTTATTCGCTTCACTGTTGATTGAAGAAAGTTTAGTTTGTTACTCAAAAACATTATGATTCCTGGAACAGCAAAGACGCAGCAGCTAGACATCAAACGCGGAGGAATACTACATTCAGGTGTCTGTGCGCGCTTTCCGCAGACAAACAGCTATTTTATCTGGATTCGCTCCTTAATTCTAATGTTTTTTGCACCTCTGTAAGGGAATTTTTAGAGTTTCCTTTCGCTCCTTAGACTGTTTGTCTGACAGCAGGTGAGTAACCCTGGTGGCGCGAGACGGGAGCCACAGGAGGTACAGGTGACCAAGGACTATCGCTGATCCAGGGTTCTAGTAAAACAATATCAGAGACCCCAAAAGGCCTTTTTCCCCCAAGGCGATTTTAGCACCCTGCAGGTTAAGCAGCTTAAGGATTTTTTTTGCGATTAAGAGAGCAACATTCCACCAAAGCAAGAAAGAGAAAATACTACTCATTGTGCTACTAACAAAAGAGAATTACTACTCGTGCTACAAACAATTTTATTCCAAGTTTCAATGCTCAATTCCCAAAGCAACATTTATTGAATTAGTTGTTCACGCTCGAAATACACGCGTACTTCAAGCGAATATTTAGAGCTTTTCAACCAGAAATGGCTTTCATTAGTCGATGCAAAAGAGAAGCTAGCGTAATTCTAGCGACTTGCGAAGCAGCCACACTGCGGCTCCGTACGTACGCGCTTAGTAAAATATGACCATTTTAGATATTTTACTTACTGTAATAACTGTAACTGTCTAGTCAGACTTTCTTGCTCTTGTACGCACTCCATGACCGTTCTTTTTTCCCTGGAGGCATAATCATCAAACATTAGTCCTGAATCTCCTAGCACTTTCATGTTGTAGGTCTCTTGTTTGTCTGTGTTTGGGACACTTTCAAGTGAGCATGGTTCTTATGATGTTATCGCTGGGCGTGGTTGTACCTGCTGCGCGTGAGCTAAGGGCACAGAGTTCACAAAATGCCATCTCGCAATTGAGCGCATTTTCAATATCATTTTGACAGTAAATGCGAAAGCTTCTTGACGGGGTTCATAAGTGAGCTAGTGTTCAGTTGTTTCTCTTTTCGTTCGAAATGTGGCTATTGTCTCCCTTCTTCGTAAGCGTTTTTGTAAGCGATCTACTTTGAAAACTATGCAACGTAAAATCAGTAAGAAAGTGGCCACAGTACCACGATAGCAAAGAAACCTTAATATAAGAAGGTTCTTTCAAATATCTATATGAGACGCCATGAGGGCGTTTTCTTTGGGATACCTGTGGTACATAAGGCGACGGGTGGTGATTAGCTTACTTGCCACAGGAAACCCAAATATAAAGGTCAGGGTAACCTCTTCTGTACCTCTCAAAATTATGGAAATACCTTGGGATTTGTTTTCCTTTTGCTCATATAAACACACGAACTGAAGCGCAAGAAAATCGAGACGTTGCGTTTCATTGTGCATGTGCTTCTGCTTGCGTCTAGTTTAAATCAAGCGAACGCAAGCGCAAGCAAACAAATTAGTGCTGATTAGTTTGCGCTAGCGTCGCTTTGAAACACTTGCGTTTTGCGCTTGCGGTCGTGTGTTAACCAGTCCTTATAAAGCGCCTGTATGTGTACTATACTTACGCTTCAAGTTGTGCTCCCTGATCTTCATAATCATTCTTCATTTGCGCCAGTTCGCTCCGTATCACGGCCACTGTAGTGTGCGCGTCGGTGACTTGGCTGCGCATGTACCGCAGTTCCTGTATTGACAATTGAAAAGAAAAACAGTTGTAATTTTTCTGATGCATCTTGCCGGTCACTGAATGGCCAGTCAGAATAACTGAAGGATCGTGCCACAGCTTTTCATGGAAACGTGAAATGTCTAGTCAAAATGTTGAGCAAATACACTTTTATTGTATTGGCTTACGAAACTTTTATTTTGATTGATCTGATCAAAATAAATTACACGCGCCTTTGACTTTCGTGTTTCATAGGTCAACTTCCTACGCAGGCGTGGTCTACAATCTTACCTGGACTTTCTCTTCGATTTCTTCTTTGAGTTTTTGTTCTTCTGGTTCCTTTTTCTTTAGCTTTCCTTCCAGCTGTGAAAGGGAGAATTTTAGAATTATTGCACAGCGCGCGCTACGGCCGCCATTTTTAGCTCAGCCTCGGTTTCATGCTCCAAGGGGCTTATGGGTACGATTCTTCGATCGCGCGCAAAGTTGAAATATGACGGCTGGGGATATATGCTGCCCGAACTTAGCGCCTTCTGCCGTAAAAATACTAGTCTTACTAGCCAAAATCATGACCAGTATGTGTCCCTAAGCACCTTATCTAGCTAGAGTAACACGAATTTTGAATACTTGTATGGGAGATCGATTCAAACACGCGGGGGACGTTTGCAGTGCCTCAATTCAAAAATGGGTGCCATTTTGTTGTACGTCTACGTCCACGCTGAAGCTCGATCATTCGCACAGGAATTGTGAATTGAAGGTAAGTTTGAACAGTCTACAGTTTTTCCGTCTACTGTGTGAGTATATCTTAGAATGTGTTGTTTTGTTTTGTTCTTTGTGTTCTTCTGCACTGACTCTTTTTGTGCACGAGTTGTTGTCGATTTCACACCTCGGCTCGAAGGCACAAATGAGGAGTGGGCAATGTGGCAAAAGTACTCAACTTTTCTTTATTTATGGTAGTAAACTTTTTTAGCTTTGTGTTTAGCCTCCCTTTGATAAATCTTGGCACTTATACGGGAGTTTTTCTGTGACAGTAGCTGTTTGATGGAGATTCTATTCATTCTAAGGCTGTCAACTACATTCAGCATTTTGTTGAACCACACATATGTTGAATGATGTTGAAGCGGGGGTTCCAAACCAATTAAAAATTGTTGAAGGATAGACCAAATTGGCTTATGGTGTTTACATCTTGTTGCCACCCAATTTAGATCGTGATGATTCCTTTGGGTGGTTTCCCTGCTAGCAGAGGCCTCTTTCCTCTGCATTTCGCTGGCTGAGGGTCGCGAGGAAAAGAGACCTCTGCCCTGGGTCGACTCTTGCTTTGTTTTGTTGCCGTCCACAACCTTGGACGGTTTGCTGACCATTTCCTGAGCCCACTATATGCACACGCATATCTACAGACGTTTTCCACTGATATTATTTGAGCCCCCCAGCGGGAAACGTCTGTAGATATGCGTTCGCATATAGTGGGCTCAAGAAACGGTCAGCAAACCATCCAAGGCTGTGGACGGCAACAAAACAAAGCGAGTTTCGACCTAGGGCACGAACCTCATCCAGCGAAATGCAGAGAAAAGAGTCCTCTGCTAGCAGGGAATTGGGTGGTTAAATTGTCTCACCCAACTGATTGTAATTGTAATAACGTGTCAACTGGTCAACACGTCAACTGGTTCAATATGTAAACTTGTCAAAGCGTCTACACATCAATTACTTAATTGTCCTCTGTAGAATGAGGCTATCTGAATAATGAATTAGTTATCCTCAGGATATTGACATGTTTCTTTTAGGGTATAGCGAAGGGGCATTCTGCAGTCTTGCTCAAAGGTGTAACCACCCAAAGGAATCATCACATCATCTGAATTGGGTGGCAACAAGATGTAAACATCATTAGCCAATTAGGTCTATGGTTTGGGACCCCCATTCAACATCATTTGAAACATGACACCTCAGTGGTGCATGCATGCATGGGCCTGCAAATGTGGGGGGGACTTTGGTGCAACTAACTGCATTGCATTCATGAGCTTGATTATTGTAAAATCCTGCATGTTTAACAAATGTTGAATGGGCTGTTGAATGAAATATTGAATTGATTTGGTTCCAGCCCAAGATATTTTGAAAATGATAATACCTTTAGTACTTTTGTATTGAGTGTCTGGATCTCCTTGTTCTTATTTTCCAACTGCCAGACCATATCCAAATTTGATCTTTCAAACTTGCTCTTTTCCTGGAACAGTAGAAGCAAAAATCCCAGGCTCAGTTTGTGATACCAAATACTTAGAAAAATGACTACTTAATACTGCATTTTACCTCTTTCTTTATTCGCATTTCCATCCTGGACATCTGTTGATCCAACTCATCATCCAACTGCTCCATATGTTCTGCATGTTTCTCACATGTCCTGAAATATTAAAAATAAATAAATAAATATAAATAATAATGATAATTTTTCTAACGTTTGAAATTGTGTCAGATGTTACACTGGAAACCAGAGACTCGTGGTCTGAAGAATTAAAATTTTCAAGCGTCGAGCTCTGAGTTTTTCATAAACAACACAAACATGAATGGACAGAGTTTCAGGCACTGGGCCCCAGGGTAGTGTTGACTGAATACAAAACATTTTATCTAGCCCATTAAACATGGCCGAAAATTTGGCAACAAATAATTGTTACAGTTAACGCTTTTATGATAATTCTGGAAGTTTAGGGATTTATAGTTTATCCTCTTTGGGGCTTAAAAAAAATCCATAAATTAATTGTCACTCCAGACGTAATCGATACCCATCCCACAGGACGGGGTTAAGTTTTGACCCCTCCTGTATTACCACCCCAAATTTAATATGGTGGTATTTGTTGAACCTTGCATTATGCAATTTTGGTTGGAAATCAATCTATTTGCTTTACACTGCTTTGATGCAAAAAAATATTATCTATGGATGTTATTTCAAAATGGATATAATAAAGTGGTAATTGAAGCTCCTGTATGAAATTTTGGTTGCAAAATGTTATTTTAGACCAACATATATTATATGACAACACATACGTTTCTCGAAATCCTCATTGGCTCTCAGCCATGGGTACATCAAAATAAATACCACGGAATGGGTAATCATCAGCATGCACGCTAAAAAGCGTTTGGCTGTGCGGCTGCACCTTGCGAGTCCACAACATTTTCAACACATTATAATGTCATTCCATGGTATATAAGAGGACATAACACAGAAAATCAGAGGACATTTGTTAACTCCACTCAGCCTTATATATTCTAACACAATGCTCTGGTGTAAAATTTTCTAACTTTGAATTGTGGAAGGGATAAAAAAATTTGGTATTTCATGATTGATACCCTACCTGTATGATGCATCATACCTTTTAAGGGCATCTTCCAGTTTGGCATTTTCAGATGAATAGTGTTTGACATCTCTGACCACACTAAACAAGAAACTCTCCAGTAGTGATAGCAGTTGAGCAGAGTCTGTTGAGTTGTGCATGTAATGGAATAACTCTGAGACATACTCTTGGCTGAAAAAAAAAGCATAAATGGTTACTGTTTGCTTCCAGTAATGTATGTTTCTGTGAATGGCTTATTCTGGCTCATACTGTAATTGCTGGAAAGTATGGACCATTCCTCACATGTAATTGGTAGCTCAGAACTGTTTTCAGTATAATGCTTTAAGCAGGCCACTTTTGAACTGATACACACACATACACACAAAATGCTTTCAAAATCATTTTTCTATACTTAAGACAAAATATTTTCAAATAAACCTAACCAATCTTTTGAACAGCTTTTGAGCATGTTTATTCCTCTGAAAATTAAAACCTGTACTTCAGTAGCAACAGGTCTAGTTCTGTGCCATTTGGATATCTTTAGATAAGTCCTCTTTTCACTGAATTACAAATCAAAACATGTTTTTGAATTCGCTTGGCCAGAAAACCCACAGGGAGCCATCATTACATTTAATATGACCCTACGATGCAAGTGAATACTAAGAAACAACACAAACACGAAAGGGCAGAGTTTCAGCCTCTGGTCCCCAAGGTACCCCCCTCCAACCTTGCCATACAAGTACTTTCACAGGCAGCACAATCCAATTTTATGTATAGGGGAAATAATTTAAAATGTAAAGAGGAAAATAATTTTAGAATAAAATTAAAGAAGGAAGCAGGTTACCCTGAAACGCAATGGCAGGTCGGAAATTCAACTTGTTTTGACAAGAAAAAGCCGTTTTTAGGCAAGCTGCATGAAAGGCAAATTTTCTTATTGTATGGTGATCAAACGCCAAACGGCTACAAGAAAATTTGTTTTCGCACATTTAGCACAGTACCGGTAAATGTGTGGGGAAATCTATTGAAACCCCACCCTAAATGCGTTTTGTGTTTGTGGTATTAGGATCTCGTGCGAAGTACTCAGCTAGTTCGCGTGAAAATGAGCCAACAGCCACAAGTTATATCCTTTTAATCCTTTGAAGTATTTTCCTCTATACTGAAAATTTGATTGGGTTGATCGTGCTTGCATTAGCTGGAAATAGTACAAATCAGAAAAGGAAAGTTTGGGAATGAACAATTATTGTACTAAGATGTAAAGTAATATTACTTTTATACCCTGTCCACACTACACCGTTTTCAAACGAAAACGGATACTTTTGCTCCGTTTTCAAAAAGATTTGCGTCCACACTTATCGTTTTCGTATTGTTTTTCGCCGTCTTCGGTGATCGTTTTCGGCGTTGTAGTGTGGACGATAGCCGTATCCGGAGCAAAAAGTCATCCGTTTTCGTTTGAAAACGGTGTAGTGGGACGGAGTCTTAATAAATGGCAAATTATTTTTTGAAAACACTAAAACGTTAATTTGTTTCAAAAAAGCTTTTGTGATCAAATAAACTGAAGCTTTTATGGTTTCATGCTTCACGTCCTAAAACATTCTAAGTTTACCGGTATCATTATATGTGATTGTCCCCGAGGGTTTCTTGATCATGACTAAGTGGAAACAGGTGTAGAAAACAGTTGAATGAGGGTTCTGCAAACGTTTCAAAAATTCACTGCATGACTCCATAAGGGCCTTCTGATATTGCCCAGCACGTGTACTAACGGTCAAAGAAAATATGCGTATTAAATTACAAAATAAATTAGTACACTGCATACTTTTATAGCATCAAAATTTCTTTGGGTACATTTAATGGGGTATTTTCAGTTTAATTATTTTCGAAATGAGCTTATAAAATATTTTAAACGAGTTTTTCATTTAACAGTTTGTGTCCAAAACAAAATGTAAACAATTCTAGTGTAGACTGGCATGCCACGGCAGGAAGCGCTGTACCATACCTCATATACATATACATATACAAACTGTTGTCAACAGACTACCGGTTTTGAAGATAAAATCCCTTTGAAAAGTTATACATTCGAAGTAGGCTTTAAAAATCAGAAATCCAATTAACATCTACTAGAGGGCAAAGCTTGTCAGTTTTTATGCATTGTCCGAAATTTACCCCACACAAGATGCAAACCCTCTAGCATACTTGAATTTGCAGTAGTTTTAAGACCCCTTTACCTCATTCCAACATCTTTAAGACATCTTTTTAAGGTCCACTCGGTAGACAGGTATTGTTTGCTAGCCATTTAGCACGGAAGAAGCAGTAATAACTCCCACATTTTCACGAATATTCGTTCTCGACTTACGAACGCGATATTTGAGCCTCGGCCGCGAAACAAGGTTAAGAAAGGTGAGCAAAATATTTCAAAGACTCTTGAGGTGACGATTAAAATTTAACTTTCTGGCTCATTTTTAACCCCTGCAAAAGGTATTGTGGAAATTTTATAAATTATCTGATTGGAAACAATATCGCGCAGTAGTTTTTTAATTGAAATTTAGTATAGAATTAATTAACCGGAATTTCTAAGCAGTCAGACGTTGTATTCCAAGACATATCAACAATGATAATAAGTATCAACTGGGGATAACATTTAGCTTCTATCAGTGTCGGACAGATGCTTCAGTATGCTAGCTATAATTACCCAGATAGAAGTCCCTTGACGCCAATTGCATCCAAAAGTTTCTCAAACTTCCTGTATTCAGAGACTTCTTGATTCAAGACTTCGTCTTGTGTGACATCGAACAACGAACATACTTTGCTGAAACTAGTTGCAAAATCTTTCAAGCTTATTTTGCCATCTCCATCTGCGTCTAGTTCCTTAAAAGTTATAGCAAGTTTCTCATCGTTCATACGAAGTTCCGAGCAGCATCTTTTAAGTTCAGGCTTTTCTATGTAGCCACTCTTGTTCAAATCCCAGTGCTTGAAGATGTCCTCTATCATCAAATCCACTTCATTTTTAAAAGGAACAACTTGATCCATCCTTAGCCCCACATATCCTTCCCGAAAGCGTTAAGAAAATATTTGTCCAGCGTGGCTGTTTCTGTTTGATCTTTGCTTGTTATTTGACGGACCGAGCATTCCCGAATATTTGCATGAGAAGAAATGTGCATTGACGCGCAAACGTTTGCCTCGGCGAATCAGAGTTCAGCGTGCTGACCGCCCCTTCATGCGAAACAATACAACTAAAGTGCTGCTTTTTACAAATCTTTACCAGCTTCATTATTAGCCTTATTTAGAACAAATATTTATAGGTTATTCTACCATGACAGTTCAAGACGTATTACGGGCTCTACGTCTATATTCGCTTGCTCAGTTTGACTGACAACGTCAAGAATCCCTCCGCGTACTTTTGACAAACTTGGCAATTTTCATACCGTAGCTTAATTCCACTGTACATGGATTAGTGAAACAATGTTAAAGTCAAAGTTTGATAAGGACAAAGAAATTTAATACTTGCTGGTATTTAAAAGAACCGCTAAAAAGTTCCCACGTTTATAAAGTGGAAAACGCCCAAAAAAAAAATCAAATTAACATTATCCATGAACTTTTGAGTAATCGTCCCCGAGACTTGACTTGAAATTGCATCTGCTCGGGTTTATGCAAGAGCTGGAAAAGCAGCGCGTTTTTGAAGTGGTTCTCTAAAGCAATTTTCCTCCGATAAAGGCATGGCTTAACTTCGGTTTAGCCATTATTCGTTAAGCATTCCAAACGCGTACCAAACGATGACTTAACTCACGTTTCTTTCAAAAAGTTCGTCGTATGATTTTACTCGTAGGCGATCGTAGGCGCATTTTGACTTACGTTGCTAGGCAAAGATCTCATGTTGGCAGTCATTTATAGCTCAAGTTACTTCATTGCCTGAATTTTTTCCGCTGCACCAGTGAGCAAGTTATAAAACTCAATAGGAAAACCATTTAACAGTTATTGTTTCTTGCGTAAACTTTGGTATTGAATTGCACTTTTTAAAAGCGAATCGAAAACACGAGTTGCATTCAGCTGGATTGTTTGGCCAGCCTGATACACGTTGTATTCCACAATGGAAAATACAAAGGACATCCAGATGACAACATTATGATTCAATAGACAGGAATATACAGTCTAGTTCTTCAAAAATGAAAGATAAAACGTGACTCGAACTCACAACTTCAGCTTCGATAAAGACTACATCCTTAGGCGCTACTTAAATGTAGACCGTGCTATAAGCTAATGTACCTCCGGGAAAAATAGTGTAAAAAGGAAACTATTAGAGAATTTACTGTAATCGATAGCATTGAAAATAACAGCTAGGGAGCAGTTGATAAAATAGAAACTGGGTGCATCTGTTGTATTGGTTACATAGCGGTTTTATCGCTATTCGTGTTCGTCATGTAGGCGAAATTATTGAACCTGAGCCACTTGTCTCGTGATGTCATTCGATGCACGGAACACCCATGGAGCAATTAAATAATTCTTAGCAAGTTTCGGATTAACATCCAAAACCTTTGAAAAACAAGTAACTTTGATGTAGCGGGAATTTAATAGCAAGGTTAGTTTGCATTCGAAGTTTCGTATTCTTCTGCTTGGTTATTGGATTCTTGTAAGATTTTTTTTGTTCCTGTTTTAGTTTCAATTTCCATTTTCACGGTTTAGTAGCGCCTAGCTATATATAAAGCTATATTTAGCTGTAGTTATTTATTATTCGGACTGAAGACGTGTGTTTTATTTTTGTTGACGAGCTCATCTAAAAAGGCCACCCTGTTTCAGTCTCGGTTACTTTTTGACTTCACCGTTCTCTCAGAAAGACTATAATGAAGTTGTGAAATAAAAAAACGTAATCATGTAATCTGATCACATTATTTAAGGCCTAGTTCATACGCCGGTCTTATCATAAGCCGTTTCCTAATGCAAAGTACCTGCGTATGTTCTATGCATCAGTTGCTAGACTGCAAAGCAATTTCTTTTGTCTCAAAAACGGGCGTAACATTCTCGTACCCAGAGCTCCCCAGCTCGTCTGCTCACAGGGGAGGCTCTGGGGAAATCCATTTGAAGGCCGTCGCTGATTGGTTGATTTCGAGCGTTGGAGTATGCGCTGAAAGGTCTTTCTCTCAGCGGCTCTGTATTAAATCTCGCGCATGCGTCAGTGGCTGTCACCAGAGCCTCCCCCGCGAGGAGACGAGCCGGGAAGCTCTGGGTTCCAGAATACGGGCATTAACAACTAAGAAAACATTAAGATAAAGCGCGCGCAGTCGCGAATTATGTAAATTTACGCGATGCGCCAAAATGGGTCTTCTATTTTACGCACCATATCCTATCACCCCTTTCATGACCAACACCAAGGCTGTAGCTAGAAATCTTTGTCTGGGGAGGGGGGGGGGGGGGGCAAGCCTTGGTCAGCCTTCGTTTTTGCTTGGGGGCAAGCAGACTTTTCCCAACATGTTGACACTAAAAAATTCACTTCGCTGGGGGGGGGGGGGGGGGGGAACTGCCCCCTCTGACCCTATGCTAACTACGGCCCTGAGAACTGGAACATTTTTGGCTATTTATGGCCCCAGAGAAAAGGTGTCGTCAAGAATTTCCGGCTATCAATTCTCCCTAGGATTTTCGGAAAATCTTGTATTTGTATTTCAGCTAGAAAATCCGAATAGTTCCAATTTTTTTATGAGATAGACTAGATAAGGCTAGACCCTTCTGTGTTGTCCGTGCTATTTTACATTTATTTGTTATGCTTCGCCTAGAAAACAAAGTTAATGAAAGTATTAATTTGGGCTTGTTCACTAATTCCTTTTCTCGTCCTTGTCGGATCAATAACTTCCGCTGTAATATCTGTAATATCCTGAAATTTGTCCAGTTGACAGCACCATGAAATCAACATCAACACGCCAATACCATTCCGTCAAAAATTTGCAAAATTATTACTCAGGTTTCCTTGGGAAATTCTTCTCGGTGTGATCGGCAATTCTTTATTTTATCAAGACCTTTCAAAAAATGCTGCAAACAAGAAAATTGGTTTTGTAATTAAGCAATAAAAGTACTTTCCGCGTGCTCTCTGCTTTCTTACAAACACGAGGGGGATGTTGGGAGAACTGATCAAAACTTGAAAGACACGAGCCGAAGGCGAGTGTCTTTCAAGTTTTATCAGTTCGACCAACATTCCCCGAGTGTTTGTAAGAAACCAGAGAGCACGCAGAAAGTATTTTTATTGCTTTTAGAAAATAACATACACACGCGCGACAGCGTTGCGTGACAATCGTGTTTCTCAGGTCTCTTACAAACACGCTTTTTAACCAATCAGAATGCGCACATTCACAATACAACATAGGTGTTATTTTCTAATACTCTATCTAAAACTTGTTTCCACTTTGTGTCGAAAATTACTCGATTCTTGCCGGATTTCCTCTTAAATATGTTTCCATGACTATCTTGAACGCACGATAAGAATTATCCAATGGATCAGAGTCAGGTTTTCAGTTTTTACCAAAACATCTATTGAAGTGTCCATCGCCCTATCTTATAGAAACGATGCACTTTGGTGCATTTCCATTGGTTGAGAGAGGTCACGTGACATGGATATTTACGGGCGACTATCAGCCATTAGTATAATTACTCAAGTGATTATAAGAATTTCCGCGCGCTGATTAGTCGAGAGGTTCGTTTTCTCTCGCTATAATCACCTACAGGTGATTATGACATTGAAAGAATTGGGAATGCGCGCGCGAGTTTTTTTAGTATAGGAAATCATACGACTTCGAGTTCAATTTGGAATTAATTTGCACGAGTGGGTTTTTCAAAAAGTATCAAAATTGCACGATTGATTTCGTATTAATAATACACATGAAAAAATTTCCAAGGAGTCATTCACAAATCTGCTTACAAGCTGAACAAGCCGCACGCATTTTTCCTTGATTGAAATCTGGACCAAAACCTGACAGAATTTGAGCATGAACAAAAACCAAAGTTTCCATAATATAGCTCTATGTTATCAAACTATTTTAGCATTTCAAAAGAAAATTTGCATTTTGTTAACCATTTTTGCACTTTGTTACCTTTTTTTGGCACTTTGTTACCTCAAAACTGCACTGCTCTCAGCCAATCAGAATCCAGAGATTTTTTCATGTGTATTATTATGGACGTTAAAACGTCCAACAAAAACAATGAGCAATTGAGCAATTATACTAAAACAATTAGTCGCCTCAGGCTCCGTGATTATCGGCGAATAGTCACCTCGACTTCGTCTCGGCGACTATTCGCCTATAATTACGTCGCCTTTGGCGACTGATTGTTAAATAATACCCGTTTAGTACAAAATTAAGCGTTACATAACGATATGTACTTGTCGGCTAACTCGGAGGATTTATTGGCCTTATTTCTGTAAGGAAACTTTTTATATATTTTCGGCCTAGAGACGGCCGGAAATGCTTCAAAATTTGTTGCTATCCTTGACATAAAGGAATACTATCTTAACACAATACGGGACAATGTAAGGACACTGGACACTGATAATAACTGGAATGTTTTGCTTTTTAAAGAAGCCTTTTACATCAAAACAAAACAACCTCTAATGAACTCCGGCCTTAAAGCGAGCCGCGAGCTTTTGTTATTCAAATAATCTAGTTGTATTTAAGTTCTCCCGCGCTACTTGTATTTCACTAACCTGATGATGGTTTGAATTAAACCGAAATATTGTTTTCTTATTCCAGTCTTCTATTTATGGTGAATATCGCCCAAGTATGAAACTGTCATTATAACATTTCTCCTATATTTTCTGAAATTGTCAGCTGGTGCTGGAATTTGTTGCTAAAATTACACGATTTTGGCTGGATCTCGTCAGTTGTAGATGAAACGTGACGCCACTATCACGTTATAGCTTATTTATTTTGGTAACCATCAATCAAAATTTTCGGGGGAGCCAGTTCCCCCTACTTCCACCGCCCCTGTTATTATGTTATACGTGAGGTACGTCCGCCAAGAATGTTTGCGTCTGTGCGTCCCACGTTAAAAACATCTTCAGGGAAACTGACTAAACGAACGATTGTAAATCGTAATTTGCCTCTTTTTAATATTACTAGAAAGACAGCAGCGCGGGAGACAATACACGCCCCTATTCGCCTTTGTCACACGGCAGCCATCTTGGATTTTCTAATACAGCAAAGCATGCATGAAAGCGAGGCCAAGCGTGTAAGCTCACCCACGCATAGTCATTTCTGTAAGAAAAAATCCAAGATGGCTGCCGTGTGACAAAGGTGAATTCGCCTATGTCACACGAACGCCATCTTGAAATTTTTAGCCGATTTATTCAGCATGGAAACGAGGCCAAGCAGGGCGCAGGTTTTGTTCATGTTAGAAAGCGAAGCCTTATGCTGGGATTTATGGTACAAACGTTGACCAAGCTACCAAAAAATACTCCTTATTTGTTTTAGAACCAAAAAGTTGATTGGCTCATTGCTTTTTTCTGCTTTGCCGGGTCATTTTGGAAACAAAATGGCGGCGCGTGACAAAGGTGGATGGTCACTCTTAAATGAGAAACCCAAAGGCGTCGAGAAATGATATTGTCTAGTCTCTGACATTGTCTTGTTACGAAAAGATTAATTTTTGCCATAAGTCGCGTCTAATAGAATCGCGTTATTCAGGTTTGACAACTTTCATGAAATGAGTCTTAGTCTTTCTTAAAAAAGAACGCGATTTTGTTTCTCTTGACTCCTAGAGATTTAACTCCGCCGAAAGACATTTTCTGGGATTGCCTTTTTGTAGCTTTGAGGACTTGGAAATGAGATTCTATTAATAGCACTTATTCTACTGTGTTGGCGCCTAATTTAGTTGTAGATCGACACTCTTAGTAATGGACTCTTGACCGCTCGAGATTGAGTTATTGTAGTTTTCAGGATTTGCTGGTATAGTTCTAAGACGTTTACGGCAATTTTAAAAATTCTACGAACTCTACGCCAACTAACAAACCGCGGTTTGGCTTCCGTCAATCAAACGAGTGAACAGCTCTGGGTGATTTCACGCAGGCTTTGAAAAACCAAATTTAACTAAACTAAAATGAGAAAAAATCCATGTGTCTGTCTTAAAAGGTTTGATTGACGGAAGTCAAAACGCAGTTTGGCGTTCCGAATTGTAAAAGCGGGAGTTCGCAGAATTATGAAAATTCGCAGTAACACATCGTGCAAGTGTAATATCCGTTTTCTAGTTCCTCCGAATCAGATGGCATTAGACGCTCCAGGGTAATTAATGTTCCATTCTCGCTTCTATGGCAGCATCCTTCCGGTAGTTTTTAGAAGAGACAGGGAAATACGAGGGAAGAGCCGGGAAACGTTTTTACAAGAGGAAATATCGAAACAAAGTACATTTTTTCGACTTAGCATCTAGAAAGCTGATCAGAAGGCTGCACAATGGAGAAAGCCCGCTTTGTCAACAATTATCAGGTTGAACAAATAGTTTCGAAACTAAGATAATAATATGTTTTGCAACCACGTACAATTTCCGGGGAACTTGTGACTAAGACATGCAGTGAAGGATGTAAGCAAACAAGAGAGAGAAAACAATCCCTCAAAAAGTCAACAGTTCCCTAATATTTGCGATCTTCTATAAACACAACCTTTTGCCTGAAGATATGTGTTTGTTAATGCCGTTTGACATATGATGTGGCCTTGTGTTTTTTATATGGTCTCCCGGAAACACGCCAAATATCAACAACATATACCGTTTCCGGGAAACGTTGTCACCCAAAAAGCCTATAAGCTTGAAGCGCAAAGGATGATGGGGGCATTTAAACTGCTACTGTTTGATCTGAATTCAGACAGTTATCGCAACCACAGGTGAAATGATTAAATTTCAGGACATTTCCAAGCATGTTTGTTTCTAATATTTTACAGAAATTTAAATAAATCTTTACCCATACTCCCTAGCGCACCAAGCTTATAGGCTTTTCGGGTGACAACGTTTCCCGGAAACGGTATATAAACACGATCTACCGTCCTTTTGCAATTTTGTATACTTTTCTAATGCCTTCCAAATTCTTTAGGAGGAACGCAGGACCAATATATAGACCGAAAGGTTGCCCTTGAAGCTTTATAGTCCATGATAGTGATTTTTTAACCGTTTGTTTCTCCGTTTGTACACGGGCACAACTTATGCTGGCAAATTTATGCTGGCAAATTTTCCGATCTATTTCTGCTGGCAAAAACTAGAACAGGTACATTTTTGCCAGCAGTTCAGAAACGGCAAGATGCTGTACTCATTACGCTTAGTATAACTAAATACGCCGTTTTAATGCATTTTGTTGAGGGATGCTCGTTGTATGACCGTATTTGTAGGAACTGAACTAATACTACAGACAGGTTCTCATTTACGAGAGCAAAATTGCAATTATGAAAAACATATATTTACTTATTTTAGACTCGTAGTATATCAGTCCAGTGGATTGCTGAGGGGTTCATTTTCAAGGCATTCTTTCCTAATACAACTAATATGGCACATTGGAGCTCAAGCATCCTCCTTTAAGCCCATGCCCCATTAGTGAAATATTGCACGGTTTAATTTTTCTTGAGGTTTGTCACTAAAGGGGACGAGTCACCCTGGCCATATAACAATGCACTGTTTCGCCGTCATTACCGTACAAAAGTGAGAAAAACTCGTAATAATAGAAATTCCTTTGCATTAAGTCAGAGTTTCTGATTCAATGAATCAGGTAAACAAAAACAAAGCCATGCAATCATAAAAGAACTTCCTTTAGGTATTAACATCTACATTTATTCACTTCATTACCGCGACTATAACATCTAATATACCCCGACCTGCTCCCAGTCTGACCTGATAGCTCAGCTGGTAGAGCATCGGATGTACAATTCCGGAGGTCGTGGGTTCGAATCCCTCTCGGGGTCAGAGATTTTTTCTCTTTCTCCGCATACTAGGGCTAACGCTCATAAGCACACATGGGACCATTTCATTAGCACGTTAGCTTTCACACAAGGTTAATTCCTTATCTCCACTCTGTTGAACTTAGTGCTACGCGGCCACAGGCTTGCCTGAACATCTAGATATATTCGATAAGAATAGAACAGTAATTATATTCCATGAATGCTCCAACCTGCAATGTATTTCGAACACGCCTGCAAGACACATTACATTACGTGCCTGTAATATATTTAAAGAAAGGTTTAGGCGATCAAATTTGCTTGTTCGTCTATAGTACCTAGAATAGTTTTGCTTCCGATTTTGAGGAAGGAAACACAATCCATCAAGGTATTAGAACTTCCTTCTGGCTCGAAATATCCTTCATTTCACGTCCTTTACTGTTCTAATTGTCTTTAAAAATGAAAACCTCATGCAGCGATTTTAATATACAGCTGCCATTAGATGACTCTTTAAGGAACAAAAAGCCTAATAGACGTTAAAATACATTTTCGTCCTATTTGTAAGAAAGACATAGTCTTCCTTAATCTTGGCATGTGCTACAGCTATAACATATAGAATTTACACTTCTGCAGTTGACAGCAGAAAGCCTTTTATTAAGCAAATGACTTTGGTCCCTGCCTCAAGACAGCGCCAGTATTTAATTTTCCAATTTACAATCTTTGCAATTAATTATACATTAAAGATAAATTAAATTCGCGTGTTCTCTTATATTAGTTCGTAATGTACAATTTGGCCCAGCTAGACTTCCAATATAGTCACCCTCACGCGAAAGCATGTTGACTAAGTTATACTGTTTTCCGAAGGCTACAAAGTTGATGCAACTTTGGGCGATCTCCCACGAACTAAAATGCGTGGTAGGTCGCTTCTGAGATGCCTGTAGAATTGAAAGTCTTAGAAACAGCTTTTTATCCTTTTAACATGCGTAGGATGGCACCTAAGAAGACGCGTTCTTTCCGAACTATTCCGTCCTCATGGAAACCCGAATGTCTATGAAACAAAATCTCACATGATCATAATTTATCTGTCTGTGGGATAAGTCGAAAAAATATGTAGAGTACCTAAAATCCGAGTGACAGTAAGTTTTTCAGACATATAAAAAAATGTTTTATTCAAGTTTGCTTTGCGTTGCTGTGTTCCCAGTTATTTGCTGAAGAACGTTGTGCGCTAATAGATGATTTTTATGCAGTGATGTTTTTGATACTTAAACATAGATTTGAATATTGCTACTTTTTCTTGTTCACGGTTTTAAGTATTTCAAAATTCACAACTTCAAAATTCAAATGCAGAACTTCCTCCAGAAACGCAAAACGGACGATTCTCTGCTGAATTTGAGATAGGAATATTAATTCTGTAGATTAATTCAATCTTTCATGTATTATTTGCTTTCAGTACCGTCCAAAAATGAATGAATAATATATGTATACATGATTATGTGAGGGCTAAAAATAAATCTAGTGTATTTTACACATGATTGTAAAATTCTGATTTGTGTTGCAGCCGAAATTGTCGCGCTTTTTTGTTAATGGTGAAAACAACTGGGGTTTTGTTAAAAGCGATTGCTGTTTAGTTCATGGTGTGTTTATTTTATCTTTCAAAGTCAGGAAATTGCCTTTTTCTGCTGTGTGTAAAGCGACCTTGGAAATAGCACTTATTGGTCAGAATCACGCATTTTTTCATGGTTAAAAGCCCATGGCGAGCATGCAACATTAGACTTACGTTTCGCTTGTAAATGAAACCGCACATGGAAAAAGGAAACTTTAAACCCTTCACCAAAGTCGTTTACATTTCGCTCATAAACTACCGGAAGCTCTGAATACTGAGCCTTTAGCAAATTGTGTCGCCTTCGACCTAAAGAGTTCGACTTACCCAAAATGAACTCCATGAAAAAATCTCAGTAGCGAACTAGTCTTCATAACCACACGGAAGTGGAAGTTTTGCTCGATTTCGACGTCACTAAAATAGAATCGAAACCTTTGCAGATTTGGCAGTTTTAGTGAGCACTCGGAAAAGCAAATTGTGCTGTTTAACTGATAACGAAGGTGATAGCAAATTGCTATTGTTAGACAAAAGTGTGTATTTTTGCTTTTTCAAATGATTTAAAAATAAAAGTATTTATGGTTTCGCTGTATGCGCGTACATTTTTCTCGCTTCGATATTTTTATTTTTATCCGAATCATAACGGTTCGCTTTATTTTATAGCCTTGTAAACATTCTCAATTGATGGCTTCTTGCGAATTTCCCTGCTTTCGAAGAGGTTACCATGTAGACATTTAGAATAGTCTCAGAAAGGGTTCTCTTGAAAATTCGAAATAAAGACTTATTTTTGAAAGATTACATGTTTCTTCGAGCTTGTTTTAGGGCAGAGGGGACGATCTACCTGTCGTTGGTCAAGCACACAATCTTCAAGTTTTCTTCAAAATGAAGTCGGTCGTAAAATTAAACAAACTTGTTTTGAATCCAAACTTTGCTTCTCTTCTTTCTCGGCATTTGACAAAGAATCGTACCGTGAACATTTGCGCTTCTTTTGCGCTTTTCGCGCCATAAAAACTGATAAGTTTTAGAGTAAAATGTGTGAATGCAAACGCTGTCATGTTTTGCTCTGATGATGTTTCTTCACGGTAATAAACGCAACACAAGAGAACCTGTTTTTACGCGCTCAACCTCTAATAATGGGCCTTATTCCAGGGTAAAACTCTCCCGGAATTCACAGACCATAGTATGACAATTGTAATTACTAAGCCTACCCTGATACGAGCCCATACGATTGTCCAAGTCGTTGCTTGAGTTCCTCCAATTCTCCATCACCTGTTGCAGACCTTGACAATCTTTTTTGCTTTATCCCCGATATGACAGCTTTAAATTTCTTAAAATTCTCCGAAAACTCATCAATGCTAATTCGGCCATCCCTGTCTCCATCGAGCTGGTTGAACACTTCTCCAACATCCTCGGCATCGAGGTCGCAAACTGCAGCTAGTTCATCCTTATCAATAAATCCACTGCCGTCCAAATCACAAGTCCCGAACAAATCCCTCGCGCGCTCGATATCGAAATCGCCGGCTGCCATGCCGACTCCACGAAAACTTAGCCCATAAAGGCGTCCACTGCAGCTTGCAAAATTGAATCCAAGACTAAGGGCTTTAACGTCCACACTTTCCTTGCCTATAATACGCTGTTCCTCGATAATTATTTCTGCACGGCACACGTCACTTAGCCATACACAGCTGTTTCTAGAAGCCCGAGTTTGGCCACCCGTTTTTTCGCTACCGCGGATGGCAATTCCTGCCAAGATGAGCCAATCAGAGGGCTGGATTAAATTGACGTGTCGAAATGTCAGTCATAACACCCGCCGATTGGCTGATTTATTTTGGGGGCTTCTGTATACCCGGAGAAAATTGTTTTGGGGAGGGTGAGAAAGGATACTTTTAACAATATTAGTCGTATCCCGGCAACTTGGGTAAACTGATAGTGCCTAGTAATTTCCACTCAGCCGATTCACTTACGTTTTTCCATTGCATCAATTTCTTCTCGATGTATCAAATTGCGACTGAAGTATCTGTAATGTGATATTCCTTGAGATAAAACTGCTCATTTTTCTATTAATTTCGCGTTCTTTTTTGCACATCGGAGGCCGTCAAATCGCCCGAAGATGTCTTTCTAATTTGATAGCGGCTTACTTCGTCCTATGCTAATTTTGTCATTTCAGTAGGCGGTAAAACTACGTTGTTCTTTACTTCTTATCTTTAGATTTTCTAATTACCCTCGTCAGTCAGGAATTACATCCTAAACATCTCAATTAGTGATCTTTTTCGAGTATTTTTTATTATATCAGGTGGCTTTAAAGATAAGATTTAATATTGAAATTTTTTAAAGCCGATATTGTAAGTCTAGTCCTTAATATTTTTATCCAGCGAATAATGAGTTGGTATAGAAACAGTAACTACCCCTCTTAAAAACCAAGAAACATAAAATAAACCTATTTCATGATATCCTAACTTCCCAAGTGCTAAGTGCTTCCCCTCTTAAATGGATCTTTATTGGTACTGTTGGAAACCTGTTTAATTTTGGTACCAAATTGGAAATTAATTATAATTTAGTTCACAGGATACACAACATTAGGTTTCAAAATACTATTTTGAAAAACAGTTTTTAAGACGGTTTTAAATATAGTTTGATTTATGCATATGGATATTTAGCAGCGCATGTAACCACGCGGTCCTTCTGTGGAGGGAAAAAGCGTGACTTGAATTGGAAAACATTTTTAGAAGCGTGGTTGATGATACGCATTTGAAGAAACTTAAAAAGGCGGGAAAGTATGGCGCATGTGCCCACGTTTTGGCGGGAAAAGTCGTAACATGAATTCAAAATGCCGGAGGCCCTTGATTCACTTGCCGTACTTAAACGGTTTTCTGTATGATTTTTGCAGGGAGTGAAGCGAACTCGTAATAGGGGCATTTTGTGGATTTTCCGTGTGATTTGCGACGGTCCATTGTAGACGCATAAACGGGAAACAGACTTTGGAATTAGGTGCTTCGCGCTTAGAAAACGAAAACGAAAACAAACAAACAAAAATGAAATTGTGAGAAAAAAAATGTCTAAATGTTTTACTAGAGGAACTATTTTCTAGCATTTACCATATATTTTTGATACTTATTCATTCTTTTGATTTAACGTTTTTATAAAGGTACGCAATATTGTAGAGGTTCTAGTGAAGGACGGAACAAAATTTCAAAAATGGTCGAACTTGCTGCCATCCACACTACTGTTATTCAAAACACAACGTTCTCGTGTCTCGCAACATCACGCGTGCTCTATTTGCCAATAAAGTCACAGAAAGTTGTGCTCTAATGCTTAAATATAGACAAATTGCGTGTATTAGCCTGAGGGATTATACAAGAGTCCGCCCTTCAGTGAATGGAATTTCTCCGCGGAACTTTATAAAAGCAACAAAAACAAACATTGAGCTAGAAAATACTGAATATATACCCAAAACTTCACAGAGCCTAACTGTGGAAAAACCCGCATTTTCATTATGAAAGGTCATTAGTTTTTTTCAAACGTCCTTGAAGAGGTCCTTGAAAATCCTGGAGTTTTGAAAGCGTGAAAATGTGGGCACCCTGGGTTTATAATCCACTGGGATTTATTCTGTTGCAATTCGTGGTGAGTCATGCCACAAATTGTTTGCACTATATAAAGCCAATAATCCTCTTAACTCTTGTCTAGGTCGAAGTTGCTAGAATGGGCCGTAAAACAAGAAATCGTGATGTCGTGGTGGTGCGTAAGGGCTGTGGTCGACCGGGGATAGCGGCGGAAGAGCTGGTGGTATTGCTAAGGTGGGTTGTAATATCATGGACGGTGCAACGGCTTTCAAAGTGGGGGCTCATTAGTAAGATTGTATGGTGGGGGGGGAGGGGGGGGGCTGAGTTTAGTGAAAATGTATGAAAACTTCACAAAGTGTGCTCTGTGCTCTTCTTGAAGTGTGCTCTTCTTGACGAAGGAAGACATAGACATAGACATATTTTATTGGTACCTTGAACTGTTCGTACATTGGTATTTGTTCCAATAATTTTAGACATGAAAAGAGAAAAACGAAAATGAATAAAAGAGCGAAAGTATTTACATTAATCTCACTGATCTGGGGGACTTCATATAAAAGTTTCCCTAAGAAGAAAGCAGAAAGCTTCCGAGGTGCTATCAAGTCGAAGAAATTCAATGTAGCTCTTTTTATCTTTTTGATAAGTTTGCGCGTAGCTCTGAAATAGAGAGGGATGTCGTTCGTCTTCCATTATTTGGCAATTTTGGCACTTCCTTAGTTTTGGTTCGAAGGGTCTTGTGTAACGCCCTCTTTCGATTTCCAAATTGTGGTCGCTTATTCTTAATTTTGTTAGTGCTGAGACTGCGTCTCGTTGCGTACTTTTTTGTTCATGACATTCTGTGACGTCATCTGTGTACCTATTACAGTACACACGCACGCAAAACGAGATCTATTTGTTAAATAGTTGATGTTCGTGGGAATAAAGATGAATCAAGCTCATTGTGAAAGGGGCCCAATAACATATTTACGCCACAATGCTCGCCAAAGTTACAGTGATACTAATTACAAACGATAGTGGCGGAGCCAGGTAATAGTTTCAATTTGCGAGTTTGGTACCGTAAAATACGCTATATCATTAACGGTTTTGATAGGGCTATATTACTAATATTTTTCATCAATAGTTACAAGATATTTATTTATTTATTTTTCCGTTATACGAACGTTGACTTGCCTGTTATTCAGGCTCTAACTGCAAAATGTGGTAATAAACTATCTGGTATTTTTCCTGGTCATCAAGTCCCCTTAGGGACTCCGCTGTCACTTTCAGACTAGGTATAGACCCAAATTAAAATAATAAAACTATTCAACAATATACCGCACTTTCAATGAAGTCCAGTCTTTGTCTTTTGATAGACAAACACTGCAGCTAATATCAGGCCACCAAATAATACCAAGCGAGTTACAATTTCTTTGCCCATCCTTATACCTGCCTTGCTCGTCAAGTGTCCCCTTTCAGGTCTGTCAAGCCTTTTTGATTGGCCTTTATTTTCATGTGGGAATGGCAAAGGTGGAATCTCACATTCCAGGAATTCACATAATGGTTTCCATCCCTGTTTGACACTGTACTCTAGTAGCTGGTCCTTAGGAACTGGAAATGGGAGAAATACAATTATAAAATATTAGAAAAGTAAAAAAGTCATGGCATAGATACTCAAGCATTTCATTTGCCCCAGTATTTCCCCGTCACCAAGGCCGTAGCTAGAAATTTTTGACTGGGGGCAGGCCTTGGTCATTCTTTGTTTTTGTTGGGGGGGCAAGCAGGTTTTCCCCACATGTTGACACAAAAAATTTTATTCGCTGGGGGGGGGGGGGGGGGGGGGGCAACTGACCCCTCTGACCCTATGCTAGCTACGGCCCTGTAGCCCACTTGGCACAAATAAGGCGAGTGACAAAGCTGCCATCGCCGCCATTTTGAAATCTCTCACAGAAACTAAAAAAGAACTCACTTCGCACAGCCGAAAGCACCATAGTCATCCAAACCTTAATATTTCTGTCACAGATTACTTGCAGGAATGTTCAGCGATAATTCTTATTCGAAAGCTTTAAGCTGGGAAAAATTTTCATTCAGCCTGAACAAACGTACACTGCTGCGCTTTCCTGGGCGCGTGCTAAGGCGAAATGACATATTTACACAAAGCAAAGCCAGGAATAATATTCTCTAAGTATAAATCCTGACGCCGTATCGCAAAACGAAGGACACAAACCCGAAGAGAAGGAGGAAATCTCTCCAGTGGGCGTGCTTTTGTTGGAAAAGATTCACCTTTGGCTAAGTTCTAATTCAAGCGATTGTTTCAGCGGGGAACAAAGCCGCCCATCGCGGCCATGTTGAAATCTTCCACATAAACTAAAAAACAACTCAGTTCCCTTAGCCGAAAGCACCATAGACATTCAAACCTAAATGGTTCTATTACAGATTACTTACATTTGTGTGTAGGATAACTCTAATTCGAGAAAGTTTTGAGCTGCCTACATACAGAGCGCGCGCTAAAAGTAAAGTCATGAATGATATTCTCTAAATATTCCTATGATAAACTAAGAAATTTCTTTGAACAATTTAACTTTACCTGTTTCTTCTCTTCCCTTACTGATAAGCATAAAACAATTCCGAAGTCAAATGGTTTTTCTGTAATTAAGGCTTGCGTTTTCAATTTTAGCGGGTTCTTAGTATTAGACAGATTTTAGAGCTGGAAGTGGAGACCATGGTGCAAAACAAACAAACAAAAAGGGAGGTCATTAATGTCAATCAGCAGTTTTAGAAAGGGAGGACTCATTAGTATTGTAAATCAGCAGTTTAAGGAAAAGGAGACTCAGTTTGAGTCTTCTAGCGTCACGAAGTGACGGGCTGTTTTCTTGTTATTATTAATTATATGCTTGTCACAGAGTCCAGAAGGGGTAAAATGGGAGCTGGGATTGCCCTTATGCTGGGAAAATGGGATTGGGGTCACTGGGACTGGGATTTGACTACAGGGAATGGGAATTAATGTCCACTAAACGGGGAATGAGATTCTATATTATTTCCCTTTTTCCTTGTAAAACGATAAAAAAAAAACGTTTTAAAATAATTGTCAGGATAAAATCAGTGTAAACATCAAAAAAACAAAACAGATAAAACGACAAAAAAAAAAGAATTAACTGAAACCAGAAACATATAAGAAACACATTGTAACTATCAAAGAATGATACTGTGATAGTCAAGGCAACACATTAAAACAGGTACAGCGTGATAGAGTGTAATACGCTACTATATGTTTCACGGATTTAAACCACTCTAGAACAGTTTACACATGTCTACACATCATTTTTTTTATCATTGGGATTTTCAAAAGTCTGACTGGGATTTCTGGAAAAAACTGGGATTTTGCGAAAATGTACACTGGGAAATGGGATTGGGACGCCCCCTTCTGGACCCTGTTGTCAGGCAAGCGATCGAGTGCCCCTATTTTGCCTTGCAGGAATTTATTTTCCTAAAAAGTAATTCCTATCGCCCATGGAGTGATCGCGTGAGTGACATGGGCATCGGCACTTTGAAAATGAGAATAATATTGCACAATACCTGTCGCTCTAACACGATCATTATGCATGCGGAAGCTGTGCCGATGAATTACACTCGCTTGAGGGTTGTCGCTTCCAAACGCAGCCTGAACAACACCGGTGAATAAAGCCAGAAATTTAGACCACGTCGGAGAAAGATATTGGAATGGAATTGTCTTTCTTTTTAGACTTGCAAATTCTTCAAGCTGTCGCCTCCAACTGCCCGCCCACGAGTCCTCGTCTCGTGTCATGAGAATAACTTTAGCCTCTGGGAATGCTGCTAGGATTTCTTCGAAGAAAAAACAAGCTGGAATATCAGATACAGTGTCTATGTCTTTGAGCATAGTCTTCAAGTCTGGCAGTTTGCCGTTCATAATAAGATCGTGCCATTCGTCTAAGAACTGAAGCCCTTGCTCTGTAACATCGCTGACACGGTAACCCAGTATATCTAGAGCTGTATCAATCGTTTTAGTCCCTGTTTTGCACAAACCTGCACAGATAATTTTCATTTTGTTAATGGCAAAACGAGAAACGTTCGCTTTACTTTGTTTACAAAGTCTATCGCTGTATAAACTGAGCCCGCAGTAAATGTGATCAGTTGTGAAGTACCTACCGTTTGCAGCAAGTTGACTTCCCTGCTATCTGAGGCCTCTTTCTATGCCGCGACCCTCAGCCAGCGAAATGCAGAGAAAATAGGCCTCTGCTAGCATAGCAGGGGGGACAAATGGGTGGTATATGGGTCCCTATATTCGGGTGGTAGGTATGACTGTCATATTTTTAGGGATTAAAATCGGCGATCCGGTATTTTTTATGGGTTTTCTGAACGAAAACCGTAGGCTGAAGAAAATCCAGTATTTTTTAGGGGACCTTTGCACTAAAACAGTACGCTGAAGAAATTTTAGGACCGTGGAGTATTTTTAGGGTGGAAATGTGGGCTTCCCGACGCTCATCCCTACCATTTTAACCTTCAAGAAGTACTCGCCTTGAACCACTGCCCCCCCATTCCTTTTTGAGCCGCTCATTTCGCTAGATATAGATAAGAAAACGAAATGATAGGTCGCATATTAGTTTACCTGTCTAACCAATCAGAACTCTGTTGCGAAAAATCGAACGAGTTCAATAACGGTCATTATTAACCTGACAACTACTATGATGGCGCCCTTCAATTGGCCAACATCTAGTCCTGGCTAGTCGGTTGCACCATCTTAATCTAGTCTTCCTATTTTTCTTAGTTATAATCTATCCTGCCATGAAACAGGCCCTTTTTATAGCTGATTCACACGCTGTAGTATCATTTGTTGAGTAGAGAGTGACGCGCACCAATGTCCGACCTTTTCACCAACTCTGTTACGCACACGTTGCAAACAGTTCTACCATCTCGACCATTCTCCAACGGTATTTATTATGGGTAGTGGGTGAAAAGACTTCCTGTTCCTTCCTGTTGAGTTAATCAATGTGGACGCAAAGCTTTCTGGGTAATCAAGAAATACCTTCCCAGGATGCAAAGCGAGAATTATTACCACAGCAATCCCGAAGCGGTTTTTGCCTCATCATTCAGCTATTAGCTCTCGTATATCGCATTCTTAATTTCCACCTTGGCATCTGGCAGTGTTACCTGCTTGAGGATCAATGGAGATTTTTTGTTGTGGCAAGATTTCAATCCTCGGATTGATTGGTTTTCTTCTCGCTGAGTTGTTTATTGTGTTTTAACTGTTGATTTTGATTAACACATCCTAGATAAATTACAGCTATATATTACAGCTGCGGTGGGATTGTTCTTCGCGTTTATTAAATCCCTGAGCTGCAATGGGAAAAAATCTCCCACCTGAAAAATAATAAAATTCTGAATCACCAGTGAACAACGAGAGAACATTATCTCAAGCGCTTGTTGTGGTTTAACAATACCTCGTTCCTTCCAATACTTCTCTTTCTAATGCCTGGTTTACGGCTATTTCCGCTCGAAAGGAAAACACAGTTTTCAACAATAGCTAATTTACCCAAAATGAAATAGTTGTTTATATTTATTAATGATCTATCTTGGTGATTCACTATAAAAATGAGTAAAAATAGTTTTAGTCTATTTCTTTGTGCATTTGGAACTTCCATAGGAAAACAAATGGCGAAATTAGATCTGTTTTCCACTAAAAGCAAAAGCTTATATGGTCTAGCCAAAGCTGTATTTGTTTTACTATGTCATTACATTCTCAATTCAAAACTCATCTGATAGAATCTAGGGCACATGTACTCAACAATAGGCTGTTTTCATATATAGTTGCTTATTAATTTAACTGGTTTTATCTCTTCTCAAAACAGCTTATGAGTTGTCCACGCCCAACTGGTAAACTAGAAAAAACCTGAACCGTAATTAAATGCTTGACATCATAACACAACATTTTCTGTCGTTTTTTTCTGTTTCCCGCTCTCTCGAGCTTCCTTGAAAATATACCTTAGAAGTGTTGCCAGTTCCAGCTTGTGGAAGATTGTGTCACAGGTAACAGTAACGAAGGAAGGGTAGATCAATACCTGAACAGGCTATATGTTAACAAAGTTTAGAACACTAAAAATAATAGAGCTTTGGGAGATTAGTGTTTCTGCCTTTTTGTATTAGACTCTTATACGTATGTCTTTTCTAGTTTGTTAAGGGTTTCAAGGAAACTGCACAAAACAAGATCTGAACAAAATTAATGTGTTCCTTTGTTCAGATCTTGTTTTGTGCAGTTTCCTTGAAACCCTTAACAAACTAGAAAAGACATACGTATAATGTTTCTAATTCTATATCAGCCTTATGAGCTATGGAAAGATTTTTATCAGGATTCAAAAATACTTGTTCAACAACTTTTTGCAAAACAGAAGGACCACGTATACGAAAATTCACGTTTTTGCTATAAAAGAAGTGGTAGTGTGATGGTATTTAGAGGAATTCTCACCCTGTCTACTTTTTTTAAGCTAAAACCTTATGGAAATCTACAGCGTCTAGCAAGTTACATTTTCCACATAAATTTTCTACTTAAAAAAATACAAGAAAAGTAAAAGTGATCTCACTCGCGCTTTACTACAAGCTGAGACACAGAAATTCATTTTCTTGTCAAGAGCGGTTTTGACATCCAAAGTAATGACCTTCGCTTTTAAGGAAACCACCGGAAAGGCATTACTTCGCTGTGTTCTGCTCTCCTATATGAAAAGACGCCAAAAGCATTATCGCTACGCCAAAACCATCCTACACTATTGTCCCCACACAGCAAGCAACCCACTCAAACTGTACCCGATCACTAAAAATTACAAATGTTTTGTTTTCTCTAACGATGAATTGTCCATCTTGTGTTGTTACGCCCCGGAAAACCCTTTAAGTGTTTTATATATTTGCGCGCCCCTCGGTTGGAGTCAAGGTCCATCAATAACAATTGACTGGCTTCCCGCCGCGCGCTCAGACATCTTGATACCGCAGTTTACGGCTACGCGGCTTCGCGCCCAGTTTTGCTCACGTTGTTAATGGCTTTTCATGATTGTTCCTTCTTATCTCTAGGTATTAAAACGCAGTGAAAAAGCCATTTATTATTAACTGCTTCTGTTGTAATAAAGTAGCATGAGGTAGTGTGAATTACGTCACATTGTCGCCGTCCAGTCTGCGTTGTTTTGAGAGAACGCATGTCTGTGACCTGTTTGCTGAGTCTTGCCTCCAAGTCATCGCATTTGGACGTTTTGCAACAGAACGCGTAGTTAATAAAGAATAATCGCAGTCTTAATCCTTTTCTACGAAAAACACCATCTTAACCCGGCAAAAGAGATCTGTCCTGGCCCCTGCCGTTATTAAACCCTAAAACAATAGGCAACAAGGAGTAATATGCCTAATCTGCTTATTTTGACGAAATCAAAATTTGACTGGATTGTTTCTTGTTATTTTCTAGTTGACGCCGCCCTTGTTTCATTGCCCCTGTGATCTCGATTCATGCATGACTTCTAGCAAGTTTCTCGATTGAGCTCATGGGATGCAATTACGTGAAGAGGTAAACAAATAAAGCGATAGTTGCTATGAGAACGTAAGAAAATCCTAGCTACTTTCAGCATATTTAAAATATTGCGGGCCCTGATTAGCCTCCTCCGCAGGCATCTCTCGGCTCAAAACCAAACATCGCGCGGGTTGCTGTGCTGGGGCGAAAACGCGCGAGAAGACTAGGCACGGAGCGCGGGCTCATTTTCAACCGCCAAGGCTGGAAACCGTGCCAAAACGAGCCGAAAACACGCAACAAAAGACGCCTGCGGAGGAGGCTAGGCCCTGATAAAGGTAGTGATTAGCTGCATTCACACTAGAGACGGAAAACTCGTCTGAGACGAGTTTCTCGCCTTGAATATGGTTCCCTGTTCTTCTGTGATCACGCGAAAACAATATTTTTGAAGAAGAAGGTTTAGAAAGATAAGAAGCAAGTGTTTCTGAGTAGAATTGACATAAGACAGGAACTTTTTCTGACGAGAAACTCGTTGTTTGTTTGTTTAATTCAGGTTGCTCTCTATTATGTTAGTGCTGAGTAGTGCAACATTCCTATCCCCAGACCCTCCGTGCTCCTCTGGCCCCGCGAGGGAGAAACAACGAGAGTCTTTGCTGACACCACTGACGCATGCGCAAACGAAAATGACATGTTATGTCTTCAAATTACTTGTAGAGCGTAGAAGTCGAAGGCATAGGTTGTCAACGCCTGACTAGCAAATTAGTGGTGATATGTAGCAAGATATGTTTTTCAAAAGTGCGATAAAGCTGGCCTTATGTACGGATACGCGCTGTTTCAGCCTCGGGTGGCGAGCTGGGGAGTCTGGGCACGAGATTTTTGCGCAGAGGTGGAGGGGAGGGGGGGGGGGGGGGGAGTTGTGGGGGGCGAACTCGATGCAGTCATTTTTGACAGTACAGTGTATGTGTGTAGGGAAGGGGGATGGATTATAAAAAGAATTTCCAGAGAAGGACTAACTTATATCTCAATACCACTACACATAAAAGTGCGATTGAGTTATGTGTTCAAATGCTTTTTGCCCTATCTAAATGTATTCAAAACTGAGTATAAGAGTATAATAAAGAACACCGACGGCCCTTTTCGCTTCGTGAGAGCATAAAATATAAATTTTGAGAAAGATATAACACCTTTACAATAATTTGTCTTCGAATTGGCTTGCAATTTTCTTTACCCAGAATGGCAAATTTCTAGTCCTCTTTTATATGTACAATTTCCATCTTTGTACCCTTCTGGGTTGTCACATTTTGAAAACCCTGCCCCCGTTTGAAATTGTACGTTTATTAGTTCAGTTAATATCAGGGTGCAATTTTGACACCGACCAATTTAACATCTTCCCAAATCACCTAATTTGCGGTAAGAAATATTGGTAGTTCAAGTCACAGCAACAATTTAACAAGTTTTATTGCCTAAATTGCTATAGGGGCAGTACTCGTTAGACACAGAGTCTGCGTTGTGGGGACCTAAGAGGTTGTCGAACAAAAGCACTGAATTAATAAACCGGTAATTCACTCAGCGTGACACAGAACGTTGGGAAGCAAAAGCTAAAATGCCATTTTTTAAGCATTTTTGACATACTTTAATAACCTCATCCTGGCTTACAACGAATCATAAGCATTTTGTTTTGGTGTGTCGTTGATAACTCAACCACAAGATCAATATATTTGACATAATAAAGCTTGATATTAGTATTTTAAACAGAGTTGTGTGGAGATTAACACGGAAAGAAAAAAATACATCTAAACGCAAAGTCTGTCAAAACTGACGCAAAGTTTGTAAAAACTGTGCAGAGATGTTTTACTTTGGAAAAACTATACTGTGAGAGTCTTTGTTGCTAAGATTCAGGATTTATTGACAAGAAAACTGTACACACACACGTGCACAAAAATAGAATTATAGTATGTTCAAACATAGCAGCTAGCTATGAAGAAAGAGAGAAAGTAACTAATATTTTGTTTTTGTATCTAATTATGCAGTGGCTAAATTAGCCGAAAGTTTTCATGTCAATAGCTGTATTCACACTAGAGACGGAAAACTCGTCTGAGACGAGTTTCTCGTCAGAAAAAGTTCCTGTCTTATGTCAATTCTACTCAGAAACACTTGCTTGTTATCAGTCTAAACTTTCTTTTTCAAAAAAATTGTTTTCGCGTGATCACAGAAGAACAGGGAACCATATTCAAGGCAAGAAACTCGTCTCAGACGAGTTTTCCGTCTCTAGCGTGAATACAGCTAATGACTGCCACTGATTGAATGGTATAATTTGAGTAGAATCGTCATTTTGTGAATTTTCATGTTTGAACTTTGCTGGGAACGCCTGAAATCCACGTTTGGTTTAACAGGAGTACTTGTTTGTATCTAGATTTGCAAATATAAACAGAGGTACAATATTGTTTAATGCTAAAAATCTATTATTTAATCTGTGAGGAAAAGAAAGACCAAAGCATTGACTGAACGTTTATGAAAAACTTCATCCAAGTTTACATTTAACAAGAGTGAGAATAATTTTATGAAGCGAAGAAAACGGAAGCCTAAGTGGAAGAATTTTGGGAAATTGCAATAGAGTTTTAGTATTTTATTACTCAAAAGCAAAATTTTAGAGAAAGACCAAGAGAAAGACCAAACAAGTTGATTGGATGAGGAAAATGCTTGTGCAAGAGTTAGACATACTTCAGAGATTTTAAATTATGATACAATCTTAGTGAGTGAAAGAATTTAGAGGGACCTTTATAGAATTTTAAGCCAGGTTTCGGGGGTTGCCAGAAAGCGTCTAATTTCGAGTTGCCAGTTTTTGGCGGCAAACTCCCAATGCCAAAGGAATCCCGCCAGCGGTATTTTGTCCTTGTATTTTGTTTGCCGCTCAGCATCGCGGTCCTGATTGTTGCGTCCCGCCTCGGAAAACCGTAGCTACGGAAACGAAAATACACGTATAGATATACGAATCTACCAAATTTCCATTTCTGGATCAGGGCATTGCTCAAAATAGCACATCGGATTATTCTAAATCGGTATCAGAAGTACTCAACGAAGCAGAACTTGTACAAAGACTGTGGAGTGTGTAGAAGCCGTAAATTTGTTCTGACATTGTTCAGTATATTCAGAACACTAGAGGAAATAATACTCCTACAGACTTTATTTGTCTAAAGCTATCTTTGTAATTCTATAAGCTTTGTAACAAAATACAAAAACGAAAAGTCCAGTATACAAAAACAACATTGATAAGCTCGCCCTCCCTACTGTTGGTTTTTCAAAATAAGTCTTCTCCAATAGTCCCAGCTGCTTGCTTTCCTTGATTGTAAATTGAATTAACAATTACAAAAAAGTTATTACACTTATTGAATACCCATAGAATTTATAGATTTTCACGGCTTAGAAGAGGCTAGCGGGATAAAATTAGACGACTAATGCTAGTTGTGTCGCGCGACAAAAGCCAAGCTGGGTGCACTATTTGATGCAAAGTTAACTAAACTAATACTGCTTTCGTTTTTTTCCTTGAAAAATGTTAGTTTTGTCACGACAAAAACCGATCTGAATGCCGTGCTCGATGCAAAGTTGACTAATACTCCTCCATTATTTCTTGTTACGTCAAACGTTTTGAAAAAAGGCGACGAAATTACCTAAAAGAATACATATAAACAATACAACTCGGGCGAATTTGACTTATTCTCCAAAAGAATCTCGGTTCTTGTAGCAATCAGAGAAATGTTGTTTCATTGAAGTTTTTTCTATTCTTGGTGCCCCATTGAGTGATTTTAGATTCGGTAATTCTGAATATAATAACAACAACGTTTGCCTGCAGCAGGATCTTCTCGGATCAGTTTTACAAAGTTGAGTTAATTAGCTTTATTCACGCTAATTGGGTTGTCCTAACAAACCTCAACAACTAAATTGAGTTTTTATATATTGGAGTGAAATTTATTCTATTCCTTTTATTTATATTCAATAATAATTTACCTAGTTTAAGATACACTGAGAAACATACGCTGTTTGCCCTGGCCCCCTGGCACTTTCCTTTCTTTTCTTTTTATAATAATAAATGACCTAGTTCCTTTATAATTCTGAAGAAAACTAACAACGCAACAGACTCGTTTTATTAGTATGATTGTACCAGTGTTAGTTTTCTAAAGCGAATAAACCCCTATTTTTCTAAATACAATTTATGCTTCAGTAACCATTCATTACTCTTAAACGGGACGGGGAAAGTTTGATAATGTGATTTTGTTTTGCGTGCTTCAATGAAAATTCAAAAGTCCATGCCCTCCTTTCCAAATTTAGACACTGTATATGTCGTGTACCTCGTGAAATTTGAGTCCTATTCATACTTCATTAGTAATAGTCATTTTGCGTTAGTACTTTTAGCTCAATTAATTACAATTAGCCTAAAAATTCGCTCTCGTAAAGCCCAGAAATCGAATTACGCCCCTCAAAACGAACTCACTTAGGTAAAGCATGGTAAAGCGATATCCTTTTAGGCGGTCCCAAAATCGTACACGTCAAAAGCCTTTACAATCGAATCGCTGACGTTATTTCTCGTTGAAGACGAAAAAGCTCTAAAGTTTGATTGACGTAAGTGAGGTGGAGGGAAGGGCTGGAGAATTCTCCAGGGGCCATGGAAAATTCATTTAGTTCTTTGAACATGTTCTAACGCGTCTTGCAGTCACCTTAACAATTAGGGTATGATCAAAGCCCGTCATGGCTGGGAGACCGTTATGGCGGCGTTCAACTGAGCGCTGATCTCTCATTGTGTTTTATGCCGAAACAAAACCATAGCTAATTTGCGCACCAATCCGGGTCTCATTTCGCATTCTTGTGATGTGCCAAATCGCTGTGGTTATCTATTGGAAGTGTAAAAACCCGTGGAATCTACACCGAAAGAAAGCCCGCCAAAATTTTCCCTTCTACTTTACAAAACCTGCTTGCGGTGTTTAGGCTAAGTCCGCGGGTAACAACGAAAGCAAAACTAGCGATTTAGCAATTAGTTACCGTCCAGAAGTTAAAATAAATCCCACCCAAGAAGTTTGCACAGATTTTTGGCCTTGTCCACTAATGTTATGACCCTATTCAAAGTTTCCTGGATTTCTATTTGATACTTTTCTACAAAAGTGTTTGTTTTACACCGGGATGACGAAAAGAAAAATAGCTCTCTTGCGGAGTCGAGTTGAACCGGAACAAGGGCGCTTTCGAACGGATTTACTTAGATGACTCGTCGGCCCTTGGTGTGCACTAATTGAATTGAATCTCCATAACAATACCGCTAGGCCTTTTCATGAATGTTGTGTTGATTCTGAATACGAATAACCCCTAAGCCTTATTACCCTTACATTTCCAGCAACCGAGCCCTAATCTAGCGGACTGAATGCCAATCCTTATTAATCCTTTGCCGAGGTTTGCCTACTCTTGTCTGTTTGCTAAGATACTTGTGCCTTCTTTACTCAAGGGCTATGAATATATTTATTCTTATATCCGCTTAAATTGGACATAAATATTAAAGCAAACATGTTATTAACTTTCAAATGATTAATCAGAAGGTGACCAGCTGTGTAGCAATCGAGGTTGTACGAGCTAACACGCGGACATGAACCATTACATTTACAATCCGAACGGAATTCACAGAATTGCGGCGTAATTTGCTGCCTTCAAATACTTCAAGGAAAAAAGCACGAAAAATTGTACGGTCCATTCTTTCGCCTTCTATCCCAGGCATCCGGGGTCTTGATTAATTATGCAAGTAAATAAAGTGAATGCTTTACCCATTGTGCGAACTTCGTTTGATGTTTGGCCTGATTATGGTAATTAAATATTTCTAAAAACTCCATTGTTCACATGCAACGCCAGAAATGTAAATAGCTTTGTTGAGCGTTACACACGAGAAGACATAGCCTTGTTCCCAAGCAAAGCAGTTGTCAGGAGCCCATTGAGCAGAGATCAAGAGAACAAGAGTGGAGAACAAGAAAAAAGGATACAAACATGAGCTCCAAAGATGCGAATCACGTCAAGAGACCTATGAACGCGTTCATGGTCTGGTCAAAGCAAAGACGAAGGATAAAGTCACAAGAATGTCCGAGAATGCACAACTCGGAAATCAGCAAGATCTTGGGGTTGGAATGGAAGCAAATGAAGGACAAAGACAAGCAACCCTTCATCGAGCAAGCGAAAGAGCTTCAAGCACAGCATAGCAGAGATCACCCTGGGTATAAATACAAGCCCAGAAGAAGAAAACCCAAGCAGTTGTTGAAGAAACCAACTTATCCTTTCCCTTATCCACCGACCGACATGAGCCCTCACGCGCACACGATGAAAATGGCAGGATATGGTACCGGAATGCCGACACCAGAATCAATGTACCAACCCTTCTATCAGATGCAAGGCCAACCACCTTATTCTGTGTACGATATGAGCGGGATGCATGGAGCAAGACAGACGTACGGAGGGCCTCCACCGCCACATAGCCCTCCAGTTCATGAACTCGCGTATCAACGCTCGGGAGAGATGCTCGTTTCACCAACCGCACATCTTTACGGAGGTCCCATAGATTCTACTCCAACTACCTCTGCGGTTTCTGCGTTCGCTACAGCCCAAAACGTTCAACATCAGCAGCCGGGACCAGACCACGCCACGGCAGCAGCATATCCGCAGCTATTTACTCAAAGACACGTGCTTACCGGTAGCTAATTTCCTTTACTTCTTTTCTGGTTTGTGTATCTAACGGTTTTTAAGAGACAGCTATGACAGTCTAATTCAAGTGTCAACATGGCCACTCTACGTATAGGATTTAATTGTGGACATTGTGTCATAGTACTGCTATCCTAATATAGATATTGAATGTGGATATGATATGTACAGAACTCTTGACTTTTCTTAGCAGTTTAGTGCTCTGATAGGCCTTGGCGTTGATTCAATTAACTCCTTGTTTTCTTGAAACCGCGCGCTCGGTCACAAAAATTATCATTGAATGAATATCGACAAATCCAATCTCTACTCTGAGCCATTTGTGTAATTTTTAGCGAATCAGCGAAGTGTTTTCATTCACTTATTCTCTTATCTTGGCGCCTTGAATTTCTAAGACTCTGTAGTGAAGTGTACAGATAAAAGGATTGTTGTTATATGTATTCTTCACGTCGCACCTTCGGCCTAGCTTGATACAAGATGGCGTAGACAGCGCCGAAGCAACTCAGTGTTCCGCCCGAGCGTCTTGATGCGTTTTCCATAAAGATGTAGTAATGCTGTTTTGCGATACAAGTTTGAGTAAGTTTAATAAGAGCATAGCGATATTTTTACATTACAATCGTATTTATTTTTTCATCATTTTCAATTTGGCAATTAGTTTTAGGGCCAAAGATGTGTCGGTCTAGTAAACGTGGCGAATTGATCGTAGCTTTTCACTGGAGAAGTTAATAGCAACTCTATTTTCGTTTGCTTTGCCAATGAAACTAGCTCACAGTTTGTAGGAAGTTTAGACGCAGACCATATAATTAATTTCAGAGCATCAATTATTTCCATTACCTTAAAAACAACAGATTTTAGATAGGTATATTGAAAATGATTTGACCTCAAGTTTTGACTTAACTAACCGTAACTACTAACTACCTTTCTTTATTCAAAAGTATGCAGGCTATTTGGTATGCCTAAGAACACTTGAGGTGACAATGCTTCTAAAGTTGTATATAAGTTGACGAATTTTGTATTTATTCGAAAAAAATGTCCGAAACGGCGTTAAACTCGGTGGACTTTCGATTCTTTTCTGAGAAGAGAAGGCCTTAACGTTGATATGTCTAGGGCTTTTGTTTTTGTTTGATTGAGCAGACATTTAGTTTTAGAATTACTCTTCCAAAGAACAAGGATTCTGTTAAGCGGGTACAATAGTTGAGTTGTCTTTCAAACATAACATTTTCAAAGAAAATTGAAAAGGAGCTTCTTGCGAAAAAAATCAACAATGTTTTTCTATTGTCGTTAAGGCTACCTCTTTTTATCCTCCTGAATTAGTCCCAACTCGTTTGTTTAGCTCACGTTAATACTCAACTGGAACGAAGAAAAAAGGAGTTGATAACTTGATCAAACACAGCATTACTGCTTTTTTATGTTCTAAGCAGCAATAGGCAATTTATCTATGTTAATTGTAAGTGTTTTGTGATAATTTTCGGATCATTTCCTTGTGTGATTTTCGCGCCAATGGCATAAGATCGTTCATCTATTGAACCAAAACTAACGCTTTTACGAGACTTTAGTAATCTTTTTCTCTTGTGTAAGTTCTCTAATTCTGTATTTATATTATGAACCAGAGAAAGGACTTGAACAGTGCTCCAGGTCGAAGTTTTTTTCTGACAAAGCTTTCTATGAAAGCGCTTGTGACATCAAACTGAAGTCCAGACACTTGTACGTTATGTAAACGATTTATGAATTTCCTTATTTTCAATTATTCAATCTCAGCACATCAATTTGAAAAGCTGAGTAAAGATATTGATGTATATAATATCTATCATGATATTTGTATTACAAAATACTAATCCTAGGCTCATGTCAAATAAAGAAGTGAAAGAATTTTCTTAAATTGGCTTGTGAGTCTTGTGTTTTTAGCTGTAATGGCAAGAATTGCTTAATAAAACCTCTCAGTTTAAACGACGCCCCTTCTCAACATCGGAGAAAAAGCAGGGCGGCTTGCGGTCTAGCCAGATGACTTCAATTAAATTTTAGTTGTAGGCTCGAACCTTCAACAAAATGGCTCGAAATCTGTACAATGAAATGCCCTTCAATTCCCCTGACAAAAAAACTCAAACACTCCTAATACCCTTCGTTTGGTTCAATATTTCTTTGACCCGATATATTTGTTTTACAAGACTATAAATGAAGTGCCCCTAAACCTTTTTTATTTAGCACAGGCTTACTTGAAGCTGTATAAAGGATTTTTTCTAAGATGAAATACACCGTTGTAATATTGTAGCTCGCTGAAATGGGCTGCAAACAGGTTCATTTTCATCTTTCTTACGCCTACAGTAGCCGTATCTTTCGGATCTGTCTCCATAAATAATAAATCGTGGATCGGTTACATTTCGGTTTAGATTTATAAACTGTGGGCAGACTAATCGATCATAAAGCATTCTTCATGTCAGTGTTCCAAGCCAGTGCTTTTCAAAGCAAGGTTATTGAACTCGATTCAAAGAAAATAATTTACAAAACAACGCACCGAGGTAGCATTCAAACTACTGCCATATAAATTTGTTGCTAAAATTGCGCTATTGAATTTCCTGCATATCGTCTCATTGATCCACCTTAAATGATTTTCTCTTGATTTGAGTGCAAATATTTTGTTTATGGTTAGAAGCGTTTTCGTCAAATAATAACAACGCTAATTTGACCACTATATTCTGGTGAGAAATTCAACCAATTATTTGTTTGGCGAAAACTTTAAACTGGTCTCTTGGTGGTTAATATTGGTCAACTAGTAGAAAACGTAGAGAGCTGGAAATTAATTTCGCAATTAAAGCCATTAAATGAATGTTCTCCCTCATGAATACTCAATATCCTTCGCGGGAACGGACCGTTAAGCCTTTTGTAGAACCGCGACTGCGTAATTTGTGTCTCGACCCGCGAGAATCTGTCGTTTACGTAGCAGCCACCGTTTGCTTATCTCCGAAACGAACCACCAGTAGTGCGTAACACAAGCGAGATCGTGTAAGTTTTATTGGAAAGTAAATTAGCTTAGGACCCATTCAAAAGGTATACTGAGTACCGTATTGTCTTCTTATCTATGAAGTAGCAGTTTTGGCTTTATTGTTGTTGATTTCATTTCAAAAGGCTTAAACAAAACGTCGAGACGACACTTTTATTCTGAGCAAGTGCAACTATCGAGATGCTTTTGTCTTGCTAGTCGAAGGTTATGCTTACAGATATCATTGAGTTTGTAAGAGGGCCTTACGGGTTTGTGTGCTAATCTGGATGGTCAGCACTTGAGGGGGCAAGGAAAATTACTTGAGAAACCGCTACGTAACAGACAGCTAAAACCCCTCCCTCTTTCAAGAACAATAAAAGAGCAAGCCAGTCCACTAATACCTTATAGATGCAAGTTTCCCAATTAAGAACTTTAATTCCGCTATATTCTAATTACCTTTAGTTTAGGACAATCTATGACACCTTGTTCAATACTACTCTCTTTTCTCTTAGACACTCGTTGTATACCATTCAACAATTACTTTATGCTTAGATTGAACGTTAATTGAGAAACGACTCTTAAAAAGATCAAACATATATACTCCACGTTTAAGCCTGCGAACATTATTACCTAGAAGCAAGCTAAATTTGCGATCTTGTTTCTCGTTAGAATTACTGAAGAATTACAAATTGTCCTGTTATAAAACTCATTGTTCTTGTTTTACTTTTCCCTCATGTCTCATAACATCTGTCACATTTCTTCGTCGCGTTTTATAACTTCGCCTTCTTTGCTATTCTTCAAATTTTTCTAGAGTAGGATTTATAAGGTTTGAAATCATTGAATTTGAACTTCTTAAGAAGGATCCTGGGGTCCGTATTAGAAGGATTCTTGTCAAAGTTTGATAAAATTGTGTCCCAGTTTAGCTTGTAGCGTGCAAAGCGGTGTGTGATCTCACTGCATGTGGTCCTACCAACGAAACCTGTACGCCGCCCCCTCCCTTTCCACATGGAAAACAAAACCTTGCGCTTGTGAATATTTGATGCGATTTAACGTTTTCAAATCAACTGTTCATCTTTCTTGTCGCGGGTTGCTTGCTTGCTGCACCTCCTCGAGTAATATCTCAAAACTGCACAAAAACTATAGAAATCTCTTAGATTGCATGAGTGGACCCAAAGAGAAATGTAAACAACTATCCACGGGAATATTTGCATATGAATTTGTAAATAAGTCGAATTTTCGCCGAGGAGTGTGTCGAGAAAACGCGCTTTTGGTTGCGTTCTATACGCGTTTGAAGCGCGCGATTCAGTTGGATAGCGGGTAAGGATTGCTTATAAGTAGAGTATCATTTCTTATTCTAAAGATTTCAAAAGAGAATGACCCATTTTATGTTCCTTAAGCAACTAAACAACAGGCTTTTAATTGCAAGGAGAATGAATACCACGAAAATAATGCGGCATGGCAGAGAGACCCCTGAGGACTTCACAGATTTAATTGCTTTTCTAATCAAAGGGCGCCTTTGAGCGGAGTTGAGGGTCAGTGATTTTCTATGGCAGGCCATTTCCCCACGCTCAAGTCGTGCTGCGTATGCTGCAGGCCACCTCATAAGCCTTTTCGCCACTTGGGCCACTAACCATTACCTAACCTAGCAATTTGAATAGTGTTCTATCTCCACAGGGCTATTACCTTTGCTCCTCCGTCCCACTTTCTATTTAAACCCACTAACACGAAATCACTTTCGATTTCACTTTCTGGCAACCGAATTTGCATTAACTAAGTACTGTAAAATTCCTTTTTTTATTCAAAAGAATTGAAATATCACCTGGAAAATTTAATTAAGGGATTGCAAACTAGGGCACTTTGAATCTTTTGTTAGAACACAGGTGCAATATTAGGTTGAATTGGCTGTGTACTTTAGTTGAACTGATAGCAAACGTGATTAAGTATCAGGTGAAAGGGATAATATTCAATGGCGAATTACGACTGTCTTGTTAAACATTATTTGCTTGACTATAAAACCCAGAAATTTCAAGTGTAACAGATAAACAAAGTGTATAAGCGTTAGATAAACAAAAAATAGTAGATCCGTTTTAAAATGGTACATATGAAAGGCGAACTTTGTAGTGGTCTATTTTTAGGGATTTGTTTCACAGTAATATGAAATAATTCCATTCAAGGCTCGAAAGAAGGTAGAAAGAAAGAGATCTATATGTATCACGTAAAAAATTATTAGGGAAAATACTGGTATTTCAGAAAGATGTTTGTTTTACAGTCAGAAAGAGAGGTAAATTTGGGTCACTACTGTAGAGGCGCTTAGCTTCCTTTTAAAATGTAAAAAAGAAAGTGTGCTTGTGATGTCAGCTAAAATGAAAATGTTCTAGACAGGAGCAGATATCTTCAGATGAAAACAATGAATACCAATATTTGCCCGTCTAGGGTCTCCACAAGTTTTAGCTCCTTGTGTGCGTGCACGTTTAATTTGAAGCAATAGAAAATTGTTTAGAATTCTACCGCTTTTTATTTTTCTTTTGTATAATTTTTGCCCTCCTGTCTCTCGGGGATGCATTGCGTGCTTTTCTTCTCGTGTTTTGGAAGCGTGTAGCTGTGACTTCAGCCTGTTTTCCCTGTTTGCTTACTTTTGCCGATTCTTTTGATCATTGACTCCTAGATTGTTTCATCATTCAAAGGAAATTGCTCCAAGGTTGTTGACTTCCTCTCAAGTTTGATAGTTTTCCGGCCGTGACTGTGTCTCGGTTGCGTATGGTTAACACGGATTTTCATTATCCAAATGAGCCGGTAATACGCGGGCACAAAACGGACCAGGGACCCTTTTCTCGAACGCTCGAGAATTCTCATGCCCGAAAAACTTCCCCTATACAGAATGACGTTAGTTTTATCGGAATGTCAGTTCGGGCGCCCGAAAAAACTCGAGTGAAAAAAAACAGTGGAAAGTTGAAGGCTGCTCTCCCGAGTATTTCGGGTGATTTTTCGAGGTCAATTTGAGGGTTTGAATGATTAAATCGAATTTTTCGGGCCCGAAAAAAAAAAAAAAAAAAAAAATTGCGAAAAACAATGGTACAGAGCTTTCAAAGCCCGAAAGGGCCTCAATTTCAAGATAACGTAATTTTTTTCAATCTTCAATCTTTATTGTTATTTTTGACCTAAGTAAGTTAAAACGCACACTACCTGCAAATAGCGGAGCTAATCAAGGCAGGCAGTGTGAAAATTGCCAAAACGTCAGGTAAATACAAGGCTAGCAGAACGTCATAAACAGAAAGTGGGATGCTAGTATAGAGGCACACTAAATGATATGTTGTTAATCCACAATCTTCGTTCACTGGACAAAATGCGCGGACCCCATTGGTTAAAACCGATCACGTGAGTTTCTGTTACATCAAACGAGTGCGTTATTGGTTATAACGCACAAAAATCGTGCAGTATTACTGCAAGTGCAACTCTATTCAAAGCGCGTGCGTGTATTTGTCAACAAAACACTCAAAAAAGTCTCTAACCCATAATTAGACCACTTTTTTATTGCGATTATCTCAGTAACCAGGGGATATTGCTACGTTTTTAGAACTTCTATGGAGCAACATTTTTGAGATTCTGAGAGCAACTTTTAAGCAAATTTAGACAAAAAAATTTTTTGCCAGCAGTTCAGAAAAGACAGCTTTGCTCTACACGCTTAAAATTACCCAAATGTGCTGTTTTAAGGAGTTTAATCGAGGCAGCTCGTTGTTATGTACCCGTGGTAATCAGAGCGTTTTTCTACAGAAATTCCCTGTGAATAGTCGCAAATTCTAAAACATGACACTCCACTGTACAACTGAGGGAGGCCCAGAAATTAAAAGGTTTCCTGTGGTACACTGACAGGAAAAAGACTGAAACCAAGGGAGCGTCTGCGCTAGGATATTTTCGGTGTGAGTGTCACGTAAGAATGGCGTGACGGTATTTACGCATGTTGCACACCTTAGGGTGCGTTTCTTTGTGAAAATCCGGATTCCGATTCGACGTGAAATTTCATGGATTTTTGTCAGAACGAAAGAAACGCTGAATCCGAAAAAGGATTTTTACCATGGTAACAGTCGCTGGACGACCCTGCACAAGCGAAGGACGCACGCGTGATGATAGCTATCCACTGACCCAAAGTATTCTTTTCGAATCCTTTCCCAAAGGACTATTCAGAATCCGTCGAATCCGGAATTGGATTGAATCTCCTGAATCCACGACGGCAATGGATTCGTTGGATTCAGAATCCATTTTAGGATTTTTCAAAAGAAACGAAAAATCCGTTTCTGGATTCAAGAATCCGAATCCGGATTTTCCCAAAGAGACGCACCCTTATTTTAGTCTTAAAAAACAGGCAATAGGTTTTGTTACTTACTACCATTTTCTTATTTTTTTTCTTTCGTATGGGTGTCTTGTACAACATGATCTCGAACTTAGAATAACGATTATCATAAGCCTGTCCCGATTGCGCTGGGCACTTTTTCGGCACTTTTTCGAATTTGGAGCACTACATTTCCAGCACTCTTGAGCACTTAACTGACTTTTGAGCAGAATTTGGGCGTATTTCCGCTTTTTGGGCAACATTTTAAGCACATTTTTCACAATTCAAGTGCAACACTTTGTCTTTGAAACGTTTTCAGTATTACAATCCGAGTATTGCTATTATGGCTGTGATGCTGTGTGCTTTAGAAACTATGCTTGACTGATAAATTTATAAGAGTTTTCGTTCGACAAACGTTGTCACTTTATGATCACCTCATAAAAGTAGTTTGATAAAACTATTGAGAAATATGTGATTATGCTGCAAACATCTGCTAGCAAGTATCAAGTAGTGAATAAGTCTCTTTTATTCTATTCTATTTTTATACTATTCCATTTTATTCCAGAATAATCGTGAGCAACTTTTCGAGCACTATTTTTAAATTTCAAGCACTTTTTATAGAAATCGAGCACTATTTGAGCACTTTTTTTTGCTATATTTTAAACACTTTTGGGCGATTTTTCCAGCGCAATCGGGACAGGCCTAATTATCATCATTTTGGCCAGGAGTCCATTACCTAAGAGCATCCATCTGGGGGTAGGAATGGAAAATGTTTTTTATTTATTTTATTTTATTTTGTCCGAGATCTATTTACAATGCAACTTACTAAAACAAGAAGAAAAGAAAGAAAGAGAAAGAAAGAGAAAGAAAGAAATATTTCCAAAAGAGAGAACGTGGACTGGCGACCCATACGAGACGCATTCCCTGGAGGCAGAAGCACAGATCGGAAGCTATTTTTAGAACAATAGTGTGACGTAAACTTTGCGTGAAAATTTTAAACTAAAAATAAATTCATTTTCCAATATGAGGAATTTGTATTCGCCTAATTCCTCCATGATTACTCATACAAGACTTATCATAAAGTTCTTGATGTAGTTGCTTTATTGTTTTTCCTAAAACATGATCTAAAAACAAGGCTACTTTCATTATGTCGAATAAAACTGAAATCTAGGCTTAGATTCTTTTCCCTCCAGGTGAACCCTTCAAATAGTATTTAGGAAATAAGTCATGAGGACGTTGAGAACTCTTCAAATTTGGATACTTGGACCGGATACTTGTATGAAGTCTTGTTGCATTTTCACTAGCGATAATAGTTCCCGATTTCAACATTTAACATTTTTGCTCTACAGATGTATACAGGTATATAAGCTTGCGACAAACATCATAACTTAAAATTTTAGTGACCCTTAAACCACCTGAAGCAATTTTCAAAATGCCAAGTCATTATTGCTCAGAAGACATTTTTACAGCCTGCAGCCTCCGCTAGTGACGTAAGTCGATATTGTTGACATGCGTGATTTAGCGTGACAAAATTATGTGACGCGCCGAATATAAACAAACCGTCGCTATTTATAAGCATGCATCTTGAAAATAGAAGCCATCCGCGCTACTTGAGAGTGTTGTTTAGCAGTGAAAGGTAGACATGTTGAGCATATTTTGCTTGTTTTTTCTTCTAGATGCGTCTCAAGCCAAGCTAACTTGGGAAGAACTAAAGCCCGCGTCAGGACTTCGGCCAGCCGCTCGCCGAGATTCGTCGATAGCGTACGATTCGACTACTAACAGAGTCGCCATTTTCGGCGGAAGGTCGGGCTCAACTTTTGGCGATACCTGGATCTTTGATTTAACGACGAAAACTTGGCGAAAGGTCAATGAAACCGTCGACAACAATGGAAATGCCATCCCCGAGCCCAGATTCAGTATGGTTTACGGCGCTAACAAAGGCGGATTCTACATCTCGACGGGCGAGTTTCAAGGAGGAGGGAAAACACTATTCTATAATGACATTCAAAGATTTGACTTCCAAACAGAAAGTGGGCCAAACTCGAGCCGAAGAGCACTCTGAGACCCGAGACTCGATACGGTAGCGGCGGAGGGATTTACCCAAACGGCGATGGGTTTTACGTATCGCATGGATTTGCCGGGGAGCGGTACTCCAATACGCTCAAGTTCAACTTGAATACTGAGAAATGGGAGGAGAGATTTAGCGGGACTAATAGCTATAACCCATCGCTTCCACATTCCAGGTGCCTTCAGGGTTCCACCATGACTGGCCCAGACGAGTTCGTTATGTATGGGGGTTGTCTTGGGTGAGTAGAGTATTTATCTCATTTGCAAATAACCTCCAGATCGACAGCTTTCATAATGAGAAATCTAGGTCTGATCAGTCAGTTCCACATTCACATAAAAACATTTAAGATTGTCCTTTTTGTGCTCTTTTTGAATTCGCATTTCCAGGAAACCATGTAGCTAAGCCATTCACTGGAAAAATCTAGCAAGGATGTAAAAACAATGCAATCATACACTGTGAATTATTATTTACAAAGAAAACGCACTTCTACTTTTTCTTCGCACTTACAAAATTTCTACAATAATTTTGCTCTGTTTTGCTACGAAATAATTAAAGATCTACATAGAACTCGTTAATGTACATAAGATATTGAAAAGGGACGTTTTCTTTGTAAATTATAACATGATTTACAGTGTTTATAATTCTTTATTCTTACTTGCCAAATGGGTAGATTTTTTCAGTGATTTAACATCTCAAATTTATACTGAAACGACGTGAATGACAAATCCAGTTCTGTATCATTTTTACATCCACAAAAAAGTCGCTGCTTGTACTTGATATTCGCTGTTGTGCTTTCTCGTAAAATCCAAATGCATATAATTGTATTCACAGGTTTCTTGTATACAAAAGGCTCAAGCTGGGACAAACACAAAATCCACAATGTGAATTGAATTTTCACAAAGTAAACGATTTGATGGTAACACTTAAAGAAAACCGTGAACAATGTTATAATATCAGACTCACAAACAACCGATTTGTTCCCAAGGTTGGCACCATCCAAACCTGTGTTTGGCGCATATGCTAAAAAACCTTTTTCAAATCGAAAAAACCTTTAGTGCTAGCGATTGCATTCAAAGGTTTTCATACTTTTTCTTTCAACAAAACTCGGCATTGTGTCAGGTTTATCGGCCATAACTGAACTACAATTTATTGTCTGAGCCACAGAATCCACAAAATTACGGCAGCACTTTCCTATCAATCGTTAGTTTTCGTGCTTCAAGAAAGACAGTGCAAATCCAGTTGCGCAAATAGAAATAAGGATAGGCGATATTTTAATTAAAGTCTCCAACGCCCTGAAGAGCTATCGAGTCAGACTGTTTGTTCAGGGTTTACCCATCTTATTCTTTTGTTTCCTCTTTGAGTTCAAGTGTCGTAAAATGATCGAAGCAACTTACCTATAACGATGTAAATGTTCCTCAAGAGCACGCATTTATCCTTTTTCCGGCGCTATCAAAATACTCGATTATAAAGTTTTATTTTGTTTTAAGTGATTACGAGCATTAGATTGAAACGCGGAAGTCTAAAGAGCCCGTGTCAGCCACGAGTTAAGTGTAGAAATCTCTAATCAACATCTAAAAATATGTTTCAGATTTGATTTACCAAATTCAATCGAGAACATTGCTCTACATTCTCTATATCAGCCGATGGAAATGGATGCTTTCTCCCACTTGGTATGTTGCTATGCTGTCAAAATGGCGGCTGACACAGTCTCTTTAAATTGGTGTTTCCCTTTGTTTGAAACTGCCTCCCTGTGGCAGAGAAAATATTTCACCATTTCCACGATTTTCAGCCTTTATTGTTTTGCAATGCATATGTTTATGCGAATTCAAAGAAAGAAAAAATGAGTGTTTTGCTAGTAACCCTACTTTGGTCCTGTGTAACTAAAACAGGTGCTATAACGGAACAAGTAGTGCGTACATTAACGGATTAATTAATGAATGGAAGTATATGGAATAGGAATGGAAAGAAGCACGAAATCCTATAATACAAGATCACGGAATTGTTTGATCAGGCTGATCAATTGGTGTTTGGATGCAATATTACTAGCCACAATCAACCACTTGCTTTGGTTTTTAAAATAATCAAAATCTATTTGTAGCCACTAGGTGACCTATGGTTAATATTCCGGTTTCGATCCTTCATATATGGTACCCTATAGTGTCCTCCGTATAACATCTCCCATGTCTTATAGAAGGAGGACACTATAGTGTACCATATATGAAGGATCTAGGTGAATTCGAAACGGGTCTGTTTAAAAAACACAATTTAAAAGTAAATCAATCAATTTGCTGAGAAAACGGCAAAATATACGATATGTTTTGTATGCACCCGATAAGGATACGCCAAATCCATTACTATTATTAGGGGTAAACCATTTGACTTTTGACAAAAGCTTAATTCAACCCTCCCTCCTCCCCCCTTCAAAAGTACCCTAAGAGTGTTGACCTGTCGCAATCGCAGTAGAATGTGCAATACAATCCTGGCATTCCCTACTGTTACCCTTGTACTCGTAAATCAAGGAATTCTTTTTTTGTCAAAACTGGAAAGTAGTCTTTTATTGACCAAAATTGAGCACCGTAACTATGAAGATTTTCTTGAAAAGAATTTGATGCTAAAAATAGCACATAATCTACATGTCACTCCTAGTAAGGGACTCCTGTTTGTGAATATATTACAGATTTTTCATGTTTTTTTTTTGCAATCCCAATGTTGTGAGACAACAAAAACAACAAAAACAATTTTGTTGTGTCCTCATCTAGTGTGAGATGATGTGGACGATTTAGCATGACTTTCCAACTCCACTTTCCTAGAGGTGGACTGACGGGGGGCCCATGTCCAGCGGAAGATGGGTGGAAGTTTGATAGCACCAAGTCTTGGACCCGACTAGGAGAATGTGCCACGCCCAGAATATACTCATCCATGGCCATGTTACCTTCCAATGACAAGGACAAAAGGCGCGCAGTGTTATATGGGGGAAAAGAGAAGACTAAATCTGTATTGGTGGTGAGTGCGTCCGTTCACGCGGCTCGATTTCAGCTGCGATCTGAGGTGCGATTTCTGTTGCGATCTGAGGTGCGATTTCTGTTGCGATCCCGATGGCGATGTCATATCGCGCGGTGTGAACGGTCGGCGATCTTATGGAGATTTCACTTGCGATGTCGCCGCGACGTCGCAGGCGTTTTGAACATGTTCAAATTCCACTGCGGTGCGGGTGCGTTTTCTTCAGATCGCCAACAAACTGACAAATATCGCGCAGGCCAAATCGCCGGCTGTTGACACCACCGCGATATGACGTCGACGATCGTCGCAAAAATCGCACCTCAAATCGCGCCGTGTGAACGGGCCTTTTGGGCTTTGTGCGTTCGCGTTAAACAAAAATTAGAAGAAGCGGAGTCAAATTTTGAACGTAGTTTGACACAGCACTTTTTGAATTAGTACGACATGATGTAACTTGCCTGGTCGTGCAAAAAGTGCGAGGTTATTTCTTTCACTCTCTCGCCCCAGCCCCGGCCTCGTATTTGCCCCGTACCCCTTCTCTCTCGTATTTGCTCGCCGCAGCATCCCGCAGGGTGCTTAAAGTCCCTTATCTGGCAATCGTTCGTAAAGAATACAAGAGAAACGTCGTAGGATAATAAAAGCGCGCGTAGCAACGCTTGTTTTTACGAACGGTCACCAAATAAGGGACTGCTAGCCGGCTCTCCAGTGGTTTTTTTCGGATTTTTGATTTTTTTGGCGCGTGGGATTCCTGTGCCTGCTAGCCGGCTCTCCAGTGGTTTTTTTCGGATTTTGATTTTTTTGGCGCGTGGGATTCCTGTGCCTGCTAGCCGGCTCTCAATCCGTGATCAAAACTGGCAATTCTGCTTTCGGCTTGTTTGCCCTTTCGATTTCCGAGTTTCACCTGTTTATTTGAATTTCTAGTTTTTTTGTTATCTTAAATCGGAAATATCTTGGACTTATTTTAAGGAAGAGATTTTCAGAAAAAAGGGGATATTTTTGGGGAAAAAAATCCATGACCAAATCTGGCAATTTTCCTTTCGGCTTGTTTGCCCTTTCAATTACCGATTTTCGCCTGTTTATTTGAATTTCTAGTGTTTTTGTTATCTGAGATCGGAAATATCTGGGACTTATTTTAAGGAAGAGATTTTCAGAAAAAAGGGATATTTTTGGAAAAAAGGCAGACTCTTTTCAGGTTCTCCGAAAATCGGAAAAAAGTGCCACTTTTTTCAGGTTTTTTCAAAAAGCTATCTCCAAAATTTCATTTTTTTTCGATTTCCGAGATTCAGAAAATTACCCCTACTTTTTCAGATTTTTTTCAAAGAAAATTTTAGAAAAAAGTTGAAGCTCTTTTCTTAAACGTGCAATCATTTTTCCTATTTTTCCGATTCCTCCGCAAACAGAAATTGATATTTCATGGCAGGTGCGTGACATTCTATTCCAGGGTACCCAGTCTAACATAACATCCGCGGTATCTCTCCGTTATTACTGATGCCTGGTGGTGGGGGCGCTTCAGCCTATGATGACTGGTCCCCGGCAGCAGGGTAGGAGGGTCGGAGAACAGGAGAGATGGACGAGGGGTACTTCCATCTCTCAACACAGGCAACACTGATCCCAGCTTGCTCAACAGGCACTATAATAGCGCAGGGATTGCCGAGTTTGCGAGGCCGGCGCGCGAAACGCGTTTCAAATCAGTGATCACGTGAACACTTTTTGTGCACCACGTGATGAGGTGTTTGGCTTGCTACCGCTTGTTTCTGAAGAGGCTCGAAGAGAAAATAAGAGGATCAGCATAAGCTCACTTTGTTCGGATTAACCTTGCATTATAGACTACTGACATGTCTCCCGACCGAGAAGCTGAGGTGACCTTGGAATAGAATGTCACGCAACTGCCACGACATATCAGTTTCTATTTGCAGAGGAATCAGAAAAATAGGCAAAAATGATTGCCTGTTTAAGAAAAAATCTTGAAGCTTTTTCTAAAATTTTCTTGGAAAAAAATCTGAAAAAAGTAGGGGTAATTTTCTGAATCTCGGAAATCGAAAAAATGAAATTTTGAAGATAGCTATTTGAAAAAACCCTGAAAAAAGTGGCACTTTTTTCCGATTTTCGGAAAACCTGAAAAAAGTCTGCCTTTTTTCCAAAAAATATCCCTTTTTTCTGAAAATCTCTTCCTTAAAATAAGTCCCAGATATTTCCAATTTCAGATAACTAAAACACTAGAAATTCAAATAGACAGGCGAAAATCGGAAATTGAAAGGGCAAAAAAGCCGAAAGAAGAATTGCCAGTTTTGGTCACGGATTTTTTTCCAAAAAAATATCCCTTTTTTCTGAAAATCTCTTCCTTAAAATAAGTCCCAGATATTTCCGATTTCAGATAACAAAAACACTAGAAATTCAAATAAACAGGTGAAAATCGGAAATCGAAAGGGCAAACAAGCCGAAAGCGGAATTGCCAGTTTTGATCACGGATTGCTCTCCAGTGGTTTTTTTCGGATTTTTGATTTTTTTGGCGCGTGGGATTCCTGTGCCTGCTAGCCGGCTCTCCAGTGGGTTTTTTCGGATTTTTGATTTTTTTGGCGCGCGGGATTCCTGTGCCTGCTAGCCGGCTCTAATCCGTGATCAAAACTGGCAATTTTGCTTTCGGCTTATTTGTCCTTTCGATTTCCGATTTTCACATGTTTACAATCCGTGGCACAAACCGGCAATTCTACTTCCCACTTGACTTTCGTTTCTGATTCTAGAAAATAGCACCTTTTCCTACTTTCCATATTTTTCACTTCGGAAATCCTCGAAAATACCCTTCCTTATTCAAATTTTCTCTTTCAAAAATTTTTTCGGAAAGGGTCCACCTTTTTCCAAAAAAAAGTCAGCTTTTTTCTTAATTTCAAGATTGATCAAAAACGAGAAAAAACTCCTACTTTTTTCTATCTTTTTGCAAGCTTTTCCGGTTGGGAAAAAGTGCCACCTTTTTGCCATCGAAACTGACTAATTCCGCATTTACAAGAGCTTTTTGTCTTCGATGAAAAACTAAGACTATTTTTGATTTTCCATTTCCCAACGCTTGGGAAAGAAATGAGAAAAGACTAAGATTTTTTCTGGAAAGAGGTCTACCTACCCTACCTTCCCGGTAGGTTTACCCTTGGTATAGTAGGGTTAACTTGGGCTAAGTTTCTAGTTGTTATTGCGCGAAAATAAAGCAATTTTCGCCTAAAATATAAACTCAAGTGATATTCTAACCGACACTAGTATAGCTAAATATTCCGAATGAAGAGTTTGACCTTCTAAAGCGGGAGAGTTCCCGCTACGTTTTCGATGCAAAATACAGTCTATGAATCGCAACATGACTTGCGAGTGAAATATCGTCTTCAAATAAAGCAAACATAATGCTCCACAGCAGGATCCAAGCATTGAGAAGCCACCAAACAATTTTGCTCTATGCTTTAAATAAAATATTGTACAATTATGCAAATCTAGTTGTAAATTGAGCCTCGTGGTGTAGGAACAACTCTTGTGACCCTTGCTATTAGGGTGACCCTACCAAAGGGCGGAAATAATGTACGTGAAACGGCAACCGGGTCCCCCTATCAAACGTCAGACGGGTCCCCCTATCCCCTAGGGTCCACCTTCTTCCATGTGAACAGGCCCTTACAAAGAAAAAGTTGGAGATTCAGGATTGAAACATGTCATCTATCCCCTTTTGCCGGCTGGGAAAAACATTGGAGCTGAAACATTGGAGCTGAGACATTGGAGCTGAAACATTGGAGCTGAAACATTGTAGCTGAAACATTGTAGCTGAAACATTGTAGCTGAAACATTGGAGCTGAAACATTGGAGCTGAAACATTGGAGCTGAAACATTGGAGCTGAAACATTGGAGCTGAAACATTGGAGCTGAAACATTGGAGCTGAAACATTGGAGCTGAAACATTGGAGCTGAAACATTGTAGCTGAAACATTGGAGCTGAAACATTGGAGCTGAGAAGGTGCCGCCTGGAAAAAAGGAACAGATAAATTTTTCCAGCGGCTTTTAATTTTTTACTGACCAGAAACACCTAGAAAACACGAACACCCCGACATGACTTTTGACCCTGAGTACAGTGTACAGTGTTAGTAGGTTGCTACAATACTACCAGATAAGGGTGCCCCTATCACCCGGGGGCCGCGTCAAGAAACCTAGTTTTAGCTCAGAGAAAGCTTCTTTGAAGGCCTGGCTAATTTGTTCATAGGTTTTGTTCTGTTTTTAAATAGCCCTTCTATTTGTGCTTAGTTTACTTCCAAAAAGTTCATTTATTTATCAACATCTCATTTCTTCCCCAAGCGTTGAAAAATGGAAAATCAAAAATAGTCTTATTTTTTCATCGAAGACAAAAAGCCCTTGTAAATGCGGAATTAGTCAGTTTCGATGGAAAAAAGGTGGCTTTTTTTCACAACCGGAAAAGCTTGCAAAAAGATAGAAAAAAGTAGGAGTTTTTTCTCGTTTTTTATCAATCTTGAATTTTAGAAAAAAGCTGACTTTTTTTTGGAAAAAGGTGGACCTTTTCCGATAATTTTTTTGAAAGAGAAAATCTGAATAAGGTAGGGTATTTTCGAGCATTTCAGAAGTGAAAGATATGGAAAGTAGAAAAAGGTGTTATTTTCTAGAATCAGAAATGAAAGTCAAGTGGGAAGTAGAATTGCCGGTTTGTGCCACGGATTGTTTACTTGAATTTCTAGTGTTTTTGTTATCTGAAATCGGAAATACCTGGGACTTATTTTAAGGAAGAAATTTTCAGAAAAAAAGGATATTTTTTTGAAAAAAAAAATCCGTGACCAAAACTGGCAATTCTTCTTTCGGCTTTTTTGCCCTTTCAATTTCCGATTTTCGCCTGTTTTTTGAATTTCTAGTTTTTTTGTTATCTGAAATCGGAAATATCTGGGACTTACTTTAAGGAAGAGATTTTCAGAAAAAAGGGATAGTTTTTGGAAAAAAAGGCAGACTTTTTTCAGGTTTTCCGAAAATCGGAAAAAAGTGACACTATTTTCAGGGTTTTTTGAAATAGCTATCTTCAAAATTTCATTTTTTCGATTTCCGAGATTCAGAAAATTACCCCTTCTTCAGATTTTTTTCCAAGAAAATTTTTAAAAAAAGATCAAGCTTTTTTCTTAAACGTGCAATCATTTTTGCCTATTTTTCTGATTCCTCCGCAAATAGAAACTGATATGTCGTGGCAGTTGCGTGACATTCTATTCCAAGGTCACATCAGCTTCTCGGTCGGAAAACATGTCAGTAGTCTATAAGGTTAATCCGAACAAAGTAAGCTGATGCTGATCCTCTTTCATTTTCTCTTCGAGCCTCTTCAGAAACAAGCGGTAGCAAGCCAAACACCTCACGTGGTGCACAAAAAGTGTTCACGTGATCACTGATTTGGAACGCGTTTCGCGCGCCGGCCTCGCAAACTCAGCAATCCCTGCTATGATAGTGCCTGTTGGGCAAGCTGGGATCAGAGTTGCCAGTGTTGAGAGGTGGAAAAGTACTGGCGGATCTGGTTACTGCGTCCCCTCCTGTTCTCCGACCCTCCTACCCTCCTGCCGGGGACCAGTCATCAGAGGTTGAAGCGCCCTCACAGTCCAGGCCTCGATAGTTACAGTAATAACGGAGAGATACCGCGGATGTTGTTATGTTAGACTGGGTACCCTGGAATAGAATGTCACGCACCTGCCATGACATATCAATTTCTATATGCGGAGGAATCGGAAAAATAGGCAAAAATGATTGCACGTTTAAGAAAAGAGCTTGAACTTTTTTCTAAAATTTTCTTGGAAAAAAATCTGAAAAAAAGTATTGGTAATTTTTTGAATCTCGGAAATTGAAAAAAATGAAATTTTGGAGATAGCTTTTTGAAAAAACCTGAAAAAAGTGGCACTTTTTTCCGATTTTCGGAAAACCTGAAAAGAGTCTGCTGCCTTTTTAACAAAAAATATCCCTTTTTTCTGAAAATCTCTTCCTAAAGTAAGTCCGAGATATTTCCGATTTCAGATAACGAAAACACTAGAAATTCAAATAAACAGGCGAAAATCGGAAATTGAAATGGCGAACAAGCCGAAAGGAGAATTGCCAGGTTTGGTCACGGATTTTTTTCCACCAAAAATATCCCTTTTTCCTGAAAATCTCTTCCTTAAAATATGTCCCAGATATTTCCGATTTCAGATAACAAAAAACTAGAAATTCAAATAAAACAGGTGAAAATCGGAAATCGAAAGGGCAAACAAGCCGAAAGCAGAATTGCCAGTTTTGATCACGGATTGGCTCTCCAGTGGTTTTTTTTCGGATTTTTGATTTTTTTGGCGCGCGGGATTCCTGTGCCTGCTAGCCGGCTCTAATCCGTGATCAAAACTGGCAATTCTGCTTTCGGCTTATTTGCAATCCGTGGCACAAACCGGCAATTCTACTTCCCACTTGACTTTCATTTCTGATTCTAGAAAATAGCACTTTTCCTACTTTCCATCTTTGTCACTTCTGAAATCCTCGAAAATATCCGACCTTATTCAAATTTTCTCTTTCAAAAAAATTCTCGGAAAAGGTCCACCTTTTTCCAAAAAAAAGTCCACTTTTTTCTTAACTTCAAGATTGATCAAAAACAAGAAAAAAAACTACTTTTTTCTATATTTTTGCAAGCTTTTCCGTTTGGGGAAAAGTGCCACCTTTTTGCCATCGAAACTGACTAATTCCGCATTTACAAGGACTTTTTGTCTTCGATGAAAAAATAAGACTATTTTTGATTTTCCATTTTTCAACGATTGGGGAAGAAATGAGAAAAGAGTGAGATTTTTTCTGGAAAGAGGTCCACTTTTATCAAACCTTTCTGATACTGTTTGACAGGTGTCAAAACTGTCTTTAGGTCAGGTGCACATTTTCCCGCTCAAATTTTGATGCACTTCGAAATAGCAAGATGAACTTTTTGGAAGCGAACTTAGCGCAAATAGAAGGGCTATTTAAACAGAACAAAACCTATGAACAAATTAGCCAGGCCCTCAAAGAAGCTTTCCCAGAGGTAAAACGAGGTTTCTCGACGCGCAATATTCGACTATTTTGCGCAAATCGGGGGCTAAGGAGAATGCAAGAGCAAGAAGTAGATGCCATTGTGAGAGAAAGTGTTGATGAGGTGAGCAATAAGTTTTTAACAAATTAACCTCTAGAGTTGTTGCACTTTCCCGTGAAACTTATTCATCTAGAATCACGTCAGCTAAAGCACAAAGGGGAATTCATTTCAAGCCATCATAGACGACTGTGGAATTTGGTACGCTGCGTTATTATAATGCTAATTTATGCCCATGATTCCACGTTCATGTCCATGATATGATCATCCAAGCGTTACTAGCGTTCACATATAGCTCCAAATCAAATTTGTTATCTCGCTGTTATTTGAAAATATTGTTTACGGCTACCAATACATCATTCATCTCATGGTAACTATTCTTGTGATAAGAGATTTCTTTTTTCTCTTGGGGAGCTTGACAGTGAACCAAAGTATTAAGCTTTATATTATAATTTTGAAATACTTATTTCATGTTCAAATATTTTAAAAACACTGACATTATGCGTTTACCCGGGCGTTTACCCTTTTAGGTTGGCCCTACGTATGGGCGTAAAATGATGCTGGGATATGTTCGAAGCAAAGGATATACCATCTCCAGAAGGCAGCTAACTCAGTCTCTTCGACGGGTAAATCCTGTCGATCACGAAAGGAGAAGGACTGACACTGTCAGGCTAAGAAACCCTATCCCGTATAGAGCACCTTATTTTGGCAACAAGCTTCATTGTGACCAAAATGAGAAGTTGGCAATGTATGGATGCACATTTTACGCATTCAGCGATGGCTGCAGTGGGAAAATCATTCAGCTTTTTCTTATGCCTGTGAAAAACCCTGTCGTCATCTACGAAAAGTTTAGGTAAGGGCCTTGATCGATACTTTATACTTTATGAGTCATCAAGCTTAAAAAATGTTGCTGTCAACAGGTTATTAAATTCCCATGGTCAATGACAACAAAACAAAGAGTCGAAATTGTTTCCCCTTTAGTTTTTGCTTTTCAACTTCATTTTGTCGTTCAAATGATAGTGAAGAATTACTCTTATTAGCTCATATTCAGAAAATAAAATCTCTCGGATGAAAAACGATATTCAGTATGGAGTTTGCTTTATTTTTTCCAACAAAGAACAGAAAAAGTCAACATCGTTTCTAAACTTTTTGTATTTATTTCATTGTTTACAGAGAGACATTGTTAGTTGAAGGGATCTGGGATATGGTCCGAGTAGACCATGGTTCTGAAGCTTCCCTGATGCTTTTTGTGCAAACTGGTCTGAGGAACTATCGAGTTAACACAGCGTGTGAGCCATATAGGCAAACTCAATCTCGACATGTAAGCGACGAATGCTTATCAGTAGCCCGCGTAGCAAGCGCTTCTGTACTGTGGAGTTTTAGGGTCAGAGAAAAGAAGTACGAGAGATTTTCGATGTCCTGGCCGCGCGAAATGAAGGGGGGGGGGGGGGGGGGAGGCTCCCACGGGAAACGCTTGCTACGCAGGCTAGCTTATCAGTACAGACAGATCAGAAACAGATCAGAAACAGTAACACGGGCACACAACGGAGCTGTTTCTCAGAAAAGTGGCTCCTCAACCCATTTCACTGCTCTGCTGCTGGCAAAATAATTGTAGCAGCTGTCTGGCTAGCAACTCACCACCGCGTGGGCCTTCGCCGGGAGAAGTTTTTAAAATATTCAACGCCTTCCTTTTTTTGGGATATAAATTGCTCTTTGTTTTGATAAATGTCTACTCAGAAGTACTTCAAATTCATGTGTAAATTGGAAAATCTTACTTTTGGCGCGAAATCGAGCAGTACACGTACGTGGCCATAGCCTCAAATAAACAGAATGATAACGTTGACAAATGGTTAAATTCCGAAATAAACACGTGGGCTGCCCTTTTTTATTAGATTTTCCATTTTCGCCTCCGTGTGGTTAAATGCCTCTGGGAAACAAATTCAAAAAAATTCCCATCTCCTGGTAAAAGGAAACACATTAATTTTTGCCAGCATATTATATTTTTTCACGATCCACGAAATACCGCCAAAAAAGACTATTTTAACGCATTTTAACAAGTAGTAAAAGACGATGTAGTAAAAGTTTCTAACCATTACAGAAACAAATAAACAAACAAGCTTATCTAGCTCGTATGAGCCAATTGGGGAAGATTAAACAAAGAACAAACTGATAATTGAGCAAAAGAACGTGCCCGAACCACTTCCCTATCAGGGGCGTAGCCAGGGGGTTCCAGGGGTTCCGGAACCCCCCCTCTCTCCCGCAGCGGAACCCCCCTCGCCTCTGTTCTGGACCGACTTACTACTAAAATTGTAAATATTTGATAGACAACAAATAACAGCTCCAATAAAAATGTAGAAAATTTCTTCAAACGCTAGTTTTTCCCCGAGATCTATGTGGAGTTTTTCATTTTTTGAATTTTGGAACCCCATCCTGCCTCCTCTTATGACTATTCTGTAACCGCGTCCTGTTTGCGGTATAACACTTCACAACATCTAACCCTTTTCCATGCACAGAACTTGCCAGCAGAAAGAAAATGGCCAGAGTTGAATCAACGCGTCATATATCCTATAAAGAGTTGTCTCGTAAAAATGGAGGGTAATCTACAAATCGACATGCTCGACCCGACAGTACAATTTTGTGTTTCCTATATTACTATGAATACAGCTGAAGTTGGTGCGAAGAGGGTAGTCGCTGCCTGGAACATGCATCCTATTGAAGGTATGCGAAGTGGACTAAGTCGGGCCAATTTTGCATGAGGGTAATATGCACGAAATACAAAACAGAAAAAAATGAAAGAAAAAAGTGGAAGCAATCGATCTTTGTGACATTGCTTTTCTGCTTTTACCTATACTGTATAGAAACAATGACGCAAAAAGACTGTTTCATTGCTCGTTTTTTCGTTGTCTGATTATTTTCTTAAACTTATCACAGAAAGAAGCAACAGAGTGCCAGAACTCGTAGCAGCGACAACAAGAAGAATCCACCCACTGGACGAACAAGTTGTGCCTACAGCTGATGAGGCCATTCATATGTACACTTATGCCGGTGGTACCGTAACACGTGAATCTCTATTCGGCATTGATCCACTCGCAAATTATCCGAATCGCCATGCTAGACGACAAGCAGATTTCTTACAAAATCACCCTTCTTTTACTGAGATATACAACTCCCTAGTTACCGGAAACGAAACACTGTTTGAGTCAGCGATATTGTCGTATGCCAATATCACCAAGGATCTGTCATCATAAACTTTCTCTACTGCATATAACTCCTATCAAAACGTTAAGTCATATCTAAACTAATATACAAAGTTATGTTTGTAAACTAGATTGAAATTTATTCGAAAAGGACTGCTAGTTTGAGTTCCTATATAGAATGCTAATTGGCCATTTCGTACCCCATATGGGTATAGTCTCTGGACACGAATTTGCTTGTATGTATGTATGGATTACAGCGCGCCATGTGAACATGTATTTGAATGTAGTTCGGAAATGAGCGTGGCGCGCTGACACCACCCTAGCACCTCTTGACCCTGCACCCCCAAATAATAGGCATTATTCAGGAAAGGGTGTGGCACGTGACTATACTACTTTGGCACCCTTCCTGGCCAAAGGGGAAAAACTGTTATTCAGAAATGGGCGTGGCAAGTTGACTATACCACCCTAGTACACCTCTTGCCCCCCCCCCAAAAAAAACAAAAAACAAAACAAAAAAAAACTAAGTAATACTATATATTCAGTAAAAGGCGTGGCATGTTACTATACCACTCTGATACCCCTCCTGGGAAAAACTATTATAAACTATTATTCAGAAATTGGCCTCTTGTCCTGAAGGAAGAAAAGCCGGACTATTTTGAATAGGTTTGGCATGTTACTATATATTATATCAACCTATTATTCACGAAATGGGCGTAAAACCTATTAGTCCAAGGAAGAAAACTATTATTCAGAAATGGGCGTGGCACGCTGATTGAAACACCCTCTCGAGAAAAACTTAAGATGTGACGTCATAACGCTATGTTGTCGAGTGCCTGTGCACGTGTTATACCAGAGAAACACTAGGAAAACATTTGAATCCAGAAATCAAGAACATTGATAATCGATGAAATAATGGATTAATGAACTAGTGGACGTGATCCGACTACATATTTTCCTTGGAGTTTAACGCGAGTTTCTGATCGATTCAAGGTTAGCAGAATTAATAGCAGAGACATAGTCCAGTCATTCTATGGAAAAAAAGGGGTCAACCTGTCACTAATTGCAACAGAAGGTTTCTCGACGGTTTCAGGTGCAGAAAGTCCCCCTTTATAACATACTAAAAGTCCTAAGAAATCCTATAACGGGAACACGGTGAAAAATAGCGTTTTTTAGGTCGACTTGGAAAGGATTTTTTTCTGCATGAAAACGAGGCTGTGCATAATACTTCCTAAATATTATCCAAGATATCTTTCTTTTGTGCAAGGAAATGTCCAAATGATATCCAAAATTTCAATCCTAATATTAATATTAGTCATGTAGACTAAGTTTTATTTCACTTTTTTATTTTTCTCTCAAACGGCTGAGTATTTCTTGCTGAAATTTTCTTGAGCAAGTTGAGCATTAATAGAATGTTGAACTCGCAATTTTCTTGCTCGCATGCTTTGACACCATGATCTGCCTCAAACAAACTGAGTTTACGTTATTATGAATATAAAATAAAGTTGATTGAATCTGCTACGAATGCGAAGGTCTAGCTAGCTACCTAATTGAGTAAAGCCCGTCACTACTAAAAGTGTTGCGTTCCTTTGCCGCCACACAAGCATCTGAATAGAGAGAACCGCTCGGGAAGAATTGCCTCAGTTACTATAGGAAGATTAGAAATCATCTTTCTACAGGTAAACATACCAAAGAATCAGCCGTCAACTCAACGTCTCTGGAGCAGTTTTGTCGAGAGTACGCGGGATTAGCAGTGAGGGTTTTCCCTGCTAATTATGCACACACTAATAAAGGCGACTGCGAGTGTTTGTTCGAAATTTATATTGAGCCATTTCATGGCAATGTATTCTATGTAGAAATATCTAATTTTTCGATTTTAAAAGAGCAATTTTAGAAAAACAATGAGCATGAGTTTTTCAAAAGTTTATTTGCTTGTCAACTGAACGCTACATTCACTGATTACACGAACGAGTCAGTTGAAGTGGTTCTAGCCAATAATTTTGTATCATATTATTTCAGAGGAGCAAAGTTTTCATTTTTGCCACATAATAATTTTCCAGCAAAGATTTGCCGAAAATTAGGCAAAGTGTTTTGCTCTAAGACTGTGGTCGCACCGAACACACATCCAAGTGACAAAAAGTTCCACATAAAAGGGCTTCGTTTTTCGGATTCAGGCGGGACAAAAGAGAATGGATACTAAAAAATGATGAATTAGTGATTAAATGGGCAAAACAGAAGACTGCGATAACTTTGGCATACAGGCAGTTATTATACTTGCTTTTCCTAGCGACTTTTGACAGCGGTTTCTCAATGAAAATGCATTCAAACCACGTTGGTCCGCTTTTCCTTATCAATCATCCCCCCCCCCCCCCCCCCCCCCCTCCCCGGCCTGGGTAGCACTAGCGTGAAATAGGTTTGCCATTGCTTTCCTATTTCTGCCTCTGTTTAGAGTTTATATTTCATTGACAGCGAATTCTATTGTTCCTTTAAAAGTCTGGCAAAAAAGACAGCGCTAAGGCTGCTCTTCGGCGCTGTTGTGTTTTAGTCAATCAGCTGGCAAAGCTTTATATTGCAAAGTCAGAAAAGTCTGCCCAAGTGCGGCCCTGAACTGCTCTGTCGAGAGACTAACATACTAATTTCTGTTTGCGGTTTGCATACGCACTACGATAGCGCTGTTACACGGGCCACCTATCCCTGCTCGTTCGCGTAGAGAGCACATTGTTTCGGTGTCACGCTTACACGGGGTGCGACATTTGAAATCAGCCAGAAGGGCTACTTTCTTTTTTTTTCTCAACTTGGAATTCAAATGACATTTTTTTCTTTGCCGCCGGTACACTGCCAGCAAATAAATCCGAACCCCAAATGGCTGAAGTTTGCCGTGATATGCAGTGAGCAATGCGCAGCCAATAGGACGGATGTAATGGTCATACGGGAAAAAAAGGAGTACATGAACAAATAATGCTAGCGAAGAGCGCGGTGATGATATTGTGGCAATCCCGGGCACAAATAACAGAATTTTGATCGTTAAATAACCTCCGCTAAAACCAAACTCCTTCTTGTTACAACATAAGGCACCGCACGTCAAGGGCTGGTGATCATTTATCGCCAGGAGGAGTAATATGATTTTTCTATGTTTGGGCGAGCGAAAGGGGGATCTCTCGAAAGAGGGGTAGCTGCAACCAATTGCAGCAACTTTTATTCATTTGCATTTTTCAGAAGATACGATAAAAATTGCATCGGCGCTTTGTCATTTGTTCCGCGCTTTGCGTCATTTGTTCCGCGCTCACGCACATCGTAGGATTCACCTATCCTAATCTTAGAAAAGGTTATGAGTAATTTGCGGCGCATGAGGAAGAAAAAAATCTACCTGGTTTGTCAACTATATACAAAATGGCATTTTCTCCTACATTTTTTCAGGACTTGATGAAATGCCTTTATCAAAATCACGCGCACCGAAAGAGGCATGCCGCGGCCTTTATGCTTCCTATTTGACCTGCCTAGCACTAGTTCAAATAGGGAGTTGTGTGGGATGACGAAAACTTTTAACAGCTCTAAGGAGCGTTATTCATAGTACTTTCAGAAAGGGATCACTTCAACTTGTTCGTTTATTTTACACCATACCAGGCGGTCGCACCCCCACATCATACCAGGCGGTAGTGAATTTGTATTTCATCCCCTAGCAAAAGGCAACACTTTGTGACGCGTTTGGAACGTCCTGAAAATTCGAGCTCAGCTAGGAGTGGAGGTGTGTCGGAATATTCCTTACACACGTCCCTGGGATGGGACACGACTTCGCGAAACTACACTACAGTGGCGCGTCACTCCAGAATTTCATCTCATTCGATTGTTTCCGAGAGCACGTCAACGTGTTCCAGCAGACTTATAGCACTCGAGAGGAGATCGCGGCTGCAGGGTGAAGAGCTGTTGGTTGAGCGCCGGACAACCTTCTACGCATGCAACTGTACCACAGGATGTAGCACCAACAGGATGTAGCACACTACGAAGTATAACAGAATGATCACACCCGCCTCATGTTGCCACTGCAAAGGGACTCTGCAACTCCCCGATTAATGATGATCTCGGGACATTCTTTCCCTTTTGAACCTTTTACCTTTAAATACATTTATTATTGACTATTGAAACAAAAACGATAACCTTAGAGCTGTTTCATATTTTTTTGTCGGCCTTTGTCAATTCTATGTTGAAAAAACTTCGTAAACAATTAACATATGAGGGAGTGGAGAAGACCGAAAACCCAAAACACTCTTTTTAAGCGTAAATGATATGCAAATACCATATTAATTGATTAAACAGCTTGTCATTCATAGAATTACGACAAATCCTCGAAAATCGGGAAGAAAATACTATTAAAACGGGCAAAATGGCGCTACTTCCGGTTTTAGCCTCGTTTTCATGTTGCAGGAGAGCGCGCGTATCAATGATGCTCATTTTAGAGGCTTTCCCGTGCTAGGATTTTTTAGGACTTTTAGTATGTTGTTTAGTACGTTCAACTGACCAATATTGTGAAGAAAAACCTTCTGTTGCAATTAGTGACGGGTCAAACCATAGAATGACTGGACTAACAGTCGTGTTCCAACAATTAGAGATTTATTTGTGCGAGCGGGGATGAAGGCGGAGGAAGTTGTATTTAAAAGATGCCTTATGTAATATACGATCTGCAAGACCTAACAAAGTACGGTATAACTTTGTTATCAAGCTCTCGACTTGGTTGCGGGATGACACGACTGGATTATTTTACCGCGCAATCGCTACATTTCAGAATAATTGTGATTAGAACATTCGTCAACATCATTCCTTGTCTGATGGCAAAAAATACCAAACATATCGACAAAACTCTTTCGTAATTGAGATGTATTGCTTGAAACTGTTTATCTTCGAAATCTGGAGGATAGATGGTTTATATAGTTGTATTTCTAGCTTTCGATTACAAAATCGTTGAAGGTGATGCGAGGAAAACGTACACCAAATTATAATTGTTCGCTTTCTAGAAAGGATAGAAGCTTGAAATTTAGAAAATATATTGTTTGACCTAGTAGATCAATGTTAATACCATGGATATTTTTTCGATTTGTTGATATTTATGCCACAATCTGACAACGCTTTCCGACTGGTTTCGTGCTTGCCAAAACCGTGACGATAGCCTTCAATTAAAAATAAGATAAACCTGGATTCATTGCTACCAATTGACTAGAAATTATTGTCTTCAAAGCAACCTAATGACCCGGCAAAATTTCAGATTAATATTGAAGTGAAGCGGGGTACAAGATTTGTCACATGTTGTATAATCAATCGCAGAAACTACATTGCAAGCTAAAACCGCAACAACAAAGACCTTTATTGCTGAATGTCTCTGAGCAGAACTACAAATATATAACATGAATAAGTCACTTTCGCAACATAACTCAAGATTCACGATATTGTATCAAAAGGCAAATATCGCTGAGCTAGGCTCTGGGTTCTGGAATAGGCCGTTTCTTGAAGTGTGAATAAGGAAAAGGAACTCAAAAGGTGGACGCTTCGTACGAATACACTTTACTTCGTGCCATAAAACGTAGTGCCAATAATACGCGTACCGTATTTACTTGACTGAAAAGCGCGCGCCGGGGCGGTAATTTTTCAGCCTTTCGCGGAGCAAAAATCTATTGAAAACTCTACAGAGCAAAGTTAATATTAATCGCAACCATTGCTGAATACTGCTTTACTTGCGATCGTAGGGCTCAAGAATGGGTACGTGGGTTTTTCGGGAGCGGCGCTTATTCGAGTAAATATGGTAATTAGCTCATTCAAAACCGCAATAAAATTTATACAGCTCATCAACATTGCATCGAATCAGCTGCTTCGGCTGCTTACAGTAACTGTAACATTTCAGTTTAGGTAAAATACAGTTCCTTGCGGTTCTAATTAATTTTTACACAAGTCGTCAGAAGCTGAAACTCGTGAAAATGAAACGTATCATGTCCGTTTGCTCCGATACCGTTATCTCTTGTGACTGGAATACATCACCGGTTTCACAGAGCAGACAAGGAGTTCTTATAGGTTATATACCTTATATGAAGCCTACCGACTACTTTTAAGACAGCGCTATTCTGTACGCTCAGTACATCTGGACAAGGTCTTCGCCGTCGTCGGTTTCTACGTCCTGGGTTCCATATGGGATTGTGTCACCGTCACTTGCATCCCCGTTTGCATCTGCCGTCGCAGCCGTTGGCGGAGAGAGGATGTCCTGTCCGACTGCTAGTGCTACATCCCGTAATAACGGCATAAGCGTGTAATCGCTTCTTGTTCTGCAGAGCGTGCACCTGGCTGTCATCGTGGGGTTGGAAGCATACCACTGCTCTACACACGCGACACAGCCGATAACGCGGTAGCAGGTGGTGCAGACTGCAGCCGGGAGTTCAGCGGTCCCAAAACAAATGGTGCAATACAGCAGCTGCTTCACGAAATCTTCGCTCGCCGGCGTTGGAGCTTGCTGCGATGTTGAACTAATAAGAGACCTCAGCTGCTCCACAAGTTCCTCGCCGCCCCGGTCCGTCTGCCTTTTCTGTTGTTTTTTCTTGCGCTTGCCGATCTGTTGAAGGAACTTGATCTCTTCTACATTGCAAGCGAAAACTCTCCTGTTACCCTTCCAAAAGCCTGAACCTGAAAGTAGGCGACAGTACAAAACACAGTAAATATCAAATCTAAGTGTCTGATCAAGGTGCGCGCGAGCGAGCCTAGCGACGTCCTTACGTAAACTTACCACATGTAATTTTTCCTTGCGGTATAATAGGAAGGTACTTGGAGTCGAGGAGTTCGACTGCAAATCCCAGCTTTTCTCTCAGCATTCTCTTAATGTTCTCTATAGTTGCCGTTTCCTCGTTCAAAGGTAATAAGACTTGATGTTTATCCAAGACACAACCATTAGAGGTGATTGTGGCATACATAATACTTTTTTTCCAAGTCTCCTTTTTCTTCTGCACAGAGGAGAACGCCGGCCTTTCAAAAGGCATAGGATTTCCATTTTGTCGGCTTGTGGAGGACTGCTGTACTGCAAAAGGTCTAGCAACCGATGCATTCGGGTTTTGCTGATCTTGCTGGTTACTGGAAACTTGACTTGCGTCATCTCCGCTCACGATGTAAATCTTTGTCGTATCTTCCACTTCAAATTTCCCATCGTCTGAGGGCAGAAGAATTTCCCCTTCCTCTTCGGTCTCAAGGTAGATTCCTAAAGGATTCAGCTTGAATATCAGTGCCAGGTTACTTGTAGTTAGCTTGGCCACTCTCAGTTTGCTCAGTTTCGTTCCGTATTTCACGTTTGCGAACATTTCTGTCTTCCTACACAAGAGCTAGCTGCAAGCGCGGTGAAAAGCACTAAAGAGCTCCCGGACTTATATATCCTAATGGCGATGGACTCGACAGCGTATCTTCCAATAGGAGCAGGCAGAAAGAGCGGGAAATTGAATAGCCAATGAACACTCAGTTCCTTGACAATAGCAGTCTATCGAAATTTCACATTTGCTCCCACGCCTTGTCTATGTATTTGATGTACTGTCTCGACTGTGTATCCGAGAGACAAAGTCTTTAATTAGGGCCGAGGAGGGGCGGGACCATTTTTAAATGTTGGGGTGGGGGGCTTTTTCAAGTAAGCAAGATATTTATTTCCGAGGCGTATGGCGCGGCATGCAAGAATTTTTTTCCATGTAGAAGGCCTCATCGAAGATATTTCAGCAATTTAATTTTTGGAATTGTTACCATACACTGTTGGCAAAGCAAATTTACAGGCAGTCGCATATAGAAACATGCATGTATCTGGGAGTTTTCATATAATCTCTCTAAACGAAATCAGGGTGATCAAGTCCTTACTTTTTCGTCCTTTAGCCGTAATCATATATATATAAATATATATAAATTTAAATTGAAAAATTTGACAAAACTGCCAACGCATAACTGTAAAAAAAACTTTCACTCGAGACGTTTCGGCTTTTCAGCCTTCTTCATCTAAATTAGCCGAACCATGTATGATTTTTAAATTTTTATAAATTTTTTTGTTAATTTTAGCTGAAGAAGGCTGAAAAGCCGAAACGTCCTGAATTAAAGTTTTTTACAGCTATGCGTTGGCAGTTTTGTCAAATTTTTCAATTCAAATCTATTCAATTTGTGACATTTCTCCTGTGAATCAATTTTTGATCCGCGTAGCTGGACTTTGGGTTGGCCTAAGACTTTTGTCATGAACTTTTTATTCTAGTCTCTACATAAATATATATATTTAATTGGGGGCAACGCTAATTTCTAAATAGGCTGTTCTGGGGCATAGTCAACATGCCACGCCCACTTTGATTAATAATTTTTTTCTCTTTTTATCTTGAGACAGGGGGGAGTACTAGTATACTATTATATTAGTAAACTGCATGCCACGCCCTTTTCTTGAAATAGGCTTTGTTCTGTTGAGGAATGGATAAGTTCAGGCAGTCAAACAATGGGGGATGTCGTCGAAGTAGCACTGAAGGGGATGCAACACATGGTCACGTGATTTCATGTTATCGTTAATGTCATCAAACAGAAATAAATGACTATCTCTAAGTAAATGCGAACAGTACTACATAGTCATGTATTCACTGGATAAAAAGAATTGAAACTTGGGGTATGTTGTGTATTTAGCAAGATATATTTAACTATATCTTCACGTGGCGCGACAATCTATACATACGTCGTACACAAATTCATGTCAGGACTGTACCCATGGGGTACCGGCTAGCTAGGTGGACGCCAATATTCTATATAGGAACATAAAATAACCTTTTTCGAGTAATTGTCAATCTAGTTTACAAACACAACTTTGTATAGAAGTTTAGATATAACTTGCATGTCTTAATTTTGGGCAATACACGGTCAAAATGTAGTGATCCCCCTCCAGGTACTATGTTTTCGTGACCCCCGTCAGAGCTGTTTGTTAAAGTCCTTATTTTTTCACATCATTATTTTTCACATTTTTAAATGAAAGGCAGATAATATGTTAAAAAATATTTCAAAATAAAAATAACACAACGTCAAAAGCAGCGGTGTGTCGTCTAAATGGCTTTCACGGCTTGCAATGAGTTCTTTGCGCTTTAGCTTGCGTGATTTTAGATGAATAAGTTCCACGGAAAAGGGCAATCACTGTTAAAAGTCAATTAGTTGCTGTTTACATGAGGGGATCTCTTCCGCAAAATGTCTTCGCTGCGAAAATTTTGACAAAGATATCTCCAGGGAAAAACTTTTCTGACAATGATCTGCTGGGAAACATTTTTAAAGTTTCTTGACGAGAAAAATTATGAGTGGCGATAATTTTCTGCTATTTTCTTGTTTCTGGCGGGAAAAATGTTATCTTTCTTCCTTTTTTCCGTGGTCCGTTTTGTGCACCTGTCATGTTGCGATTCGTAGACTGAGGGAGGGTGCCCCTAGGTAGTAGGGTAACCCTTCTCTATTGTTCTATTGTTAGGGACCGGTCATTATTTATCGCCTGGGGGGGGGGGGGGGGGGGGGGGGGGGGTCAGGGGGGGGGGGGGGGGGGGGTCAGAGGATTTTGGGTAATACAAGGTCAAAATGCAGTGATCCTCCCTCTATAAGTACAGTGATTAACGTGATCCCCCTCCCCCCCCCCCCCCCCCGCCCCCTATTTCAGGGGGGGGGGGTCAGAGGATTTTGGGTAATACAAGGTCAAAATGCAGTGATCCTCCCTCTATAAGTACAGTGATTAACGTGATCCCCCCTCAGAGCAGTTAAATGTTTTCGTGATCCCCCCCCCCCCCCCCCCGCCCCTATTTCACCTAGTAGAAGACAATTTACAGATAGGGGGGTCGCATGTTTCTTTTGTTGCGCGCCCGAATTTTGATAAACGCATTTCATCAAGCCTCAGAGAAAGTGTAGATGAGCATTCCGTTTTTTATGTATAGTAAAACAAATCCTCTAGGTTTTATTATTCATGCGCGCAATTGCGCGCCGAAATTATTATTCATTTGGGTGAAGCGCGGCCCAAATGACGAATTTCTATGCCTGTAACGTCGAACTCACGCTTACTCTTCTTTCAAACATAGTGACTGCCCGCCAGGCCTATCACTGCAGGGCATTTTAGTAGAGTTTTTTCCTCGCCAAGATACACTTGTTCTTGTGAACTGTGCGAAGGTAGTGTCTTCGTTGCGCGAGCTCCCAAAGACTACATTAAATGTTATACCACAACGCGCGCGTTTCTCGAATTCTGATTGGCTCTCAGTCATGGGTACATAAAAGTATGTACCACGAAACGCGCCATCATCAGCGCGCGCGCTAAATAGAACCAATGAAAACACCGTTTGACCGAGCGCGCGAGCTGTTTTTGTATTTATTTTTGCCTTTTTGTTGTGGTATAAAACAAATGTCCTCTGATTTTCCGTGGTATGTCCTCGGCTGCGCCTCGTGAGTCCACAACATTTTGACCACTTTATTACGTCATTCCGTGGTATATAAGAGGACATACCACGGAAAATCAGAGGACATTCGTTAAATATTCTTTATGCGCGCGAAGCGCGCAGAAATTTTTATGTATTGAGTGAAGTGAAGTAGAAAAATACAAATGGTAGAGAAGTTGCTGGAATAGCTACTTCGAAAATTTCTTGTGATCCCCCCTTTCAGGGCTTCAGGTTCGCCCCAAAATCAAGTGATCCCCCAAAAATCCTCTAAATATAAACTCAAGTGATATTTTAACCGACACTAGTATAGCTAAATATTCCGCCTGAAGAGTTTGACCTTGTAAGGGAGAGTTTCCGCTACGTTTTCGATGCAAAATACAGTCTATGAATCGCAAATGACTTGTGAGTGAAATATCGTCTTCAAATAAAGCAAACATAATGCTCCACAGCAGAATCCAATCATAAAGAAGCCACAAACAATTTTGCTGTATGCTTTAAACAAAATATTGTACTAGTATGCAAATCTAGTTGTAAATTGAGCCCTCGTGGTAGGGACAACTCTTGCATGTGAAGGGGGCTATCTTTTGACCCTTGCTATTAGGGTGACCCTACCAAGGGCGGAAATAATGCACGTGAAACGGCAACCGGGTCCCCCTATCAAACGGCAGACGGGTCCCCCTATCTCCTTCTTCTATGTGAACAGGCCCTTACACCTTCTTCTATGTGAACAGGCCCTTACAAAGAAAACGTTGTAAATTCAGGATTGAAACACGTCATCTACCCCCTTTTGCCGGCTGGGAAAAACATTGGAGCTGAGACTCTCTTGGGAAAACATCACTGGCCGCCTGGAAAAAAGGAACAGATAAATTTTTCCAGCGCGGCTTTTGAATTTTTTCTGACCAGAAACACCTAGAAAACACGAACACCCCGGACGTGACTTTTGACTCTTAGTACAGTGTAAAGTGTTAGTAGGTTGCTACAATACTACCAGATAAGGGTGCCCCTATCCCCGGGGGCCAAGCCGAGAAACCTCGTTTTACCTCAGGGAAAGCTTCTTTGAGGGCCTGGCTAATTTGTTCATAGGTTTTGTTCTGTTTATATAGCCCTTCTATTTGTGCTAAGTTCGCTTCCAAAAAGTTCATTCATTTTTTATTTATCAACAATATTTAAACATAAAAACAGTCCGATCAAAACACTTAGGTGTTACACAAAAAAAATTCAGCGCCTTCCTGAACTTCGAAAGAGATGTAATTTCCGAATGCAGTCAGGAAGCGTGTTCCATTCATTTGCCCCATTCTAAATGAGCTCTGATATTTGTTGTTGCAGACGCAAAAGATCTCTGTTGCGTGTATTGTATAGGTGGTAATCACGGGAGTAGCTAAAATCATGAAGTAGATAAGCGGGAGCAAGGCCGTGCAGACATTTGAAAGGCATGTATGGTACTTCCTGTGGTGTTGCAAGGAGGGCCAGCTTGCTATTTCGAAGTGCATCAAAATTTGAGCGGGAAAATATGTGCACCTGACCTCTAAAGACAGTTTTGACACCTGTCAAACAGTATAAGAAAGGTTTGATAAAAGTGGACCTCTTTCCAGAAAAAATCTCACTCTTTTCTCATTTCTTCCCCAATCGTTGAAAAATGGAAAATCAAAAATAGTCTTATTTTTTCATCGAAGACAAAAAGTCCTTGTAAATGCGGAATTAGTCAGTTTCGATGGCAAAAAGGTGGCACTTTTTCCCAAACGGAAAAGCTTGCAAAAATATAGAAAAAAGTAGGTTTTTTTCTTGTTTTTGATCAATCTTGAAGTTAAGAAAAAAGTGGACTTTTTTTTGGAAAAAGGTGGACCTTTTCCGAGAATTTTTTTGAAAGAGAAAATTTGAATAAGGTCGGATATTTTCGAGGATTTCAGAAGTGACAAAGATGGAAAGTAGGAAAAGGTGCTATTTTCTAGAATCAGAAATGAAAGTCAAGTGGGAAGTAGAATTGCCGGTTTGTGCCACGGATTATTTGCCCTTTCGATTTCCGATTTTCACCTGTTTACTTGAATTTCTAGTGTTTTTGTTATCTGAAATCGGAAATATCTGGGACTTATTTTAAGGAAGAGATTTTCCTAAAAAAGGGATATTTTTTTGAAAAAAAATCCGTGACCAAAACTGGCAATTCTTCTTTCGGCTTTTTTGCCCTTTCAATTTCCGATTTTCGCCTGTTTTTTTGAATTCTAGTTTTTTTGTTATCTGAAATCGGAAATATCTGGGACTTACTTTAAGGAAGAGATTTTCAGAAAAAAGGGATAGTTTTTAGAAAAAAGAATCCGTGATCAAAACTGGCAATTCTGCTTTCGGCGTATTTGCCCTTTCGATTTCCGATTTTCACCTGTTTACTTGAATTTCTAGTGTTTTTGTTATCTGAAATAAATCGGAAATATCTGGGACTTATTTTAAGGAAGAGATTTTCAGAAAAAAGGGATATGTTTTTGGAAAAAAAAATCCGTGACCAAAACTGGCAATTCTTCTTTCGGCTTTTTTGCCCTTTCAATTTCCGATTTTCGCCTGTTTTTAATTTCTAGTTTTTTTTGTTATCTGAAATCGGAAATATCTGGGACTTACTTTAAGGAAGAGATTTTCAGAAAAAAGGGATAGTTTTTGGAAAAAAGGCAGACTTTTTTCAGGTTTTCCGGAAATCGGAAAAAAGTGCCACTTTTTTCAGTTTTTTCAAATAGCTATCTTCAAAATTTCATTTTTTCGATTTCCGAGATTCAGAAAATTACCCCTACTTTTTTAAGATTTTTTTCCAAGAAAATTTTAGAAAAAAGATCAAGCTTTTTTCTTAAACGTGCAATCATTTTTGCCTATTTTTCTGATTCCTCCGCAAATAGAAACTGATATTTCGTGGCAGTTGCGTGACATTCTATTCCAAGGTCACATCAGCTTCTCGGTCGGGAGACATGTCAGTAGTCTATAAGGTTAATCCGAACAAAGTAAGCTTATGCTGATCCTCTTTCATTTTCTCTTCGAGCCTCAGAAACAAGCGGTAGCAAGCCAAACACCTCATCACGTGGTACACAAAAAGTGTTCACGTGATCACTGATTTGGAACGCGTTTCGCGCGCCGGCCTCAAAACTCAGCAATCCCTGCTATTATAGTGCCTGTTGAGCAAGCTGGGATCAGAGCTGCCAGTGCAGTTGAGAGGTTGAAGTACTAGAGGATCTGGTTACTGCGTCCCCTCCTGTTCTCCGACCCTCCTGCCGGGGACCAGTCATCAGAGGCTGAAGCGCCCTCACCTCCAGCCCTCGATAGTTACAGTAATAACGGAGAGATACCGCGGATGTTGTTATGTTAGACTGGGTACCCTGGAATAGAATGTCACGCACCTGCCATGACATATCAATTTCTATTTGCGGAGGAATCAGAAAAATAGGCAAAAAAGCTTCTTGGAAAAAAATCTTAAAAAAGTAGGGGTAATTTTCTGAATCTCGGAAATCGAAAAAATGAAATTTTGAAGATAGCTATTTGAAAAAACCCTGAAAAAAGTGGCACTTTTTTTCCGATTTTCGGAAAACCTGAAAAAAGTCTGCTTTTTTTCCAAAAACTATCCCTTTTTTCTGAAAATCTCTTCCTTAAAGTAAGTCCCAGATATTTCCGATTTCAGATAACAAAAAAACTAGAAATTCAAAAAAACAGGCGAAAATCGGAAATTGAAAGGGCAAAAAAGCCGAAAGAAGAATTGCCAGTTTTGGTCACGGATTATTTTTTCAAAAAAATATCCCTTTTTTCTGAAAATCTCTTCCTTAAAATAAGTCCCAGATATTTCCGATTTCAGATAACAAAAACACTAGAAATTCAAGTAAACAGGTGAAAATCGGAAATCGAAAGGGCAAATAAGCCGAAAGCAGAATTGCCAGTTTTGATCACGGATTGGCTCTCCAGTGGTTTTTTTCGGATTTTTGATTTTTTTGGCGCGTGGGATTCCTGTGCCTGCTAGCCGGCTCTCCAGTGGTTTTTTTCGGATTTTTGATTTTTTTTGGCGCGCGGGATTCCTGTGTTGCGGGGAAAAAGAAGTGACACAGGAATCCCGCGTGCCAAAAAAATCAAAAATCCGAAAAAACTCACTGGAGACCCGGGTAGCAGGCTAAGGGACTGCAAGAATCCCGACTTCGATCAAAAGGAACTACAAAAAATCTGACCCAACATTTCCAGGCAAGATTGTAGAGCGTCATGATTACTGGATTTCTTTCTTTTGGTGACTCTGTTGTGCTTCCAGAGAACTCGGCATTTGAGAAATAGAAAACGAAAATCAGTGTTGTTGCTTTTCAGACCGATGAGGCTTCTGCTGATGAAATCGTTCTCTTCGACCCAGACACAAACAAATGGAGCCGGAAAAAGATTCAGGTGCAAATCCATCTTCTCGCAATATCAAGCGTTTGCAGGAGCTCATTACCTAGGATCGTCCATCTCCCATGTTTTCATAGTGTAACAGCGTATTGGAAAATGAGGCCTGTATGAAGTTATCTTTAGTTTCAAACTTTCACGAAAGCCTACGCCACACATTCGCTCAGAATGCAGGTAGCGTATGCTTTGGTCAGAGAAAGTTGCTTCAAGCGGCAATTCTATTTTCTAAAAATAACTTCAGACCTGCTTCATTTTCCAATAGCGCTGCGCACAGATGATGTCACACTAAATAGAAAACTCAGACAAGCAAATATACGTTTCTCCCATTTCTAAGTTTTTTCTCTAAAGAACGAAACAAAATGAATCGGTAAAATGGTACTCCTACCCTGGCTCGTGTTTCGAGCGCGATCCTTCTGAATGGGATTTCAGAGGGCATTGTCTGTCTGAGTCTCGTGATCTAATTTAAGAATCTGTGCGCAGCGCTATTCGCTGTTACACCTCCTTACCCCTGAGTTTGTTATCAAGTATTCGTTTGTTTTTCAGAGGATTTTGCCAACCTTGGCGCCAGGTTGTTCTGGGCAATTTTCAAAATGGCAGATCATTTGTTAGGAAAACCGCCAATGCAGTATACACAATTTAACGCTGGGCGAATTTCACAGGATGGTCGCTTTTTGTACCATAAATGATGTGAAGAAGCAACATAGCGAAAACGTTCTACATTCCATGTATCTTAAAATGACCTTTACACAACGTGATATTGCTTAGGCTTTGGTAACACAGAGTGCTCAATACTAATTTAGTAGAGCATGATATAGATACTTTCATGGAGCGATCATGTTAAAATAAACTTAGATATTTTAACGAAGATCGTGTATAAACTCGTTCCACGATACATGGATTGTCAAAATGTGGACACCCTGTGTAATTGGGTTACCAGCAGACCCGCCATCTTGAAAATTACCCAGAAGGCCCTAGGAGTGAGGTTGCCTATCTTATTCCTGCCTCTGTTTGATTGACAGGCACCTGTACCACTAAAGAGAAGTGGTCACGTGATGGCAATGACGAGGGACGGCGTTATTGTGTTTGGAGGGAACCGGTTCCAAGTACGTATATTGATATATCTTATTAGATGTTTTTTCATGTAGAACGGGCGGATATTTTACGAGTTGCGGACGTATTTTTTTCGAGCCCCGCAGGGGTGAGTACGCGCTCAAAACCGGTTTGTAACTGGTTTGCTACAGTGTAATACGGCTTCAACCGTGTAATATGGCTTTTGCCGTGTAATACGGCTCCATATCTGCACTCAATTTTGATCTTTTATGGTAAAATGACGTCACAGTCGTGTAATAAATCAGAGTCTTACTCGTCCCCGTCGTCTCTCAAAAACGCAACGCGCAGAGGGTCATCGGAAGTGTACCAGTCCATAATATTTTGCGAATTGACAAGCGACTGAATTCTTGAGGGATGAGCTATCTCGAGCTTTCTTGTTTCTTGAGAAGTGAATATTGCCACCACCAGTCTTAAACAAAAATAGGTTTACCTAGAGCATTTACATTCGCTTTGATATCAAGTACCGTTGTTTTAACCGCTTCCCTAACAATCTAAGCCCTTTCTCTCACTTCAGAGGTCTGATGAACGATCTATGGCTGTTGCGTGGTAACGTGAGTGACGTGTCAGACACAGCTGACCTTGGCGGTTGTGACTCAATGAACTTCAACCTCATCATGCTCCACGGCATCTTCATGTTCATTGGATGGGGAGTCCTGCTGCAGGGGGGAGCATTCGTCGCGCGTTATTTCAGGCATAGGGATCCCTGGTGGTTTAAAATGCACAGAGGGCTTCAGGTAAGTCTAAGACGCACCTAGCACGCACGTCTTTTTGTATGATGGTCACGGGTTTGTTCTTTCGTGCATGAGGAGGATGCCATATTCCTTATTTTCTGAGGGTGAGCGTATTCACCTAGGACACATGTAGAGCTAAAGTACAACACATGTAACGCGCAACATTTGTGTCCAGCATGTCATTATTCGTGTGTGCTGTCACTCTGTTGAACTGTACCTTGTAGTGCAACCTCATTTCTGTTGGTCTTTTCTAGGTATCGGGCTTACTGTTCGCCATCGGTGGGTTTGTTTGCGCCGTTCTGTCCGTCCCGTTTGATCACTTCCGGTTTGCACACGGAGGACTGGGTCTAGACATTATGCTTATTGGTATTCTCCAGCCTTTGAATGCAGTCATGTAAGTCGAAAAATACTTTTCCCCAAACGCGAACATTTTTTTTCATTGCTCTACCTCCCTAGTTACTGTTGCTTTAAACTGCGTTCAAAACTTTATGAACGCAACCAAAAATGCAGTGATTTCTGAAAGAAAATTATGTATTCAGGGGGCCATATCTCGGTCGCGTTTCAACCGATTTGCCTCAGTTTTGGTGTGTAGCATTCATTTATTATGCCCTTTCCAAATCCAAGGACAAATATTGCTAAATCGAAAATTTGTTTTTGTGACGTCATCACTTGACTACTCTACAGTGCGCTTTTACCGTAAGTATTGTTTTGATTTTCCCTTTTTCAGTCGTCCTCACAAATTCCCTGATGGTTCACGCTCTAGAAAGCGTGTCGTGTGGGAGTGGTATCACAAGTGGGTGGGAAGACTGGGACTAGTCCTAGCCTCATTAACATATGTCTCGGTCTGTTTTGGCCGTGACCCCAGTGGTGGCCTGGGCCGTGTGGTACGGCCTTTTGGGTGTAATTGTTATCGCCTACATTGTCATGGAAGTTCGACTGAGGGTGACGAGAAGCAAGGAGGATTCAGCAGACATCGCTATGAAGAGTACTTGACTTGAGACGCGTGTGTTATGGAACTGAGTGCAGGTCGCCTCTGACCATGTGGCCAACCATGGCAACGACCCGACCTCGTATCCATGGGCAAACTGATGTCTGGGAAAATTAAATCAAGTGTTAGCAAGAGAAATCTCATTCTCAGAGCCCGTCATCTTTTGGCCAGCGGCGAGATGAACGTCCAAGTGTTGCAATGTTATAGTGAAACTGCAACTAGTTGTAACATATTCTAGGATCACTGCAAATGCTAAATATTTAAGTATATTTGTTAAAAGTTTCACCCTGATGAAGGCTAGTTAACTAGCCGAAATATAGGTGTTTGTTTTGATATCCACTTTTCAATTATTGTTTAATCTTGTTAAAAGTTTCGGTATAGTTCTATCATTAAAACATGTAATTTGAAAAGAAAATAAACGTGTCTTCCTAAATTTGTGTGCTTATTTATACAACAATATAACAACTCCAATAAACCGACTTATTATGTCTTATTATATAAACACCCTTACACCAATGAAATGGCCCAGGTGATCTCCCGCGCAAATGAACTTAATACAGCTATTTCAAGAAACGTTGTCGGAAGCCGTACGCGTCCAGACCGCAAGATTGTCTGGGTAGGTCTCAAATCGACTCCCTTGTTTGAGTACGCGAGTTACTAATAAATTACTGGAATTTACTAGCTTGAAACGAAGCTCAGTTTTGTAGAACTTAGAAGCCAGACCAGCGAGGTATCATCGAAATAGGATATTTAGTTTCTACCCATACTGCTTTTCGGTCCGGGCAAGTAGTCTTGGTTGTGCACTTACAAGACAACCGACAACCTTTATTGAAATAGCTGTATACAGGGGCGTAGCCAGGATTTGAGAAGGGGGGGGAGGGGGGTCACATCTGTACAAGAGTGTATGGTGCCCCTTTCCAGCTTACCGATATTTTTCTTAATGTTCTAAAAAGGGGGGTCATATGCACCCCAGGACCCCTCTCTGGCTACGCCCCTGTTATATACACGTGGAAATAACCGTGAGTTGCACAGGGTACCACAAGTACTATGAGTCTAGTCGGTAAAGGGGGCTCACAAGCACTCCCCGGAACTATTATCGACATCGAAAATCCTGTAGGATACATTATCTTGAAACCGTTAGGATGTGTCCAATATCTAGCCTGAATTTCAGCCGTCTTTTCTTCCTACACTCCGAACGTTGCGGGAGAAAAAACGACTGAACGCCGACTTCCAAAAACGTGCCCAGGAGTTGCGTGATTCTCAAGATCTTGAGAATTGATGGTGATTGGTCAGTCTTTTTAATGAGCTATATTTATGCATAATTTTCAGCGACAAGAGAACGGCACTCAAAGGCAGAGACATGGCAGCCCGGGGGGGGGACTCCCATATTTTCAGACGGGGGTGCTCGTCCTATCCCTTAGGGTATAAAATTGACAGACGTGCTATCTCTTAGGGGTGTTTAAAATCAGCCCTATCCCTTAGGGGAGTCTCAGACCAATCCTTGCCCAGAAACACATTGGTACGGACACCAGAAACCGATATTTACAAAGGAAACTTGGTTGAAAAGCCTAAAATTTGCTATCTTTTAGGGTAAATTCGGCGGCCGCCACGCCAAATTTGCTCTCTTTTAGGGGTAAATTTTCTGTTTGCCACACCCATTTTGCTATCCCTTAGGGTCAAAATCAATTTTCCCGACGAGCACCCCCGTCTAAAATATTGGGAGTCCCCCCCCGGGCATGGCAGCCCACAGAACGGCTAAAATTTATCCAGAAAAATATACCTCAGCCCGGTAAGAATATTATGTGCCTGTTATGAAAGGCCAAGCGATCTTAGAAACACATAGCATGATACAGAAAATTGGATTTACCCGAGGCTCGTGAACTCGCGAACTAACAATTTCACAATTCGACAGTTCATTATGCTTGTATTGCTTGTATCCGACTCCCCAGACACAAAACTTCCTTAAAATGATTTCCAAAACAGCATCCCAACCTTTTTAGATAATTATTTCATCATTTTGAAGCACAAAGAGCTGCATAGTAGGAACAGAAGCTGGCTATATTTATCTGACGGCGCGGCGGCTGACGGGTTTTCCCGGATTCGCATGACTAAAATGTTTTCTTGCCAAAATGCATCACGCCGACTCTGATTTCGAGGAAGAAATCGCTATAACATTACATGCTCCAGATTCGCTTGTTATTGATTGTCAGTTGAATAACAATTTTAAGACAACTAGAATGAAATTTTAGTGTGTTTGGAGGTGAAAGTATCGACATCCACGTTTACCGATCTCAACGATGAGTTTTCGGCCTGCAAAATCGTGGAGAAAATGATATTCTGCCGCTTGTTATGTGGTTCCCTAAGATCGCTTGGCCTTTCGTAACAGACACATATTCTTCCCGGGCTGAGGTATATTTTTCTGGATAAATTTTAGCCGTTCTGTGGGTTGCCATGTCTCTGCCTTTTGAGTGCAGCTGGAAATTATGCATAAATATAGCTCATTAAAAAAAACTGACCAATCACCATCCATTCTCAAGATCTTGAGAATCACGCAACTCCTGGGCACGTTTTTGGAAGTCGGCGTTCAGTCGTTTTTTCTCCCGCAACGTTCGGAGTGTAGGAAGAAAAGACGGCTGAAATTCAGGCTATCCAATATCGTGAACCTACTAGACTTTTTTGTCGTTCTTTCAAGTTTGTAACTTGAAGTTTCGTGCACATTATTTTGTTAGCGTGACTCAACTTGAAGAATTCTTGGAACCCCAAACTATGAAAAACAAGGCATAAAAGTTTACGCTTTATCGCAAATGGTAGTATCAATCATTATAAAATCAAACGTAGTTTTACGGACCCCTGCGTCGTATCTCTAGTCCAGCCCCCTGAGGTATTATGTTTACACGAAAGCGAGGCGTGTTGATAAAGAAGAAGAGAATAGATGTAGCAGTCGTCGAGTTTTGGTGGTCGGAGTCAAGTTTGGGCAGATTTCGCCATGGAATTGTGGTTTGAATGGGAGGAAAACAACGATGAACACTTCTCCTTCGAAGATAGCGATAGATTCGAAGAAGATTCGTTGTGCTCCTGGATTTCTGAGCCCGAAAGTATTTGTGCAAATTGGCGGGGATGGAAGCGAAGTAGCTCGCAGTCACAAAATGGAGGTTGTATTTTGGACGCAGAGAGCGAAGGAAACGTTGAAAGTTTGATTGAATTATGTGCTCGGACAGTAGCCACGTATATTCCCTTCGAGACTGTGGAAAGAACTTACCCTCAGATACCAGAACAAATGCAATTACGGATAGCATTCTGGTCATTCCCGAAAGTTGAAGATGACATTCGCTTGTACTCTTGTCTGGCAAATGGTTCTTCTGAAGAATTCCAAAGAGGCGAACATCTCGTAAAGGCCAAGGCAGTGAAAGATGCGCTTCAAATAGGTCTGTATACCCTATTACGTTGTGTATTAACCGATAAGCCAGTTGACTGCTTTAAAACTTCCAGCCTTCGGAAAAATATTCGTGACTTGTCTGCCCTGCTGTCTTGCCCAGCGCCAAGCATGTAGCATTGTTTGGAAAATATCCTCTGTTCTTTAAGTGTGTGTTTTAATGTACCACTTCGTTTACTTTGTAATTAATTTCTTGGCACAAAAAAAATTTGAGGCAAATTGCAAAGAATGAATTCCATGTTTTCAGTTTTATTAAGTTATAGTAAATTGTATTTTTTTCATATTTATCCCGCTGGCGCTAGGCATTTTGTGAAATGCAGGTGATTTGGAATAAAGCTCCATTTTTAGGCCTTGAAATTTGAATTGAAGTTTTTGCCATATTGTCAAAGAGGCACCAGTATGAAAATTGAATGCTTCCTTTCTCTGAAAATTTCATTCTGTATAATCATTAAACATTTAGGAGTACTTTTTAGCTGTTAGAAGGTCAAAATACATAATTTTTGTTGAGGCATTTCAATGATAGACCTTGGCTCAGCCTGTGGATGGTCTTGTAGTGGATATTAATACCCTGGTGTTAATATAAATCTAGACGGACTCATACGGGGAATTGGTGCCCGGCAGTCTAACCCTAGGAGTTGCCTATACCGGCAGGCATGTCTGGAGCGGAAGTTGACCCAGGGGGTAACTTTAGGCATAAAGAGTCGATTTACTAGCTTGAACTATCACTTCTATTTACCGCTTATAGTAGCACGCTCATTTAACTTTTACGCATAAATAATAACAATTTAGAACTGTGAATGAGAAGTGACTGAAAAAAATCAATTTGCAGGAGCAATTGATGGTCGACTGATTTGCATGCATTTGGGCTACTAAATGACCAACTTTCAGGCCTCTGACAGGATGTGGTAATTATAGATTTAGACACTGCCTAAAAGCGAAGCTCCGAATGAAAGCCAGAGTGACCATGAAACTGAACCCACTTCACCACTAACACAGCATCCTACCAAAAGGTTGACTGCTTAGCCTCATATCCCTTTCTGATGTATATATTTTTACAATTTGTTTATATCACTGATGACGTTAAACTATGTAACCATGTTGTCTGAGGTTCATCCCTTCCTAAGATATAAACCTTTTCTCATTTGATGACATCATCAATGACGTCATACCACGTGAGAATGCGGTTGCACCCACTTGCCACTTACACAACTTCACCTAAGTTTGGTTGTCTGAGCTTCATCCCTTCCCAAGATATAAACCTTTTCTTGTTTGATGACATCATCGATAGCGTCATGCCATGCGACTACGTAGTTGCACTCCCAACAATAGGCCTTTTGCACTAAGTAGTCACATGACCTGGTCATCCTTACAATGAGCAGCTTCACCAAAATGATTCTCAGAAATGAAAAGAGCATGGTGTTTTAGTAAAAATTTCAGCAAGCTACACCTGCAAGCAATCCAACCATACAAACCTGTTTGGGCTTTTTACTAAAATCAATAATATGCTCTTTTCATTTCTGAGTATCATTTGTGTATTGGCCTATTCTCATGGGAATCCGAGAAAATAAAATTCAAAGTTTAGAGAAATGTTGCATTTAGCAGGAAAAGTAATTGCCAATGGCAATCCTATATAATTATATCCCTGTGTTATTTTAGAAAACTTTGAAATTTAGTTTCTGAGGCCTCCATGATAATTTTTTGGCGGGACTACCACTGCTTATTTCTTTCATGGGAACCTTCAAAATCATACCAAAGTAAAGGCAATAGGTATCAAAAATTTTATTAGCAACATTTTTGGCCAAGTATTGCTTGAATCTCTAAAATAATCTGTCTTAAATGCATAAATAGTAATACAGTGATGGTTGTGATTGACTATGTTCCAGGGTTTCACCTCAGTGCTACTGTGAACCAACTCCATAGTGCTTGCCAGACTAAAGGCATGTTCAATGTAGCGGTGACATTTGACAGGGGACGTATCACATCATCTAACTGCACTTGCGACCAGAATGCCACATGGTGTGCCCATGTGATAGCCTTGTGCTTGTTCCGTATACATCATTCTAACCTGGTATGCCTGCGTGCCCCTGTATCCGAGTATCTATCAAGGTTGAGACGAGATCAGCTGCAGAAGTTTGCTCAATATCTTATTAGTGAACTACCTCAACAGGTACTATATTAAACCTACTTACACTGTATATTTTCTAGCATTACAATTTATCTATGCTGTAAGTAATCGGGTTGTCTGGGCAAATGTTTCTGATTGGCTAAATCAGTCTTTCTGAGAGCAACATTGAATGACATCCCTGACCACAGCTTTGTGCCCTCAGTCATCTACAACACTGAAATAGCTTCCCTGACCACAGCTTTGTGCCCTCAGTCACAAGAATGTGCTTTTCAAAAAGCAAAACATGGATTCTCTATCTTTTGACAGCTCTAGAATTTAAAACTTTTACTAGACAAATTAAGCGTAAAAAACTAATGTTGTCTTGAGCTAAACAATTATATAAATATACAAATGTTATGAGCACTAGCCATTTAGAAATAGCAGAAGCTAGTCGATCTAAATGGCTATGGCCAAAGCGGGAAGATTGAAAGAGAAAAAAGTATAACAAAATACATCAATACAAAGCTAGACAAGCAAATACACAAGAGACACTAAAGAACAAAGAACAAACAATAAGGCAAAGGAAAACTAAAATGTATTGATTATTGATACAAAAGAGAGGAAATTCAGTGATAAAACTTAACTCAGAATCTCATATTTGTCAAGAAGGGAGTTTGTTAGAAGCTTTTTAAAATTGGAACGAGACATGGATTTAAAGGTTTCCTGTATTGAATTCCAGATTTTCACTCCCAAAAATCGAATATTAAATTTGCCATAATTAGTTCTTATCTTTGGCAAATAATATGAATTTTTATTAGCAAGTCTAGTGTTATAATCTTACCACATCTTAAACTAATCTAGTAGCCAGATCAGTTCTTATGAGAATCTTACAAGATCTGGTAAGATTCTTTTGAGATCTGGTAAGATTCTTTTAAGATCTGGTAAGATTCTCATAAGATCTGGTAAGACTCTCATAAGATCTGGTAAGATTCTCATAAGATCTGGTAAGATTCTTTTGAGATCTGGTAAGATTCTCATAAGATCTGGAAAGATTCTTTTGAGATCTGGTAAGATTCTCATAAGATCTGGTAAGATTCTCATAAGATCTTGTAAGATTCTCATAAGATCTGGTAAGATTCTTTTGAGATCTGGTAAGATTCTCAAGATCTGGTAAGATTCTTTTGAGATCTGGTAAGATTCTCATAAGATCTGGTAAGATTCTCATAAGATCTGGTAAGATTCTCATAAGATCTGGTAAGATTCTCATAAGATCTGGTAAGATTCTCATAAGATCTGGTAAGATTCTCATAAGATCTGGTAAGATTCTTTGAGATCTGGCAAGATTCTCATAAGATCTGGTAAGATTCTCATAAGATCTGGTAAGATTCTTTGAAATCTGGCAGGATAAGATCTGGTAAGATTCTTTTAAGATCTGGTAAGATTCTTTTAAGATCTGGTAAGATTCCTTTAAGATCTGGTAAGATTCTTTTAAGATCTGGTAAGATTCTTTTAAGATCTGGTAAGATTCTTTTAAGATCTGGTAAGATTCTTTTAAGATCTGGTAAGATTCTTTATAAGATCTGTAAGTTTCTTATAAGATCTGGTAAGATTCTCATAAGATCTGGTAAGATTCTCATAAGATCTGGTAAGATTCTTTGAGATCTGGCAAGATTCTCATAAGATCTGGTAAGATTCTCATAAGATCTGGTAAGATTCTTTGAAATCTGGCAGGATAAGATCTGGTAAGATTCTTTTAAGATCTGGTAAGATTCTTTTAAGATCTGGTAAGATTCCTTTAAGATCTGGTAAGATTCTTTTAAGATCTGGTAAGATTCTTTTGGTAAGATTTATTTGGTAAGATCTGGTAAGATTATTTTTGAAAATATATGTACCCCCACCACAGGTGGCATTTGGAAATTCCGAATGGAAGGGGAGGCTTTCAAGCACATGGTTTTTGTTAAGCTGGAAGCTAGTTTAACCTGTCCGGAATTCTATATGCACAGGGGGTAAGCCATTTTGAAAATTCTGGATGCATTGGGGGGGTCAGAAAATAGTGCCACCTGTGGGGGTACATATATCCAGGGCTATGCTAAGTCTAAAAAGTTAGGCGTAAAATGCCTGTATCGGGTGCAATTTCGAGCCCTGATGTTTTCTGGAATTTCCCATTGTACATTTGTATTTTACACTGATTGTATCACTTTGGTCATGTACCAACAGATTCTCCCAACTGCACAGAGATTGCTTGATGAGCTACTATCATCACAGGAGTCAGCCATCAACACAGTTTCTGGTGCTCCAGGTATGAACAAGAAAACATTGCTTGCAGAAGCCCTGCTCTTTGTCAGACACAGTATGGACAGTCTGCCAATGAAACTTACATATATAGAAATGAAGGAAACCAGCTCCTCTTATTACTGACTCTCCCCTTTCTGGAAATGTAGTCACTTTTTTCTGGGAGCGTTATTTCACTTTTTTGTTAAAATTAATTAAATATGATTGAATTTATATTGAAAATACCATTGCTTTCATGTGTTTTACATATTATTTCATGTTTTAACATATGACATATCGATGCTATTGACTCTATTGTCACTGCAACATCCACAACAACAGGAGTTGACTGTACTACGGGTGTACTAATATTGTAGTCTCTTTGATTACAAGGCTGTGTTGTCTCTTTCAGACCCAACAGCAGGCCCAGGAGAAACAGATCAAAGCAAGTGGTGTCTAGATGAGAAGGCATTACATGAGAGTGTGCGCAAGATGCTTGCCAGGTTCTGTGGACCTGGGCCACTAGTGTTCAGTGATGTTAATGCAATGTATCTTTCCACAACTGCTCCACCCACGGCTGCAGAATGGTATGTATAAATTTGGTTTGTCAAATGTGTGTTTCCAAAAAATATCCATACCCCCCCCCCCCCCCGAAAGGGTGTTGAGAAATGACCACCCCTCCCCCTCTGAAAAATACAGTGTTTGTATGGAAAAGATCAAGTAAATTGACCCCCTCCCCACCCCTCTGGAATTTCCAATCCCTTCCGTAGGGGGGGTATGGATATTTTTTGGAAACACACAATGTTGTTTTGGGTGGGTAGGGCATCTTGAAGTTTGAGAAGTTTGAACATTCATTCAAGGAAAAGGTCAGAGTCATAATACATTATCAGTAATTGTAAACCCACCTTTCCCAAATGTAACTACTTAGTAGTTACATGTAGGAGAGATCATTTAGAGTGGTTTTCCTAAACCCGTGGAATACACTTTAGCATATTTAGAAGTAATACACTCTAATTTCTTTGTTCTCTTTTGTACTGGCTTGACTACTACACTTTGACTATTACACTTTGTTCCACGGGTTTATGAAAACCACTCTAAATGAAATGTTATTTATGTTTTTTTAATTCAGGTCCAATCTTCTCAGACCACTCAGAGGTCGTGAGCCAGAGGGAATGTGGAATCTGCTTTACATTGTGCGAGAACTATTCCATCGAGGAGACACAAATGCTGTTGGGCTTCTATCAACCTTAACAGAGGAATGCCTTGCCAATGACCAAGTCATAATTTGGTGGTTTGACAGTCGTAGTCAGGCTTCTGGAACCTCCAACCACAGGAACCATGGCAACAACTACCGTGCCAACAACAATGAAGCATGCACTGAGGCCACTAAGCATGCATGTGCTGGATTTTGTGATGAGATAGTTGTGCTGTGGAGGCTGGCAGCTTTGAACCCTCAGTTGAGTGAAAGAGAAAGGTCTGAGATAAGGGTGCAGCTAGAAGAGTGGCATTCTAGGGCTGTTGCCAAGGCCAGAGCAGGTGGGGAATTTGTTTTTATGTCTAGGAGGCTTAGCCTGAGTAAGCAGCCATCCTTTATTGCACTCATTCCTTGGTTTCCCTTTGCGAGAAAAGAGTAATGTGTGAGCTGAAACATTCCATACTGATGACATACATATAGGAGCTCTGCTTTTAAACCTGAATTTAATTAAAAATGTAGGTACTTCTGGATAGAGATGGAAAGTTTCCTTACCCTTACTAGCCTCTCTAGGATGTTTAAATCAGTTCTGAAAAAGAGACACCTTTTTTTCATAACATTGTTGGCCAAAAAGGACATCACAATTTCTAAACTTCTATTTGATTGTTTGACAGGTCATGGTGGTGGTTTTACAGCGGCAGTAGCCTGCTTCCTGGGATTCCAGCCAGCTATAGAAGCTTGTTCATTAGACTGGAGCCATGTTGACTTGGGCATGACCAATGATAGACCTGCAGAAACTAATGATAACGTCCAGCCTATCACATTGTCTTGTGGGCGGGGTCAGCTGCCGCACATTACTGTCAAGGCTAGAATGCTGTCTAGCTCATCTGGTGACCCTGGGATTGATGACCTGGGTGAAGGACTAGCTGAACTGTTAGTGTAAGTCTATATTGTGTGCAAAACCACAGCCGCACATTTTGGTCGTCGACAAATTCCTGCCTACCCTGCTCAAATTCCACAATATGGTGCCTTAGTCGCCACTTTGAATTTCATTCAGAATGTGGAAAGGCCTCTGGAATGTCGAGTTTACTTATCTGGAATTCCATAATTTCTGAACCTATGCCCCTTAGAACTCTCTGCGCACATACTCCACCTGTTGTACAGAGCTGTACCCCCCCCCCCCCCCCCACCACCCCCCCCCTTCCCCCCAGAATTATGGGTCTTTTCGACCAGAAATTAAATGCAAAACCCCATTACATTGGACCCTTGAATTGCTGAATACTATTTATTTTATCCCATTGAAAAATTCAACATCAACATGTTTTTTTGTTGAGCCTGTTGTTTTGTAACCTCTTCATAGAAGTGACCCGGATGCATCAGGACCATCAAACAGAGACAAAAAGGTCACTTCACCTGTCCCCTTGCAAGAAATAGAAGAAGACGTAGAAGTGCTGTGTGCCAGGGCGGAGGCCTTGCATGTGCATGGCTACTCATCTGAGGCAAGCAAACTTGCCATCAGGCTGGCAAATAACATCCTTAGCGACAGACCGAAGATAGACAATACTACAGGCTCTAGCAAGAAAAAGGAAAGATCTCACAATGGCAAAAGTTCTGCTGCAGTGAATTTCACCAGTACAACGCTAGTCAAGGCTGCGTTTCTGTGTGGGGTGTTAGCTGAGGACCCGCTCTTGCATCATTTAGCCTTCAAGGTTGGCATGTTTGGCCTGGAGATGCCGCGACAGCCGGCCAGAAGCAAAGCCCTTGAGGTATTAGTTTATCCATTGCTAACGAAGTCTATGATTGAAAAGGAGGGTTTAATAATTGGGGGTAGTTGTTTTGACCCTGGAATTTTTCACAGAGGGTAGCTATCCAGCACCATGTACGTTTTGTCCTTCTGGGATTTCCATTCTGTTGGAGACAAGAGACGTAGGAACATGGTCTCACACAAGGCTGGTGATCGAGCCTAGGATTTCCATTAACAGATAAAACTAACAAACCAGTAATCTGCTTCAAATTTCCGCAGGGGTTGTATAGGAGCCTGGAGTTTCCACATTGGTATAGCAGTTATTGAAAATTTGGAGTTCCTTGATAAGGGGATCCAGCTATCTTTTGGAACAGCCCATGTCTTTCAATGTATTCAGCACCATGTAATTTTTGTCCTTCTGGGATTTCATTGACAGGTGAAACTAACAAACCAGGAATCGGAGCTTGTAACTCTACTCAAGAAACTTCCCATGGGCGGAGAAGAGATGATGGTGATTAGAGAGAAGGCCAACCTGATTTGTCAGGGAAAGCTCCGCCGTGAGGCTGTACTCCCCATCATGCTAGCTACCTTCATATTCGAGATGCTGTGTGCACCCTCCAAGGGTGGGGCTAGGAACAAGGGGGGTGCTGCCACCACTGCTGAGGGAGAGGAGAGGAAGGTCGATGAGGAGCTAGCGTACAATGCTGCAGTTTGTGCGCTAGGTGAGTGACCTACTTACTAGAGCGGATTTCAGATGAGTGTAAAAAACAAACTCAAAGTACGTTAATACATTTAGCCAATCAGAAATGAAACCCATTTAACAGCCAACCAATCAGGACGAGGTAACTACGACTTGCGTTTAGTCGTGACCAGAGAAAAGAGTCAACTGTGTTTTTTGGTTTCTCTTCACATTCTGATTGGCTGACTAAACAAACTCTCAACACCTCAACCAATAGGCACACGTAGAAAATGATATAGATATACGAAGATATACGAAAACGTGGTGGAATTTTTAACACTTCTTTTGCTCTGTAACTCACGACACGAAGCAACGAGGATATCATGATAGATAGATAGATAGATAGATAGATAGATAGACTTTAATAAAACCTTGGCAGCCGAAGGCTGAATTATGGCTATTTACAAAATTATGTACATATAAAATGAAAACTAGATTAAAATTTATAATAATATATATAATATCAAAAACTACTTTAAAATGGGTGATCTCACTAAAAACTGTGAAAGTCAATTAATGGCGTAACGAATTTGCAATGATAAAACTCTGCTGCGCTCGTTTCGTCTTGCTCACTTGGACGTTAAAATATGAAAGTCTAAACGTTCGTTTGCGACGCGTACAATAAATGTACCTCCAGACCTGTTGTTTTTCTTTTCCAGGTATGAAATCCAACGTCCAGGAATCCAACTACCCCATCCTATGTGAGGGCATACGGCGGCAAAGGGGTGACCTCGCTATCGACTTACTCCTCCACTGCAAAGACAGTCCTGCCCGACTTAAAGAGGTCAAGGGGGTGTTACTTGACAAGAGCCGGTACGAAGGGCCGAGCTTTGTGGCCGAGTTAGAGAGGGCACTGCGACAGTCTGATCAGGAGCCTAAGAAGGGGGAAGGCTCTGAGGGGGGAACCAGGATGAAAGGGGGATTTGGTCTGCCCACAAGGCGAGCAAGGTAAATACTGGAAGACAATTTATTTTATATTGCCAAACAAATTCAGTTTAGACTTCATGTCGAAATTACGAGAGAGCTCTTTTCCGTCGATTGCGAGGCATTAAAGTACTGAAAAAGGTGTTGGGTAATTTTTGGCTGATGGGAATCTTCACAATGCAGTGAAGGTAGCCTCCTTGCAGCTGCAGAAATTCAAGGTGGCGTCTACGATCGGCGAACTGAGGATATTTCTCCGATAACAACACGTGGTTTCCTGGTGTTTTTAGCGAAATTCAATCGAACGGAATCGGAGACTGACATGGAGAAATGATCCATGCCGTCGACGTCTATAAGTCTTCTACACTTTCTTTAAAACACGGTGTCCTATCATACAAAACAGTATGTTCTTCGCCTAGTACAATAGATTATACTATATGAATGGCGCTTTCGCGTCTCCGCCGATAGTAACGTCACCTTAACTTGTGATGGAGTTTGGCCGACTTCCCGAAGGCACTTTTTTATTTGCCCATTTGCATTTGCTCGTACTAGATGTTTTTCCGATAGTCTTCGATATATTTTCTTTTCGGAACTGCTTGATATTGTGTTGGGACTTTATACTCGCTCCTTCTTTTATTTATGTATTTTACTGTGGGGAAGAGTGGGGGGATTTGCGCCCCTGTCTCATCTATACTCAAATGGTCCTAAGCAGGGCCCCAGATAGCCTTCGAGAGGTGCTATTGGCGTCTAACTAAAAAATTCTAGTTGCCAAATAGTGGAGTTTGGTCGCCATAATAGAAATCTGGTCGCCATCTTTTTCTCCCGAATTAATGCTGTTGACAGCTAATTTTGAGAAGTGCATTTTTTTAAAACCTACAGTCCGTAAAGGTAAAACCTAATAGTCTAATCTAATCTAAGCAATGTCAGGCCTTGATAAAGGCGCCTGTGTTCAAGTGTAAGGAAAATGTAAAAGACAATTATTTGCATTCTCCTAATTGGAAGGTATGTTCTCCACAAAGGACAGGAAAGCGCCAGTGGTTTATTTTAAAAATGGTGCCCTAGCATCAAATTATTGCGTCTGGCCGACCGTTTTGATTATTTTTTCTCCATACAGTAGCGGACAAAGTTCATCCGGCACAAGTGATAGTGGTACCGACAGCAGCCGAGGAAGCTCAGGTGACAGTCGGCCTAGGGGTCGGGTACCATTCGGAAAACCTTCGGCGAAAGTTACGGTTACCTTAAATGAAGCCGCCAGAGACGATGAGAGCGGCAGTTCCAGTGGCGTCGACACAGACTCGGCTGTTAATGCCGGTAGTTTGCCTAAAGATACCGTATCAGTTAAGGTTGTGGAGTTACACTCTGGCGCATCTGGTCCTTCGGTTCCGACCTCTTGCGGACGCAGGGTCGCTTTTCAGAGGGATGCAAGCTGCAGCACAGAGGAGGACGAAGCGCTGAGTTGTAGCCCTCAGCCGCATCAATCAGCTCCAGGATTCCCCCCGGCACAGGGGGCTAAAGAGCCGCGAACCCGGGGAGACCATAATCTTCATCCACGTGATCGCCGAGGGAGACGAACGTCAGATCTGGACGGTTCTGATATTGAGATTGATATTGACGATAATGGCGTAGACACAGGAGGCATGAGTCTAACTCCCGAACAAGGAAGGAGGCAACAAGCAGCTGAAGCCGGTACCGGTATAACTGCTAAGATAGTAGGCACAGTAGGGCTGCCTCCAGGTGGCAAGAACCCCGTCAGTCGGCGAGATCTTATGGCTCCTGGCAGCAGAAGAGGTGCTTCCCGCTCTGGAGGACAGAATCCCGTGAGTAGTGACGATCCTGTGGGTAGTCCTTCTTCAGATCATACCTCTAGCACGTCATCCTTGGGTGCCGATCATCTCAGCTCTGGTAGCGCCAGTGGCATCTCAGGAGGTGCTGAGGGGGGTGCTACACTCCCTGAAGCTGTACTACCTCAAAGGCCTTATCCTTCGACCACTGCACCAATGCCGTGTATACCAGCCGCTGCTGCGGAGGGAGCCGCAGGAGTTGTGCGCGAGGGTACAGGAGCTGGAGCTGAGGCGGTAGAGGTTCCTCAAGCTGTGGCAGGACCCTCAGGGGAGTCTGGCGCTAACGCTGGGGCAGACGATGCGGACGGTAGCAACGGCCGGAGCAACCGAAGGCACGGGAACAGAGGTCCTCGCCGCAGGAAAAAGGGGAAGAAATCCGCCGTGAATCAGGCTACCGAGGCGGAGGCTCATTTTATGTTCGAGCTCGCCAAAACCGTCCTCAGCAAAGCTGGTGGCGCAAGTACTTCCTCGGTGTTCAGCCAAACGCCCAGTAATACCAGCCATCCAGGGCCTCATCGCGGTTTACAACTGTGTGCGTTCGAGATTGGACTGTTTGCGCTAGGGCTTCATAACAGGACCTCCCCTAACTGGCTCTCGCGCACTTACTCATCTCATGTTTCGTGGATCTCAGGGCAAGCGATGGAGATCGGTAGTCACGCGATACAACTTTTAATTGAGCGTTGGGAGACGAACTTGACCCCATCAGAGGTGGCGTCCATAGCGGATCGCGCGTCTCGGTCTAACGACCCCGCTATGGTAAAGGCCGCGGCTGAGCTTGCGTTGTCATGCCTACCTATGGCCCATATGCTGAACCCTGGGGAAATCCAGCGCGCATTAATTCAGTGCCGCGAACAGGACCCGCCGCATTTGGACCGCGCATGCCAGGCTGTGGAAAGCGCGGCCCGCGGTGGCGGGGTTTACCCTGAGGTGCTCTTTGAAGTGGCGAGACATTGGTACTACCTCCACGAGCAGACCCAAGCCTCCACTGCTAGGTCCCATAAAGAAGGTACCAGGAACAGGGGTGCTCAACCAGCGCGGCAACAGCAACAACAGCAGCAGCCCCCTACTACTAGTGCCCCTGCAAATGTGAATCCATTTCTTCAGCAGATTCCATTGGGTGGTCTTCCGGGTTACAACGCCCTTCCTCCTCCTCCTTATGCTACTCCAGAACAATATGTACAAATGCAAATGCACCAGCAAGTCACTCAGATGATGGGGCATTACCAAGGGGGGTCATACCACCCTAATCCCCATTACGGATATTCATTTAACACTAGACAAATTCATGGAACTCAGTTTCAATTCTCCAGCGCGTATGGTGGACTGCCCCCTCCTTATCAGTCCACACCGGGCCCCTCTGTGAGCCAGCTCTCTAGCCGATCGCTCAACCAGACTTCAAACGGACCAGTGCCCTATTACCTGAACAACGCCTACAGAGTTGGAATGCTAGCGCTTGAATCTCTGTCGCGGCGAACCCCCGACGATCGCCCGAACGTGAAATTCTCTCGGAACCCTCCTTGTAGCGAAGATATCCGATGGCTTTGTACGCTTTCGGCTCGGCTCGGTACCTCGTATCTGCAAAGGTTCTGCGTGTCGTGCTTAGACGCGGTTGTTAGTCCGTTCGTGCTTCACGAGCTTGCGTTGGACGCGGCGAGACACTTAGCACGCTCCAACCCAGCGCAACTTGCGATCAATTTGCGCTCGCCGAACATCAGTCCGCTTGTGCAGAAAAGTCTCACAATGTACATACAATGTATCAGGTATCACGTTGTGAACATTGTACAGTCGGAATACGAGGAGTTTGTGGAACTTTTGCGACACGCGCGCGGGGCTTTTTGTATGGTCCCGGGTGGGATGACGCAGTTTAATGACTTATTGCAGAGTATCAGGAGGGGATACCCCAAGAAGAAGGATTTGTGGCAGATGATTATGACTGGTTTAGCCAAGGCTTAGAATGCGTGAGTCTGAAGTTCCTCGTATCAGGATAGGATATCCTAAGAAGAAGGATTTGTGGCAGATGATTATGACTGGTTTAGCCAAGGCTTAGGATGCGTGAGTCTGAAGATCCTTGTATCAGGATGGGATATCCTAAGAAGAAGGATTTGTGGCAGATGATTATGACTGGTTTAGCGTGAATCTGAAGATCTTGTATTCAAAGAGCATCCATTTTGTCACCCTAGCAACATACATAGTCGAAGAAAGCATCCATTTCCTTCGGCTGTTTTAGGGAATGTAGTGCGATATTTTCAATTCAATTCGGTAAATGAAGAATAAAACTTTGTTTGTAGGTGGTTGTTTCGAGATTTCTACGCATAATTCGTCTTGTAATATCGAATGAAAGCAACGACGAAACCATGCTGACTAGGGTTGTTTGAACAGGATTGAACAGTTCTAAAATACATTGGGCTGTTCCAATGTTGTTTGGAACAGCCCATTGTGTAGAGGGAAAGCCGACTATGATTGCCTTTCATGGCAGATCTCTGGACACTACGATATGTAGTAGATATGTGGAGCCTTGTTGGATAGTTAAGGCTGGTGTACACTAGCGACATAGCATTATGTCACAACGGCAAAAGTGTGGGAACATAACAGAAATGCAGCATGTTAACGTTGCTTTATTTCTACAGTATTGTGTCCTCATTTAAAGGGGCTCTTGCACGCTTGTTGGCTACTTCTCTGACAAGAAAATAGCTCAAATCACAATCCAATTCCATCCTCTTGATAACAGGCCAAAACAGCCTAGAATGATTGCATTTGTCTAACACTTGAAAGGTTTTTCTATTAATCTGGAGGATTATTTTGATTACTACGGGCAAATGTACATGTGTTTTCACAGTTACAATTTTACTTATTTTATGTCCTCGGTGGACGAATATTAAGCGTGCGAGAGCCCCTTTAAGTAATTTTTCGCTTTCGAGCGGGAGAAGGTTGTTCGCGTGACGCCGTGTGCTTGTGTTGTTATGTCGCTAGTGTGAACCAGGCTTAGGAGACCTTTAGCATAGTATCGCAATGTACTAGAGAATGCACATGATGACGGAATCGACTGAGCCTGTAGGAAACGGTACTTTAGGAAAACAGTTACGGTTAGAGTTTTGACATTGATTTCATGTCGCAAAAGGTATGACCCAATTAAATGGTCGCTGATTGTGTAAGATTATGATTATAAAAATACAAATGATTCATAAAATCGGTGTTTGTTTTTATTTGGACAGTTCTGTATTAATTTGCCCTGGACATTCAGCCTTCCAACTCTATATACGATATATAGGTACGCCAAAAAAGTTTTACAAACATCGCTGACAGGTAATGAATTGCCACTGTTTACCACTGTATGCATTGTTACGCGACCTCAAAATTTAATGTTGCGATGGGCGATTTTTAGCCGTCAATCAAGATTCGGCTGCTTCAGTGGGTCGATATTGATTGCAAAATCAACCAAAATGGTTTTAAGCTAACCTTTGGCTTCCTTGCCTAGAATGTTTAACATTTGTGTGGCATTCCGAATAATTGATTATATAATGTTGTATATCATTATTTAACGTGACAATCAGAATCCCACATAATTTACTTAACACTGATAATATTCAGTTTTGGAACTGTGGTGTCAATCTATGGGAGGACGTTTTTGGGAGGGAGGAGGGTTTGAGAAGACCAAGTCCACTTGCAAGTGGACCAAATCCGCTGCTGATTTGAAGTTTGAAAATTGTCAAATAACCCACAAGAGAACTTGGGTAGGGGCGCTCAGACCAGAAACTTGGACCTGCATGCCAACACGTTCACTCATCTTGACCCTTTCTTTTTCTCGTAGAATGAACCTCTTTTCCTGTGCCTGAAGTGAAAAACATTTTGCCAAGCAAACCGCTCTGCCTCCAACTTCGCTGAAACAACTCTAGAATAAAAAAACAAAACCGAGTTTAAACAACGTTCACATAACGCAGTATTGATACAAAACCGCATTTATATTTCCGTTATTTTATACCGCTTTATAGTTCTGGTGAAGAGCCAAATGGATATTCCGGATTCCAGCCTCTGGTTTCCAGATTCCATTCACTGGGGTTGCAGATTCTATCCCACTGGATTTCGGATTCCAACTCTGTAAATCCGGATTTCAATAAAGGGGAACAATTGGATTCCAATAGCTGGAATCCGGATTCCAAAGCTTACAAAAAGTTTGTTTCCGGAATGACTTACATGGGGCGACAGTCTTCATTTTCGTCATTATTTTGATGTCGCGCCTCCGGAATTCACGTTTTAGAAGAAACGTTGGGGCTATGGTTTCATGCTATTGGAGATTCCCCTTCGTTAAAAAAATACACAGCTCGCAACACCATTGGAATATTTTTGCCACCTTTTAGAATTTCACAGTATACAATGTCGGACATAGAAACGGTTACTATGGTTGTGATTGACAGCCCCGCGCTTACCGGTCTAGCAAGTCCCAGTCTTCCCCTCCCCACGTGTATCTGTATTTCTCCACGTCTTCCCCGCCAAATCTATCCCAGTCTTCCTTGTAACATCCGAACAAACCATAACCCATGTCCTCCCAGCTACCTAAGGAGCCAATGACATATCAGTCCATGTCCATCATCATATATAATGGTATGCCTGTCGTATTTTTTTTTTTTTCGCACAATGAGGTTCACCTACGGATAGTTTTCCCTTGGGAGATTCCAAGGGAAGTGGGTCTGTCTGGCGCATGGAAATTGGGCAGTCGCAAAAAAAATCCGCACCCCCCTGTTGAGGACACGAGTCACAGCTACCCACCCTGGATTTTTTTTAATTTGAACCACCCACCCTGGAATTCCAGTGATTTTCTCATGACCACCCTGGAATTTGTGCTTACCCACCCTGGAATTTCGTATTTTAAGGGTGCCCACCCTGGAATTCCAAGCTCTACTTTGACCACCCACCCTGGAATTCCGAGCTCCATTTTGACCACCCACCCCGGAAATCCAGAGGTCCTCAACAGGGGGGGTGCGAATTTTTTTTGCGACTGCCCATTCCAAAGAAGGGGTCTTGGAAATTCCAGGGGAGGGACTCTTTCTGGAGCATGGAAATTTCATATGACAGGGGGCCTGTCTGGTAAATGAAAATTCCAGGGAAGGGGTCTGCGCATGGATATTCCATTTTTTCCGAACGAAAATCAGCCCAACGCGAACACATCTCTTGCGTTAAAGTTCATTATCAAAGCTCACAAAACATCACAAAGACCAATAGCAATGGACAGTCATGACTATCAGCTCGCTAAAGACAGATGCGCTACTATCCGGCAGGACATGTATTAAAACTTGAGGGAAATATAAATACACGATAAACGTCCCGCCTACCACTTGGGTAGAGATCCGATGCCCCACAGCGGAGACGAAGAACCATCGGGAAAAATCCGGCCATGCTTTTCACGACGTGCTGTCGATGACAAAATGAATAGCATACTGTCAAAATCCATTCAAGATGTTCGAGCAAGGAATGGAGGAATCAACGGTTAAGTAGCGCTCCGTCTTAGAACTATAGCGGAAACAATAGGGCCGCGGAAACAGTGGTCGACTAGTCATGCTCACACTCGATTTTCTTCTTGAACCAACGAAAGGCTATGAAATATCCGAAATTATTTTTTCAGCGGTCCGGTATCCATCAAATCGCGCGCTCTGATTGGCTCCCGAGCAGGCCGGAATCCTACGATCCGGACCCCGGGTCCGGATGAATCGCGCGCGCGCTAATTTCTGTGAAATTTTATGCTGTTTCAGTGAAAGCAAAAAATAAATATATTATTTATCGGCTTGGGGTCGGTCCAGATCGTGAAATACCGTGACCTCGGCCTTGAAAATACTGACCTCGACCTCCGGTCTCGGTCAGTATTTTCAAGACCTGGGTCACGGTATTTCACGATCCGGACCTCCCAGCCGGTAAATAACATATATGACCTATTCGGAAAGAATTCAGCTCTGCAAACGAAGTATTTCGCTAAGAAATCGGTCAAAAACAAATTTCAACCAATCAGAAGGCCAGTATTTGTTGACTAAGCCAATTAGTTTTTTAGAAATTTAACAATTTAAAATTTTACACAAAGCATAACTCAAATTCCCTATAGCCGTTCACGCTATCGTTCTGGACGGAGCGCTACTTAATACCATGAGGTTGGAAATTCAATGGACTTAAACTATTCAACAAGATCGATCCTGGAAGGTGTTGGGTTTTAGGCCAGAAGTCGCATTACTGAGCGTTGTAAGATGATGTACTTTTCGTGAATTAGTCCTTTCGTGAATTAGCCATGAGCCACCTTATTTAGTTTCTGGACACATTTCTTGGCTGCCAATGGCCACCTGTGGCTAGTTACGAAGTTTTCGTACCTTCCGTATGATTTCAAAGAAACACGGCGGGATGGTGATGTGCAGATCCATCAGAAATACTATGCTGTCGTTGTTCTAGAATAGTACAGGAGGAAAAATGGAACAAATCAAGAAAATGTCGTCACGCTAAATAAGTGCAAATTGGTCACATTTTGGACAATAGTACTGTAGCTCATATTGTTGGCTTACGGCACATGATAATTTGGCCGCCATGGCGGCGCCATACATTCTTCATACATTCTTCAGTTTGCACATTCGTTCGCTTATATCTCCCTTGCAATATAAGATACCAGTCTAAAACTTGGCAAGACTATTCAGTATATGGAACAAATCAAGAATAAATCTCTTTTGCTCCGACGAAGGGCTAACGCTCGAAACGTCAGCAAAACACCATTTTTCCAACGGCGTTAACATAAATCTCAACCTTTGGTTGTTGTTGTTCATGTTCACGTCTCCGACGACGAGGACCACCTAGTTTTCCCGTAAAACTAGTCATACCACCACTGAGTATATAGTTCTCTTTAGAATATGGCTTTTTGTTCCAAATAGCTTGCTAAAAATCAAATGGGGTGAACACTAAGATGGACAAAATCTGCGCTTCTAAATTTCCGGTAACCAGAAACTAGACATTTTCGCAAAATCCATCGAGTGACCAACAGGTGATTAATTCAAAATAGCTCTTGTCTGGCGCTAAACGTTCAAGCCACTAGGACAGTCTTACCTTCACTGAAGCTACTCCCGTGTTTACCCCCAAGGTCTTGGAAAAACCTCCTCTCATCCCAATATAAGTATAGCTACGAGGCAAGAAACCATACTGTTATTACTTGGTAATCAATTCTGCTCACAGGCTGCATGTAAAAAAAATTTAAAATGATATTTATAGTGGAAGTGCCAGCTATTTCACAGACACTCCACTTAAATTGAACCCAAATATCTAATTTTTAAGAATCCCAACTGACAGAGAGGCAAACCAGTTGGCTATCTACAAGCATGGCCGATCCCGGCATTGCAATGTTTACAGCACCGAGAAAGAAATCCTGTTAGTGGTATATAATCCTGTTAGTGCAGGGTCGTAGCGCTTTTAGGGGCCGGGGGGCACGTGCCCCCCAGCCCCCAGTTTTTCTCCTTAATTTTGCACCCTGCATATCAAAGTTACCCCAAACATGCGGTAATTTCTACGGTGGCCCTGAAGGGCCATCCTCTTTTTGAAATCCTGAAATATCTTTGAAATCAAACTTTGTTGTTTTTATTTCAACTTGGATTTTTTTCAAACTTTATAACTTTCTTTTCAAAACTTTGACTTTTCATTTCAAAACTTTAACTTTTTTTCTAAATTTAGCTTTTCTTTCAAAAATTCAACTTTTTTGAAGACTTTCTAACTTATTTTCAAAACTTTGACTTTTTTTCAAAACTTAACTTTTTTTTCAAAACTTTGACTTTTTTTCAAAACTTTGACTTTTTTCAAAACTTTGACTTTTTTTCAGAACTTTGACTCTTTTTCAAAACTTTGACTTTTTTTCAAAACTTTGACTTTTTTTCAAAACTTTGACTTTTTTTTCAAAACGTTGACTTTTTTTCAAAACTTTGACTTTTTTTCAAAACTTGAACTTTTTTTCGAAACTTTGACTACTCGTTTTCAAAACTTTGACTCTTTTTCAAAACTTGAACTTTTTTTCGAAACTTTGACTCTTTTTCAAAACTTGAACTTTTTTTTCGAAACTTTGACTCTTTTTCAAAACTTGAACTTTTTTTTCAAAACTTCAACATTTTTTTTCAAAACTTTGCCTTTTTTCAAAACTTTGACTTTTATTTTCGAAAAGAGTCGACTATATGGTGTTTGCATCCAACCCAGATCGCGGGCTTGTACGCGTTGGCAACATGGCGGCCATGATTCCTGCTGCAAGTGCAAATGCCCAAGGGATGTCAAGAAATGAGCTTATTAAGCCGTTATTTTAGCATTGGTTTTAGCGCCGCTGAGATCCTCGCCTTTATAAACCATTTTCATGGAATATCTCTTTCCTTGAGGCAGCTGAAGCGGATTTTGAGTCAGTTGAACTTGCGACGACGGAGAGAATACAGCGATCTTCAAGACGTAGCTGAAACAATCGAGCGAGAGTTGAGGGGAAGTGGAAGTCTCATTGGCTATAGGGCCATGCACCAACGGTTGATAACGCAGCATGGCTTTGTTGTTACAAGAGAAGATGTGAGGAAACTTCTATGCGCCTTAGATCCTGCTGGTGTGGAACTACGGTCAAGGCATCGTTTGAGGCGGCGTACCTACAGGGCGAAAGGTCCAAACTATATATGGCACGTCGATGGTTATGACAAGATCAAACCCTTTGGATTTTGCATACACGGATGCATTGATGGTTATAGCCGACGTGTGTTATGGCTAGAGGTTGCTTGTTCAAACAACGACCCGAAAATTATTGGAAGGTATTTTCTAGATTATGTCAAAGTGATAGGTGGAACCCCAAGAATAATTCGTAGCGATAGAGGAACCGAAAATGGCAGCATCGAGACCATGCAAAAGTTTTTTCGTGACAAGAGCACAGACAATTTTCCTGGAAGTAAGAGCTTCATTTATGGACGATCAACCTCAAATCAAAGAATCGAAGCGTGGTGGGGAATTCTAAGAAAAGGGAGCAGCGAGTGGTGGATAAGCCATTTCAAGGACCTGAGAGACAGCGGATTATTTCAAGATGATAATATAATTCACAGGGAGTGTCTCAGATATGCTTATATGAATGTACTAAGGAATGAATTGCACACTGTTGTTGCTTTGTGGAATTCTCACAGAGTGAGACCCTCTCGTAACTCAGAATCACCTTCAGGCAGACCAGATCTGAACTACTTTTTGCCACATGTCCAATCGAGTGGCGTCAGTGATTACGCTGTTGCTGTCGAGCAAGAGGACATTGCTATTGTGGAGGACATGGGCATGTGTATGTCTAGAGATGAGTTGCTACCAAGTTGTTCTGAGGAATTTGGAGAACTAGCTCAGATGATCATGGATGACGAGGGTTTACAAATGCCGGATGACCCAAATGAAGCGAAGTCCCTATATTTAATTTTACTTTTTCACATTGAGCGACTTTAAGCAATTTAATGAACTTACGTTGTCATGATAAAAGACACATTATTTACGGGGCTACTATTTTGCTTGATAGGGATGGTCATATTTTTTTTCATGCCATTTGGGGGAGGGCCATATTTTTAAGGCACATTTTGGGGGAGGGTCATAATTTTCGGCAATATAAAAGTAAGCTTTAATGTAGAAATAATAATGTGGCCCGAGTCTATAACCGAAGATGCCCCACCCGTGTTCATTTGGTTGCGTTAATACTATCAAGGCAAATCTTGTCAATACATTACACTCTTTGAAACTGTGAGGGAATTTCATGTGGCGATATCAAGTGTGAATTTAAAAGCTTCTTTTATTCCTCACGTTTTCCTAGCATTTCTAGTGCCCGCCCTTACGCCAAACAATATAAAACGATTGGAACTCAAAAAACGCCTACGATCCTGGATTGTGTGATGCTCTAGCTTTTCTACCTGAATCTTGTGGCATCTTCTAATGGGCTCCGAGGGTTATCCGTTCTTCGATATTTAGTCCCAAAACACTTTTAATTACTAATCTTCGCTACGCTCCGGTAATGCCAATTTACGCCTTGTCCAGTATCCGATTTAGGTCAGTGAATGGGGCGAGTATACACCTATTTCCGTCTAACGAAAAACCATGAACCATGCATCACAATGAAGACACTTTTTCTCGTATTTATTTCCTCGAATTTGGCAAACCAAACTAAACTAAAATTACCCAATGGCACTTTGTTTACTACTTTCAGATTTGACTGTATGCTTCGTCTTTTTTAACTGTGGTTCATGATACATGGTTTTACGAGAACAGGACGGCGACAGTTCTCGAGGATCCTGTACGAAATCGTGCCTCAGTTTATTTGCTCCTTAATTACATGAACAGAACACTGGATCCTCGAGCATGAGCACGATTACGCAATATATAACGTAGTCAAAATTCAGAACACAACTTTAATATAATTTCACACCTCTTGACGGAAACCTTGAATCAACTGGTTCGCGATATTTCTTGTCGATGACAATAAAATCGTAGAACTATAACAATAGAATATATAACTGTAACAATAACAACAACGTAATAACAACATAGGATACATCACTCCCATGTGTCTTGTATACGAGCACAGCTGTTTTAGAAAGGGCTGTCCATGGGTGTAGCCAGACCATGTTCCATGGATTCTGTAACCCCGTTTTTAGCTCTCCGTATAAAGTATCAAAAGAGCACATATCTCAAATACATCAAAACATAAGCGCGAAATAAAAAAAGTTAGAGGTTTTAGCATATGGTCAGTTTAGAACTCCTAATAGAAAAGCAGGCTACGTCCCCTTTGTCACTCGGCGAGATGCGTACGCGCCGCGATACCGAAAGGTGTTACGTGAAGAAAACATTACATCGTCTTTTCGGCATTTCCTAGGCTGATTACGAAATCCACCTGGGTAGAACTTTCATGTAAAAATCCTGTGTGATCCGGTAGATTCGTCTTTATATGGCCACTACCCATAACAATTAGTAATCTACAGGCGCGTACGCTTGCAAAAACCTTTTCTGAAATAGCTGTACGTATACACAATAATGTCCACTCATTTCAAATTCTACCCATGTAAACCAAGTAAGTTCTTAGTCGCTGTCTGCCTTATCGTGTAGATCCCACAATTGTGGGTTTTCCAAGTAGCTGTCAAGGTTTGTCGCGAGATGGGTGTACATAGCGTAGTTTTTAGGCAGTGTTAGTACTCTAAAACACGTCTGCGCCTTCGGGCGTATGCCTGCTTCGGTCATATTCTCCATTCTAACCACGATATTCCTGTTCGGTATAATCAATGCACTACCCGTGCAAAAACGAAGAAATCTTCCTAGTTTCCTCTCGTCGCTGTTCTTCACGTATCTCAGCAGCCACGTTTTGACGTCACTTTCTTTGGAGTCGCTAGCTTCAATGATCAAATAACTTCTCACGTTATCTGGAGTTGGTGTACATAGGCTGTAGAGGGCTTCGATCTCGGTACTGTGAACATCCGTCCAGAATCCGCCAAGGCCTTCTTTCAATTTAGTGAGACACATAAAAGGCTTGGAGACGAGCTCTTTCATTGAAACTTGCAACATTATAGCCTTTATGTTGGTCGCACGCGGGTACGTAGTGACATTAAACGGGCTTAATATATCTATTATCTCTTCAGTTTGGAACGGGCCAATCCCTTTCAAGGCAAATTCGAGGACTTGCTTCTCCTTCTCTGTAACAAACGACAGAAATGATTTCAAAAGGCATTCGTCTGTGACCGTGCCAAACAAAGCGTACTGGATCGAGGCTTCCGCAATTTGTAGGGGAAATGTTCCTGTTTGTATAAATTGCGTAGTGATGAGACGGCCGAGAGCAATATATGTATCAGGGGCGAGGGCAGCTGATGCTGAGAAGGTAAATGACGAACTGCCATCACAAAATCGAGGAACAAAACTGTCCCAAAACGATCCAAAAACTTCACGAACAACTCCGTCCCCATACCCCTCATCGTCCTTGAAGATTAAGGGGAGCAAGGTAGTTACTTCTTGCTCAAATATTTTAAGCATCTCCTCTACAATGGTATCTCTGCTCACTCTGATAAGAACACGGTCACCGTATTCATCCGCATCCTCGCGCTTTTGTTCTTCCTTTTCCCTTTTTAAAGTAAGACTAGCTAAGCTATTGTCGTCTGGGTCTCCTTCCATTAGTTGCAATGGTGGTTTAGTTGACACTTGGACGATTCTATTGTACAATTCTTCTCTGCTGTTGTTGTTGTGACTCTCTTCATGCACAGTATCTTCAAGAGTAGCGTTCAAAGTCCCATCATTGAAACTAAGCTCTTGTTCGCCCCTTGTCAGCGGAATGGGAGTGACACGCTCTGTCATGTGCAATACTGATGAAGCTACTGTACTTATGTCTTCATCGGGATAAACCATCGCCCTCGGCTGGAGCATAGACAGGATAAAATGCTCTGGTTGGGCACTGAGTGAGCCCAACCAATCATATATTGCATTCACTTTGCAATTTGACGGGAACGCTCTCTCTTTGACACCAAGGAAAGGGTGCTGAACACGGACATGGACACGCAATATGTCTTCTGTTGGGATGGGAAGAACGCGAAGCTCTCTGCTTTTCCTTAGGGATTCTCTTCTACCATCAATCATATCTCGCTCTTGACGCTCTAATACTTTAGCTCTATCCGTCGCCAGAGACGCGTTGTAATCTAATTGAAGCTGGTCATTATATTGTTTTCTTTCGTATGATGTCCCAATCAAGCCATCAGACTGCCTGTGGGAACCGTCTTGGTTTACGTCAAGTCCATCCGGCATCGAGGATAAAGAATCTGTTGGTGAGGGACTTCTGAAAGAAGTCGATCTTGAAGGGCTGAAACCTGGCGCGGGACAATCCATATCTGATCCATCTGAGTCACTAGGAACGTCAATTCTCTCCTCGTCAATTCTCTCCTTGTGTCTACTAAGAATTATTAACTTGGGGACGTTAAGTCCATGTTTCCTCTTGTACCCTTCGACAGTGAAGGAGTCTGGGTCATCTACAGGCTTTCCGCGGAAGTCTGCCAAAGATAGATCTACATCGTCGACGTGTGCCAGTGAATTGGGGAAAAACAGCTCGGTGCATAATGCTAAAATCTCTTCTGCAGATGAGCTCTTCTTGATATCCAATGTTCGCGCTCCACCTCCCTTATCAGATCTCACGAGTTTGTAATCTCCGTTATTTTCGCAATAGTGTTTCCAACTGATATTCAATTTCATTGTGGGCCGTCCTTTGCCTTTCTTGTCTGTGGCCTTTTTGTTGACTTCTGCTCTTCTACTATTCTCTTCAAGCGCTTTTTCCTCTCGTTTCTGCTTCAGTGAAACCCTGATTAGCGCAGAATGCCTTGAGCTTTACACGATCTCCTTTAGCAGTCAGTCCTAAATCACAGATTTCCTCATCCGTTAAAAGCTTCACAGCATCTCTGTCCACCTTAAAAATAAAAAAGTCGCAATGAACTTGCGCTTTACGGAAACCCTAACTGTCATGTGTTCATATCACTATTATAACCTCGGTATTACGGTCATGTTTAACAAATGCTAATTTAAAAGGCGAAAAACTAGTGTAGCCCCGGAAGGTCTCTAATTTAGTCTGCGAATTGCGGGCATTTGAAAATTTTGTGTAAATATAATTCCAGTAAAATGACGAAACATGCTCAAACTTACTCAGGTAGTTTACTAACTGATGTTTTCCGTTGCAATAGCGAGGGGGAGTTTAGAATGACATACTTGACTCGCATGAGTAAAATGTTGTTTGAACTAAGACAACTAAATAACTTGAATAATTTGGCGATAAATTGTATCTCTACAATGCATGTTCCAGACGCATCGCGTTCGCCTGATCCATTCGAACACGTCCAGGATGAACGGAGAACGAGTGGACTATTGTATGGTGAGCATCGATTTTGACCTCGGTAATTGTTAATTTGAGCTACTGTTACACACTCAAAAACTCAAAATTTCTTGGTTATAAATCAACCCTTGATTTTTTCAATAGATGTTTTTTCAATAGAAGGTTCCAATTCGGAAATATGTTTATTAGATGAGACTTCAGATTTAACAATGACCACATACATGCAGAATGTAGTGATTTGTAACTCTAGTTTTTTAGAAATTGTACCGAAACTCCAAAACGAGGTTTTGTTTGCACGTGCATCGCACCTCCGGCCCTAGTTATAAATATTTAACAATTAGTCGCCGAAGGCTACGTGATTATTGGCGAATAGTCACCGAGACGATCTGCGTAGATCTGCAATCAGCCATTTGGCAATTGTTTTTGGACTTGATTTATTGTTGTTAATGACTGTAACTTCTGCCAATCACATTCTTTATTTGACTGTTGGTAGTGTATGCAGTATTTGATGTTAAGAAACAATTTTAAGAACACTAGTACCTTAAGAATATTTTCAGGCAGATTTTGCAGAAAACACCCAATGTACAAGAACAAAATCAGTCTGAGACCCCAAAACACCTGTTCTTTTATGCGGGTTTTTACTTATGGGTGTGTAGAATTGAAAACTGGATTCCATTTTCTGATAACTATTATATATCATTAATCAATTTATTTAACAAACTATCCCCGAGACGCAACTTGGGGAGACGCAAATCATCGAGGTATATCCAGCACTAGGCGCCGACTCTGAGGGGGATAGTTGTTTTAGTATTATACTAATCAGTAGAATAAAATAGAGCCACCATTTTGAGAATTTTCTCAAAACAGTAAATTGGGAGAACCAATCAGAATGCGAGAAAATGACTATTCACTGATTTGGTATTATACTAATTAAGCATTAGAGCACAACTTTCTATGACTTTATCGACGCAATAGAGCACATGTGATGTTGGAGAGACACGAGAAAGTTGTAAAATCACGAGCAGCAGGCGAGTGATTTTACAATGTTTCGAGTGTCTCACCCAACATCACAAGTGCTCTATTTGCCGATAAAGTCATAGAAAGATGTGCTCTAATTTTGGACCAATCAGGGCATGCGTTATATCCCGGGGAGCGTGCGTTATATCCCGGGGTGCGTTATATTTTGGGGTGGGGGCGCTCATCGGGAATTTTCGATTTTTCCACTAAAAGGTACCTAAGATGGCGTCGCTCAGTTAATTTTGACCCCTAAAAGGTACCAACAAGACTCATTTTCCCTCATAATTTTCTCTCGTATTTTTTACGAGGGAAAATACGTCTGAAATACAGGCTACCAACAAGTGTGATTTTCTTGATTTGCTAGAACAGACCTCTAACAGGTACCTATCTAGAAAAAATTGCAAGTTTTGGAGTTTTACCCCTAAAAGGTACCAGAGGCCTGATTTTAAACCCTAAAAGGTACGTACGACAAGCAACCCTGGCCCAACAATATGGGAGTCCCCCCCCCCAGGGTTATATCATAGCTATATTATAATGCATGATAAGCCATTCAGTATTGGCAGCACAGGGCTTTTCAGATGTAAGGTGGGGTATTGTGGCTTATTTTGTCCCTGAAAACATGGCGAATGGAAATGGAAATGTCTCTCTCAATTACTTGACACATGATTATCATCAGCAAAACAAAACATGATGTCATTTATTGCTTAAAAGCTAGTTTTTGGAGACAAGACCATGGCATATGCACCAGTCAAAGTAAACCCCGAGACCCCCCACCCCGGGATATGTGGGGGCATTAGACTGAAATTGGTACTAAAACTTCCAAATTCCATGTGGGGACAGGTTTTATGGGCTAAATAGCAGGAAATCCCTGACCCTCTAGTTCAAACAGAGGCAAGTCACACTGCACTGGGGGCAGCCCAGGAGATGCTGCATTGTTATTATTCATCAGTCGTTCAAAGCCAAAGACTACTAGTGAGGAATCCACACGGTAATATATGGGAGATGGCTTCTCTTCGGCAAACCCAACGGAGCTCCGGCGGTCGCCGGCTTGTTTTGACAGCTCTGCTGTATTCCCGATAGATATTGATATTTTGTATCAAAAGCACACCTATAACATATTGATGGTAGTTGTAACGTAGCTTTCTTCTGTTAATGCGAAGGGAACATCTAAGCTAAAATAGCGCTAAAAACATCAATTCTTTTCTTTTGGAAATTCCTGAAATTTGCATTAAGATCTGAGAAAATAAATTGAGATGTAAAAGATAAAACAGCCGCCTACAAAGCAATGGCATGCTTGACAGTTAACTGCACATTTCTGCCGTTTATCGCAGTTTGTCAATCTTTTTATTAATTGATGTAAATGATGAAATAAAAATGTTCTTTTGAGTTTTCAGAGAGAAGAGACCCAGGTATGCATTTCCCATATGCATTTTTCAGTCTGCATTTTAGACTTGACGGCAAGAGAACTGGCCACCATTTTATTTTTCTGAGGTAATCCCCAACTAAAGCCCCACATCCCTTGGTGAGGGATATCAAAATGAGCTAATGCCCCGCCTACAAGGGACAAAGATATAAGCCACTAAAAACGATCTAAATCCCCACCAAAGCCCCACATATCCCTGGGTGGGTGGGTGGGGGGGTCGGGTTTTACTTTGACTGATGCATTATAGAGAAAGGAAATATTGAACTGTTTGTGCTAAACTCTTGATTCATACTTGTAGTTTGAAGACATTCCGTCTTTAAGACTGTGAAAGAAATGCAGCAATCAATCAAAAACCTCATCATTTGGATTTTATTTCCTCAAGTTTGGAAAAAAAAAAATTAAAAAAACATGCAAAATGAAATGTAAGTATAATGTTATGCATGAATCCCCTAGATGAGCTACTAGCTCTTGGGATAAATGCCAAATATGGTTTAAATAAAAAAAAAAAGTTTGGATTATCATATGAAAATGGAAAACTACTGCAACCCAATATTTCGGAAAGTAACTTATAATAGAGCCCAACAACAAAGATTCGCCTGTTTGCCTTTTGCAGCTTACTCACCCGCTCTTCTAGAAACTTGTCAATGACGGCAGCTGGATGGCCATTTCTTTTCAGGAATTCAGTAACCTAAAACCAAGCAGATTAAAATTGAAATGGCTAAAAACGAGACGGCGAACTCGAGAGGAAAGAACAATACTTAATTAATTATTTTGAGGCTATCACTAACTGGGTTGAGCGCCATATTATTCTTTATTATGACTCCTAAGGTACACCACAAAGCAAAGGACGACAACTCGTCTTAATGTAATCCGTCTCTATATGAAACTGTGGCCCTTTTTTGACAAGAATTTGACAAGAATTCACACGTCCTTACCTCAGCCAAGCCGTTCGCCGCCATCTTGAGTAACATGTGCGTTTGATATATCTGAGCCCGCGAGCATCATAAGTTGTTAAAAAAAAGTCGAAGTTTGTAAAAAAGTTGAAGTTCACAAAAAAAGTTGAAGTTTGTGAAAAAAAGTCGAAGTTTGTAAAAAAGTTGAAGTTCACAAAAAAGTTGAAGTTTGTGAAAAAAAGTTGAAGTTTGTAAAAAAGTTAAAGTTTGCGAAAAAAGTCGAAATTTGTGACTAAAAGTCGAAGATTGTGGAAAAAAAGTCGAAGTTTGTGAAAAAAAGTTGAAGTTCACAAAAAAAGTTGAAGTTTTGAAAAAAAAGTTCAAGTTTGAAAAAGAGTCAAAGTTTCGAAAAAAAAGTTCAAGTTTTGAAAAAGAGTCGAAGTTTTGAAAAAGAGTCAAAGTTTCGAAAAAAAGTTCAAGTTTTGAAAAAAAGTCAAAGTTTTGAAAAAAAGTCAAAGTTTTGAAAAAGAGTGAAAGTTTTGAAAAAGAGTCAAAGTTTTGAAAAAAAGTCAAAGTTTTGAAAAAAAGTCAAAGTTTTGAAAAAAAGTCAAAGTTTTGAAAAAAAATTGAAGTTTTGAAAAAAAGTCAAAGTTTTGAAAAAAAAGTTAAAGTTTTGAAAAAAAGTCAAAGTTTTGAAAATAAGTTAGAAAGTCTTCAAAAAAGTTGAATTTTTGAAAGAAAAGCTAAAATTTAGAAAAAAAAGTTAAAGTTTTTGAAATGAAAAGTCAAAGTTTTGAAAAGAAAGTTATAAAGTTTGAAAAAATCCAAGTTGAAATAAAAAACAACAAAGTTTGATTTCAAAGATATTTCAGGATTTCAAAAAAGAGGATGGCCCTTCAGGGCCACCGTAAATTTCACATGCTGGGCTCTAAATTTTCGGCGCGCTTCGCGCGCAAAAGAGTTTAAACTTTCGATAAAAACTACCTTGGGTTTTTTATATGTTGTGCCCCCAAGTTTTTAAAGGCTTGCTACGGCCCTGTATGGGCATATAAAACGTAATTGTGGCGGCGCATATCCATTGGTCCAGAGTGATCACATGACACATGACTCGCTTTTGCGGCGATTTTCAGCCAATGGCGCAATATTACCAGTAGGGGATAGTTTCCTCGGAAATTTGATGTTACAACGTCATAAACTTTCGAGCTACACTAACGGGCTAACATTCGTTGTATGAAACATCAAATTTTCTCAAGCAAACTATTTTCTTCCCTGATCTGGGTGAGTTTGAACATTGGTGCATGCGAAGAAAGTTATTCATTGATTTTGTATAGAATCCCATGCTATGACTCTATCTCGCGCGCTGATTGGCTGAAATCTAGGGAGATTTTTGTGGAATTACATGGCTGCAAAAGTAGAATCTAATGAAAACACAGGACGCCCACGAAATGAAATTTCGTCGCGGCGATATCGATATTTCGCGTGAGATTTAGTGTGGAGTTCCCTCGTCGGGTAATGGATTTACCTATAGAAGTTAGCTACGATAAAAGCAGGGGAAATGTATTTATCTCCATTTTTCGTATCACAGTTTTTCGCGCTCTTTGTGAAACGTGGGCACACACGCGCCTCCACAAGACACAAAACTCTCGTCTGGTCAACACAACAAGTTTTGGAAACAAAATCTCTCTGGTTCCTCCAACGTTTCGGGTATTTCTACCCTGGGTATGCAAGGCAATGTCCAGATATTTACTTTACAAGATAATTTCAACGAGAAGCTGTTGGCTAGTTCGACTTAAACGTTCTGTCATCGATTGAAAAGTTCTGTCAAATGTTAGAGGTGGAAAGCACATGCAAAACGAAAAACACTACAGGAGCTGCACTTTTTACCAAGAATAAAGGAAATAGAAAGCCGTAAGGGAACAAGAAATCAAACAAGTAAGCTTTAAAAGTTAAAACATTTTCGATCAGTAAGATAATTCTACTAATTCAAATCATTTGAAACTCTTTGTAGACTCGATCGCTTTCATAGTCAAATTGGCTTCAGTCACTTTCAGTGTGTTGACACTGAACTGAATGAACACTGAACACTGAACTGAATTAATTTTCTCTCATCTAAACATTTATATATTGTAATTTCATGTTTTAAAGATTCGCTATTGCAGCAAAGCCTAATTTCAAGGGACTTTCGTTTTGAGATTCAGAAAATTCCATCGCTTTCGCACTAGCGCGTTTTTCAAGCACTCGAAATCCACTGTCAATTCCCTTATATTTAGACTTATTCTCTAAAAATGTCCGGCATGGGATTAAAAGAAAATCCATTACCTGACTCGGGAATTCGCGTGAAATTTAGCGTGGAATTCCCTCGTCAGGCAATGGATTTACCTATAAAATCTCGCATTCTCATAGCCAGAGCTCTCCGGCTTGTCACCTCGCAGGGAAGGCTATGGTGACTTCCATGTGAGGACCTTCGCTGATTGGCTGATGTTGACGTTCGAGCATGCGCAGGAAGCTTTCTCTCAACGACTCTGTACCAAATCACGCGCATGCGTCGTGGCTGTCACCAGAGCCTCCCCCGCGAGGTGACGAACCAGGAAGCTATAGGTTCGAGAATGAACACACACCTGTTGTTTAGCGGCGACCTCTGTAAATACTCCTCGACATTGAAATCAGTCGTGTTAAAATCGATAACGACAACGTGGAAATTCCTCTCAACTCCGCTGGTATAAATCTACCAAAACAAAATGCATAAATGATGGTGGAAAATAAAATAAACTTAGATAACAAATGAGGTTGGACCTACTGTTCCAAGCTCGTCGTACAAGTACTTTTGCCAGTATCCGTAGTTCTGTACTGAAAGTAAAACGTTTTTAGGACATTTTTTAGGACATTTTTTAGGACTGGTTTTCATATATCGGGAACCGTCGAAAACGATCGACATCGGCGATTGACAGGGTTGCGATGGGGAAAATAGAACACTGTTGCTATTTTCCCGATCGCATCGCAGACGGTCGTCGATCCACAGCGAAAAATTAAGCCTTGTTTTCATATGTCGAGAACTGACTGGGATGGTCGGGGAAATATCCATCGCCGATCATCCCCGACAGTCCCGACATATAAAAACAATAGGCCTTTATCACGCAATATTGATTTTTATTATATAATAGTTATCAGAAAATGAAATCCAGTATTAAATTCTACACATTCGTATTAGTAAAATTGCAAAGTTTGGTGAAGATTGCTTCAATACTGACTGAGATGAATTTTCAAAACTTCGTATTCTGGCTTATTTTTTAACAAGAAATGTATGGGAAAATAAATAGAAACGAGGCTGGACGGGCATCGATGCCCGTCCGGCCTCGACTTCACGTATTTGCCCATACATTCCTTTGTAAAAAGTAAGTCAGAATAGGAAGTTTTGAAAATTCATATCTCAGTCAGTTTTCAAGTAATTCTTTTGAAACTTTGCAGTTTTACTAATACGGATGTGTAGAATTGGAAACTGGATTTCATTTTTGGATAACTATTATACATTAATAATCAATATTGCGTGATAAAAGTCTATACTACACTGTTGTAGTTCTAAATTTCAAAAAACGAAACATGTTTTAACTTGGACGTTCGCCGGCTCCCGTAAAGCTCAGTTGGTAGAGGGTTTTTCTGTCTGACACTCAGAGGCTAAGGAGAAGGTGCTGCCTTTGCTCTAACATATGAAAATGGTTAAATGCGTCTTGGAGGTTAAACCTTAGGTCCCGTTTCTCACATACACTACATTAACAAAACCAGAGGGACGTTAAAGAACCACGAGGACGCTGGAATTGCCCCATCCGCAGACAGAGTAAGAGAGCTGAATAAAACGTAGAAAGTTTTTCACTAGAATGAAACTTGTTTAATGCTTCTAATTAGTAACCTACCTGCTATTATGAGATAAACTTTAGGATCTTCTCGCCATTGGAATTTCTCCGGATAACAAAGCGACGATGGTAGGTGTTTGTGCTTTGCTAAGTAATGCTCGTTGAACTTGTAAACAAACTCTGACAAGCGTACGCGTCCTGGGAAATAAATAATTAAAAACGTTTTCAGTAACAATGAACAGCGGACAACACTACCCAAATTTGGTCAGTAAAAGGCCCACCTTTGTCTTTTTCTTCCAGCTCCTTTAAAAAGAAAATTCCAAAATAAATGTATAAGTCAATGTGCGTTTCCTTCAGCCTAGTACCTGAGTCATAATATGTCATCAGTATTGAATGTTTGATAGTCTCTTTCGGCGAATGCTAAGTGATGACGGTTTTCACAGGCTAACCAAACACGAGCTGGAATATGAAAATACTTGAGTCACTTGAGTGGCTACATTTGCAGTAACTTACCAACTCAAGAAGATAACGAATTCCCTTTTCTTTATCAAATTTCTTCTCGACATGGATGATTTTTTGCAACGCGTATGTGTCCCTAAAAGAGACGGAGAATAACGGGTTTGCATAGATTCTGGCTCTGTTTCATTTATTTTCCTCTTCCTTTTCGTAAGGGAAATTCCAGACAATATATTTATTTTCACCTACTCAAAAAGTAACCCATAAATAACACTCGTCCGCAATTTAAGGAAGGCAGTGTACCTACCTGTAACGTTCACCAAGCATCTTCACATACTCATCCACAACTTCGAGTGCTTCCTATATAGACACAGTTAGAAAAATATAATAGCTTGGCTAGACTTGCACTTGCAAGTACGAATTGTTAATAACAACATGAAAACAACTGATTATTTTCAAACCTCTTTGGAATGCCCCAGTTGCCTCCTTTATGGAGAATCAAAGTCTTGTCAAGTGGATACACTAAGGTTGGGTTCGCCTGTAAATTTTTAAATTTAAAAGGCACCAAGCAGTTAGAGCAGATTTCAGTGTCGAAAAGTAAACAAAAAGTAAATGGGCAATTCCAGAAAAAAAGGTACCCCCCCCCCCCCACGGGCGGCATTTGGAAATTCCGATGGGATGGGGGGGTTTAAGAGCTCGGAATTCTGATTGCAAGGGGGGTTTTTCGAAGCTGGATTTCTTTAACCTGCCCGGCATTCTCGTACCCAGAGCTCCCCGGCTCGTCTGATCTGCTCGCAGGGGAGGCTCTGGGGACATCCATTTGAGGGCCGTCGCTGATTGGCTGATTTTGAGCGTTGGAACATGCGCTGAAAGATCTTTCTCTCAGGGGCTCTGTATTAAATCTCGCGCATGCGTCAGTGGCTGTCGCCAGAGCCTCCCCCGCGAGGCTACGAGCCGGGGAGCTCTGGGATCGAGAATGCCTGCCCGGCGGAATTCTATATGCATGGGGGGTAAACCATTTTGGAAATTCTGGATGCATGGGGGGGTCAAAAACTAGCGCCGCCCGTGGGAGGGTACCTTTATTTTCTGGAATTGCCTAATACACTGAGCCAATCAGAAACAAAACAAACTTAACAACCAACCAATCAAGAGACGAAGTAAGTATGACTTGCGTTTAGTCGTGACCAAAGAAAACAAGAGTCTCTGTGATTTGGGTTTTTCTTCGCATTCTGATTGGTTGACTAAACAAAGAGCCAAGAAGTCGACCAATAAGAAAGAAATAGAAAGCACGACCAGCAGACATGATGAAACCAGGGTAAAAGCCCAATAAAAAGCTTGGTCGCAGGTGTTGGAGCTGGTTTTAGGTCGAGAAACCCGACAAAATACCGACAAAATATGGCAAATCCAAGATGGCGTCCACACGAAAGCAAACTCGGGTTTCTCGGTTTCTCGACCTAAAAACCGCTCTCCAATGCCTGTAAACGTGCTACTCACTTATATGTTTCTGACCCAATACAATAACTATGCCACAAATAAAAAACACTAATTATTCATTTGCAAGAAAGTTGAGTTGTTTAAAATTGTATTTTTTTAAGATGTGGAGTTGCACCACTTTTCACCTATTGTTCTGATGACGTAGACAGTGACGTCACACCACGTGACTGCTAAGTTAAGGGCACCTTGAATTACCCTGAATAACGTCCTAGTGTGGGTGTTTGGTGGAGAATTTTCAGTTGCAGCTTACTTGTCGCCGTGTAAATATTCAACAGAAGCTGGAAACTAGAATTTTTCAGTTTTGTATTTTCCAACGTCAAACAAATAGAATGCAACCTTTTCCATTTTTATGCCGCGGGTTTCCTGTTACTACGCGTCGGGAAAACAAAGTTTTGGCGGGAGTTAGAAAGATTGTTCTAATTAGCGCAGGTTAGTTAAAAAGATTGTTCTGATTGGTGGGGGAAGTTGGAAAGATTGTTCTGATTGGTGGGGTAGTTAGAAGGATTGTTCTGATTGGTAGATGTAGTTAGAAGGATTGTTCTGATTGGTAGATGTAGTTAGAAGGATTGTTCTGATTGGTAGATGTAGTTAGAAGGATTGTTCTGATTGGTAGATGTAGTTAGAAGGATTGTTCTGATTGGTAGATGTAGTTAGAAGGATTGTTCTGATTGGTAGATGTAGTTAGAAGGATTGTTCTGATTGGTAGATGTAGTTAGAAGGATTGTTCTGATTGGCCGAAAGTAAGCACTTGCCATGCCTGTGGCGTAAGCGTAGTAACCAGTCACTTTATGGTCCGGAATATAGGATGGATAGTACTGACAAGATGGGAGAGCCTCGGACACAAAACTGTGATTCAGTCGAGGGGGACCTGCAGCAAGTAAAATATATTTGACATTAAATGGAATATTTGCACAGCGAATGTGATTTTTATATTTTCTCTTCCGCCTATTGCGATCTGCTAGTTATTAATCTGTAGCCATTATACTCAAGCGATTGATTAATATGTAACAATTACGGTCACGTGGCGGTCATTGGCTCCCGAGGAAAAGACTTCCATTAATCCCCTCCTAGGGGACGGATTATGCAAACAACCATTTGTGGGGCCTTGAAGCGAGCACGCTGGTTTTTCCTTCCCTAGGAAGAGGAAAATATAAAAAGTATTTCTATGCTACGTTACAGGCAGCATAAGAATGTTTGATTTACCTTTATAACAATACTCGTCACGATCGTCCTCTAACTCTCTTGCAGGTATACTTGGAAACTGAAAAGAATACACAGTAGAAAGAACAGATTGGTTTCTGAATATGTAAGCAACAAAGAAAGATTATTCAAATGAATGCCACTTGATCTGAAATGGGACAACATTGAGGTCTATTCTGTTGGCGCCTGGCATACTTCCAGTGTATATTTCCAGTAGGAGTTTCATAATTTTGTTTTTTTCGAGGCGCGATGAATTTTCATTGTCTCAGTGTCAGATCCGTTATCATTACAGCTCCGAATTTTACGCATTTTTATTCCCGCGTTTCTGTTCCCGACGAATTTTCTGTAACTTAGCTTGATTTGTGATTAACATCAACTGGAATCGATTCCCGGAAATTGAGCCGAAAAAAGCATCAAATTAGTTTTTTTCTAGTAGGACCTGAATATGAAATTAGGGCCTCACAAAAATTTAGATTGTGACTTCTAGAAATGTTTTCCTGAAGATCGGTTGTTATTAACTTATCTATACATCATTAAAATAGGATTTGAAAAAAGAATGATTGCAGTAGAGAAAAAGACGCAAACGTTATGGCCATGAGTTTGAGAACACAGCTGAGTGTTTTTCGAATGAGTCACCTTAAAACAGACCAAGCAACCGTTCGCGCTAGCATTTTCTTTCAAACGCGAGTGGCCGACAAGTAACCTTACCATGATCGTTATATATTATTTATGCATAATTATGTTGTCTGTCAACTTGTGAAGAAATAGTGTTGCGTACATTATTGAACAGTAGTGGCTTATGATCAGACATGATGCATTCTCGGTAACGCGCCCTCATCTCGTGAGATTCGCATGTATCATCTGAAAATAAATAATTATGTGTTTATTCATGCCACTTGCAGGTTAAACCTGAACTACAGGCACGGTCAGCAGAGAACCGTGCATATAAATATTTACAGTAATTTAGATCACATGAATATTTACAGGAAACAAAGTTTCTATAAGCGGTCTGTGTTGGTTTGCCTCATACGGAACGTATCTGATGTTCTTAAATTGTAGTGGGTGTCTCTCTTTACTCTTGCGCTATTTATCAGACGATAGAGAGAATTATCCGAGTTCACTCGGTTGCCGATCACCCCACGGCATCAATGAATTTTTCTCTTATACCTAGTTTTCTACATCTCATCATATTTCCTCTTTCTTTACTTTTATCACTAGTTTGCGATTTCAATGGCCCATGGCATCCTTTGTTATTCTTAACCAATTATCGCCTTTAGTCATTCCGAATGTTTATCTGTTGCCTAGCAACGGCTCTACATTTACTTTATATACAGCCCCACTCCCTCAGTTTTCCCTCTTTGCTCCGACGAAGGGCTAACGCTCGAAACGTCAGCAAAACACCATTTTTCCACGGCGTTTAACATAAATCTCAACCCTTGGTTGTTGTTGTTCATATCCGAGTTGATGTTCTTTATAAACTTAACGCATTTTGTGTCCCTTCTGTTGTCCAGTGTACTTAGATTGGTCGTGTCTAAGGCGGCTTCGTAAGAAATAGCATATCCAGAGCCCTTTCCGTATGACTGTCGTGAGCAATCATCTTATAATCACTCCTACAGGTTTTATCAGAATTAGTGTAGTCACTTTGTGATTGGTTTCACTACACTCAATATGAAAGTAATATAGTATGCACCGAATTAGCCCTTTTTAGGCATACCATACTACTTATGAAATCCGTCCTATGCCAAGGAATTAAACCGCGTCTGAGCATCTCTTCGCTCGACTCAAAGCCAGATATTACGGAAGCCGATGAGGGTCACGAGTTGTCGCTGCAGAGTTGTCGCTGTCCAGTTATCGCTGCAGAGTTGTCGCTATGGATCTACAGGGGGAGGAGAGGGGTGCAAATTGTATTTAAAGCTGTATGACCTATAGGTAAACGTCATTGCTACTTGGGGAAAGGGGGTAAGGAGTCGTTAAGCTGCGGAGCTAGTTGTCGCTGTCGAGTTGTCGCTGCGGAGTTGTCGGCTACGGAGTTGTCGCTACCGAGTTGTCGCTGCGGATTTGTCGCTGCGGAGCTGTCGCTGCGGGGTTGTCGCTGCCGAGTTGTAGGTGCGGGGTTGTCGCTGCCGAGTTTTCGTTGTCGAATTGTCCGCGAAGTTTTGCGGTTTTTTAAGCTTCTAATTTGGAAAAATGCGCTGTGAAAATCGTCGCCTTTCTACGGAAGCCGATAGGGGTCACGAGTTGTCGCTGCAGAGTTTTCGCTGCAGAGTTTTCGCTGCAGTGTTGTCGCTGCAGAGTTGTCGCTGCGGAGTTGTCGCTGCGGAGTTGTCGCCGTATTGTCGCTGCAGAGTGGTCGTTTGCCGAGTTCTTAGTGCCTTGATTCGTCGTTGTAGTTGGAAGACTTACTTTAATGAGAATGAATATTTTCAGTTATCCAGTAGACCGAATAATAAGAAAGAACTAAATTATTTACTGTGATGCCGTACCCTACCGTTGCTCTCGTTATTTGTCACAAAAATTTACAGTGAGTGATTCCATTCTTTCCTTGAAGAACATTGTGCAAGCGAAAATTGCAAAACATTAACAGCGACATAAAATCAGAAATTTCAGAAAAATCGCGCGGGCTTCGCGAACAGAAGGGTCGACAATTCCGTACTGACAATTCAACAGCGAAAACTTAACAGCGACAACTCCGCAGCGACAACTCTGCAGCGACAACTCCACAGCGACAACTCTGCAGCGACAGCTCTGCAGCGACAACTCTGCAGCGACAACTCCACAGCGACAACTCCGCAGCGATAACTCTGCAGCGACAACTCTGCAGCGACAACTCCGCAGCGACAACTTCGCAGCGACAACTCTGCAGCGACAACAATGCCCTACCCCCTCTCCCTCTGAAGGGTTGACGTTTACCTATAGCCATAACATACACCATATACAGCCATCAACACAATTTTGCACTCCTTCCCTCCCCTGTGGCTATAGCGACAAATCCACAGCGACAAATCCACAGCGACAACTCTGCAGCGACAACTCTGCAGCGAGCTTCCGTACCTTTTCGCCTGCACAGTTTCTTCAAACTTCAATGGCAAAAGCGATTAGGCATGGCACGGAACGGCACGGCTATAGGCACGGCACAAGTAACCATTAGACACCGACATGCAACTAACTTTACGCTGCAGTCGTACGAACTGTGCTCCGCTGCAGACGTACGAACTGTGCTCCATTACAAGTCCTGATGCTGAGGAAATAATAGGATTGCCGTTGGCAAAAAACCTGTTCTAATAAAATACTCGAGAGGATACTCCAAAAGAGTACCACGAACAATTGCAGTTAAGGTTCCGACCGTGATTACGGCGGGTTTTTGTGCATTTTTGGAAGAGACAACTCTGAAGCGACAACTTGACAGCGACAACTCGACAGCAACAACACAACAGCAACAACACTAACAGCGACAACTCTGCAGCGACAAATCGACAACGACAATTCTGCAGCGACAATTCTGCAGCAACAATTCTGCAGTGACAAATCGACAACGACAACTTTGCTGCGACAACTCGTGACCCTCATCGGCTTCCATAAGATCTTGTTTCCGTTCTTTTTGCTGCCGTCTCGCTACAGCGAGTAAGAGTGGTCAACTCCGCGCCATTCGTGGTAAATAAAAAAAGTGCTTCTCGTTTCTCCCTCATCGCCTGTCTGGGGTACTTACCAAAATAAGGGGACAAAACATTCGGGTCCATCACCTCGAATGCGGTCGAGTTCATTACTGGTGTTCGCCACTGAAATCAAGAAACACAAGAGCAAGCATGTGGCAAAGGTGTGTTACAGATTGAAAATGGAAATTCAAGGTTCCTTGATAGGGGGGTAATGGATATACTGAAAGTGAAGAAAATGTTCGCACCTCTCTCATTGAACGGTTATCTACAATGGGAGGGGTATAGTCGGAGTAGCTAATTTTTGTTTCCAGATGATTGTCCTACTCTGTTTTTATAAGCACTAGATATTTTGCTCTTGGAAATTAGTAGGTAAAGGAGAAAGGAGTTATTATATCTTAGCCATGAGAAAGGGTATTTTTAGTTTAATTCGTGTTCAGTTTTGCATAACAAAAAAAGTTAAGTCTTATAATGTTGACAAATTGTATTCATACCAATAACGAGTTGTAATCAATCTGGAGAATTATAAGCAAAGTGATATTTTTTTTTGCATCAAGTTTCAGGTATTATTTTAACATCCAGCCCTCGATGCTTAATGCTAATATTATTTTTTCACCACTGTGAAAAGAAAAAGTTTGTATCTTGAAAAAATAATTAAATGGATGCTTTTGTACCATATTCCATGTTTTGCTTGCCAAATCTGTTCTTTTTTCACCTTGTTTTGCCTTTATTGCCCGTTCTTGTTCCTAAATGTTCTATTATTGGCTGTTCTCACAATCATTTTCCTCCTGAAATTTCTGTTCTTGCCCAATAGGCACGTTTTGATTGATCCAAGAACAGGCCATTGTGTGGTTCCAGAAAATCCCCTCCCCCCCTCTGAAGGGCATTTGAAATCCCGGAGGGGTGTTGGCCAATTTATCTGATCTTTTCTGGAAATTCCAGAGGGGTCGGAGGGTCACTTTCCTACACCCTTGTGTGGGGGAGACAGCCTTGAGCAGCTTTGGCTGACAATAGTTGAAAAAAAAAATAGAGCAATTTTGGGCGACTATAGGAGACTAAAGGTGACTATAGGTGACTATAGGCGACTTTAGGACCCGGAGTAGGCACGGTTGTTTTAACAAAATTCTATAAAACTAGGCCAGTGGTGGTCTGCATAACTTAGCCTTAGAATGAAAAAGGAACGTAAATTTGCATTATACAGGCATTCTTACGTAAGATTGTATACCCATCGCTATCAGATTCCAAGTTTGAAAACAGTTCAGCCTGGTAAGAAATCAAAAATACCATTTCGCAATCCAATTCCATCCGCTCGATAGCACGACAAAATATTCCAAATTCGTGCTTATCTGGCAGTTGAAAGGTTATTTAACAAATTTAGACGATTACTTTGTTCATTTCTTATGAATTTGACTGTATTTAAGCACCTAAAATAAACGTAAAAGGGAGGAGGAAGTGAAATAACTTTGTGATGTGTCACATCATAAAAATCGATGTGGCTCTTACCGCTATTGTAATGTGACCAAGTCCATCTTGATTGCGATGCAGAGCTTCTATGTAATACAACTCTCCCGCAGTAAAACTGTTCAAAAATTAGATGCGTAACATTGGTTGGTAAATGAACGGACAAATCCTACCTCCAACAGTAAGGTTTTGTCTCGCTTTGGCCTGAGTAAGTAGCCGTCCTTTTTCTGGGCCAGAAATAGACCGAGAAACAATAATAACAATTGGCTCTAAACGTAATCTCTAAAGCAAAAAAAAAAAGCCAACTTACTTACTTGAGAATTTTAGATATCTGTGACGCTTGACTGGTAAATTCCCGAAAATTACTGGTTCCTCCATCCGACTCTGATAACTACAATTTGACATTAACTTGGGTCAAGTGATGCACGAAAAAAGAAAAACCAGGAGCCCATCAACAGGAGCCTCCATCACCTATTGATGGTGTCCGAATCACAGGAGTAGATGAATCTATTTTTAGATCGTAGGGTTGGTATTTTTTAACATTTGAGCTCCCTACCGGCGAATGTACTGAATTCCCACCATTCAATCACAAGCATCTTTCTAGCTCAAAGCTTCCCTGCCCCTTCCACGTCCGGGCGACAGTCACTTAGCTGAGTAGCCTTATGGGTGGTCAATTTCTAGATTGTAAGTTGACATTTAGAGGAATAAAAAGGCTTTGTGCTCCTATGGCCAGTTGGCCATTTTAAATTCCATATATTTATGTTGTGTTGCCCTTCGGCGAACACGCTCACATCCGTAATTCTCTATTGTCCATGTATTATGGACAGTGTGGACAGTTAAAGAGCCTCTGTCAGCCTCCATTTTGTCAGCCTAGCAACATACCGAGACAGCGAAAGCATCCATTTCCATCGGCTGATTTAAGGAATGTAGTGCAATATTTGCGATTGAATTCGGTAAATGAATAATAAAACTTTGTTTTTAGAAGACTATTTCAAAATTTCTACACGTAATTCGTTGTCTCATATCGACTATAACAAAGGAGTGGCTGACAAGGGCTCTTTAAGTAGTAAATAAGATAAAAGACTTACACGTCCAACATACGCCACGCGTTCGACGTTCTTGGGGCTTGAATCAGAGCTCAACCAAAGTTCCGAAAAGTCGTTCGAGCTTACGGCTAATCTGTACTGACCTATAATTGAAGAGTATAGCAGTGGCGAATCCAGCGGCTTATCTGAGGTTTACAACTCGAAACTATGCCAACCAACGTTGCATCAACGCCGATGGAAGATTTGCCTTAGGAAGTAAACTCTATATACCTGTAATTCGAGGCGTTATGTACCCAAAGATCCTATTGCTGTAGGTTTTCTCGTGCTCCACGAATTCCGTGCCGTTTAGTGTTGTCTCGAGCTGGAAAGGAAGTATCTAATTTCAAATAAAATTAAAGATAATGTAGAGGTTATTTAAGACAGTTAGTGAGCAGTGCCATAGATAGCGCGGGTGAGGTAACATTTTTAGTGTCAAGTGGGGAAAAACCTGCTTGCCTCCCAAGCAAAAACACAGGATGACCAAGGCTTGCCCGCCCAGACAAACATTTCTAGCTACGGCATTGGCGAGATCTTCAAAGCAAAGGGCAAGCCACGCCACCGAATCTAATCGGAATGCCGTTATATAACCACGGGTCAACAACGAGTCCAACAAAATACGTTTGAAATAGTCACCATGGTAACATACCTCGGGTTTGCGTGGAAATCTAGCATGTACTCGAAGGCCTCCATCAACACTGTAACCACACGCACAGGACTCGTACCACTTGTGAAGAGTGAGCCGACCTTTGTGCTAAAAATATAACAAGTAAATCTGGACAAATCCACGACAATACCTAAGAGAGCTGACTTGGATCGCTGACTAACTTTATATATCTCAGACTGATAAATAAACAAATAAAATGTTAGCATTTGTATACCGCAAATTAACATTATGTATATGATCAAATGCGGTTTACTCCCTTCATTGGATGAGTATTGCTAGTTGCGGTTTACTCCCCACATTGGATGAGTATTGCTAGTTGCGGTTTACTCTCCACATTGGATGAGTATTGCTAGTTGCCACGGGCACACAACGGAGCTGTTCCTCAAAAAAGCTGTTCCTCACCCCCTTTCGCTGCTGGCTGGCAAATATTTATCGCGGTCTCTTGCTGGCTGGCAAAAATTAATCGCCTTCCGTTCCTGGCAAAAATTTATGCATATCGTCTTTGCTGGGAAACACAAGTTGCTCATGGATGTTGAAAAATGATATTTTAAGTGACAGCACTTAAAAATGCACTTAGTTATTTTTGCTCCTTTTTAAGGATACCCGATTTTTTATACTATTTCGGGCTTCCTGTGGTAATGTTAATCTCCTGGCTGGGAAATTTTTTGAACACCCAGCTGCTGGCTGGGAAAAATTGAGACCCTCCCCTGGCAAAAAGGAACAGCTAAATTTTTGCCAGCAACTTTTAAAACATGTATTTATGTGCTCTACGTGACTAGAAATGTCCAAATACGCCATTTAAACGCATTTTAACCAGGGGAGCTCGTTGTGTGCCCGTGAGTTGCGGTTTACTCCCCATTGGATGAGTATTGCTAGTTCGCAATTCTCATCAAAACGTTAACACATCTTTAGTATCTTTGGAGATCAGTTCATTGTTGTTCATTCGATAAAGCCTGCAAAAAGCTTCAATAGAAACTGAAGGCTGCTCCCCACCAGTGGCAATTATTACAGTGCATTTATTTATAAATATGGTGCGTGCAAACCCCAAATGGTAATACATGAAATCTAAAGAGAATGAGGTTGGAGAACCAGCGAGAAAAAAACAGATCAGTTTTAACTTCGTCCGGGACAAGTGTCAAAATCTTACCAAATGATGTTTTCTGTGCTCAGGTATAACGCATTCGTCCTCTACTACAATGTTGGGACTCCAAATTTGATGTCCTAATTGCTCAGATGATTGATTTCTAAAGTATTCAGCTTGAAACAGAAACAATGTGTTAGTACCTAAGACTGCAGAATAATCAAGTCAACATCTGATTTAACTTCATTCACATGTCGCAGTCCTGATTTCATTATTTACTGTCCTGACTGATCACTGTCAAAATGTTATACTGGGCGGGACTGACAGTTAGCTCGACAACTATGGGGCTGATACTTATTTGGGGACGAAATTATCTGCTAAAAATGAAAACTTACTGCGGTTTTCATAATTCTGCGACCTCTGCACCGACTCATTAATTGTGTTTTCAAAGCGTTCCCTGAATCAAACATCTAAGTAACCCGGTAGCTTTTGCATGTTTGTGGTTGATAAGCGTTAGTTGTGCGACCGTAGGAAGCCGCTGAAACACGGTGTGACTATTACTTCGGAGTTCGCAGTGACGTTATGAGAGGCTTAGTAAGCCTGTCCTGCCAGGGGCAGATCCAGGATCTCCCAAAAGGGGGGGCCAAAAGTAAAAAAAATAGAGGCCAAAGTTGAAACCTTGCTCTTGAAATATATGGGAAAATCTATCGAAAAAGGGGGGGGGCGGGCTCCCTGTGCCCCCCTCCCCCACCCCCCGGCCAAATCCGCCTATGACTGCGGTTTTCGTGATTGCACGAACTCCGAATTGTCTCTACAAAAAAAAAATCATATTACCATTCCAGAGATGTGAATGAGAAAATTTATTTTGACACGATTTGGCGTCGTTGGAGAGTCATAGAAAGCGCAGTAATCGGATAAATGGGGTCATTTTGGGTGCGGGTAAGATGAAGGTAGACTTACATACCAAGTCGGAAAAGGTATCCATTTCTATCGGCTGACTTAGAGAATATAGAGCAATTTTCTCGATCGAATTTGGTAATTCAGATCTGAAACTTTGTTTTTAGATGTTGATTTAGAGATTTCAACACGTAATTTGTCTTCTAACATCGAACGAAAACAATAACAAAGGAGTGGTTGACACGGGCTATTATTTGACGATGTAAGGCTTGGGACACATTCATAATAGCAAAGCATTTTAAGATATTCAATTGCAAAACTCGTATTCCAGCCTTATCGAGTGACGAATCAAGGAAAGAGCTACAGGAAAAAATAAACTGAGCACATTTAGACTTATAAGATAGACTACAATTTTGGAAGTTAACTTATAGAAGTAGAGAAAATATAGAACACATGGAACAGATATCCTAGTAGATTGTAAAATTTACGAAGAAAAATTAAATGTCTGAAATAAAGTTATGTCTGTCTGTCTGTCTGTGTCTGATTATCTGAACAAAACTATGTGGTGATAGTTGTGTCAAGGGGGTTTCTTGACACAGAGTAGAAGTACTTGAAGACTCAGTGGTTTAGACTCAACAGCATTTATTCTGTGCGCCACAACTTCAATATCATAACTCTTCTATCTCATACGTTCTTCTCTATCTCATTTCTTCTCTCTTGTATCGCTCATACAGTCTCCTCTTATCTCCCATACAGTCCCTTCTCTTCTTTTTCTTCTTCCTGTATAACTGGACTTTTATACCTATATGTCTCTATTGTTCTTTACAATACGTGGCACGAACTCCGAAGTACATTTAATTGGACTTAGGTAGAAAACAGCTGTAGGAAACGAATCACAATGACCTTAACGACCTTTTGTTGGAAAAGGTATAGAACCATCTCCTGTTTTATTAAGCTGCGGCTTAAGCTGTGAAGCAAAGTAAAAACCGAACAAAGACTTAACGCTTAGTCAGGTATCTTGTCTTAACAGCTAAATTGGATCTTAAATGAAAATCTAAAACAAGGTCGTGAGGTAACTGAAATTCACTTTTTGAGAAAATAACAGAATTCTTACAAGTCGAATATCGATAGAATATATATCAGTATTGTTCACAGTTCACAGAAGTAACTAAATCCTAGAGATTAACTCAAGAGTTGAGTTGTAACCTAGTTTCCATAAAACTTAAGGAAATATGTAATTAACAGCTGTAGTTGAAAGAGCTAGATAATAATTTATTAGAAAACCAAAAGAAACTCAAAAGGTAGAAAGAGTCAAGAGATTTTTCTCTTGACATTAGTTGTATCGCCTACACACGTACAACGTGGTATGTAAAACTTTAAAACGTTAATCGCAACAAAGGAAAAGAACTGGACTTTTATACCTATAAGTCTCTATTGTTCTTTACACCAAAACACCAAAAGAACCAAAAGAACACCAAAAGAACCGAGGTAACAAGGATATAATAGACCACGAGAGTGTACGTCTGTCCGCAATTAATTGCAGAATCGGCTTTAACTAATATTTACTTTAACAATCACAAGAAACTGAGCAATTTAAAGTTAGGCCAAACTTTTAAATTGAAACAATATACAATAAACACTTCAAATCCTTACCTTCAAATATTCTTCTAAAAACCATTTTTCCACTTCCTGAGGTGTGAATTGAAACAAGCACATATATTCCACAAGTTACATAGAAAAATGTTCTACGAAACTGAGAAAACAACGTACGGGAGTACGGGACTTTTCCAGCTCTAAGCTTTTCCATTTCCACCATTTCCACCGCGGTGAAGTCTTTATTTGACACGTAACAACATATAAAAATATGTACTTGAAATCCTACAGATACCACTTAGAGCAATTAGTATCAAGCAGATTCATTTGCAGTTTTAGCAGATTCCTATGACGCTTCATCAAATTAGCCAACGTTGTTGATATTTGGACTCATTTGCATAAATAGCAGACGGAATCAGACTCTTCGATGCTCGAAGATCAACAGGCTCTTAGTACAGGCAGCAGGTTTTCCACTTTCCCCCCCCTTAAGTCGTAGCGTTCCTTATACCCCATTCACACCAGAACTGTGTTTAGTTGATGTAAACAAGGTTTTTCAACGACAAATGTTTAAACATATCATCTATTTCAGGAAGGATTGCACCGTATGGGAGCAAATAGGTATACCAAAACAGAATCATGGACTCTGGGTTTTTAGGATAAATATCCATACTTATCACCCTGTTTAAGCCAAATGCTTCTACAATACGTCTCTCGCGCGCAATAAATTTTGTACCCGGTTGCACGAGAATATTAATTCTTAGTTTTTCCAATGACGCACAGCGGGTTTCAACAGATAGTTGTTGTGAGGGTTCTGAAATAGGTGTAATATACAGAACATTAGCTTATTCAGTTGTTCAGGTTTTTTGAACTAATAAGGACTACAATTATAGATTTGCTTTAAAAAATCAATTTTCACCATAATATGCAAACGAAACTTAGAAAAAGTCCATACGCCTGTCTTAACATGATTGATGACGAAAGCCAATTGCCGATCGGAAAAGCATATTATTCCATATCATTGATTCTATAACAATCATTTGTTTTGACATATTGAAGTGCTATATTTTAAAGTGCTACTCAAGGCTGAAATTTTAATGGCTTATTTTATTGCACATTCAAAATAAGGAAGAATGTCGTTTATTTAGCGTTCATAGCTCTTTTGGTTTCAGAGATATTGAAGATTTTTACTTATGCAAATTAGCAAAAAATGACGTCACAACAAGACAAGGGCAAAAGAGGCCAACAATGTTTTAAGTATAATTCTGTTTGGGATAGTTAGATTCACTTAAAACTTGGTAATAACAAAGAAGGACCAAAACCACAACCTCTTACATGTTTATTACTGTTCCATGGTAACGCTATTGACACTAGGGCTGTCTGTTTAAAAAATAGGAAAAATCTGAAACTTATTCACCTACAAGTGAAGTACTACAATACTTTGCCAAAATACTCTGGGTTGTGTTGACAAACAAATCAGGAAGTTTCGAAGACTTTCACAACTTAGGGAATATTTCACAGATTTTACCTATTTTTCCAGGAATCACTTCTATAGCCAAACGTGTTACCATGGAAACACTAATTAGCATATGGATGTATGAGGTCTTGGTTCTTCTTTGTTATTACCAAGTTTGAAGTGAATCTAATTATCCCAAACAGAATTATACATCAAACATTGTTGGCCTCTTTTGCCCTTGTCTTGTTGTGACGTCATTTTTTGCTAATTTGCATAAGTAAAAATCTTGAATATCTCTGTAACCAAAAGAGCTATGAACACGAAATAAGCGACATTCCTCCTTATTTTGAATGTGCAATCAAATAAGTCATTAAAATTTCAGCCTTGAGTAGCACTTTAACTTTTAATTCGATTTCAGTATTCATAGAAATAAACTAATGTAATATGCTTTGGATTGATAGGAGAAAAACGCTATATCAAGTAAATATTATTACTATTATTAGCTTCAATTTTAGTTTGAGTTTCACTTGTTTGAAAAAAACCTAGGAAATATAAATTCACATGTTTGATAGATACGAAGCATTCTGTATAAAAGTTACCAGGACAACCTTTCATATTGTAGTTCTACAATCTCTAAATTTGACTGATGCTTCAAAGGATCAGGCTTCACGATCTGCCAGTGACTGGGAAACAAAGCACTTCGTGGTCCTTCGTTGTATACCGAGGTTTTAAAAAATGCCGTGGCGCATTTTGACAATGTTCTTTTTTATAATATTTCCAATATTTTCATACTCAAATTCCAATGTTTTACTTTTTGAACCACAACTTTTTAAAATTGGCTATCAAGAAGATAAAACAAAACGGTAGACGAAGTGCCGTCGCTTTTGAGTAAGAAGATAAAAATCTCATTTGACAGTTATCCCAGACAACGCCATGTAGGTCTTAATGGTTTCCTGGGCAATCTTTTATTCAAAGGGTAAGAATTAGCGTATTAAAAAGAATTGTTTAACTAAATGACATAAAATAAAAACGATAGAAACCACGTAGAAAATTACGCAGTGACCTTCACAGAGCATATGCATTTCCGCTTTGGGAATTTTTAAAACATGGTTTGACTGCGGGTTTTTCTGTTCCGTCAGTCAAACAATCTAAGCCAATCAGGTCCTTGCCTTGTTTTGCCAAGTGCAGTCAACTAGTGGGGTTTCGTCGCGACAGAAAGCCAGTTGACTGCACTAGACGAAACAGGGCAAGGACCTGATAAGAACATTTGACTGACGGAACAGAAAAACCCAAAACGACGTTTTGAAAATGTGCAGTGAGAAACGACGGATTTAGCTATAACAAAACGTGACTAATCGGAACAACGTTAATTGAATACATTGGACAATCTTGACAGTTTTTCAGACTTTTATTTCTAATATCATAGTAAAGTCACAAGGAACAAGGGAGCAAGTCTTTACATTTTGTGGGATGAAAATAAAGCTCTAATTATACAGGACGATCACCTGGATTAACTTTTTCGGGTTTTTCAAAGGATATTGCACCACGCAGTTCATTTCTGGCCAGCGTGCAACTCAAATTTATTCCACAAACTGAAAGAAAACTCCCTTGAGGAAGAGCTTCTTTGATGTATTTAACAAAACTAATATTAATATCTAAAGCAAAACACAAAATTACATCAAAATAAACTAAAAATGTAACAATAAAATACTGGCAGAACCTTCCGCTCACTTGTGTGTTATCCAAACACAAAATAATATTATCATCTTTATATACTATAATTATATATACATTATGCGATTGTAATATATATATATCTTATTCTGTTTTTATAGTGTTTGTTTTAGTCGGTTCTGTTTAAATATCGTATTCTGTAATGTTGGCTAAGTGGAAAGCTGAAAAGATATGGAAGAATACACCAACTGTGCCTAGAGCAGTTCCGTATGACTGTGAAAAGTGCGCGACAACGTTGTGCCGCGCCGCGACCGTGCCGCGACTACGCGATATCATTCCATATCTACAGCAGGCCAGGTTCTGTGCCGCGACCGCGACCGCGACCGCGACATTGCTGTGCCGTGTCGCGGCACTTTTCACAGTCATACGAAATCTGCTCCAAAAACAAGCTCCATCATCAACAAGCATCCTACCATTTACGCCTCCCGAACGTTCGCATTTTAATCTCCTAATACTTAAAAATGTTAATCGACAACTCCCATGCCTTCTCAACTTCACCACTCCATAGTTAGCAAGTTTTGCGTCAGACGTCAGACTTATGACAGAAATAATTTTTACTTAGTTTAACATTTTCTCAAAGTATTGGCTGCTTTTCTAGCAACACGCAACCTTGCTGTTGTCCTCTTTGTGGAGTTTTGCTGTTGGGGTTTCTGCGTTGTCAATGGTAACCGTGTGAACCAGTCAGATCTTGGTCCAATGCAGTCGGTTGGATTCCCTTGCAAGACATGTCGCGACAGAAGCCAGTTCACTGCACTAGGCGTAACTAGGAAGACACCTCATTGGCTCACGCGGTTTGATTGACAACGCAAGTAAAACCCAACTGCCAAAACCCCGCTCGATGTTTTAAACGCACTGGGTCGCGTGTTACCTGAACCAGCTGTAACATTATCAATTTCAATCCATTAGTAATATTTCTCTTATTAAAAAACGCGTTTTAATGAGGCACGATTCTTGTCGCTCATGCAGTCTAAAATCACCCAAGTAAGGGAATGCATATAGTAAAGGTAAAGGAAGTAAACAACGTTTACGCTGACCTGAATGTACTCTATTTTCTCTGCAAAGGTTGTCGCGGGCAAATCACCTGAGACGAGCTATGCATTCTGTCCCTTCAGTAAAGAAGTCCCTCGAGTCCAGCACTAGAGGAAAAAGGGGCCTGCTTCTTGGCCTGCGCCTCATCCTCACCTGAAAAGATCGACAAACAGACGATGGTCATGGTGTTGTCTTGTAAGTAAGTAACGGAAGGAGGGACGGATAGGTGGACGGATGGACGGAGGGAGGGAATGACGAAAGGAAGGTCCATGAGAGGGCCGGAGTGATAGAGGAAAGGATTGATGGGCTTTAAGAAGAATTGATGGGCTTCATTGAACAAATACTCTTCAATGTCAAGACGCCCAAAAATGTCTGGAATACGATCCTTAGAGTGGATAGCTCTCAGGCAAGGAGAGCCATGATGACGAAGACAGCCATCTTGCAACTGCTGGAGCAGAGATTCCCAACTCTCCAGCAATAGCGCCACAAGGCCAGAGATGATAACAACAACAACAACACTTTATTTAGCGCTCGTAAGAAAAAGATACAGGATTTATGAGTTTGTTTTTACAGGTTAATGGAGCACAAGGCACTTGGAAATAGTCAGGACTAATCGAGCCAAGTACCTCGGCCTAGGGTCTATAGGAAAATTAATTGTAGAGTTGTAGGTAGATACATCAACAAGATACACGGGCAGCAGATACAGGACAAAAACACTAATACAAAACGAACAGGGAAAGTGGCTTAAAGATTATCTAGATATATATAACTAGGAGGAATGGTGAAAACTTAGTTAGTATTATATGAATTGATGAAGGAGTCAATCAAAAGTTTCTTGAAAGAGGGTCGTGGTTTACTTTTGAATTCTTCAGAAATTGAGTTCCAGACTTTAGCGCCTAGGAAGCGGATGTTAAATTTTCCATAATTAGTTCTTATTTTAGGAAGGAAATACGTTTTCTTAGCTGCTAGTCTGGTATAGTGTTGATGTATCCTGTTGACTGATAAGAAGAAACAATCAAAAACAGAGGGCAGACGATCTGAATAGAAATCATACATAAAGAGTGCATTATGCAAAAATATTATTTCAGGTAATTTAAGTAGACCAAGGGCATGGAAGATTGGATCTGAATGAGCTCTAAATTCCGAAAAAGTCATTAATCGAATTGCCCTCTTCTGGAGGACAAGAAGAGGCCTTAGGGTGGTTGTGTAGGTGTTCCCCCATGTCACAGCTGCATAGGTTAGAAAAGGATAAATTAGTGAATAATATAGCATGGAAAGAGTGGCAGCATTTACATGATGCGCCAAGTGGGAAGAATGATGATGATGATGATGATGATGATGATGAACGGACGGAGAAATGGACGGGTAGGGGAAAGGAAATGACGGAAGAAAGGAGTAAAGAGGGTAGGAAAGGGTAATAGAGGACAGGAACGATAGAGGAACGGATGCAAGAAATTAGTAAAGAAGGGATCGACAAATGAAAGGAGGGAGCGACGGACCGACGGAAAGTTCTCTGGGAAAGAAAGGTAAAAAATTGCGACCTGTGCTGCGGTTGATAATGCGAGCAGATCGCTATCGCTGGCGAGAAAAATTTCAATAGAAAACAAGTTACGTCGGCTAAATCATTGCTTATTGGTGTCAACCTTATGCATGAGGGTCGATGGCCACTGTTTTGACAATGTCACGCCACTTTTGACAGTCTTTCGCTGTATTCTCACAATTCAAGAGAGTCGACTTTCTTATATAATCCAGTCAGCGCCTTAGTTGATTTCAGTTTTTCAGGGTAAGAACTGGCCTTTACATAAAACAATGGTAAAACTTACCAAATGCCGACAAGGCCTTCTTGGCAGCTGATTTAACATTTGGAACGTCGCATCTGCTGAGGTATAGTATCTGGGCTATACAGTCCTTCACCTTTGGAAACAAAGGTTAGGCTACTATGAACAACTTGGATTGGCTGGAACAAACACGAAACAAGTACAACCCTGAGGCTGCAATAGGCCACTTGCACTAAGTGAGTCACGTGACCCCAACTACCTCTTAACGAGATGTTTTGTCAAAATCAATTCCAGAAATAGAAAGAAATCATTGATATTAGACAGGAACTGAAGTTTCAGCATAAAGCGCTACCTGGAGCAAATGGCAGCGCGTTGAATTTTCATGATTATACTCAGAATGTATTGGATTTGGGTCACGTGACACAGTTAGTGCAAGTGACCTATTGTCTGAGAAGTATGACATCAAGTAAGTAATTCCAGCGCCCAGAAATTCCGGACAGACAGACAGAAAGATCGACGGACAGACAGAAAGAGGCAGACAGGAAGACAAACAGACAACCAACAAAAGGGGACAGACAGACAGGACAGATAAGCAATCACTAAACGCTAGCCAGCAGATTGACAGCCAAGGACAGATATTTCCATCCTAATGGCACCTCGTCTCACCTGTAGCACAGTAAGGGCGATGCAGGCACCTTCACGGAGCCGATCATCCGTCTCCTCTAATGCCTCCGTTGCCAGGGTTACCGCCTAGGTAGCAACAACAAGATTTGATATTAGACGATGAATTATGCGTAGAAATATCGAAACAACCATCTACACAAAATATTTGATACTTCAGTTACACAATTCAATCGAATCAGCCGATGGAAATGGATGCTTTCTCTGACTTGATATCTTACTAGGCTGACAAAATTGGGCTTTGTAAGACCTTCAAAAGGTTTGAACAAATTCATGGCGACTCAACCCACCTTGTGTCTTGCTTCATTGTCCTTCATAAGGCTGCATAAAAACGATTCTATAGAGGAAAACAAAACGAAAAGGAATTTAAAAAAACGGAGTATGGGAGGGGTAGGAAAATGGCAAAATAATATATTTGTTACCTGCAGCCTGAACGAGATGTCTGTCAGAATCGACCAGTAACGACAGCACGGCACAGAAACATATCCTGGTTAGCGGTACTTCCCCATACTGCTTTAACTAGAAACAAGTAAGTTTATACAAGGGCATTAGGATTTGTAGTAGCTTAACTTTTAATGGACGTACTGCAAGATTTTTACCTGAGCAACAACGGCTTCTTTCTCGGACGAGAGCAGCCGCCTACTTATCAATACTGCAAAAATAATAATACAAATATGCCAGTAACTAAAATATCCAAACGGCATGAAAAAAGGAAGGAGTCAGACTAGCATAGGTCAACGACATCTTTATTTGTCATTGGTTGATGCTAAATTGCTAAACTGGGTATCCTGTTTGTAGAGCAAGGAACGCCTGGTAAAAACGGAGTAGCCGCCAAAAATCTTTACTTACATTCATATGCCACCTCATCGATATATTTGGAGAGATGATGCCTGAAAAGAACAAAAGGTTACTGGGTAAAATATGTAGTGCTGTGTGCACAAAATCGCATTTTACTATAACATTATTTAAATTATTCATTACACTGATGTAGCAATAGCTTACAAGGTGTCAAAAACGTGTCTGCAGGGCCAAAAAACATCCTGGATGGCAAAATTGTCACTTACAGACCATGTGTCCCATAGGTGTGACAGTGTTATGATGTTGTTGTGTTGATATAATATTGTAAGTAACTTTAAAAATAACACCATTACATAGTTTGTTGTTCTAACTACATATTCATTTCATTTCATTCATTTTCATTTTTATTGAGATATTTTTAAGTATAAAATAAATAAACGGACTGACCCGCAGGTAGTACAAACTAATCGAGGCGGGCCAGTCTTACAGATTTCTCAGAGTAATTAATTGTGATTAACAGATTTATATTTCATATAGCTTTAAAACTTAAATTCAAAAAAGAGATTTCAATAAGGTAAGGAATTAAGTGAGGAAATATCACTTCAACTAGTTTTGGACCTAAAAAAGGATGGATGGAAATTCATTTAGATTCAGACGAATTGGGTTCACTACGTTACGTCATAAACATAAACTTTTATGGGCCACAAAGCTCCATTGGGCACAGGGTCTTTATTCATCTATATTTTGTGAGAAAACCATATTCGCCGGGACTAGAAAACACCAAAACTATGTTTTTAAGGAAAAGTCAAATGTTCCGTCGCTTACCTGGAGTGATCTAGCAGGAAGTTCTCGTACTGATAGACGGAAATGACGTCATCATCCTCGATGTGGATATCCATTAGATCTGGGTCTTGGTGAATACGGCCGATGATGGTGGGGAACACTGAAACATGAATACGTGAATGTGTGAACACATAACTGAAATGGCACTAATGAATTGCTATCATCGGGCAAAATTACGCGACATACATCCGGCATTTTAAAGGTCACCGGAAATGGATTTGAACGCTTATACTATTAGCTAGAAATTGAAAGAAACAGGAGCGAAACGGTCATCCTGGAATCTAATACTAAAACTTTTGCCATTAAAAGACCGATAGAAATGTAATGTAATGGGGGTTAATTTATGGGGAGAATGCGACCGGCATTGGGAAGAGTTTAGATTTCCCATGTATTTCTGGACAAATTCGTGCCCCTCTCCCCCAAGGAAATATAGTGCCTTTTAGATACAAAAAAAAAAACGAAAAAGTAGCGTTCTTACCACTATTAGCGATCCTATTATAGCTCTGTTTGATTTGTGAATCAAACCTTTCTTCAAGAGACGCCAGTAGGTCTTGGACAATGATATATAAAGGCTGCAAACACAAAAAACATATGAGTCAAAACATGCGAGCACGAATAAGCAGAACCATTTAGACACCTCTATTGTCTTCCGGTAAAATAGGACCTGAGAACAGAACACTTTTAAAGGAAGCCTGTCACGCAACTGCGCAGCTGTTCTGCGCATCTCAAAACAAAGAAGTATCGTCCCGTAACGATGGCCAGCGAAGGATAAAAACCTCGAAAACAATCGTTTATAATCTCGCTATTTTTCGATCCATCGGACCATTCTTTTTATCTTTACATATTCTTAAATAGTTATCTGATAGGATGGTCTAATTAGTTTTGTTGATGAATCAGAGTGATCGCTCCTGGAGCATGCGCGTATCGTGACAGGCTCCCGGTAACGCTTTTCCTATACCTCACGAGCCTGCCCGGGATCAAGTTCCAACGCAAGCTACCATCTCCCGTGCAATTCATTTCCGATACACTGGTACTTATTCATCCCATCTCTTCATATACTAATAAAAAGAACAGTACTTACACTAGATTTGCAACTGTTTTGCCATATAGAACATACAAGGACATTGGAGAACAGGCCTGGACATGCTGCAAGTAGAATTTGCAAGAAGTTTACATTGTTACCGACAAAAACTAGATGAAGGTCAATAAATTATGTCACGTGATGTCGTGTCATGTGATGTCATGTCACGTGGTGCCGCGTGCCGCCGTGTCATGTCTTACCGTGTCAGTGTCGCTTCATTCGGGTCGTTTCAATTCCGTGCCATGCCGTATCATGTCGTGTCATACACTGCCGTGTCATGTCATGCCGAGTCGGGTCATTAGTATCGCATTGTGTCATGTCATGCCATGCCGAGTCGTGTGATGTAATTTCGTGGTAAAGCGCTACTTCATGTTTATAGACATTGCCATTCCAATGCTAATGTGCCAACAAGAGTTCGAATAGCGCGTTTTGTCCTTTAAACAATCGGTCTGGTTAGTACATGATTAACAATGGATAACGTCAAGTGAAGTACATCGTGTTATACCGTGTCTTGCCTTGCCGTGTCATCCCTTGCATAACAATCTTGCCGCTCGGTGACACGTTACGCGCTGTCACATTTCACATTCGTATGAACCTGTTTTACATAGATGGCCATTTGTAGTAAATCTTTATTCAGATCACCTATAATACAAACCTTTTTCTAGTGATATCTCATCCGTGTGATCATGGTGTAAGGCCAGATCTATGAGTAACTCCAACACTCGGGCCTGGTGTCTCAGTTTAGATAACGCAGACATTTCCTGTAACAAGATTATTGTAACGATACTCTTGAATAAAGAAATGTGATTGGCAGTATGGGAGTCGGTATCGCATTATAGAGAATAGATATCCGACTACAGAGCACAAAAAACTTACCTTGTATTTCAGTGGTCCAAATGAACCCAAGTACTGCAAGAGATAAAATTGGATAAGAAATTAAAGAGGCCAGACATAGAAATTCAAGACGAATAACGTGTAGAAATCTCGAAATATACACCTTCAAACAAAATTCAATACTTCCTTTACTCAATTCAAACGAGAAAAACGCACTACATTTCCTAAATCAGCCGATGGAAATGGATTCTTTCTCTGACTCGGTATTTTGCTAGGCTGACAAAATGGACGATGACTGAGGCTCTTTCACTACAGCGTGAAAAGGACAAGAGGCTCTTCTAAAAAGCTGTATTTCTTACCGAGGTTAGCTCCTCGCATAACTTCAGGTGCGCCAGGATGACCTGAAAAATCAAAGTGATTAGTATGCTTCCATTCCTTTGTTCACCCTCATGATTGGCTCAGAGACCAGTCGTGGTTTACCAGCCTTGCGCGCGCGATTGAGGGTTGACCAGATCTGATAATACATCGCTATATGCCAGGGAAACAGTTGGACCGACTCTGGTGGCTATCAAAAATGTGATATTAGGATCTTTTTACACATCCCTTTTGTATAGTCAAGTTTTCTCAAATTTATTATTAGATATGGCGCCGTCATTTTGACGCCTGTCCATTTCATGTTATAGCCACTATATATAAAGATGACAGAAAAGGACTAAACAGACGAATTTAGCCAACGTTCAAGGTTTTATTTCAGCTCTTCTTCAGGGCAGTGTGTATAGCCACTTTAACGGAAGTAACTAACACAAATTACCTTATCAAGTGCCTTGTTTCCCACCGTTACATCGTGACTACAAGTTGACGACAGCTCCGGACTAGTAGGTCGCGATTCCTTGTTCGGTTCACTACTGCTTTGTTTGGCTACCGCCGCAGTGGCACCTACCAAGTTCTCCGTACTTTCCTTTGTCTCTACCACACCCCGTTTGTCGATTGGTGGCCCTGTCTCTGGTTCTTGCCCCTTAGCTTGATCATTATCTGATTCTGGTGACACCTTGTCCATAAACGAGGTCTCTACCTCTGTTTCTGGAGCTTTGTCTTTGGGTTCATTTGATTCTGGTTTTGAATCTGATGAAACTCCGTCCCGAAAAGAAGTTTCAACAGCTAAAGGTTCCTCAGTATTTTCTGGTAATTCTAATTTTAATTCGGAAGGCGCGTCCTCGCGAAAAGACGTTTGTACAGCATCCGAGTCTTCATTTCGAAAAGATGTTACCACGCCAATGTCACTATTACCTGCTCCCATAAAAGATGTTTCTAATGAGTCTTTGCTCTCGTGTTCCGCATTAGAAGAGCCGCTTTCGGATGCCTCAACTATTGTTGCCGGTGTAAACAAAGTCTTCTCTTTTCTATTAGGAGAATGCGGCATTTTCGCCCCAGACTCCTCGGCGCTCTCCCGGCCGAAATCGTCCGTGCTGTTATACCCAGTGTCCTGGTGCCAACTGCTGTCACTCCTGACACTTCTTGGAATGCTATCGACCTCGTCTCCAGTCTCATCCTCGGCCAAAAAGTCAAAGCTTTCAAGAGCGCTTTCGACGGATATAGATATCGATGAACGAGAAAGACTGCATTTCTGTGGAAGTTAAAAGTTAATCTCAATTATGCTGTTATATACATTGTGTGGATAGGAGTATAATGAACACAACTAGCTGTTCTTTTGAGAAGGGGTTTTCTTTAGAGGGTTTTTTTAAGATTCAGTAAAATGTATGAAACTAAACCTCGACGATCAGATCACCGCGAAGTGTGAAGTATTTCAGTTGATGACGATATGGCCCGGAAATAGGTTTTTGTGTTCCGAAACGGAAATCTCAAAATTAGCACCACGGAATTGATTAAGATTGTTGTGTTACGGATGTAAGAATGCATCAAGTGAAGTGATTAGAGCAGATTTCGTATGACTGTTGTAGATACGGAATGACATCACGCAGTCGCGGCGCGGTCACGGACGCGGCACAGCTTTGTCGAGGCACTTTTCACAGTCATACCAAATCTGCTCTAATACATGCATTGTAGAGAACAATAATGATGATCTGCATGCATTACTAACATCAGGCAAAACCCCACGACGCCACAGGCTTCCACCGAAACCACGAGTGATTGGCGGTACACGAGTGATACCACTGAATACACATCGAACTTTAAACTGATGGAGGGGCTGGAGAACCACCAAAACAATGTGAAAATAATTGCAAATGAGAATATCCCTATGCGAAAAAAAGCCGGTCAAATGCATTTTTGCCATTGACTTCTTATCTCGCGCTTAAAAACGCAAATAAACTGCTTGCTATACCCATTTGTCTTTTGTTTTTCCGCAGAGATCATAACGTACAGCTGTTGGATATCCCCCATGGTTCCCTGTTCCTTCTTTTTTGAGCGACAATGCAGGTTACAGGGACCAGAGATACCAGATTCCGTACCAGAGTCAGTACACACTTCTCAAGATAATCTGACACTCAAATAACGTTATTTAATTTAATTTTTTATTTAGGCACTATTTCACTAAACGTATGGCAGTGCAAGTTTTTAAAACTTCCCACCTTCAGAAGATCTTCAAGCTTTTCAAGTTGTTTTATCATCAAATTAAGCTGGGGATATTGATCTGAAAAATTAAAACAACGCAATGAGATTATTAAATCATTCTCAGTCTTATTCCCTTGGCCGAGGACTGGAAAATTATAACCAAGGACGCGTTATACGGGCCGATGTAAAGTCGGTATTTGATTTTGTGTCAGTAAACATGATGAAAATGGTGGTGATAGTTAAGCCTTCTCCGGGGCCTAAATCCAGGCTATTTAAGCCAGTTTAGGCCTTTTGGGGGCGTTCAAATTCCGCGGGGGGAGGGGGGGGGCTCCTTATATTGGACTATACGGGATGCTCGGCCCGAAAGGGGTAGGGTTTTCAGGAAGGAGGTATAAGAAAGGGGTAGGGTTTTCAGGCTGGGTATAAGGAAGGGGTAGGGTTTTCAGGCTGGACTGGGTATAAAGAACTTGCAATTTGTGTATAAAAAAGGTCTATATGTCACCCGTTTTTCAACCGCAACATGGGAGCAAAACCGTTTCTTTTTTAACAGAGCACAAAGCCGATTCAAAGTCAATTGGTATCAGAAAGGGGTACCTTTTCAGGCTTGGTATAAAAAGGGTACCTTTTTCGACTTTGGTATTTTCTGCTTTAAAATTGGTATAAAGAAGGGTAAAGGGTCCAGAATCTGGGCCGAGCATTCCCGTACAAAAGTTTTGGGAGTAGGCCTCAGAGAAAAATTCCACCCGCATGCGCACACTCTAAGAGCCAACCAGAACGCACAATTCGTCACAGTTTTTCTGATTGCAATCAACGAGTAAACAGTATTAACTGTGTTATACATGGACGTCTCACATGGCGTGAGACCAAAGATGGGCAACGGCATGGAAGTAACTGCGTCTCTCCACTCCAGATACGATGATCACGCTAATTTTCATTATGCAAAAAAATCTCACCCTTGTATGTTTGGAATGTGGGGATAAGATGCTGCAGGGCCCGATCTAGCGAGGTCGAATGTCTGAACTCTTCCGGCTCCTCGGGAATTCCATTCTCAAACACGTAGTTGGTTTCCATTACAGGTGGCACGTCGGCAATTATTGCCATGGGAATTGCGGTCTATAAGAGCAAGTGTGGATTTCAGATGAGTGTCGAAAATGATTTGTCTTTGCATTTACTTTCCATTCTCATTGGTAGCTCATTCCTATCAACCATATTTTGAACTAAACGATGATGTATAGTTAGTGATCACGTGCCCACCGCGTGACAGTGATTGTACTTGGCTTTAGCTTACAAAAGAAACCACTGAAGTGCTCAATGAGTGAGCGTGGTTTTGCTTGGCGTGTGATTGGCTGAAGTGGAAACCATTCAGCGGCAACTTGGAATTCCTCCCGTTTATAATTAGCTAGGTTATTTGTTCTGACTTCCGTCTAAAAATGCAAACGTTTGTTGGACAGTTTCCACTGAGTATTTTCAGAGAGGATGTACAGACTAAGGCAATGAAAAGCAGTTAGTAGAGCACGGGTGACGCAGCGTTACGGCGCTTGCCTCTCACTGGTTTCTCCTGTGTTCCACGTCTTTGGATTAAACAATGAACCGAGGTTCCGTCTCTCATTCCACTACACCTAACATGTATATGTGGGACGTTAAACTAGCTGCACTATGATATATAATCCCATTTACGAATGAAACTGCAGTATGAGTCCGCATCTTAAGAGATCAGACATCTCACAACTGTAAACCGCATTCCACTGGTCATATACTATGTTAATTTGCGGTATACAAGTACTCAAATTTCATTTTCATTTTCAGTCGTGTAAGCAATTTTCTCCACTTATGGCGAAGATTGTCCTTAATTTTGAAAACAAACTTGCCTAAAAACGTTGTATTTCAACATCGTTACTGCAATGTTCATAATTCTGCGAACTCTACGCCAACCAGCAAACTGCGGTTTGGTTTCCATCAATCAAACGAGTGAACAGCTCTGGGTGATTTCACACAGGCTTTGAGAGGTTTGTTGAACTAATAAGGACTAACTAGGCTTCAAAAACAAAATTTCCACCATGAAATGCAAACTAAACTTAGAAAAATTCCATGCGTCGGTCTTAAAAGGTTTGATTGACACGCAGTTTGACGTTCGGAAATGTCAAGTGGAAGTTCGCAGAATTATGAAAATCGCAGTAATTCATTGTACTGTGAGCCCCTTCATTGACTACAGTGACTGCCAATGAATGTTTTATAACTTACTCGTTCTAGTCCGACGGAATCCTTCCGTCTAGCGTTGTCCTCTTCATCTAAGCTTGCACTGCTAAAACGTTAAAAACAATCAACACCAGACCTTAAGTCGACGCAGGGGCTTCATTAAAGGTGGTACCAAATCTTACATCAAAAACCGTGTTTTGAGCTATGAATTTTCAAAACGTAGCTTGATTTTGGATTTTTCTGATCCGCCAGTCAAACCATCTAAACCAATCAGGTCCTTGCCCTGTTTCGCCTAGTGCAGTCAACTGGGGTTTCGTCGCGACAGAAAGCCAGTCGACTGCACTGAGAGAAACAAAGCAAAGCAAGGGCCTGATTGGCTTAGATGGTTTGACTGGCAGAGCAAAAAAAACAATCCCAAAGAAATGCGCAGCGTGAAACAACGGATTTAACTGTAATACTTCATTTGCTGTTTTCAGCCAAAAACGTACAATGCCCTCTCTCCGTATACAGATGGGAACGGATTCTTTCTTTGCCTCGGCATTTTGTGTCTAATAAAATGGCGGATGCGTCGGGCCGCGTCACAATCTGAGAGGCAGATTACAATGAGCACGTGATCTACATGGCCCCGACATGTCATTCAAGCTTCAGCCGCCATTCGCGTTTTTCATTCATTTTTTTTGGTTCTAAACAAGCAAGTGAATAATATTGGTATGTTTGTCATTTTTTGTACCATAAATTCCACTCAGCATCAGACTTCGCTTTCCACCATGAGTAAAACCATGCGTTTCCATGCTGAATAAATCGGCCAAACATTAAAGATGGCGCTTGTTTGACAAAGGTGCGCGCATATTGAATGAATGTTAAACTGATTTAACAACTCCGTTCGACATTGTTGAACGACCATCGAACGGGCATTGTTCACATTGGGGAAACATTGTTACGCCCCACAAGGCGTTTCTGAGGGACTTCTGAAAGATCTTGTTGCCACGACATTGGTGCCTGATGTGGCTAAACAAGGAACTATATCGTGAACATACGCGCTTGTGAAATGTTGCCTCGTTAGGCAGAGCAACCAGCAAATATCCACTTAAACTATACTCTGTTTCCAGTACCTGTTTGATGGTCTATCGCTCGCGGCACTACGTGCAGGACTTGTAGAAACATTCAGTTGCGCGTTTTGGTTTGGGCTTCCAGGAACAAAGATTACTTCGGACAGGAGGCTCTGTGGTCTCTTTGAGCGTAGAGTGTTCTCAGCTGTGCCTGAAAAGGGCCTGAAAGATAATAAGGATTTCAATTCAGATTTCAAGTCATGTTTCCCAGTACGATACGATAACTCTTCTTTCACGAGGGTAGCATATTTACCTGTTACAGTTTTCTAGCATATGACCCTCGTTGTTAGTATTATGAGCCCTACAATGTTGAGTTCTTTAACCGTGCCCCCATGTTCCGGTTGGTGTAGTGTGCGAACTTCCTTGTCCGAGCGTGTAATTACGTATAATACTGTTTTGTTACTGATGTGTTTTGCAATTTTGTAGAAATAGTTTTTCGTGGAGTCAACAATACCAGAGAGTGGAGGCAAGTGCAATAAGGCCAGTTTTAGACGTCGAACTTAATTCTTGTCGCACTAAATGTCAATTTCCCATTGTTTAGTTAGTTAGAGCTATTGTCTTGAGCTCATTTGCATTAGGAACGGCACTATCTGCCGTGCCAACGCCGCGCTACTGCCGTGCAAAATTACAATCCTTCCAGCGCTCCTAAAAACATAGCTGAGATCTTCTCCATTGGCCAGACGGATTATATTGATCTCATAAAATCACTCGTATCGAAATAACTTGTTTTCACTGGCTAATAAACCCAGTCAATTTTGTGCGACAGAATTAAGTTCGACGTCTAAAACTAGCCTAACTGTAAACTGTGTTTTCCAAAGACCCTTGAGGTCTCCAAGTACAACAAACATGGAAACTCACCTCCATTCAACAGTCAGCTTGAGCTTCATTGATCCCGTTCTGTTGAGTGGCACTGAGAATGACTAAGAGACAAGAAAATGTTATTCATTAAAAATGCTTCAGCCAAAATCGCTGTTTCGTTCTCGGAATTTTCAAAACATGGTTTGATTGCCGGTCTTTGTGATCCGCCAGTCAAAAAATCTGGACCAATCACGTACTTGCCCTGTTTTACCGAGTGCAGTCGACTGGGTTTTCGTCGCGACACACAGAAAGCCAGACGACTGCGCCTAGGCGAAGCAGGGCAACGACCTGATTCGATATGTCACGGCGCCACCATTTTGTTCCCAGAAAGACCCGGCAAAGCAGAAAAAAGCAATGAGCCAATCAACTTTTGGGTTCTTAATAAATAAATAAGAGTACTTTTTGGTAGCTTGGTCAACTTTTGTACCATAAATCCCAGCATCATGCTTCGCTTTTCAACATGAGAAAAACCCGCACGCTGCTTGATCTCGTTTCCATGCTGAATAAATCGGCTGAAAATTTCAAGATGGCGCTTGTGTGACAAAGGCGAATTGGCTTAGATGGTTTGACTTTGATGGTTTGAGTTTTTGCCCTGAAAATGGTCTTATTTCCTGGTTTTCCAGGACCTGCACGAGCCATGATCAACCAACGTGGCCGCGCAATGTGATATTCGCTATTCCCCTAGAACTACAGTACTGTGTCATCGGAAACCACCTATAAGCTACCATATAAGGGCACATTCTCTTAGATATAGAGTACATTCCCTAAAATGTAATGATTTTATAAACAACACTCACTTGTGGTCTTGCTTTGATGTAGTTCCGTGATCGAAGCACAACATTGCCAACAGAGACATTAGCTTGGATCTTTCTCATTTCAATAACACGTAATGAGAGCTCATCATTTACACCAGGCAGCAACGTAAACTGGGGAAAGAACATCATTTCATTATCTAGAATGACCAAAAAAGGTCTAGGTTATCTGTGCCATGCATTAAAAAACAAATAAAACACACAAATGAACTTTCTACCAGGCAACTACTGCATCAGTGTGACTGGTTTGAGTTTTGCAATGCTGGGATTACTTTTTTCCAAAACCTTTTCAATGAATGCTGAAGTAGTTGTTTTCTTTCTCACAACCCACTTTATTGCTTAGAACTGGTTAATCTCGCTAATTGAATTGAAGGTTGTTCTCTAAAGGCCCCAAAATACTGTACCTCTCCATCTATCCACTTCTGTCCTTCCTTGTCCACTTTACAACGCGATTTCCATTTGAAAGACAGTCCATGCTTAATATATACCTGATGGAGAAAAACCAATAGTTAGAAAAAGTTACACTGATTTTAAACAGACTCAAAGTTTTGAAAAACAAATTTTATCTCTTTATGTTACTTACGTCATAATTATCTCCACTACATAGCCTTCCAAATCCAACAAGTGCTACAAGACAAAAAAATCAACATCTTCAAGGAAAGTTAATATTAAACTGTTTCCACAAGACAAAATCTATACTTTTTATTTACGATGTGTTCGTAGGAGGAAAGGTTTTCATTGGCTGGATTTGAAAATTACAAAGTCTACAGGGCCCGTGGTTTGATGCGGGATTTTTCCTGAAATTATGCGCGATTTTTTCTGAAATTATGCGCTAAAAATTCGAAATTATGCGCTAAAAATACGAAATTATGTGGGATTGTGCAATATGTTTTTACAAGTGCCGTAACATACTTTGCTCTTTTCGCCTGTTTTGTTACATAGATATAGCTGCTATTTAACTTTAACAATTTTTGTTTGTCTATAAAATGCTTTGTGATGAGTTCCAATCGCTTCGCTTTACTAACGTCGTGACGCTACGTTTTCTTCCAGGGAGACGAGTGTTTTCGCTTTTAATAAAGCTTATTACTTTCTTACAAAAAAGCGTTACCAACTACCGGTAACTTCCGTTACACGGTAGTAAAGATTAGTAAGTTTGGTCTTCTTTCATACAAGGCACACTGTTTTCATACCGCAAGGATCGTAGCAACGCACTCCTATCCATCCATGAAGCATCTACTAACTATGCATGAAGTCACAAGAGCTATACGCCTCATTATCACAAAAACAGTGTTGCGCTTTTTTGCCGTCGTTTTGCGCGTAATTATCAAAATTTAATCCTGATCGCTAGAGCGGTCGGCAATATCGCCGGAGGTAGTGTAAGAGCTTTTATAAAACCGGAAACGTGCCACGTTATTCTGTCAGTGATTTGTTTGGGGGGTTATCGGAGCTTCGTGTGCCTGGTATTTTTCGCGTTGTTGTTTGTGAAATGAAATTGTTGTCTCTAACAATAACAAAGATCCATGAAAAAGCGTAATGTCATGTGAACTGCATAAAACCGACCGTTTTTATTGCGGTTAGCGTTCTGTTCCGCCTTGATTTTACTTTGTAAAATATCCAAAGCGCAAACGTTTTTGAATATATATATTTCTCAGCTGGAAATATTAGTAAGTTGGCCAATTAGGCACGTTTTATTGCTTTTCGATATCAGTTCCCAGCGCTATTAGCATAGAACGCCTTGTTATTCTTGTTACTTCTATCTTGTTACTTTTATCGAGTTGTTTTGACGTTGGACAGACGATTTCAGAAAAAATGAACCACTTTTGTGAGAAAAAATAGGAAAGAAAGTTTAAAAATCACAAAATGTTGGGAAATTATGCGCGATTATGCGGGATTTGACGGATTATGCGCATTATGCGGAGAAAGCCAAATTATGCGTTTCCGCACTAGCGCATCAAACCACGGGCCCTGAGTCTAGCATTTCTTTTCTTCTCGATGAGAATTTGAGGAATTGAAAAGGTCTGGCTGCTTTTTAAATTTGTCTTAAGATATTAACCATTTTAGTAGTAGCTAAAAGTGATGGGTTCTTTTCTGGAATTATTTTTAAAATTAATCAGTACCTTCAATTTTGAACCTAAAAATCCCTAGTTTGCTCTCCAACTCCTCTTCTAATGCACAGAGTCTCTGCAGAAATTAAAGATACAATAAATTTTGCCACAAGGAGTAAATAATTTTCCTTGGAAGCAGTTTTCATAATTAGTAAGCGCTTACTCACCTCTGTGCATTCCCTGTAACTTGTTTTACATTTTGTAAGGCCTTCTTTAGATCCTTGCTCCACAAGTGCTTGCATTAAATTCTTAGAACCTTAAATACAAGATGTTGCTTTTAGTTTTTCCATCACAAATAATGCCAACTATGGAGCATTTTGCAGGGCACTTTCCATTGGTATAAAATTACGAATATTTTTAGCTGTTGAATGGAAAAGTGCCATTCTGTAAAGCCATGTCCAGAAACAAGATAACACAAGAAAATTTTCTGATTGGATAGTTTCAATATGGACATTCTGATGTTGAAAGGAACCATGGCAAATTCCCTGTGTGACCAGTATTTTTACTACAGGTTGGTTGAATGGAACATAAAATTTTCGAAAATACTGAAATTGACACTTTTGGGATCACCTTGAGAGGTAGCCCATGCGCAGTTTCCATGAGCCTTCTTGCTAAAATTCCCAGAAATTTTGGTCCAATGGAAAGCACCCTAACCATAATCTCTATCTCTCCCACAAGCCCAAATCAGCTCCTTGAATAGAAAGATTGTCACAGTACCATATTTAACATATTACATTTTGTTTATTATACAAACAAACTATAGAAGTACTCCCTTTCTCCCAGGTTTGTGGTTAGAAAAGAATGACAGATATGAAGGTAACGTTATTGTACCCAGAGCTCCCTGGCTTGTCACCTTGCGGAGGAAGAAAAATAGAACCTCCCCCTGCATATCTTTGACCTATTTACTACCATTCCACATGGTATAACACCAGCACCAGTAAATTTCCGCTGTTAGTGAGAACCTCCCCCTGCATATCTTTGATTATTTACTACCATTCCATATGGTATAACACCAGCACCAGTAAATTTTCGCTGTTAGTGTTAATAATCATAATCATTCCCTTCACATTCTCGTCAATGGACTGAGCCTTCTCACTCCTCTGACCCCAAAACGGCTGTTCTGGTGACAGCCACTGATGCATGCATATAAGAATAATGACTTGTTATGCTTCAAAATTACTTGTAGAACATATGTAGAAGTCATTAAGGCATAGAAAAGATGACTAGCAAACAATTTAATTTTGATTTAGTGCACATCCCGGGGGGGGGGGGGGGGACTCTAAGGTTAAAATGCTAGGGGTGACCGTCGGGAAACTCGAATGTTGACCCTAAAAAATACCTGGTCGGAAAAAATTTCCACCCTAAAAAATACCCCTCAATCTGAAAATACCCTAAAAAAATACCAGCAACTTTGACAGCTTAAATTTTATTCTGGCCGTTTATTTACATAATATACATCAAATGTATTCTCTCGACTTTCAAAAACACTACCTTATTTGCGTGAGAACCCCCTAAGAAATACCTATTTTTCTTACTATACCGTTTTTTATTTTCGAACCCCTAAAAAATACCAGATCGCCGATTTCAATCCCTAAAAAATACGACGGTCACCCCTAGCATTCGAATATAGGGAGTCCCCCCCCCCCCCCTCGGGTGCACATGCTGATATAAGCAAGACAACGGCTCCAAATGGTCAAAAGTTTTAACCGTGGGCTTTTGAATGTTTCACAGCTTGTCACCATTACAACCTTTGGCAGTTACATGTTTCAACTCACTTATATTAATGTTTCCGGTAACACTCAAAACATTGGGTTTTATAAATGGCTAACCTTCTCTTATTTTCTGCTCATACATGTAAAGTTGGAATAGATCTTCCATCTAGGAAAATAAACAGAGAAATAACAAAACAGTTTATATTTGATTTTTAATGGATACGAAATCTGCTTTTTTATTAATTAGAAAAATATTTCAATAAACAAGGAATACCTCATGAAGTCTTGACTCTAATAATCTATCAAAAGAGAACTAAATGTCAAATAATATACTGCATGCATAGTGATTTGAGACAACTCATGTTGAACAGATTTGAAGTTTTTTATTTGTTTATTTCAGAGAATGGAAAGGATTTACCTTATTCTTTGCTCTACCAAACGTTTTCTCTGTTAGATAAAATGGCATAGAATTAGCAAGAACACAGACGTACAGGTGAAATAAAATTTGGCAATGTTGTCTAAAAAACTTACTTTAGGTTCCACACTGATGAGGGCATCTTGTAGATATTTTGCACATTCACTGAAAAACAAGAGTTTAGTCAGTCAAAACATCATCGTACAAAGCTTAAAAGCTTAAAAGTTACACTTCAGTTCAATCACTGAACCAAAAGAAGATTTGCCATGCAAAGTTACAGTATCACATAAAGGAAATTAAAAACATCCAGCCATTTGATAGATACTGTAAGTCTTCAATGTTAGAGGGTTGGAAGTAAAATTATATTTTTTCTCAACCATGTCTTAGTTGAACATTTTACCAACATGGAAAATGTTCAACTTAAAGGGGCTCTTGCACGCTTGATGGCCACTTCTCTGACAAGAAAATAGCTCAAATCACAATCCAATTCCTCAAATTGCATTTGTCTTGAAAGGTTTTTCTATTAATCTGGAGGATTATTTTGATTACTATGGGCAAATGTACATGTGTTTTTATGGTTACAATTTTACTTACTTTTTGTCCATGGTGGACAAATATTGAGCGTGCAAGAGCCCCTTTCAACATGGTTGGGAAATATTGTTGAAATCCAAAATCTCTTTTCCATATTTCCTTTCATTTTGAAATAACATTAAATAACTTTTCTGAACCTAATGTGGGAGAGTGGGAGAAGGGGTCTCCTGCATTTGACATCTCTTCACTATATACCCATTAATGGTCTGTGTATGGGTTGGGGGGATATTTTCCTGGTGACACTCAATGGTATCAAGGTGGCTACAGGCGGCATATAAGCATCTACTTCATCACTGAAAACCAGCCATTTCAGGATGCACTGCAAATGATTTAAGCGACCTTACCGGTATTTCCTTGACAATGCTGGAAAACATATCTACAGCACCCTAAATTTCCAATTTTCTTATGTGGACATGCCCTTATCAATCTATTGACACCAATGGATACTCTACAGCATTTGCATGTACAACGTTTCTTACCCAAGTGCTTCCTGTAACTTTGTGAATAAGTTCAAAGTGCTTTCCACTCTTGGGACTTTGACAGCAGGTTTGGATCTAAAAAGACCAGTTGTACGCCTCCGTACATTCTGGGAATGTTTCCTTTCAAGTTCTGCTGGACTAGGGTGGAGTGGTATGGGAATGTTACGAGCAGCTGCAGCACTAAACGACTGAGACCTACATGTACAACAAATAATACACCTCCATGAAAACTGCAGTAGATTATTGGAGTTTACATGTACCATAACATTCAGTAAGTAATCCACTAGGTGTCTCCAAACTTGGACCAAGGTCCAGAGAAATTATTTTAATATTCATAAGTAATTTAGGTCGCTGGCCATCCCCTCTCCCCCTAAATCAATGAAAGGGGTCTATCCCTTGACACTTTCCTTTGCAACAATGCTTCGGGGGGATAGGGTAGGTTACTATGACAGGAGCACAGCAAAAAAGGAATGATTTCAGCAATTTTCTCTACAGATTTTATCCAAGTGTTGGTTTGGAAATGTGTTTTTTTTTCGTTTTTTTTTTAACATGTTGGTTAGTTTGAAATCCATTAAATTGCACACGCTGAATAGCTAGTGAGTGGCCAGGAATCCTCTGATCCAGACACCAGGCCCAGATCAGTCACACATGGGCTTAATTCTGGTGTGCATGGGCACTCCAACTTCTATTAAGTTGTATGCTGTTTCAATGTAAGCTAGATTCCTAGCAGATACCTCTGGGCTTGGTTCTCTAAAAAGTAGCCTCTCTCCATCCGCAGTGACTTGGAATAGCGATTAGGGGTCTGTCTGGTGCCATTTTCTTTGCCCTGAAAAACCAATTGCTAATTTTTTATCCCATGTTTGGATACATGTACTACCAATAATTTACTATTGTGCTTTCGCACCATATGATTATTGTACATGTACATAGCTGGCAGAAGCAAAACATTATTTAGGGATGCACAGTGAAAAATATCTGAAACTTTCACTCAGAAGTTGATGAGTTTATGTTGTTAGCCAATAAATTATTGGGGAATTGGGGGCAGTGCCATCCATGTTTTATGTAATCAATCCCCACATCCCTTTTATAAGCCCTCATGTCATATCTGCTCCTGTGGGAGGGGTATGGATAATTTCTGGAATCACATTGCAGTCTGTATCTTACGGACGAGCTTAATCTCACTTCTGTGAAACTTTTTTGAACATTTGAACATATCAGAACGTTTAACAATTAGTCACCAAAGGCAACGTAAATATCGGCAAATAGTCACTGATGCGAAGTCGACATTTACAGAGCTGAGGCAACTAATTGTTTTAGAATAATTACTCACGTGACTTTTATAATGTTCAACAAAAAAACGTGTTTAGGGGTACTTTTGTTTAGTTCTCCTAATAAGTGCGTGCGCGATCCCCAATGCTTTCAATATGGCAAAATATGGCAAACGCCTCAACCAATCAGCATGCGGAATCACTTGAGTAATCATACTAAATAATGGATATTTTGTGGTATATAAGTGATAGTATATATATTTCAATCATTTTAAAAGATATTAGCATAATAAATTGCTGCACCACCATTCTAATAGCTAAGATTATAGGGGGAAAAAGGTTTATATTGGGTGCAATACTTAAGCAAACATTTCATAAATCAGTGTTCTCAAAGCTGTGCCATATCAAGGCTACCTCTCTTTGATAATAACAAAGACAAAATAAAGCAAATTTCCAGTAAACCATATGTAGCATTTGCAGGAATGTATCAGCCTGAAAGAAAATATTATATGGTAAAAACTTGACATTTCATTTGGAGAGAATTAATCATTCGTATCCATGAAATTTGCATGGCACAAATTTTTAGCTCAAATTTTGGCATTCCTCTTGAATATTGATTCTATAGATAAATTCATTGCATGACGAGTGAATTCCATGGTAAATTTCACTTGAAAAACAATATCACACGAGTCACAAAGCGACAAGTGCGATATCATTTTTCAACTGAAATTTAACATGGAATTCACGAGTTGAGTGATGAATTTTTCTTGAATCCCATAGCAAATATTTGATGTCATTTTAGTGAAATAAATTGAGCTTTCTTTGCACGCAGGTAACCTGTTGTTTTGTCGAATTCTGCTTTCAACCATTGAATTCCACACTAAAGTTCACTTGTCTTTAGCCAATCAACGCACATATAAGAATTGAGCTATGGGATTATAAAGTGAATTGTATATGGTGTAATAAACCAAAGTAATTATGCCACTTTAAAACAAAACGGTTAAAACAAGGTATTAATTAAACACAGAGAAATAGCAAATTAAATAGGATTAACACAAGAGTGACACCCCTCTATTGTGAAAATTGACTACAAAGTGTAAAAAATTATTCCTATATCAGTACAAGTACTGCACAGTGCAATTCTTTAAAATACCTTGCATTGCAATTTCTGATAAATTTAATAATGAAGAATTGAAGAACGCATACATCGTTTGCAAACTCCACTGCCTTTCATTCTCTAGGTTAAAATATTTTTATCTTATTTTCCCTAAAACGTAAATAAATTGTATAGACGTATTAAACCTTTAAAATGTCAGCGGTGATAGTTTGGGGGAGTATCATGTCTCGACTGAAAAGCAGCTCTTCAACTTGTCGATTGCATTAAAACGTGTTTACAAGCTCAACACGAAAAAGGTTACTGAACCCTTAGCTCTTACGGGAAACCACAAAATACGTTAGTTCTCTAGCCTCAGAATGGTAACAACAAAGCTAATTGTCATCCGGATTGCGTTCAAATGAAAATGCATTCTTCTTTCGTCTTTCAGCTCCGTGTAAGTTTCACCATCATAGGACATCGAAGTTTCTATGAGTTGACTGCGGCGTTGAAAACGTTCCAGAACGAACTGTTAATGGATGTTCTGCAAACAATTTAGGAGCCATGGAGTGCCGGTATATTTGCTAGCATTCAATTTAAAAACCGTGTACTAAAAGCCTTTCGAGAGATAAGAAGTGAAACGAAAATTGCCAAGCACACGTCGCCAATTTTGGCAATTGCCTAAATTTAAAAGTAAGCAAGGCCCACTCTGAGATTACTTATGCCGGTTTAACACCCAGGCTCAACACAGCAAATATTGTAAAGCTCCCTGTTAAAGGGATTGTTTCTTGATCCGTATTAGCCAAGTTTACTCACAACAAATGAATATAGCAAAACCGTCATAAACGGACAAGGTTTGAGTTGCGGGTCCTCAGAACAGAACAACAAGCAACGTCACAAAAACTTACCATTTCTAAAGGACGCCGATAAAACTTCACCTCATTTTACAAAGAAATTAAAGATAATAAGCTCCTATGTATAATAATACAGCAGATTTTCTGCTAAATTAAGCAGAACGGTCCCAAATCACGATGGTTTGCCGGCCATGGTTCTATGTTATTTACTTTCTGCATCAGTGAATCATGGCGGACATGTCACGTGACTAGACAAGGGAATCCGAATGTTTGCCGACGGTCTAGCGGCATCTTATCGATCTGTACTCGAGTTAGTCGGGAAGTCATCGGATAAGAATCGCCAATAATGCATGCAGTGAAAGAAAATAAGAAATGACTTAGATTTCAAGAAGTTTAATAATAGTGAGAGCATTCCTTGAAAAGTTAGGAAGTCGAATGCTGCAGGTGATACTCTAACAAAAGACGGAAGTGAGATTTGCTGATCTCTCGATCGTGATTCGTGGTTGCTTCTCCCTCCTCACCAACCCTATTTGATAATTCCCTTCGGCAACCCACGTTAAAACAAAAGGCACCTCCAAAAAATATAGAATACATGTATTTGTCCAAAGGTATTTATTCCCACTGTCGACTAATCCGTTCTTTGTGTCGATCATGCAACGCGTGAGGGAGACTAGGTGAATGGTGAGTTACGAATTGTGAAGTTATGATCAGTCAGATCAGATGCTACTGGTGGCTTGACATCCTCTTGCATAGAGTATTTTGAAGGAACAGTTAATCCACAGTAGCAACTCATCGTAAAAAATAGAACTTCGGACCTGAATAAACCGAAAAAAAGGATGAAGGAAAAAAAGTGGAAGTGAAAAGATGGGAAAGTGACGAGGTCATTGAGGAGGCTGCACGAAACGTGTTCCGGAGTTTTCGTTCGGGGCTTTTTTTTGGGAATGAATCTGAGGGATCCGAGCGCGGACCAGGCGCAGAGGAACAATTTAATTGATATTATGTGAAATAACGCAACATACAGTGGGACCGATTCCCCAGAACGTCGGCTAACGCTAATCTATGGATAAATAAGATTCTCATCCAATCAAATATCCAGCATAGCCACAGTTACCCTGGCCAACTACAAGTCGACCGTCAAATTTTGGCATCGACGACGCAGCAGGCACCAAATGCGCAGCGCGAAACAGCGACTTGCTGAGCTGTAAATATTTGTTTTGTTATTTTGTGTCAAACCTTTGGCACCCTGACTAGCGGACTGAAAAGCGGAGCGAAAAGCGGAAAAGTACCCAGATGTTTCCTGCTGATTTACTGACACTGGTTCGCAATTCAGTGTTAATATATCGTAAAATATTTTAGGGTTAATACATCCTGAATAAAATCTTACCCATATATATGTATATCATGTTGATATATTGGATTGTAGGTCATGCATATGTCATGAAATAGTCGATGTCAACTGATGTCGAATGAACTGAACTTCCGATCCTCTTGTGATATATTTAGTGTAAATTTTGTAACTCATCGTAAAGATAAATACAGCTTTCTGTCGTGCTACGGGATTGATTTATCGTTTACAAACTTTGACAAGCGTTTTATTACCTTAATAATAATCGCGTGCCAACGACAACCAGCCATTGAAAGAGTAATTGAAATTCAATTTATATGATCACTGGCACGCAATGCATGAGCGGTTCAAAGCGATAGTATCCATCAGCTAGAGTTTGGCTTATTTTGCCTTGTTTCTAGTCATAAACATGTGCATTCATCTGAAAAAAGGCACGAAATAACTTACCAAGCATATTGACCAAAGCGATGGCATTTACACGACAGAACTCCAACGATGGTCGCTTTGTGATCGGCGCCAAAACTGAACTAAAATATTCAAAATCACTTTCGCTGATTGTTCCGATTGTTGCATGATTTAGACTTCTCAAAAGTAGCTACAGCTTGACAATAATCCAATACAAGACAATGTCAAGTCGAAATCAGATTGTATTGCCCTTCCAGGGTTCTGTTTCTGCCCATGATGTAATATCGATTAGCTGAATCGTAGGTCATTTTCGTTTCAGTTTCTTTGATGCGTTACAAAGGTCGCGCGTATTTGTGGAGTTACACACGCGGCATCTATTTTGCATTTGACTTTCACGGAAGTGGCGTTAAAAGCTGATCTAGTGACTGATATGGGCATTTACTTTGATCACAGAGCGACGTAATGTCCATAATATAATGCCTTGTCGTCAATATACAAGATAACCACGTTTGTGTTATAGAATGTAGCCATGGGCCCTTTGGGAATTATGCAGGAAGTCTTCACGCGTTGCTCAATTTATTTGCAAAACACAACAAGAAATCAGACTATGGGAAAACGAATGATGCCATATCCTAGCAACCTTAATTCTTAATTCGCCGAAATTTATTCAACGGTGGCGCACTGAGGCATTTTTTCTTTGTGAGGGGGAAGAACTTTACTAAGGAGAGGCGATAGCTCACGTTTTTCATTTCTCCCTTTATTTATCAACACTTCTGGGGGAAGACCACCACCATCTCGCCCACGTACACCCTGTCTCTCGCGGCGTCAAGAGTGCAGAGAAAGCGCTGTCCTACTAATCAGTGCGGTTTGCCTGTGTTTTTTCTTATCTCATCACCAGACCCTTCGCCTGAAAAAAAAATTGCGACCAAAACAAGACCAAGAGAAATAAAAAATTATTACAGACCTTCCAAATACTACCATTTGCATCCATCCATGAAGTGTGACATTTTGTTCGCGTTATGTTTCAAACGTGCACGCTTTGTCGTTGTTACGTTTCTCGCTCGCTGATTGGCTCTGCAGTTTTGACCGCTTTTTTTTTCAACCAATCAGAGAGCGCGTGACAAATTCTCGACAAAACGTGCACATTTGAAACATAACGCGAACAATTGTCAGCAGTGAGACTCTGTCCACACTACACCGTTTTCAAACGAAAACGGATACTTTTTGCTCCGTTTTCAAAAAGATTTGCGTCCACACTCACACTACAACGCGTATGGCTTGCACTATTTCAAGATGCAAGATGCAAAGATGCAAAGATGCAAAGATGCAAAGATGCAAAGATGCAAAGATGCAAAAGATGCAAAGATGCAAAAGATGCAAGGGTATCAAATTACAGCATTAGTGAAAATTCCTAATACAGTGTTGACAGCCGCAATGTCTCATATAAATACATTGTACGCGTGAGCCGAGTATCGATTTATTTAGCACTTTCGCATTATTATATCAATTTTAGAAGCTGTAAAATGTTTATAGTGGTAGTGCACATAGCTATATACACTACACTACACTATTTTACAAACATAACGAATCCCAACTGGCAGAGAGGCAAACCAGTTGGCTATCTAAGCGTGGCCGAGAAGTCGATCCTGGCATTGCAATTTACAGCACGCATTGGAATTTACAGCACATGAAAAAGATAGTTCCTTACTAGGAGTGACTATCTTTTTCATTATCTATAAACACTGCTATTTTATAGCATCAAGCTTTTCTGATCTACAAGAATCACAACCATGCAACCATGCATCCCTGATACAAGCGAGAGCTATTAAAAAACGTGAAGTTCATTTTCTATCACAATATCATATTTTTCAAGTTTTTCCTTGTTGTCCAGTTCTAAATTAGCATTTGCATTTTTGTCCTCCATCCTCTTGCTTTTCCCATCAAAGGAGTGGAAAAAGTCGTACTTCATGGGGATGTAACCGCCAGAGAATAAGAACTGAAAAACAAAACATTTTGCTAAGTGTTATTACTGTCATTTTCATAATTCTGTGAACTCTACGCCAACTAACAAACCGCGGTTTGGCTTCCGTCATTCATACGAGTGAACAGCTCCTGGGTGATTTCACTGCACTTAGAAAAACTCGATCCATGCGCTTGTCGTAAAAAGTTTGATTGACGGAAGCCAAAACACGCGTTCGGAAATGTTCGTGAGAGTTCGCAGAGTAATTAAAATGGCAGTAAAGTAACGTTAAGGCTGCGCTGGAAAGAAAATGCGTTTCTGCAGGAACCCATCAACAGGAGTCTCCATCACCTACCAGAGGCTTTGCATCATGACGTCACTGCATCGCGTGCCCCCATGATACCTGGCATTTTAATGTGATTGGCTATACAATCACACTAAATGTTCGAGGTTGCCAAAATTGTATTTCCCTTGTTTGAACGTGATTACGCAAGCATGATTTTTTGTAGCCTGCTAGCAGGCGTTGGAGGCTGTTTTATCGGCAACCGGAGTTCGTAGTCGCGAGCGCCATCTTGGATTTTTTGGCCGAGTGACAATGGGGCGAGTGACAAAACGAGGGGGCGGGAAAGAGGCACTCGGCCAAAAAATCCAAGATGGCGCTCGCGACTACGAACTCCGGGTTTTCGCCGATAAAACAGCCTCCAACGCCTGCTAGCAGGCTAGATTTTTTGTGTGTTTGGTTTTCACGTTCTGCCCTAAAACTCCTGACAAAAGGCTTGCTACAAGTAAATACATCATGAGCTTTTGCTACAAGTCAAACCTACGCAAGTTGCACGACCCTATATACTCGAGAGGGGCGGATCCAAGGAGGGCGTGCGTTTTTGGTCTGATGAGCTGGATTTGTCACTGGGGCGGCTAAAACCTTCTCTTTAGGCCTGCATTTTGCCGTTTTAAACCATCTTTGTATCACAGGGGGTGATTCCATACCAGGGGGGGGGGGGGGGGGGGGGGATGGCAACACATTTGATCTTGCCGCAATTTCGCGTAGTGGTAGAGCGCCGGGCTTATGTTCGGGAGGTTGGGAGTTCAAACCCTGGCCGGGCCAACACTCAGGGTCTTTTTCTAATAATTGAGGAGAAGGTGCTGCCTTTGCTCTAACATCTGCAAATGGTTAGACCTTCGCGTCTTCTCGGATAAGGACGTTAAACCGTAGGCCCCGTCTCTCACATACACTACACTAACCGGAACCAGAGGGACGTTAAAGAACCACTAGGACCGTCGGAAGTTGCCCAACCTCAGTGTCACAGAACTCACAATACTAACACACACTCATGTTTATAAAGCTGGTTCTTATAGGATGAGTTATCAATTAATGTAAAGCGCTTTGAGCCGCGAGGATAAAGCGCTATATAAGCACGTTATTATTATTATTATTATTAATGATCGTTCCCATTTGCGGAACTGTCAATCAAACTCGGTCCGGCGCTCAGCTAGCCAAAGCCGACTGTTCATGCTCGCGTTGGAAGAATAAAATGGCCGAATATGCCTTTTTTTAAATCTTTTGGCGCTGATCTACGGCGAAGGGAACCATACTTGCTCTAGAGTAATTTTAAAGGTTTCAGAGAGCTGTTTGCGGCCTTTCATTGTGACGGCGAACCACATAGCAAACTGTAACAACTCTCAAAGTTACGCGGGTTTCCATCAAATCTCTGCCATCTGAATCTTTATTTGAGTTTCAAATCTAGTGATCATGACTTAGGTGGACCGTGAACGATAGGACCGGCTGCAGGAAAGTTTTGTCTTGCCTTGATTTTGGCTCACAAGTGGAAAGCGATCTATAGTTAAGTTTGCCTCAATCGGCGGTTGGTTCCAAACGCAGCGAGTGTGAGTTATTTAGTTCCCGCTTCAGTCTTTCAGGCTGTTAAAATCTAATAATCTTCAATCGTTACTGAAACAAGTAGATATGGTATAGATTTGATCTTGATGTGAGACCTGTTGCTTTTTAATATTTCTTTTCTTCGTCGTCTTGTCCGCTAGCAAACTTGAAGAACAGACCCGACAAACTGAATTATTTCTTCTGGGCTTTTATTTGCACACAATATGTATTGAAACGAACAAAAATATAAGTTCAATCGATGGCATAATTATAAAATTGCGATTAGTCCTCGAATTTCGGTTTGTGCAGCCTTCTCGATCAGTGGTGTGTTTGAAGAGTAGAGTTCGCAAGTTACAAAGGCTTTGTTTGATTGACAGCTGAGCAGCTGGGAAGGTTCATCTAAGGGGCCGACCATTTGACTTCTGAGGGGGGGGGGGGGGGGGGGGGGGTGGATGACATATCAAGAGAGTGCTGTCGTTTTTATGGCAAATCCGCGCGGGTTGCCTGTGGTGTTCAAAACGTGACTCAGGCCCCTTGGCGGGGGGTAAAAACAAAATGGCGACCAAGAGAAGGATGTTTCTCGAGTATCTGCAAGTTTTGGTCAATTTTCCTGCTTTTTTCGCTAAGATATGAGGAAATGTACTTACAGACCTTCCAAATAAGGTAAGGGGGAATTTCCTTATAAGGAAGTGTTGCAACGTCGGCAAAACGACAGCTTTTGGCGAAATTTTCTTGATATGTTTTTTAAAAAAATATCCTGCACAGCATTTTTGTCATAATCCTCAGCTAATTTTACGAAATAAATATCCTACAATATCTTAGAGACGTAAAAAAAAAATCTTGCAAAAAAAATCATCCACCCCCCCCTCAAAAGTCAAATGGTCGGCCCCTAAACTCGGGTCCAGGCCTCGTCGCCTCGTCGCCATCCCATGAGTCCGGCCAACATGGCGAGGGTTCGGTACGGGAACAACTGGCCGTCTATTTCGTTGTACCAGGGATAGATTGTGGGATACCCAAACCCCTTTCTCCTCCCAAAATACGGAGTGTTAGACCCACGGCATATCCCAGCGAGGCGCCATACGTGTTAACAATTTTCTCCATGTAAATAACAGTCAGGAGTTGAGGGAACAGGACCACGTAAACAATGTCGCTGCACAAGACGAACAGCACGTAGATGGATTTGACCGTCAAGGCCATGGTGGTGGCGATGGTGCCTACGATGATGATTGCGAAGCGTACTACCCATATCATTTCGCGCAATGATGCCTACAAGCAGAAATCAAAATGAGCTCATATAAATTGACCAATATCCGGCATTTTATCGGTTTTCTTTTCAAATCTCTTGTACTATAGTTAGAATAGCTTAAGATATTCTTAAAAGTTTGAAGTAATACGATAATTACGAAGCGAAGTTATAGGCCTCAGAAGTTGCACATTTTTTCAAAGTGTTTGTATGGAGGTCGGACAGATTGTGTCCGGTCAAAGCCTCATACAACGTCTCAAAAAATAGCGGCATATATCTTTGCTCCTAATTATTGCAATACTCCACAATCATCAGGATTTCTTGGTTTGGGGGTATTCTAGCCAGTAGAGCATAGAAATATTAGCGAGAATATCAAATAATAAACTTAAGTTCATTTCGCGCACTTGTGGCACGACTAAAAATAAACTTTAGCAGATCATCTAGCGCTGATTTACACGGACGCATATGCAAGAACAAGCGCAAGGATATCAAACTCATAAATTCCCTTATGTGGTTTATACCATACTAGTTTGTACTGTCAATAGGTCGCTTCACTTGTTACCTTTGGCCGGAATACTTGTTTATAGACATTATGCGAGAACATGGTGCTCGCAGACAGAACGCTGGAGTCCGATGACGACATGACTGCAGCTGACACCGCGCCCAGTCCTATAAAGGACACGACTGTAGGGGTCAAGTACTGGAGGGCAAGGGGCAAGATCATTGACTGGTCTATCTCCATGGTAACGTCTGTACCATTGGAGGGGCCTTTGTAGAAGGAGGTGCGGCTCCAGTCTGGATAAAATAAACGCAACAATCAGAAGTCACACTGGCGAAGGAGGGCCAAAGAATTAACAAATAGGAATGCGGTATCAGGGTGATAAATGATGGCCTCTATAAAAGCTACCAACTAGTATAGTCCTTGTGAGCACTGGCAAGCTTGCAAGCATCCCGCTTTTATTTGCGCAGTTTGCGAGACCGAGATTTTTTACCGTGGAACTTTGCTAAGACTGTTTCCACGGGTTAGGCCCTGGCGTAACTGGACTTTGTCGACGAGTTTGCTTTCATAATTTTTCAAAGAAAGAATTACATTATCATTGAAACCACTGTCACACAGTCGCGCCATTTTATTATTTCTTGCGATTTGGAATACCCAGCTGTCAATCAAAGTCCAAGCCGCTCTCTGCGCATTAGGTTCCCAGTTATTCAAAACGCTTACGCTGAAGAGTTGTTCACCTCTTGATGCAACAACTCACTCAGCCTACTGAATCATTCCGTCGAGAGCATTCCGATTTGGACAAAACATGGCGCGGTTAGTTGTAGGGCTATAGCACTACCACTTTTCCATATCACTTTATACACTTCTTCTTTTCATCCCCGCCATTCGTTCGAGGGACATACTCTCTTTTATGCCCCACCACTTCAGAGCATGCTCCGGACCCTTTGTGAGCTTGGATGTTTCCTTGACCACGTGCACGTTTAGGCTTATACTTTTCACCGACCTAGCGCAATGAGCCAATCAGATTACAGGGTTCCAGATAGTTTTTGTGTTGGGTTTTACTAATTGGTAAATGAATAAATGATCATCGCAGGTATAATTTGCCTTATACCTGTGACGGTTCCGGCAGCTCCGATGATCACTGATGGGATGGTGAAGACGATGCAGCCAAACGCAGCAGTGAATGACAAGCCTTGTGCAGTCTTGCTGCTTTTACAGGCGAGTACTCTCTGGAAATAGACCTGCCATGGAACTCCACCAAAGATCTATAATAACAGAGAGTGTAAGGTGATATACCAGCTAACCAGCATAGTCCCCGGTGTTCTGTCCGGGCTTCCTGTGGTAGAAGTGTGACGTCACAGGAACGTGTGAGTCCGCGCACATTCAGCGGTTTACCGTGCAACTGCATGACGACACGAACGAAAAAGTGTGGCCGAGGCGGAGAGGAATTAATATTAATTTTCACGGGGTGAAAAGTTATGGATGAGAATCACGTGGGGAAAAGTAATGGACCAATAACAACGACGCTTTCGTTATCCTCCAACTACCAGGGGCGTAGACCGCGTAGCTACCAATACGCAAAGTACGCAGCTGCGTACTACAATTTTCATTTAATTATGATATTGAACAGCATTACCCACCAAGAGCAGTCCATAGTCCAGCCAGAGTCCTGTCTTCTCTGTTTCCCATTCGCCCAACCAAGATGTGGCGTTCTCGGAAATGCTTCCCACGGCCTCGTTAGTTAGAATGAATGGGATGCTAAACCACTGAAAAATACAGACAGAGAATGACAAATGGACGATTCCCGCTATGAACATATATATGCATGTTTTACCAAATCACAGGAAGACCTCAAGTGGAAAAGTAATTAGCCTGCTAGCCAGCTCTCCAGTGGTTTCGACTCATTTCGGATATTATTTTTGGGGGGCGCGCGGGATTCCTGTGTTGCGGGGGAAAAAAGAGACACAGGAATCCCGCGCGCAAAAAAAAAGAAATATCCGAAAAAAAAACACTGGAGAGCCGGCTAGCAGGCTAAAAAGCATTATTATTCAGCACATCGATACACTGCCCAAATATGGTCATTGGAACGCCAATAGCTGTCTTCTGTACATGACAGCTATCCTGCGATATCCGTCTCTGAAGAAAATATGATGTTTTGAGCTCGTAAATAATACACAAAAGAATTTTTTTCGGGGGTTTTTGTGCTATCGATGTGCTGAATAATAAAACCATTATCCTGCTCGATTTTGCAGAATATCGTCTGATTTTAGCCAACTCGGGACTGCGTCCCTCGTCGGCTAAGTATCAGACGATATTCTGCGCAATCTCGCAGGATAATGGTTAGATATTCGCGAGATGACAGTAACAATATTGATAAAGGTCTTAACTGAGGGGTGTGACGTTGAATTTGAACCCGGATGAGCAACATGAAACCCGTGGCAGTCTTTAAAAGAGCCTTCACTGATTGGCTAAAATGACGCGCATGCGTACATAAAACCAGCTTTATCTCGCGTATTTGGCTAAACATTCTCGAACCCAGAGCTCCCGGCTCGTAACCTCGCGGGGAAGGCTCTGGTGACAGCCACTGACGCATGCGCGAGATTTAATACAGAGCCGCTGAGAGAAAGACCTTTCAGCGCATGCACCAACACTCAAAATCAACCAATCAGTGACGGCCCTCAAGTGGATGTCCCCAGAGCCTCCCCTGCGAGCAGACGAGCTGGGGAGCTCTGGGAACGAGAATGCTGACTAAATAACTAGTGTCATTAAATATAAGGCACTGACTCATTAGCAATTTTTCCATCCCCTCCCTCCTTGAGCAGAGGCGGTCAATTATCCGCCCTGTTTCTCCCATTGGGTGTGTTTTTATCTCGTTGTGCTCCCGGGTCCTGGCGAAGGCCTCTTCGCTTTCCCCACCCACCTTACCTCAGCTTCGTTTTTCCTGCACTCACTGGACCCGCCAGGTCTACTTCCCCTATGCGCTATTTTGAGGCATAATAGACCTCTTTCGCTTGGGCGTAACGGACCTCTTTCGCTTGGGCGTAACGTTCTCCAAATTCAGATGACGTGGCATTCATTTGAATATTCTTTCTTTGTTTGGGTTGCTTCCATATTCATATACCCTTCAGGGCGTAGCAGAAAAAGAAAGAATGCCACGTGATCTGAAATGGAACAACATTACGCCCAAGGTAAACAGCTCTATTAGGTCATTTTCTTATACGTCTGTCACCAGAGACGGCTCCCCCGCGAAGTGACGAGCCGGGGCGCTCTGGCTACGAGAAGATGATATACTTAGCAGATCAGCGTCGAAAATTAAACGCCTGCATTGTCTTACCAGGCCAACAAAGATACAGATCAACTGTATAACATCTGTATACGCCACCGAGAACAGGCCACCAACAAGTGTATAGGCCACAGCAATAGCAGCAGACGTTATAATGGATGTGAACCTGTCTAATCCGACCACCACACTGACGGTCGAGCCGAGAGCAGCCAAAATTGATGCAGACCAGAAAACTTCGCCTACGAGCGCTGGGATGAAGCAGAGTCCTCCAAACCGCGCGCCGTATTTTTGCTGGAAGGGATCCAACATGGTGGTGTAGCGCCGATCACGCATGATTTTGGCAAAAAATAAACCACCTGAAATAAGAGAAACGAATATCTTGAGAAACGATTTTAATTCAGCATCCTATCAGTAGCCTATTTATAGTAGTCTGAAAACAATTTGTCAAGGCCATTTATCATCACAGGGGAATTTCTGCAGAAACTTTTTTCCTCACTTGCAAATAATTTGCGACAAACGGAATATAAATCTGGCCGCGCCCTTTTACAGTCATGTACACTATAGTACTTACCGACGGCTAAGCTTGTTGCGTATCCCCAAGGAGCCTGGGCCCAAAGAAGCCCTTGCCCTTTAGCATAGACGGCCTCAGCGGTTCCGTTGATATAACCTCCTCCAACCCATGTTGCTGAGAAAACAAGGTTGAGTTATGCACAGTGTAATATATTGGGCTCCCTGTGTAGTTGTGATTCCTGTGTTGCTCATATTTGGAGGCCGTGTTTTGACAGAGAAATAAATGGACTCAGTTGTTGTTGTTCAACGAGTGGATTTCTCGTGCTTATTAACGTAAATGACATCTGGAAGGACACGCTAGAAGTGACGCTACGACGCCTGTGGGTTTTAAATCACCTCATCTTCAGGGTCTTCTGCGCGAATTCTTTTCCACCTTTAAACCACATCACCAACATTTCCAGACACAAACATTTCACGTGGCATCCACAGGGATGCCCAGAGAAGTGACGATTAATCACTGACCTGTCATTGTAAATGATCCAATGTAGATGCCCAGGCTCCTCCCGGCCAGCAAAGTTTCCTCTTCATTGGACTTCCTCTTCCGAGCAGCCCACAGGCCGACCGCCAGAATAGCGAGATAGAATAAGATGATACCGATCAACCCTGGAATGTTCACGTCCACCATCTGAGAGAAGAAAATAGTTAAATTTATTTTAATACAGTTATTGCGATATTCATAATTCTGCGAACTCTACACCGGACAACAAACCGCGGTTTGGCTTCCGTCAATCAAATGAGTGAACGGCCGCTCTGGGAGATTTCGCGGACTCAGACTTTGATAGATCTTGTGGACTGATAGGGTCTAGCTAGGCTTCAAAACACTGCAATTGTTCACCGTACTATGCAAGCTATGCGTACTATGCAACTCAGAAAACATGCGTGGACTTGACTTAAAAGGCTTGATTGACGGGAGCCAAAACGCAGAATTATGAAAAACGCAGTAATCTAAAGGGTGCTGATATTGCTAAATTAATTTCTTTTTCTCTCTGGGTTATTCTTAATTTTCCTTGAAAACACACGTGAACGCTTGCTATACGCAGGCTAGTAAACGAGCGAAGCTTGGAAATTCGGGGAAATTCGTTTTACTATAGCCAGATCAGTCAGGAAATCATGGTGCGGGAATGTAGACCTTAGCTCCTAAATTTTGTAGAAGCCAAATCACAGTGTCCAAGGGGTATCAGTTAATAGGAAATTGTCAAGTTTGTTTACCAAGCTTGCTTGATCAATTATAGGTCATCTAGCCTGCGTAGCAAGCGTTCCGGGCCCGTGTGTTCTCAGGGAAAAGAAACCCAGGAGAAACAGAGGAGAAAAGGCGAGAAGCTCGACGCAAGCTTGCTACACAGGCCACCCCGCATGGTTCACTGGCCTTACATAACACGGAGCACTGATTTCTTAGCTCTGCATATTCCGGCGATCGTGCCGAGCCTCTAGTGTAACCGGTATGCACTCACTTTTCCATGACAGTAAACAGGTGCGCTGGCAAAACGGCAAAACGAATATACTAACCTTAGCCTGCGCTCCGCTACTTTGCACGTCTCCTGAACAAGAGCATGGTCTGATTACTAGCTGATAAGATGCCGTGCCAGTCAGTATATGGGAAACTGTCAAGTGTGTTTGCCTGATCATTTACAGGTCGCACCCCGCATGGGTCACTACTGGAACGGAGAACTATCTGAGATTTCGATCCTAGCTCTCTGGCGCCATGAATTCCAGCGAGTTCCAGTGCAGCTGGCGACTAAAATTGGCTTTTTGTGCGCAGTGAACCGAGCAAGCAAGTCCGAAAAAGGGAACTGATTCAAAATCACTACTTTTCACGAAACTGCTTCAAGATTGTTACAGGTGCAAGATAAGGAGTGCAATAGCGCTGAGCACAGATTCTAAAATTAGATCACGAGAGTCGAGACAGAAATCCCCAACCTCGATCCCAGGGCCTTTCCCTTCGCTTGCCCCACAAGCGAAGGGAAAGGCCCTGGGATCGAGGTTGAGAAATCCCATTCAGAAGGATCGCGCTAGTAATACAAGCTCTGCTATAATGAGTAGAACTACCACTGTGTTTACCAATTCATGTTGGTCATCCTTTAGAGAGGACACTGAGAAAATTGTGAGAAAGCTGAGTTTAGCGTGACGCCAATTAATGTGACGTCATCTGTGTGCACTGCGCTATTCTTGGTGTTCACATGACGTCATCAAAATGAAATGTGCTTTTCACTGATTTTTCTTTATATTCTTTTTGTTGTCTATATTTCCTTCTCTGGCTGGTTTCAGCTTGCTTGTGATAATTATGCTTTTCAGACCAGTTACAATTCCCCAATACGAGTCTATCTGCCTATCACCAAATTTAATCAATTCCCTGTTTTAGAGCTCCTCGGATATCCGGGCACTGCAAGCTAGTCACGTTTCTTTAGGCATTCATTTTGCGCGATTTTCAGGCGTAATTTACCCGTTTGGAGCATTCGATGATCAAAGCCAACTTGCATAAGTGAATATCTTTTGCAAATAAATTAACAAAGTAAGGAAATAATATTGGTAAAGACACGTGCAAGCGCTGAAATGTCTCGTTTCTAGTTGTGCCTGTGGTATGTGGCGTATTTAGGAGAACTTCTTCGCTTGAGAACGAGGCTGAAATAAAGCTCTCGCCGCCGCCACCGCCATTTTGTTTCTTGTCCTTGTGCCGGGGCGCCATGATGGAGTCGCAGGGGCAGCCATGTTTGAAGGGGCTCCCAGAAACACCACCAGGGGCTACAGAACAACATGGTAGGTTGCTGCTCTATCTCTCTTTCATTTATCGGACTGTTTTACCTCGAATTCAGCATATTTCTGTCCCTTTGTAGCATTTTCTTGTGTTTGTTTCAAGGCCAACCAAATATGAACTTGCTTAAAAGTTGTGTGCTTTCAACGACTTGCTAAAACATTGGGGAAATTTTTTGCTCATTGCTCAAAACACGTTGAAATCGCTAGGTTTCGAACCCCAAGCAATTTCTTCACAAATCCCAATCGAACACAGTTCCATTTCAGCGCTTCTTTCGGCTTTGAACCACACGTCGATGGAAGTTTATTGTCATATGCGAAGGTTTTACATATTGATTGGAGAGGAGTTCAGGGGGAGTGAACGAAATAGCTTTTTTTTACCCCGTTTCGTTTTCCCGCCAAACACGAACTTTTTTAAACTGAAATGAAGTAGTTAACACATCACGTTTTTCCTTCTGATTTTTCTGTATTTCTGCTGACTCATTTCCATACAGGAAACCTCCTTGTGTGAGCCATTTTGGGTCACAAATAAAATCTGACCACATTCGGACCCCATTCACACAGACCAGTACAAAACTGGACAGGTACAATTCTGGTACGGTACCATTGGAGGTTCACATGGGACCTGCGGTACCGGGCCGATTTTGGCACGGCTAGGTCGTGTGAATACTGTTGCAAAACGTGCTAGAATTGTACTGGTGCCGTATGAACAGGCAGTACTGCACCAGAATTGTACTGGTCCAGTTTTGTATCAGTCTCATGTGAATGGGGTCTCAGAAAATATAGAAATTTCTTTCCTGTTTCTAAACCAGAAATTTGGGTATCCAAGCTTTTTATGGCTGGTTGACATGTAAATGAAAGTACCGACCTGAGCCCAAGCAAAAGGTTATCAAGTTCTTCATGTGGTTCACACTAGAATGCAAGCACAACAAAATAGAGACATCGTGTCACCTTGCGCTTAGTGTGAATCCTACAAACCCAAGCACAAGTAAACTAATTAATGTTGATTTTAGGCTTGTGCTTGCATCACTAAGATTCGCACTTGCCTTGCACTTCGTCCTGTGCTTAGGATCAAGTGTGAACCAGCCTTTAAAGGTTTTGATACTTGAGATCCAGTACCCCCAAGTAGTACAAGCTTGTACATTAAACACTTCATACTATATTAAAATTTTGGCAATTTCTAAAAGCCTGAGAGCTCTGAAGATGTCATCTTCTTCAACTTTAATTTCTCTTGTTTCAATCAAAGTTTATGCAATTCTGGTTTAGCTTATGCCCTTGAAAAAATGTTGATGCACAAAGAGCCCAAAACAATAACAAAAAATATGAACAAAATTACTATTTGTAAAAGCCCCAAAAGTGTCAAATTGATATATTCATTTTGTTTATTTATTTAATTAAATTATTTTTTGGTTGCAGTTTTACTTGTAAAAAGTGTCTGTACTCTATTAATTTTTTGTTGTTGTTCTTTTAATTGCAGATGAAAACACAAAACAGGAAGAATCTGACCAATTCATTCACAATGACACTAAATGTAACAGCTTGGTTTTGCCACCAAAGAAAAGGCAAAGAGAGACTGAATCAGAAGATCTTTCTCAGATTTTTACAAAGAAAAGTAAACTATCAAAGGAGTGTGGTGTTGATTCAGCAGTAATTTGTCATGAAGAAGGAGGACTATCTTCTAAAGAAACAGGAAACCAAAATGCATATCAAAAGGAGAACATTTCTTGTGAAAGTGATACTGAAATTCATAATGAAAATGTAACAGGGGAACAAGAAGCTTCAAAGTTAATAAGCTGCCAATCTGTGGCTAGTGACCAAGATGTTGTTGACCCAATATCAGGAGGTGGTTTACAGGAGAAACCCCATTCACTTGATACAGAAGAGGATGAGCTATCTAAAGAAGCACAAGAAAATACATGTAAATCAAATTATGCTAGCTCGGAAAATTTACCAAATTCAGAAACAAATTTTCTTATATCTACAATGGAAGAGCAGAATTTGCATGAACATGCAGCAGATGCTAACACTGTGCATAAAGAAATATCCAATCTTGGTTGTTACACTTTGCCTGAAATAACTCCACAGAGAGATGGAAATGAAGGAGAACATGGTAATCCAATAGTTCATGAGGCCAACCTATCTCCAAGAAGTGAATCAAACCCTATGTCCTGCTCTCAGGATCTTGTAGAGGATCAAAGCAGTTTTGTAAGCTGTTCAACTCTTGAGGAACAAAGTGATAAAATACAAGTTCAATCTCAAGAAACAGATAGCGATAGCATGGCTGTGCCATGTGATGTACACAACCCTAGAGCAGAAGCCATTACTATCTCCCATGAAGGTAGAGCAAACATTTCATGTGGCCAAGAAGGAAGCCAAATTTTTTCACAAAATCCATTTATGTTGTGATTTTTAATCCCAACAAAATCCTTGATAAAATCTTGAATCCAGAATTTCAAAGTGTGTAATTCCCACTTCCTGGCAGAAATCTCAATCCCGTTTCTTGCTTCATTTGTTTTTCATTTTCCTGTATTGCTTCTGAAGACTTTTTGTTTCTGAGTTGGTCCTAAAAGATCAAAATATTTAATTTTATGTAATATGAAATTGAAAATTTGTGGTACTTGTATATGATTTGAAAACTTATGTTGTGTGTTTCCATAAAACAACAGCCATGTAAAGTCTCTATTAGGCTATGTGATAGGGCTGGAAATGTGACCTCTTCATCCATTGAATTCCAGAGAAAATAATGGTTGAAATTTTATTTTTGGGTGGGAGGAGAAGTACTAAAATCGAAAAACCCTCAGAATCAGGCAAGATACCAGAGAGTTCACCCTCTCATAACAACCCTTTTCAGGCGAGAAGCAATAGCCAGCAGAACGCTCATTCTTGGGGTTTAGGATGGTCATGCGCCATTTGCACAAAATCTCATAGCAGCCATGTCAAAATACAATATTGCTTGCCCAGTGTAGTACTTTGCACTCCTTCCCATATTTGGTATAATCACCCACTAAAAGATGCTGTATGCCCCTTATATTTTGTTGAAGGCCATTTCAAAGAATGGTCTTTACTGTGCGACTACGTCAACCGGGCCATTTTGTAAAAAGTTAGTCAATCAGAAAGCGAGTACAGAACAAAGGATCTCGACTTTCTTGAGATCTGAGACACCGAAATATCGCTTTTCTCGTAAAAATTGTGGAAATTATGGGCAGAAATAACTTCAAAACACTTAATTACTCATCGTCAGATGTATTGCAGGTATTAAATTTGCTTAAAATGGTTTGAATCTCTAAATGATAAACCTTTTACGGGATGGCCCGGTTGACGTAGTCGCACAGTAAAATTTCCAACTAAGGGCCCATTGGACCTTTGGTGATTTTGTCAAAACCTAAACTGTGCATTTTCTGTAGATACACCTGTTGAGAGTGAGCAGAATGATAAGCCCCCAGTAACCATGAAACTGGACCTTGAGCAGTTACAACTCCTCAATGTAGGAGGCTCTGTGGAGTATATGGAGACATTGCCAACAGCTGTGGTGCGGTCCTCACAAAGTACCAATACTGTGCAGGCCATAATGGCAAGCGCAACAGATGAAAAAGAAGTTCCAGGACAACAAGGTTAAGATAAAGCTTTTCCCCAGGATGTTTATTTTTACCATGACAGTTGGTGTTTTCATAATATGATTAGCTGATTTGCTGTAGTGTTAAATAAGAGTACATACAACTCTGGTCACATTCAGCATTTGCACTTCTAAACCAATGGAAGCCTTTTGAATGACATTGCATGCAATGACACATGCAATTCATAAGAGAAAAATGCTTATTTTAGCAAAATTTTTAATTTTTGTCATGGCAAATTGAAACTTTGGAACGAGCAGGACTAACCAAGAGTCAATAACGTAACACTGTGACCATATGGTCGCCAATGGCAACTAAAATTTGGAGGCTTTTGGTGACCAAATTTTTAGAGCTAGTTGCCAAATGGCACCCCATATTTTCTAAGTTCAGCTGAGATCCATGTTTATGTGGCAACTAAATCTTTGCATTTATCACGAAAAAAGGTGTGAAAAAAGTCGTGAAAAAGTTGCAAAAGAAGTTAATGTCGGTCCCTGCAGATTGCATAGACTGCTAAAAATAAATATATGTTATTTACCGGCCGGGAGGTCAATATAGGGAAAAACTGTGACCAAGGGCTGCAAAATGTTGACCTACAATCTTGGACAAAACCTGTAGAGAAAATTACTGAAATCGCTTCTTTTTTCGCTTTACTCCTGTCATTTCACCTCCCCCCTCTCCCCCGAAGCAATGTTGCAAGGAACGTGTCGAGGGATGGACGCCCTTCATAACCAACATTGATTTAGGGGGGAGGGGGGAAAAACGGGGCCATAAGTTAGGTGGAAAACTCAAAAGATAAGTGGTATTAACATATTCTCTACCCTTTTGTCCAAGATTGTCTGCGATCGTAAAAGTGTCATAATTCGATTTTATACGGCAATGTTTCGACGTATTTCTCTGATTTTTTCACTGAGCATAGAACATATGATTACTCAAATGGTAAAAGCGCTACCATTTTCAATAAACTAATTATAGTGCAATTTGTGACGTCAGATTGCTCCTTCTTGAAACCTGCTGACGGCTGTAATCTCAATGCCGGCAAAATGCCGTATATTTTCAAGTATTGTCTTAGACATTTCGGTAAACCACGGTCAACAAACTGTTTCCTACACTTTGGCGAAAGAAAAAAACGGTCAACCAAGGAAAAATCTCGGTCAACCAACAAAATTAAGTAAAATATTGATCTTTTGTCTCTTCTTTATGGCCCGAATTTTCCCTGGTTTTTGGTGGTTTTCCGTGGTTTTTCGTTGGTTTACCGTGTTTTTATTTTTTGAAATGAAAGGTTTTATCACGATGATAGAATACTTACTCCGAGATTTAAAATATTATAAAAAATTGCGGTTCTAAGGAGCTTCTGAAGAAAAAAAAACTTGGGTTGCCTGTGGTGACAAGTACTGCCTTTGTCGGGGGTGTCTCGCGCCGAGGAAAAAAAGTAGTTCTTCTCAAGAATCAAAGAAGAAAAATGGTCTGCATCAAAAGCTAGATGATTTTCTCTTCGACAAGTGCCTTTTTTGTTTCAATTGGTAAGAAAATTTCCATCAAATATCGGGTTTTATCTACAACCTTTCCTTTTTCGCTAACTACAGAAGCGACTGATATAATTTCAGCTCACGAAAATTGATTATAAAAAAGCCCAGCAAAGTCGTGGAATTGATATTTTTCTTCTACGATGAGCGCTTATAGTAGCCTGCCTATCCGAAATAGTTTACAGGCTACCTCGTGTTATTTGACAAGTCAGGTGGTTTAGTCTGGAGCTGTTGACTGTAGTGTAGGGACCTATTAGAAGGTAGCGTGAATATTTTAGAGATTGATTTCCTTCCAAGATGTTACTTTTTAAACACCATATGCAATCATTTTTCGATGTAAGATCACCGCTGTAGACAATGGTTCCCCAAATCAGCTACTGACGTAATGTTTAGTTACCAATTTCATATTTTCATGCCGACCATTTCACATCGTGCGCGCGCTTTTATCATCCAAATAGGGCGCCACAGGGACCCCGTCACGAATATGTCTAAAATAGACTCTAGCACCGCTAAAAACTATCTAAACAACTGTCAGATTCTTTAAGAACACTCTGAGGATGCCTCTATCGAACAACACGTTCTTATCATTTCGACTAACTTTTAAAATAGTGAGATATATATCCCTATGTCATCACCATGCTGCAGACAATCTTGGACAAAACCTGTAGAGAAAATTACTGAAATCGCTTCTTTTTTCGCTTTACTCCTGTCATTTCACCTCCCCCCTCTCCCCCGAAGCAATGTTGCAAGGAACGTGTCGAGGGATGGACGCCCTTCATAACCAACATTGATTTAGGGGGGAGGGGGGAAAAACGGGGCCATAAGTTAGGTGGAAAACTCAAAAGATAAGTGGTATTAACATATTCTCTACCCTTTTGTCCAAGATTGTCTGCGATCGTAAAAGTGTCATAATTCGATTTTATACGGCAATGTTTCGACGTATTTCTCTGATTTTTTCACTGAGCATAGAACATATGATTACTCAAATGGTAAAAGCGCTACCATTTTCAATAAACTAATTATAGTGCAATTTGTGACGTCAGATTGCTCCTTCTTGAAACCTGCTGACGGCTGTAATCTCAATGCCGGCAAAATGCCGTATATTTTCAAGTATTGTCTTAGACATTTCGGTAAACCACGGTCAACAAACTGTTTCCTACACTTTGGCGAAAGAAAAAAACGGTCAACCAAGGAAAAATCTCGGTCAACCAACAAAATTAAGTAAAATATTGATCTTTTGTCTCTTCTTTATGGCCCGAATTTTCCCTGGTTTTTGGTGGTTTTCCGTGGTTTTTCGTTGGTTTACCGTGTTTTTATTTTTTGAAATGAAAGGTTTTATCACGATGATAGAATACTTACTCCGAGATTTAAAATATTATAAAAAATTGCGGTTCTAAGGAGCTTCTGAAGAAAAAAAAACTTGGGTTGCCTGTGGTGACAAGTACTGCCTTTGTCGGGGGTGTCTCGCGCCGAGGAAAAAAAGTAGTTCTTCTCAAGAATCAAAGAAGAAAAATGGTCTGCATCAAAAGCTAGATGATTTTCTCTTCGACAAGTGCCTTTTTTGTTTCAATTGGTAAGAAAATTTCCATCAAATATCGGGTTTTATCTACAACCTTTCCTTTTTCGCTAACTACAGAAGCGACTGATATAATTTCAGCTCACGAAAATTGATTATAAAAAAGCCCAGCAAAGTCGTGGAATTGATATTTTTCTTCTACGATGAGCGCTTATAGTAGCCTGCCTATCCGAAATAGTTTACAGGCTACCTCGTGTTATTTGACAAGTCAGGTGGTTTAGTCTGGAGCTGTTGACTGTAGTGTAGGGACCTATTAGAAGGTAGCGTGAATATTTTAGAGATTGATTTCCTTCCAAGATGTTACTTTTTAAACACCATATGCAATCATTTTTCGATGTAAGATCACCGCTGTAGACAATGGTTCCCCAAATCAGCTACTGACGTAATGTTTAGTTACCAATTTCATATTTTCATGCCGACCATTTCACATCGTGCGCGCGCTTTTATCATCCAAATAGGGCGCCACAGGGACCCCGTCACGAATATGTCTAAAATAGACTCTAGCACCGCTAAAAACTATCTAAACAACTGTCAGATTCTTTAAGAACACTCTGAGGATGCCTCTATCGAACAACACGTTCTTATCATTTCGACTAACTTTTAAAATAGTGAGATATATATCCCTATGTCATCACCATGCTGCAGACAATCTTGGACAAAACCTGTAGAGAAAATTACTGAAATCGCTTCTTTTTTCGCTTTACTCCTGTCATTTCACCTCCCCCCTCTCCCCCGAAGCAATGTTGCAAGGAACGTGTCGAGGGATGGACGCCCTTCATAACCAACATTGATTTAGGGGGGAGGGGGGAAAAACGGGGCCATAAGTTAGGTGGAAAACTCAAAAGATAAGTGGTATTAACATATTCTCTACCCTTTTGTCCAAGATTGTAGGCTGGAGGCCGAGGTCAACATTTTCCAGGCCAAGGTCACTGTTTTTCCCTATATGGACCGACCTAAAGCCGGTAAATAACTTATTAATTTTTTTCCAACTCTAAAAATTGATTTTCTCGATGAAAACAAGTATGCGCAAATGGATACCATGACCTCGGTCAGAGATAGGAAAAGATTGCCCCCGCGTGCGCGCTCTAAGAACCAATCAGAATGCAGAATTTGTTACCGTGCCCTCTAGGAAAATTTTTTTCTTTTGTGTGTTAGGTGAAGGAGACAAAAATAGCAAGTTGACGTTGGCACATGATGCTGTTGTATTTCACACTGATCAACTTTCCAAGCCAGCTAATGCTGGAGGGATCTCAATCCAGGTTTATCCACAGCAACAAGGCATATCTCTTGTCACACCATCTGGCATTCTCACAGCTGATATGGGCACCTTTTCTGGACAAGTGCCCACTATACTAACAGAAGGGGATGTTGAAGATAGTGATATATCTGCTACTTTTGCTGAACAGTTCCAGGTATTTAATTGACATTATTTTCCAATTGTGGGTGTTGCCATTTTCCTATCCATAATGAGCTATTTTACAGAAGCATGGTTGGCTCAGCTTTTGGCTTTGGCCTCTCACCGCTGTGTTTGACTCCGTACCAGGACAGAGGAGTTCTTCTCTGCTCTACTGTGTTTCACATCTTTCGGATGAGACAATAAATCCAGGTCCCATCTTGCCTTTACTACCCTACAACCACCACCCTTAGTGTCTGTGCCCATTGAGACCCAGCATAATTCAGCATTCGAGCTGCAAGAATGGAAAGCCATCCTCTGCTAAATCTTGTCAAACAGCAACATGTTAAAAAGAAACGAGAATAAGGAACTGGTTCATTAATAAACCTGGTTACTTTTTTAAGAGTGGTCACTTTTAACTTCCACTGACTCTACTTGACTTAAAGATTAATAACCTTGCTAAATGAGTGTTGTTGGTTACTTGACAGGTTGTGACCACTAGCTCGGTCCTTGCAGGTCAGACGTCAGGCACAGATAACCTCAATGTGATGATGTCCTCGGGGGAATTTGGGCGCGGTGTCGTTCTCACAGATCAGCAACAGGTCTTGATAAGTAGTATGATTGTTCCTGGCATGACTCCAGGGCAGACGCTTCATATCAGTTTGCCGCAGACCTCCACTGCAAGTGGTGATGGCATCCTTAACACTCCCGGTCCAAGCCACAGTGAAGGATGTCAAGAAGATCAACAAAATGAGGTGCGGCAGTTAATCAAGTTACACCCCAAAAATCGATTTTTGGGGGCGGTTGGGAATTTTCAGGGATGCAACATAGGGGACTAACAGAACATTTTCTCAGTATATTTTTAGTATACTGTTTTTGTTCTGGGTTAACCTTAGTAACACTCTAGCCACCCTAATTTCTACTCCTTCTACACCTACCATTGATGTGAAAAAGAGTCAGTATCAAATTGATCTACAGAGGTAGAAAAAATACCTTGCGTTAGGATTTTACCATGTCTACCTAGTGAAAGTGGTCTTTTTGTACTTATATCCCAGTTGTTTCTCAGACACAAATCAGATCAACAAGTTGATGTCACATAATTAATTATTAGGCATCAAAGTCTAGTGAACCAAAATTCGAAATAGCGCAACTCAAAACTTTGAAGTTCCGTAACCTTGTCGTTTTTTTTGTCAGATGATTCTCAAATTTGAGTGAACAATTTTCTTACTGGATGAATAATTTTCTGTGAGCGATGTTTTTTTTGTAGGACTTAATGTTTTTTCATGGCTCAATTTAGGACACTGACGATAAAGAAGGTCCATCCCATGTCTGTCCTGTTGAGGACTGCAAGAAGGTGTGCCCCAGGGCACATCGGTTGAAACTACACATGTTATCACACACGGGTGAACGGCCCTACAAGGTACTTTTCAACTGATTTGTGTCACTAGACCTTTTTTGTTACGCTACATAAATGTTCACCTGTGAAAGCCAACATCACTGAGCACTCGCTGAAAGGGATGACAAAGGTGTCTCTGCATGCTCAAGTCAAATGTTTCATACTGATGATGTATTCTTCAGTTCTGGTCCAAAGAATTGTGTTGCCAGTTAAAGTTAATTTGTCTGCTATAAAAAATATAATATAATCTAATATAACCTGACTGCATAATTCGTTTGACCAGATCTGAGTCAAGATACATCATCAGATACATCATCAGTATGGAATGTTTGGCTTGAGCGCGCAGACGCCTCTTTGTGGGTCTCTTTAAAAAAGCGCTGAGTGGTGTTGGTAAAAAAAAATATAATGATGCTTACACGTGAGCCATATTCACATTGTGAACGATCTCTGGTAATTTTTTTATGGTTTCGGAAATTGTTACTGTGCGACTACGTCAACCGGGCCATTCTGTAAGAAGTTAGCCAATCAGAAAGCGAGTACAGAACAAAGGATCTCGACTTTCTTGAGATCTGAGACACCGAAATATCGCTTTTCTCGTAAAAATTGTGGAAATTATGCACAGAAATAACTTCAAAACACTTAATTACTCATCGTCAGATGTATTGCAGGTACAGTATTAAATTTGCTTAAAATGGTTGGAATCTCTGAATGACAAACTTTTTACGGGATGGCCCGGTTGACGTAGTCGCACAGTAAATACATACTGTATGTAGTAAAATGATCCACGTTTCCGTCATATCTTAAGTACCTTCCTGCTCTTTCTGTAGGTACCCGAAACTATTGTAGTCTGTGCTTTTAGCTTTGTTCTTTGTGTTACTTGTAGTCCTTTGTCTCGGGTCCTTTGTCTCTACTGAGCTCCGGTACATTTCCTAATCCACAAGAAAGCGTTTTGAAATGCTTTGGAAAGTTTGAACATTTAGGAAACGCAATACAAATAAGTGCATCTGCATCTAGAGATGTAAAAATTGAGAATGGGAATAAAATTTTAGACATTGCTCTGATTGCTACTTGTAAACGCGACTTGTGAATTCTCTTCTTATCTTGTATTTTAGTGTCCTCATGAGGGGTGTGAGTGGGCGTTCACTACAGCATACAAACTAAAGAGGCACGAGAGGGGACACACAGGGGAACGACCTTATATGGTAAGGAACTAGCTAATCGGTGCACAGTCCTGTTTAAGTCACTGCGCTTCATTAAAAGTTGCTGAATGGAACGTGTGAAAATTTGCTCCCTTCACATATTAGAGTACGTTTCAGTTAAGTGACAAGCATTTTTTGTATTTACGTTTACATTGCATTCTTATTAGTCACATATTTCTCTCAGCCAATCATAGTTTGTACTGAACAAAGCCTTGTGTTTATAGATCGCGTGCTGACCGCGTGAGAGTGATCACGTGAGAGTGTCACGTGCTCAACGGGTGATAGTGGTTTTCTTGGCTGGTGATTGGCTGCCCGGGATACCATTCAGTAGCAACTTGTAATTTCTGACGTTTACGATTGGCTGGCCGTATCTGCTTTGCTTGTTTGTCAGTGCAGTCGTGAAATTTGCTCTATGTAAAACAAACATTATTCTCTGTGTAGTGTCCCCAGGAAGGTTGCGGCAGACGTTTCACGACCGCGTACAACTTGAAGACCCACATCCGGGCGCACAGTCGGACCAACTCGATTCTTTGTCATTACGAGGGGTGCGACAAGGCGTTCCCTTCCATGCACAAGTTTCGGGTGCACGAGCGCAAACACCAACTGGAAGAGAACCCTTACAGATGTGAGGTACGTATGCAAAATGTGACGGATGTGCGTTTGATTTCAATAATCAGTCTGACAACTTGAGTGGTTGTTACTGCCGTCATCACTGTCTTTGTTATTGTTATTGTTATTGCTGTCGCTGTTTTCTTGATGCTGTTATCGTTTTTTTGGTGTTCTTGTGGTGGTGGTGATTATTTCGTTCATGTTGTCGTTTCTGTTGGTGGCGCGGGTTATCTTTTGTTTCTGTTGTTTTGGGTCCAGTTTTTGTTCTATCGTTGCGGCTGTTACTATTGTTGATTATTTCGTTCATGTTGTCGTTTCTGTTGGTGGCGCGGTTTTTTTTTTGTTTCTGTTGTTTTGGGTCCAGTTTTTGTTCTATCGTTGCGGCTGTTACTATTGTCATTTTCCGTTGTTCTTGTCGTGGTTGTTGCTGTGGGTGTGTTGCCGTTTCTGTTGTTGTGGGTGTTGTTGCCATTTCTGTTGCTGTAGGTGTTGTTTCTGTTGCGTTAGGTGTTGTTGTGGTTGTCGTTTCTGTTGTCACAGGTGTTGTTGTTTCTGTTTTGTTGCTGTGGCTGTTTTTGTCGTTACTTTTTGGTCATCTTTACATATTATATACATGGCACAATTTCGTTTTTCAATCGCACACATTGACATTTATTTTACGGAGCAACGTTAATTGAACTAGGTGTATACAGAGGTTGCTATTACGTCATTCCACAGGTGGAGGGTTGTGGCAAAGTGTTCACCGCTATGGGAACTCTGACGTCACACCTCAAGAGTCATAGCGGCGAGAGACCTCATGGGTGCCCTGTGGACGGATGCGACAAACGCTTCACCAAAGCTTCTAAACTCAAGCTCCATCTCCGCTCGCATACGGGAGAGCGCCCTTTCAGCTGCGATGAGGAGGTAATTGAACAATGTAGTACATATATCTTATACGATATTGAGAAATACGGTTGGCTTAGTGTTACGGCGATGGGTCTCTCACCACTGTGGTCCGGGTTCGAGCTACCCTCGGGATCAAGGCCATTACGGTGCGCCCCGCCTCGTTACCGTTTGCCGGAAGCATAGAGTCCATTGAATCGGTTTTCCACAGAGTGAATTTCACTCCGGAATTCCAGAGGCTCCGGAGTGAAATCACCGAACTTCCCGCAAGTGCGGATAAGTACAAGCAAAAATTATCAGGGGGGTAGCTGAAACTTGTGCCCGCAACACTAATTGGGTGCGATTTTTTTGCCCACTGCCCGTTGAAGTTATGAACTTGAAGTTATGAACTTGAAGATATGAACTTGAAGCAAGTTTTTTCTCAGTCATCTCTTTAATCCTTATTCAGGGCATAGTTCATAAGGCAGCCGTTTGCTGTTTGTTTTCAGGGTTGTGGGTGGTCGTTCACTAGTGCGTACAAGCTCAAACGTCACAAGCGAAAACACACTGGCGAACGCCCCTTTGTCTGTTCATATGAAGGATGCCACAAATCGTTCACGCGCTCAAGTCATCTCAAGACTCATTCCCTAGCGCATACTGGCGAGAAACCTTACATTTGTCCTGTGGACGGTAGGTGTTGAGGAACCTGTCTGTGACGGGTATTGTCTCGGTTGAACCTGTCTACAATGACCATTCCACAATATAGCAAGACGGACCTGTCTTTGACGGGCATTGTCTTGATAGAGAACCTGTCTTTAATGACCACCATTCCGCAATATAGCAAGATTAATACTCTACATCATACTGGCGAGAAACCTTACATCTGTCCTGTGAACAGTAGGTGTTGAGTAACCTGTCTGTGATGAGCACTTGTCTTGGTAGAACCTGTCTACAATGACCGTTCCACCCACGATTCATAATCCAAGTCATACTGGCGAGACACCTTATTTCTACCTTGTTGATGGTAGGCGTTGAGTAGCCGTCAGGGAAGGGCCAGTTTCCACCATATCTCAAGATTCATACTACTATTCCTAGTAGACCGTTACACCTCTCGGTTTTTCAGCCCGCCGGCGGCTGTCTAAAATTCATCGCGTGATCACCTTTTTTGCACCACGTGATGAGTTGCTTATGTACCACGTGATCAATGTTTGTGGGCGTAAACTTTGAGCGTTTGGTCTGCTACATTGTTTTGCTGCTTTCCAACAAAGTCTACGCCCAAAAAGGTTGATCACGTGGTACATAAGCAACCCATCACGTGGTACATAAAAAGGTGATCACGCGATGAATTTGAATCCAGTGACTCAAGATTCAAACTCGTTCTGTCGCATTTCCAGGTTGCAAAAAAGCGTTTACCGCCGGCAGCACCCTTAACATCCACCTTCGTAAGCACACTGGTGACAAGCCGTACCGATGCGAGGAAATCAGCTGTAACAAGGCGTACACGACGGCGGCAAACTTGAGAGCACACCAAAAACGCCATGACAAGACCTCGACCACGTCTGCGAGTAGCAAGACCGCGGAATCAGGTATTTCATCCGGTAAAGGGACAATTCCTTAAAATGGAGGGGTACCTTTATTTTCTGGAATTGCCCAATATCTGTATTTACCCTCACGGTCGATATTGCGTTTTTGATCCCCCTTTCCCTACCGCTGCATCCAGGGGTTCTTTCCATTTACCACAAATTTTCGGCAAATACCGGTCGGAAAGCACACCCGACTTTTTCGTTTTCGATATCCAGTGGAGACGTTCACGTGGCTTTTCGGTTTTAACACCGTTCTAATGGACGATTCCTGCTATTATTATACATTGTACTCACTATCTCGTACTCTCACTATCTCATTGTACTCACTAAATCGTCCATTGACAACAGGAATGCGGTAAATGGAAAGCCCCCGAGGATTTCCAAAATGTTTCCCCTTCCTTTTGCGTCTTTCGGATGAGACAATAAACCGAGGTCCCGTCTCGCCTTTACTACTCTACCCAGTTTCAGGGGGACGTTAAAGAACCATTGGGAACGTAATAAGCCCTGTGGCATTGACCACCCTAAGACCCCGTCCACACTACACCGTTTTCAAACGAAAACGGATACTTTTTGCTTCGGATACGGCTATCGTCCACACTACAACGCCGAAAACGATCACCGAAAACGGCGAAAACAATACGAAAACGATAAGTGTGGACGCAAATCTTTTTGAAAACGGAGCAAAAAGTATCCGTTTTCGTTTAAAAACGGTGTAGTGTGGACGGGGTCTAAGTGTCTGTGCGAAGGTTTAAAACTTTCAAGATTTTAACCAATGTATCTCAGGTGTATACTCTCTTGTCCGTTGTCTTGTCTAAAAAATGTGGCCACGTTGAATACAACGATTGGGACAATCGACTAAGAGGGCGTCCCCCAGCTCTGAATGTGATTATCTAGGCATATCTAGATTATCACATTCCCTTTGTAATCCATACAGGAGGGGAAGAGTTACTGCACACAGAATACGTCACTGTCAGCACAGTCCCTAACGCGGGCTCACTAGTCGACAGCGACATCTCCACATTCCCGCCAGAAGAGTTCGCCACATCAGAAGCGGTCTCACTTCCGGTGATCAGCGGCCACTTCCCGCCTAGTGTCATCGTAAGCTCTACCATTTCCGGTTCACACGATCACCTTGCTCAAGGTGTGAAAGCAGTGTCTCATATATTAACAGATAGTCGATCGAAAAGAGCTTCGGAGAAATCTTCCGTTATCCCTGTATCGAATTTTGGACAGACTGGTGAGCACGCAGTGCATCTTGGGAACGCCGTCGACGGCGGCCAGATTGACGTCGCTGAGTTTGTTGTCAGAAGCGACGGTGGCGATACGGTGCTCCATTCGCCCGAGGCCAGCGGTGTTGTTACAGAGAAGCTGGCGGGAGGGTTTGACCTGTCTATCACAAGCATGGTCAGTCATCTGCGCTGCCACCCCTCCCCTGACGGGAAACTTTTACATAGCGAAGGGTTCGCCGCGCAGCATTCTGGGCAAGAGGGAATCATCGTTGACCACAAGATACCAATCCCCTCTCGGACGCTGGAGTTCAGGAGTCCCGTCAATCCCGAGGATCAGTTTGCACCTCCCGCGGTAATATTTCAGGTAAGAGATTTCTATGGTCACGCAAAAAGAGTAAATTATTAGCGAGATTACTCTACGGCTAAACTAGGACACACGAAGCGCGCAACATTTGTGTCCTACGTGCTTTCCCGAGTGGCTAAACTAGGAAACATCGCACCGCGTGCCTCGGAACCACGAAATGTTTCTTGTCTTGCGAATAAACATTTCGGTGTGTGTCCCGGCTACAAAGTTTGTCGCTCGAAACAATGTTTTTCAAGTGGCTAAATTGGGAAACACGAAGGAAACATGTGTCCGGCTTAAATGTTTCACTGTACATATATAGTCAAGGCTGTAGAAACCGTTAGTTTAGTCTTGGTTTACTGAGGTGTCTACCCCCTCCAAATGGAGTAATATGGAGTTCTTGTCTCTCTAGGAGGATAGCATCAAATCGGGCTCTTCAGACACCGAGGGCGAATCCGTACAGCAAACAGCCGACTTACCCTCCCCCTCTCAGGCTCAAATGCAAATTAATCTCCCTCATGACGTCATACAGATTCACTTTCGCCATCCCTCCGCGGCCACGCATGAAGCGTCAGTAGACGTGGAGACTGGGCCCGAAGGACACCAGCTTACTTCGTTTGGTTCCCCGCCGATGTCAGAGATGCAAGAAGATGGCTTGAATAAACCGGAGATGTCATCTTACATTGATGGGAACATATCCTCCGAGCAAGAGGATGCTGCGGTGGACAGTTATCCCGAAAGTACAATCAACTTGCAGGATCTGAGATAACGATAGGCTGAAATTTCAGGTGTTTAAAAAGCCTCAGTCCATTTTGTCAATCTAGCGTCCTGAAAATCCTGGATTTTCATTTCCTTCCTGGAGAGTCCTTGAAAGTCCTGGAAAACTCCTGGAAAAATGTTTCAACTCAAATGTGGCTGAATCAGTCAGTTTCGTGAATCTCATTTTGGGCTGCAAATTATAACATCCGCCAGACTTATGTTTTTTGGAGGGAGGGCATTTCTACCCAATAAAAACCCCTGGAAAATTAACTAAATACTTCCTGGAAAATCCTGGATTTTTGTCATTCGGAAAGCGTACGCACCCTGTCCATTTCCATCGGCTGATTTAGGAAATGTACTGTGATATTTTGGATTAAATTTGATGAGAAGGGTATTTTCTTGTGCTCTAGGATCGAGGCTGCTGTCTTCCATATCTTTGATCTTTCCAGATTGTAGTACTTTTTAAGTGCTTTCTGCAATCAAGTTATCGAATAACCGATCAGAAGTCGATCTTTACCCGCTTCATGTAATTTATTGTCTATCGAGAAGGGAATAAAACAAATATGTCCAATATGAGGATCACGTATTCGTTTTGTCTTTGTTTACACCGACAGCGTTTGAGGAAAATTAATTATTCGCTAGCATAGGTTTGTCCAATTAAGGGGACGTTTTTAGGGGGTGGACCATTAGAAACTGGGGGAGGCATTTTTGCACATGATTTTTTTTTTTTTGGGGGGGGGGGGGGTCAGGTTGTACAAGAATTTTGGATCTCTGCAAGAATTTTTTGGAGGTAGTTCTTACCGTGTTGCACCGAGCGGCTCGAAGAAACCGTGATGCACCGCACCCCTTGAAGAGAGCAAACAGAGGAGACTGGCTACGAGAAAAATATTTAATCCATTTGCCATAGCTAAATATGTGTTGTACACTTCTTTAAAACTCACATGATATATATAAAACTAAAACTAACAATGAAATAACACAAACATTTGTTTTGTGCGTGCACTACGACAAATTACGCTATGCATTTTGTTGTCAAAAATCATAAATCTCTAATCTACGATCCCGCCCTGGTTAAAAAATATTCGAGCCGACTTTAGCTCCAGTTAGCCTGCGAGCCGGCTCTCCAGTGGGTTTTCCAGAGAAGAATTCGTTAGGGCGCGCGCGGGGTTCCTGTGGCGTCAGGATTCCTGTGTCGCGGGCAAAAAAAAATTGAATATCCGAAAAAACCCACTGGAGAGCCGGCTAGCAGGCTAAGCTCCAGTGGGTTTTTCGGATAATTGACTTTTTTGGCGCGCGGTCGGCGCGAGAGGTGATAGAGGCACCACAGGAATCTTACGCGCCAAAAAAAATCAAATATATATATAAAAAAACTGGAGGCCCCCTCGCAGGTTGTGGTCAAAGTTGAGGGTGTTTTTATCTTTGTACTATATATAGAAATTCGGGAACACTTCCCCAAATTCGTGTAAAATAACCAGAAGCATTCCCAAAATGTTTACCCTGCTAGCAGAGGTTTCTTTTTGTCAGTCTCTTATTAGCTAGCAAGTTGTTCGCGTGTCTGGGATTTTGCCTAGTAGTTTTGATTTGTGCAAATCACGGAAACAATGAAACAACCACGCGAAATACCAGACACGCGAACAACTTTGATAGCTAATAAAAGACTGACAGAAAGAAACCTCTGCTAGCAGGGTACAAAATGTTTGAATTTGTCTAAACATCACCATGAGGTTACACTGCCCGGGGCCAAGAAGAAGCCCGTGGCAAAGAATGGATATATTTAAAGCTATTGTACACTATATGAGATCTTGCCCCTCGATCAGGAGACGCCTGAGTTCCTACATATTCCTAGCCTGAGTTACTGCGGTTTTCATAACTCTCACCATCGATTTCCAAACGTAAAACCGCCTTCTGGCTTCCGTCAATCAAACTCCCGAGCCTTTTCGACATTACTCTTTGTGCTTTTTGATTGGCCAGTGCCTAAGCAGTGCTAAAACGGCTCCTGTCACGCCAGCAATGGTTACGTGCTGGCCAATCAAAAAGCACTAAGAGTAACGACGAAAAGTCTCGGGAGTTTGATTGACGGAAGCCAGAAGGCGGTTTTACGGTTGGAAATCGATGGTGAGAGTTCGCAGAATTATGAAAACCGCAGTAACAGACGCTCACTCAAAATCAAACGATTGAGAGGGCGTCTGTTAACTCAGGATAACCTGAGTTCCCTATATTAAATCTCTCGTCTAAAAAAACCTAGACTCCAGGTACTATTATACCCTTAGTGTTTATGTAACGGTTTGATTTACACCTGTGTTGATTAACGTTGCTGTGAAACCACACAATCTAATCTAACTAACGAGCAAAAGGCCTATAGGTACTGCAAGCAGTCCCCTGGTTAGCCGTGACGAAATTCCTACAACAAAGCCCTGAGCTCATTCTACTTAGCTGGTTCCCAGGCTGCCCTGGTTTATATAAATGGGGCTCACACGCTTCAATGTTTTTCTCACCGATGTGTCTCCAGGAAAGTCTCCAATGTCCTGATAAAATCCTGGCTCTTACGAATGAGATATCCCTGATATATTTAGTTCCCTCTTATATAAAACGTGTGCCCATCTAGGCTAGCACGACCATCTCTTGATAAGCTTGCGTTTCTTGTTAGAAAACCGCACCATGTAGGAAATTGTGAAGCGCTTATTGCCAGGTTTCTTGTTGCCAATGACGAGGACGAACTTGTTTCGCTTGAGGATCTTGCTGTCGGAAGCCACGATTGATTTACACTGGGTCTTGTACGCGCTGAGAAGTCGAGCACGAAGTAGCATTGACCTGCCGCCTTTCGCGGTTGGTAGTCTGCCCTTTAGGGGTTTGATATCGCGGAATTTTATAATCATCGTCTTTGCGCGTATCGACGGCACGTCAGCCAGGCGTGCGCGGAAAACTAGAAAAATAAAAATAAAATATGTTTGAATTTCTAAGCTCAGCGTGACCCGGCAAATTCATTTTCAGTATAACGAGACATGGGTTTAGCATTTTACTGTTTAAAGAGCCCGTGTCAGCCACTCCTTTGTTATTGTTTTCAGTCGATGTCAGACAACGAATTACGTGTAGAAATCTTGAAATAGTCTTCTAAAAATGAAGTTTTATTATTCATTTATCGAATTCAATCGCAAATATTGCACTACATTCCCTAAATCAGCCGATGGAAATGGATGCTTTCTCTGTCTCGGTATGTTGCTAGGATGACAAAATGGAGGCTGACAGAGGCTCTTTAAATTTTAAAGCATGATTTTAACAACGAGACACGGTAACGTGCTAATTAGGGCAGTAGACATTGTGTATGACAGTGTAGAATTTCGTTCTTTCATTGATGGACGGGAATCCGCGTATTATCGCGCGGCACGATTTGGTGACGACGTTTAATAAAAGGGCATAGCCCCTCCGTAGGCTACGTACTACAAGTTCATTGACACCACTTTTAATATTTCCCTTTTCTTTGCGGCACTACTAATCTTATCCTTATGTAGACTTCGTTTTGAATTTTAAGACAGAACTGCTGAACTTGAAGTTGCCTTGCCTGGTACCTGGCCAGCATTTGACAACAAAAAGGGGCCCGACAGACGCTCTAGAAGGGGCTGGTCCTTTGTAGGTGTGCCAAGTGGTTCATTGGCTAGCTTCCCAGCTCCTTATTTTTCTTTGCGACAAAGAGCATTGTAATTTTCGGTACGTTTGCGAGGAACAAAACTTGTCAGCACTTGAATCAGTTTTTCCGGCGAGCAACCGATCACCACTTGGTTCCATACTCCGCGATTGAGCGAGACTTACAACAAAATTGCGAGGTGCTGCAAGTTACAGAACATAGCCCATTGAAAGAATCATTTCTCGGGCCTTTCTGCATGTGTGTACTCATAGTGCATGACCGAGTACGCGAAGAAGCTAATGGGGTAAATTAATGACTACTGCAGTTTTCTGCGAACTATATAATTAAAAATTATGTTCAAAGCGTTCCCTGAGTCAAACATCTTATGTTTGTAGCTCAGTGTTAGTAATGTGTAGTAATGCGACCGAAGACATTCGAAGAAAGCTGCTAAACACACTAGTTTGACTGTTGCTTCAGAGTTCGCAGAATTTTGAAAACCGCAGTCGAAAAGTGGCGGAGGAGTGACGAGAGGCTTGAGCCCCCTTAATGTTTGTCTCGCCGCCTAAGTGCATATATAGCTGGCAATGGATACGCTCAGTGGATGCCTAGTTATTCACTAGTAACAAACACTAGAAGCGCGCATGGCAGCACAGAATGCATATCGCGCGGAGGCAAGACCGACACTCATATTATTTGTATTGCACTACATCCAAGAGAGCTATTATAGTTTTTGCTGTCTCCATGTTTCACTTATCATTTTCAAACAGCAATTAGGCAAATAAAGTTATCAAAATACAGCGCATGCTAAACAGATTTCATGCTAATTAGAGGGCGGGACAATTGAGGAGCGTTTAACGACTTCGTGCGAGATTTCACACCTTAACAACTTTTATTGTCTTCACTACCATATCGTGTTTTATTACATTTTCAATCATTCGACCAAACGCAATTTGCGTGGAGTTTCTATTATTTTTTTTAGCATTACTCTGTTTATGTTGTCTAGGTAAGACGCTGATCTCGTTCAAAATGACCACGCCTACACAGGAAAAGGGCGCTCGTGAGGCACGCAAATGTTCGTAGAAAATTTCACTATCACGGTAAAAACAAATCCACTTACCAAAGTTACCGCCTCTGATTCCTTCACAGTATTTTTTCCTTGCAGCAACAGGATCAAATTTGGGTGGACATATGATCGATGAAGGTTTGGCTTTCGGTGCTGAAAAGAGAAGACCTCGGTTAATTTTCTTGATACGTGCCGCATCATAGATCTGTACCTGCCGTAAAACTCGACCTTTCGGTAGCGAGATACGTGTGAAAATTAAGTCTGAAATTCGAGTCACTGTCGATGGAGGAGCCCTCAAGGTATTAGCAGTTGTTCATTTATAAAGATATTAACATGAATACCTTGAACAAGGAGCTGAATACAAAGATTCCTTTAAAAATATAGTGTGTGAAGTCTCGAGAGTCGTGCAAACTTTTCTTGAAGCTTCACGATTTTTCTTCGCGATTTTTCTTTGTAAATATCTTTTGTTGTTACTTTCTATATTGTTCGTTTCACGGAGAAACATTTTGAAGCGAATTCCTCGCGTTGTTTAAATTCAGTCAGTGTTTATTCAAAACAGATTACTCTATTGTACTGTCGGAAAAGAGAACTAAAGTAAAGTCTAGTGGGCCGGAAATCGAAATTTTAAAGAACTGCGCCAGACAGTAAGCGCATGCATACCAAACTCAATAAAAAAATCTTCAAGAACGAGGAGGTGCCGTTGCAGTTAATCGAATTGGTAAAATATTATCTGAGGAACAACTATACAAATCGCTTGATGAATGTCCATTAAATGATTAGAAGAAAATTGAGTCATTTTTTGTTATGTATGACACGAAAGTACTTTTCAGAGGACTGGAATTTTGACCTTGTTCTTGTCTTTTTGAAGCATGATAGTTATTGATTGACAAACAGGCAATGCTTCTAGTCCTTCTAGTTGCTTGTTACGATAAGTATTACTAAACGCGAAGTGTATTTTTTACGTTACCTGGTGAAGCGCTGATACACAATCCCTCGGTGAACTGGTTGCAGTTGAGGTTATCCGGCCAACTGTAGTTGCCATGTTTCTTCATAAATGGTTCGCAGTTTGTCTGTACAGATATGCACCACGAACGACAAGGACTGACAGTTGTAATCGGTGGCTGGGAATACATAGAACTATCTTGTTGTGGGTTGGCGAAGCAAACAGGAGCGTACACAGAGCAGAGAAATCTCTTCAAATGAGGATGACAATGGCTAGCGAGAAGAGGGGACCACTGACTTAGCACCGAGCCAATTTCGCGCTGAGTTTGGTGTCCTTGTCGCGTCGGAAGCATTATCTGTGTAGCGTAGCCCCCTTCAAGGCTTAAACAAAACGATAATTTTTCTCGATTGATCGGATGGCAGCGAGTGCGGTAGCCGACTGAAACTTGGATGAATATTTGAAGTATGAAGAATCCTAGAAGCAGGGCCATAGTCGATTATTTGGTGCTCCCAATCTTCCCGAATGCTTTCAAAACTCTCTCTAGACTGTGATTCCGCAAGACTATTAATCAGATAGAAAAACGGGGCGGGACAAGCCGAGTATAATCCCTTTGATTTGCTACCTCTCAGTAACTGAACAAAAGGCAGCGCCAAAAGCTTTTCTCTTCGTACAAAGGAATGCTAAACATTTGCGCGTGTGCGACGCTAATCAATGGAAGGGCACAAAATAGACCCCGTAAGACAATATCTTCAATTACGTCTTTGTAGCAAGAAATGTCAATCATGGAGCTATTAACAACACAAGGTGTTCGTCCTATCCCTGAGTTCCATGTTTGCACTGCTTGCCCTGTGGTAGCCCCATATCTGGATGAGATAAGATTATGTGGGGCTGGCAGGCGCAAACGAGCCGATTATTCTGACCCAATCCAGAGCATTAACGCATCGGCGTTTCCTTGCTACTTGAAGATGTTATCTTAGCTGTTGGATGGTTTCTGCTGTTGAAATACATCACTTCGTAAAATCAAATTCACTTTGTTATGAAACAACTAAAACCTGCGCAATTCAAACATTGTTTGAAAGTGCAATCCCGTTCTACAACAGGAATCTCTTGGGGGACTAAATATTATTTGTTGCAGTGCCATCTCCGTAGTGAACTTAGACAGTCCAATAATTATTCTAAAGCTTCTCTAATAATAAACGCGGATTTTCGGAACACGGATTTTCTTTTCTAATTCTTTTTCTTTTTCTTAAAGCTAAACCCCACCCTTCTAACTCCCATAAGACCAGCCAAATAGCAAAATCTTTTTATCGAGCTGTTACCATCGGTAGCAATCTTCGTGACGAAGCTAGAACATTCTTTAAGCATGTTGTTTTTCAACATGATTTAGTGGATATATTTCAGCGGATTACGAGCTTTGCTCAATCCGGTATTTTTACAGACCACCTCACTGATTTAATTCCTGCTGCCAGAGCTTGAGTGTCAAGAATTTACTGGAACTCAGCTATGCAAAGGAACCATCACTTTGCCCGTCATGGACTCGCATTTCCAAGCTTGGTTGCGTACAATTATAAATGACTTTGGTTCCAGATAAGAGTTAATGTTATTGGCTTTGTGTGCTTTTATCTTATGCGCTAATTAAGAACGAAAAGGGGCAGGACCATCAATTAAGAAATGTGTTAATGTAGTTACGTAGGCGGAACAATCGCATTATGTTTGGCTGATTATGTTTGTCATCAGGAAGGAGATTACTGAGAGCTTGAGCAAATACAGTTGAACACTAATGGATGCGTCTAGTCGAGATCTGTCGATGACACACAGCTATTTCAAGTAGCGCTGTCGGAAGCACTTTACGCATAGAAACTGCTATCTGTCCTTTTTAACTAATCCAACGCGGGCTGCCTGTGTTTTTAGCTCCTCGCCAGGCCCCCTGGCCGAGAAGAAACACAAATGGCGACCGATGGCGACCAAGAAGTTCGAACTTCTCGTTGCGAGGTTGGTGTACCTCCGTGTAAGAACCATTCCCAAAGGACACCATTGTGTTCAGTTAATATTTCATCATGATTCGTTCTACTAAACAAAAGAGGCTTCGTGATGAATACACGGAGGTAGAGCCGCAAGTTTTTGTGAATTCCCCCTGGGGGGGGACTCCCATAATTTTGGGGCGGGGGTGCTCGTCGAAAACTTTCGATTTTACCCCTAAAAAGGTACCTAAAATGGCGTCGCTTAGTTGATTTTGACCCCTAAAAGGTACCAACAAGACGTATTTTCCCTCGTAATTTTCTCTCGTATTTTTTTATGAGGTAAAATACGTCTGAAATTCTGGCTAAAACAAGTGTGATTTGCTTGATTTGCTAGAACGGATCTCTAACAGGTACCTATCTAGAAAAAATTGCAAGTTTATCGAATTTTACCCCCTCAAAGGTACCAGAGGCCTGATTTTAAACCCTAAAAGGTACGACGAGCACCCCGCCCAAAATATATGGGGAATTTCCCTACTTTTTCGCTGAATCAAAGAGCCAAATGCTTACAGATCTTCCAAATACCTAAGTGTGGAAGTTTTGCAGCGTCGGCAAGTCGACGACAGCTTTTGGCGAAATTTTCTTGATGTACACCGTGACCCCACTTTATATACGGTCCCGCGCCGCCTATGTCTTGTCACAAAGCCGACAACCTTTACTGAAATAGCTGTTGATCTGAGTCATGTCAAGAAAGTAGAGAAAACATTGTTGAGATATGGGTCGTTCGCCCCCATCTTTCGCGTGGAAACTTGCTCGTTGACTTCTCCGCTTTCCTGCTCGAAGACTGCCACGGAAATTCCGCGTTATGAGAGGCGCGCGAAGTACGCTGAATTTCCCCCTAGGATCCAGCCTTTGAAAGGATCAGGGGGGAATAGTGAAACCATGGGACGAAATTTTTCAAATTTCCTCCAGTAAAGACAGTACATGTATGGGAAAATCTCCTGTTTGTGCTGATCCTATTGAAAGGCTACATATAATTTTGACGATTTAATTTAGAATATGAGCCTGAAACAAAAATCCAATTGTTTTTGTGCGTCGGCAACGCTCCACTCCGAGGAATACAGCTTTTCAAGTAACGTTGTCAGCGCAAACGAGACCACACTAGAGTGGAAATTAAATGGTGTACCCGTGACAATCGGTGACAAATCGCCCTTTACCTTCTTTTTATGATTATTTTTCGTGAAATTAAAAAAATAATAATCTTGTTAGCTTATTATTTATATATGTGCACTTTCTAAACAGGCGCGCGCAGGTACCTACGATATGGGCGTACCAAAATCAACAAAGTAGTGTAGTATTAAGAAGCCCCCAAGAAATCAAACGCAGCGTCAATTCTTAATGCGTCTTTGCGTACCTCTAGAAAATTCCGAGCATGAAAACTATCCATCTGAACCAGGAAACCAACAGAACATTTCTCTTGAGGAAACTCAATGACAAAATAGCATTAATTAAAAAAGTTAATTAACCATTTTTTGGCTCCATACCCAAACTTTGTCAACTCCCCTTATAATGTCTTGCCATGATGGGTACCTCCTTTGCAAGGCCCCCCATTTGTAGATGTTTTTTTGGTTAAAACAATGTAGCATGAGCCTAGGTATTTGGTCAGCGGCTAGTTGTTGGAAAGCGAGAGACTGAGACTGGGGACTGGGCACTTGTCTTTTCAAAATGGCGGCGCTGTAGAAAGCATATGATCAAAGCATGGCCAAATTATTTGGTATTGTACCCTACAAACTTGAGTTCTGAACTACTATACAAGCATGACGTTATCTACTAAAGAACTATCCGCACTTTTAAGGTAAGCGTAAGGTTTTAGTGCGAAATACCACTTGGTTTTCCCGACGGAACAAATGTGCTAGTTTCACGATATTTAAGTCAAAACTAAAAGGCCCCTGTTTATATGGTCGAGAAAGGCGCTTTGTGGTGGCTTTTTATTGTGGTAGTCATGGTGCCTCATTTGAGAAACTATGAAGAAGGAAGTTATCTTGCTAATATTGCAAAATTTCATCCGAAAAAGGTGATAAGTATGTCTCTTCTTTATAAAAAATACCAGTGTCCATGATTCTGTTTTTTGCTCCTATGATAATAGACAGTTGTGATGGTGTGTAATCTTTTATTAAATATCGTAATTAAGATAATGCCCACTATCCCAATTTCATTAAATGGAAAATTTTCACAAAAAAGTGTATATAACAAACAGAAAATACATGGGCGCTGTGCTCACTCGTGAGATATCAAAATTTGAACACCGAAATTTGAACACTCGAAAATAAATTCCATATCTTTGTGTGGCCATGTATTGTTCTTTTTTTTTCTGAAATAGGTTTAATACCACAGACTTGTATGTTTGATTGATTGAAATGTTGGAGTCTCACAACACTTTCAAAATGTGTTTTATAATGTAGTATGCTCTCAGAAGACTCTGTGTCAGTGTCCTCATTTGAGACAACTGCCCAGGCCTTACATCAGAGGTTCTCTAAGAATGAGCATTTCAAAGTTGGATCTGCACTGGTAAGTATCAGTTGGTAATGTTCAGCATGTTATGCACAAATAAGGCACCATGGCCCATACTGAAACCAGAGCTGGAAATTACTGCAGGTCATCGGGCATTGTCAGACCAAAATCTGCAAATGTCGACTGACCAAAATTGTAATTTGGTTGGTCATAACATCTGTGGCCAATCTCTGTCTGACCAAATTTCTGATATGTCTGGCCAATTTGCAAATACGCCTGATCACACTAGGAGTACAGTTTGATTGGACATTGACAGGTCAAGTGAATTTTTTTTCCAGCTCTGGAAACTGCTGGTCAATGTTTTGCATCCAAGTCATTTTGCAGGACAGTAAAGAGATGAAGTATAAAAAATAATCAGGGATCCTATGGCCAAACCTAGAATTATCAAAAAAAGTTACTTTACTCTAAAATGTGTAATTCCATAAATTATCCCCCCTCCATGGTGGGGGTGTAATTCCATAAATTATACCCCTACCATGGTGGGGTTTAATTCCTAAGGACCCCCACCTCAAAGGAATTTCCAGTGAAAAATCAGTGATTGTATGGGAGCTAAGAGATGAGTATGAATAAACGATTATAATTATTATTATTATGCCATGACTCTTCCAATTCCCTCCATTATGGGGGTATTAATACGCTATTTCCTGGAATTGCACAATGTAGCATGGAGAGTATTTTATGAGGAAAAAATCTAAAACAACTAACATTCTTTTGTCTTTGACTTTATGCATTTTATCCCCTAAAATTCAAAGTTCTACGTATAATTCACATCCTCATTTTATGTTTTGGAGTCAAAATGTGTGCATGGGTATTAATACAATAACTTCAAAATAAAATTCTTTAGTTTTGACTTGTATGGCCCATGAAGGAGAAATATTTATAGAATTCTCCACTATTTTTAAAGGGATCCAGTAAATTTGTGGTTCGGTGGCAAATGGTAAATTTGAGATTTTCCATGACAGTGAGATCAAATTCTTAAAAATTTTGTGATCGACAGGATCAAAGATTGTTCTTCATACATTTTTTTTAGACAACTCTCTTAATAATCCAAGAGTTCAAGAATCCCTTAGAATTTTGTGAGATTCTGGATTTCCCGAACAATCATTCACCACCCCTAGCACTGTCATTAATTTCTAAAAGAGACGTAGAAAAAATCAAGACTCTCATACACAGCTCACATGCCATATGGTACCAGTAAGTACCCTATGCTTATCTGACTCCTTTTCTTTATCTTTTTTTAGACAGCATTTTTACTTTTTTTCTGGTCACATCCAGTTTTGGATAGCAGTATGTTAGCACCATCAAGATTGCACATTATATTCTGACTTGTGATCTGTTTTATTATTTTTTCCAGCTAATGTTATTACAGCAGCCAGATCTCCTCCCACTACCAACTCAAAGACTGGTTTCTATCTTCCTTCTCTATGAAATGTACAAATCAGAGCCAATTGCCGCCAACCCATTTGCTTCAGTGTTTGTTAATTTACTGGTCAGTATCTTCTGCTGTTTGGTGATATGTACTGTTATTAGCTCCAATAAATTGAGCCATAATTTTATGCCTTGTACCAACATTATAGGCATAATTCATCAAAATTGTAGTGGGAAATCCATTAGGAGAACAAGACAACTAACTTTTTCCCCTTAGGGCTAAAACAATGACTTCTATTACTTTTGCACATTTTATCTGCTCTAATGTATTTTACCGGTACCTATATTACCGGTATTATCTACTCCATGGCTAACTACAGTTTGTTCAATAGTCCTGAATTCTCTACTCTACTGCTGGATAGGCATCGATGGTGCATAAATAAGTAGGAGCCTCAATTGAAGTAAAAAATGTTGTGAATACCGATGAGAAACTGATGAAGCTTGAATTGAGACTACAATAGACAACCTTGAGAAAACTTTTCAGTCTCATTGGTATTCACAACTTTTTCGGGTTCAAATTGAAGCTCGTTGCTGTTGATGCCTATTCAGGGGTAGAGTAGAGAATTTGAAACTGGACTATTGATACATTTGAATGTCAATCATGTAAAATATTTAATGCTTGCTTTCCCTCCAGAGCCCTCCACTGACAGACAGTGATTCAAATAAGACAGAATATAATCTACCAGTACTGAGCCAGTCAGAAAAGATGTTTATATATCAGCTAATCACAAGCCCTTCAAAAGAGGTGTGTTCATACATGTACATGTACATGCCACAAGTGCATGGTGTTATAGACTGAACTATGTTCAGTGCACAATGTGAACAAGTTTTACCTGATAAAAACCCAAACAGAAAAGAAATTTCCTTTGTCTCCTCAGCTGGGAGTCAAACTTAGTAATGAGGAGCGTGCCCAAATGCTAAAGCTACCCACTGTTGGACCCCATATCCAAGCATTTTTAAATTTAGATGGGGTGGACAAAAAACATCATGAAGTAAAAAATAATTGCAGTGGTACCTCTATTAAGCGGCCACCCTCGGGACCTGGCCAAGTGGCCGCTTAACAGCTCGGTATATTTCCAGTTCGGGAAGTCATTGAAAACAATAGATAATTACCCCAACCAAAACATTGCGAGCTCGAATTTCAGCTGTAGCGTCTTGTGAACATGTAAAATAACTGGACACAAAATCTTAGTTGTCTGGGCAGTAAAAGCACAGAGGAGTTGCTGAATAGCAAAATAGAAGAATATATTTGTTTCATCGCAGTTATTCGAAAGAAAATGAATCGGATACAGGCTTAGCTAGGTAAAGATATAATTATCTCTAAAATACGCACACGGCCGAGTTTGAGTTTAGTATGCGTGGGTAACGTTTTTTATTCATATTGAAAGCACCACAACTTGCCATGTACACATTGATAAAATATTATTCTTGATTCGGAGTGACAGAAAATGATGCTGGCAAAGTGATCGTGCTTCTTGTCTTGTTGTACACTAGTCAGTATTATAATTACAAGAGATAACTAGCGATCGTTGTGGATTCTCTAGTGCCGGTTGCTAGAAATGATTCCAAACCACGAGACTGGAGAGCTAAGACTCGTCCAAATGTAAAGAGAAACTTGAAGAAGTCAGAACCTGAATTCATAGTTTCTTTAAAGTTATGTGCACAAGCCAGACACTTTAGTGTGCCGGTAATTGTATAACACGAATGCGCTCAATGCGCCTGTGTCCATTCAAGAAGAGTTACCATTTTTCTCAGGAGGTTACCAGACGTGAAACTTCGCTGGTTGACACTTTGTGCATTATAGAATCCAGAAAAATTATTCCTAAGAGCAGGAAAATTCGCTATCAGAGTAAATTCAGACATTCCACTGTGAACGAAGACCAATATGGAGTTTTTCAGTAGGAAGCCCTTTGACAAAAATGTAACTTTTGAAAGCTATCTCGTCCTCAAACACCACGATTCCACCGCCATGCTCTCTTGCTACCTTCAATCTAAAATATCCCGGATGTATTTATTACCAAGGAAACAAATCTAGGCTGCCATTGGACGATTTCTTTCAGCTGAATATTTTGGCAGATTTTTTCGTATTTTTGTACTAGAACAATGGGTCGGTGTCACGTTACGCGTTTCCCGAACAGGAAATATACCGAGCTGCTTAATGGAGGTTGGCCGCTTAATGGAGGTACCAGTAGTACAAGAAAATCTGCACTGTAATTTCTGCTAAACTACTGTAAAAATGCTTCTCAAAGAACCTCCACCGGATGTTTGAGTTGCATTAGCGGCTTGTAAGCTTGTCACAACAAAGATTAAAAAGAAGAATTTCCTATTGTTATCAATTATCACAACATTTTGTGTTGTATAAACAATCATCAATAGGACTTTGTGGCCACTTAACAGAGGTAATAACAGCGTTTGGGACTGGAAAAAAGTGGCCATGGCCACTTATAGAGGTGGCCGCTGAATAGAGGTATTAAATACAGTAGTTGAGTGACAAATATTTTGGGACTTTAAAAACTGGCCGCTTAATAGAGGGTGGTCTCTTAATAGGTGGCCGCTTAATAGAGGTACCACTGTATAATAGGTAATGCCTTGGAGGGAACATTGAATTGTGTCTCTAAGGGGGTGTAGACCGGTGGTCGCAGGGTTGTGTGACGTGGTCATTGACATCAACAAATTACCTTAACAAGTATCATACTGGTATAAGCATGGTACCGGTAGTCTTCATGCCAAAATATGACTTCCTGTATTTTGGCCAAAAATGAATATTAATTTTAGTTTTGTCTTTCAGCTTTTAAAAAAGACTCCACATCAGATTCTCGCAATTGATTATCATGGTGTTATCCAGGTGAGACCAAAGTGTAAAAAAGTATACATCACTCTTAGGCTAGCTCTAGTATAACCCCCTTAGACGTGTGGGGAGGTACTGCTTTGCAGGGTTCGTATGGGTCCTGTAAAACCTGGAAAATGCTTGAATTTGAAAATTTGAATTCCAGGGCTGAAAAGGCCTGGAATCTTTATCGGAATCTTGGAAAGCCCTGGAAATGGATCACAAAAAAAATGTGGGTGTAAAGTTGGCGGATATGTGTTGTTGGCAGCAAATGAGCATTCTAGTTTTGTTATTTTTCATATTTAAATGGTTCACGTGAAAGGAAAAAGTCCTTGAAAATATTCGATAAAGTGCTGGAAAAGTCCTTGAAATCCTGGACTTTTTTCTTTACAAAAGCATGCGAACCATGCTTTGGTATGGGCTAGCCTGAGTATCAGGTGAAATTTTATGTTTGGCAAGAAAATGAGGGAGGAAAACTAGAATTACGCCTGACACAATCACTTGTCGCTGTGCCTACTGCACCCTTTCAAGGTGGCTGTCAAAATCATATCAAAAAATCTCCGCTGTCATTGCCTATTGTCTCGCTCAAGTAGCTTGCTTGTTTCTTTCATTTGTAAAAGATCAACAGCTTATTAAATATGATTCAAATACGGATCAGTGCACTTATTTTCTCCTACAAAAAATGGCCAAATATCTGGAAAGCTTGGAGCTCGGTCGGTTATGGAAATCCGGCGAGCGGGCCAGGTATGACTATGCAATTTCATTCCTTTTCTACAGCAGGCCAGGTTCCATGCCGCCACCGCGACAGTGCCACGCCGTGTCACAGCATTTTTCACAGTCATACGACAACTGCTCTATGCTCAGTAAACAGGCCACAAACTTTAATTTAACATGGCCTTGCTGACTTGTCTTGTTTGGTTTGGTTTCAGAATCTAGATATCAGCAGTCTGGAGCTGGCTCTAACGGAAAGAAATTCTCAGCTCCCTGAGGTCTGCTGCTCAGGATTACCAGCCGTGTTAGCTGATCCTGACTCTGATGCTGTGTAAGTTTGATACAAGTTCCTCCAGATGCAAACTTTCTATTGAACAATATAGCTTTCCCATATGGTGTTGTTTATTTAATGCTTAGTCTCCATTGCAGTAGTAGGTACAAATAGTCAAGTCAATTTTGATGTCACATGAGTCACTAAAACTTTACATGGTTTCTCCTTAGTTTAACATCTCAAACAACAACATCACACATCACTGAAACACTTGTTACAGGTGAGAGTGCCATCTTGTCATTTGGACCCTGCCAAGCAAAAAGGGACCTTACATTGTATAGCCTGTGTACATCCGCTACCGCTACTAACCTCCCTAGAGGGATAGTAACATCTGTGAAATCACGTTACTAATCCTGTTGAGGTCACGCAATCCCTTCTCCAGGACTCAGGGACTCCTTCCTGATTGTCTTATGATCCTTTCGAATTTGATTGGCTGAAAAATCTTGCTCACACACACTCAGCCTGCTACAGGGATGGAGGCTAGTAGCAAATATATGCAGGCTAGCCAAATTTGGGTTAACAAATTATGCACATTTATTTTTCATTGCATACATGTAACCTGAACATGATTAATAGCGTGATTTCACACACGCTACTGATCCTCTTGCAGGTCAGTAGCAGATGTACACCAGACTATGGTACAATGTACCACAAAGTTGATGTTTGGTCATCTTGATGTACCAACAAACTCTTTGCCTTACATCTCTACAGCTCTTGTTTAAGACAAAAGAGGAAGTGGCCAAACGTTTATTAAAGATCTTTTTATGGGCGACTTTTCATAATTGAGCTTGTTATTTTTCAGGTCATGACCCTCCCTCACACAATGTCCTGAGACCCTCATATGCTAGAGTGCCCCCTCCACTCTACTCCTGTGAAGATGAGGTATGCACAAATGGGTTGCACTTTACAATGCAACGTTTCACTGCAAGACATTGTCAGGCCCATAAAATTCCAACCATTCCACGCCTGCATGTATCCTGAAGCCCTCAGTCAAACATGCTTCCTACAGTGCTGACAATGTGGTCAAGATCCTACAGTCCTATGTGATGATTCAAACAGCTCGACAAGACCCTACAGTCCTACATTGTTATATACACCTAATTCCAAAAAGGATGCTTTGGGTATTGGTCTTTTGTCTTTGAAATCTATGTTTGGTGGTCACTCAGGCAGAGAATGAATTGTATTCCATCCTTCAATGACCAAAGCCCAAAGCAACAGTCTTTATTGAATTAGGTGTATCCTACACTCCTACGGATGATCATATCGATGGATTTTGTTGTTGTTGTTGTTTAGATGGTGTGGATGAATCCGACAGGGTGGACGCCCAGCATAGAATGGGACACCAGTATGTGTGTCACTAATAGTGCAGGTGAGATTTATAACATACAGTAATATTAAGTAATAATCACATGGTGCTATGTATTAAACAGGAAACAGTTCTCATACTGAGCAATTTATATGTTACTTTTTATATAGGAGCAGAGGTTAGAAGATTAATGGCAAAGGCATTTAAAGGTCCACTAATTTTACAGCAACAACAGGTACAGTGGACCAGAATCTATTCAGTAATCAAGTTTTTGTTTTACTAGGTTCCTATATGGCAATTTTGTATTTATTTGTTCTAAGAGGTTAAAAAGATAAAAATAATGTTCAGGATTTAGGTTGAGTCTAACATGGAAACAAGGCGCAAGGTTGTTGCAGTCACAAATCCATACAATTCTTGTAATAATGTTATGAAATGCCTGCTTTCCATGGATGCCATGTGTCATTTACTAAATGAAAAACTCACTGCAGCCCGATGTAAATCAAGAGAGGAATTCTGCTTGAAGATCATTTGGCAAGCTCTTCCATAGAACTGCCCCGCTGTAATGAAAGCTATAGTTTGTGTGGGATAGTGGGATTGAGCATTGTATAAATGTAGCTGGTAACACTGCAGTTTCCAAATTTGGCCTGTAGATATTCAGGCGCCTAGCAAAGATATACAGTACTCAACAGAAAAACAAATAATGCAAAACACAATGGCTGATAGGGGCCTTGTGTTCAGTCTACCACTCTGCAAGGTTTTGCATAATGACAGAGATTAACTTTTTCTTCAATAAATTGGTTCACAGCAAGTCTTGAGTGAGCTGGAAAATGACCCCAAGCTGGTTTATCACATTGGACTTTCTCCAACAAAGGTGAGTAATCATAAAATAAACTAAGGGACCGTTCATTTTTTATCAGGGAGAGGGGGCTGGTGGAAATGAGGGGGGGGGGTCATCCAAAAGAATACGGCCTCAAAGGGGGGTCACCCAAAAAAATACGCCACTAAAGGGGGGAGTCACCCAAAAAAATACAAGCACATAACAGGGAGGAAACAAAAAGTTTGTATTTTTTACAGCATGCAATATGTTTGTTACATGTTTCAACTCGCTTTTTAATTTCACTCAATACTTAATAAAAATTTCAGCACGCTTCGCGCGCATGCAGAATTTAACATATAATATGCACTGATAGGCCTGCCTGGCAGTCTCTATGTTTGAAAGAACACACATTAGGTAAGCGTGAGTTCAACGTTTAGTCATTTGGGGCGCGCTTCAAGCACATGAATAATAATAATTTCTTCATTTGCGGAGCGCATGAAAAATATTACCTAAAGGCTCAGGAGCCCTTCACTAGGAGCTTTCATCTAACCTATATAATTAGCGTATTTCCTGGGCTCCTGACAGGCTTTGTTTACTATACACAAAAAACCATCTACCCTTTTTCTGAGGCTTGATGAAATGCGGTTATCAAAAGTTGGGCGCGCTTCACGCGCAAAGATTATGTGACCCCCTCTTTATGTAAAATGTCTTCTACTAGGTCAAATAGGGACCTGAGGTGGGTGTCACGAAAACATTAAATATTTCTGAGGGGGGATCGGTTGCTTAGCTTTGACAGAAGTAAGAAAACGTTAAGAAGAATGAGACTGCATCACTTAGGCAAGAGTCTATCTTACAGGGCAAGCATTTATAGGGGGGGGGGGGGGGGGCACCAGAAAAAATACATTGGATTTTTGGGGGCCACCTAAAAAAATATGGACATGAAAGGGGGGGCCCCCCAAAAGAATACAAGGTCTCCCCTCATTTCCACCAGCCCCCTCTCACTGATAAAAATGAACGGTCCCTAATAATAACCAATTCTTCATACTAGTGTCACCATCATCTTCACTGTCAGCAACATCACTATCATTAGAACCACATACCAGTGTGCAGTTTGTAATCACCATCATCATCAAAAATGGTTTAAAACAGTAAAATGTAGTCTCAAAGACTATGTGCTATTAGTTTCACCCAACTAAGGGGCTATTGCTAATGGTGCATTCTGATTGGCTGCGCTACTAGGGGACTATTATCAACAGACCTCTAGTAGCGAAAGTGCCTACTTTGCACATGAAAACAATGGCGGCTGCTTCTCGTTTTGTCAAGGTTTCTGGTGATTTTGTAGACAATTTTTTTCACTTTTTTTGTCCAACTAGTTGGGTGATACTAAAACAATTAGACCTCTCGCCCTCAAGGGCCACGGGTCAATTGGCCCTTAGCCCTTTCGGGCTCGATGTCTAATTGTTAAGTAGCCCTATTGACAAATCTGGCTCCTTCAAACTGAAACGCACCCCCATTTCCAAAAACCTTGATCGACCCACCTCTGAATGATTAGATATTGGTGTGTTCTCGGACAAGGATATAAAACCGTAGATATGCCTCTCTCTCCCATGCACTTCTAATGGACGATTCCAGCTGTAAGCGCGCACGCTCTTATTTATTCAGAAATGCCTAATGTATAAGCTGTGTCCCGCAACTACTAGAATGCTGTACGCGCTTTTTTAACAGTTTGTTCGACAAATGTCCCACATCTACCGACATGCAGCGCGCGCGGCGTTACAGCTGGAATCGTCCATTGGAGGAAAAAAGAAAAACGGGGACATGGACCATCCTAAGTGCAAACTTTTTACAATCATCATTAACAACATTGTAATTGTAATTCTCGTCATTATTTCTCTCACTTTTAACGTTGCTGAGTCCAGCCAAGTAATGGCCGTCAAGATTATTAACCAAATCATCCACTTTTTTAGCTGCCTGATCTGGTTGAGAACAATCCATTAGTGGCTATTGAAGTTCTACTCAAACTGATGCAGTCAAACCAGTTTAATGAGTAGGTATTTATAGCAGCTCGGGTACCTTTTTAATATTGTTTTTTTAGAGTTCTGCGACTACTCGATAGGTAAATACAGATGGATTTCACTTCCTCTGATCTCTGTTCTGTGTGACAGGGCTTCTTTGGTTGCTATGGTATCTGCTACTCCATACAAGTATATTTCCACACAGACAAGCACCTATGCCAACGCTCATCGAATAGTGACGACCATAATTGCGTTTTTTTTAGAGTTTTATTTAAGCGTCGGAGATCTTTGATTTGACAGTCTATTGATGGGTTTCTCTGGCCGCCAAAACGGGGGTTGGGATGGTCAAGCGCCATTTATTCTTATATAGCACGACATCACACAGGGAGCGACAGGAAGGTGCAGTCCCCTAGGTTTTTTAACAACATACATTACATTTGGTTTTTGAATAACATACATTTGGACGGCCACAAATTTTAGAGAATGACTCTTATCATTTCCAACTTAGGGGCCACTGGCTCTGATGTGGTTTAGTCCAACCTAGCCCCCTGCAATATCTTATTTATCGATTCGTCTATTCTTTTTTTTTTAGATATTTATCAGTTCTTGTGAACATGGAGATGTCTCTACACTCGATGGAAGTGGTTAACAGACTGACTACAGTAAGGGATTCATATTTTCTCTGCGCGCGCAAGGAGAATACAAGGAGGCAATTAATGCACCATTCCAATCTCGTACCCAGAGCCCGTCATCTTTTGGCCAGCGGCAAAATTCAGGGCTTGGGGGTAAAAAACGTAACGAACTTTCATACAACCTTCAAACCGGAAACCCAGAATCTGGGTTTAAAAAAAATCGAGTCCCCCAGAACCCTGAATCTTGCCGCTGGCCAAATGATGACGGGCTCTGGGTACGAGATTGGGCACCATTCCACGTACGCTCTCCTATGTAATATTATATAGAGTGAGCCACTGACTAAAAGCGGAGGTCCGGTTACATATTTTTTTTACAGCCGCGCAGTATTTTCCCGCAAAAATGAGCGATGATTTTTGGGTTGCCTGTGGTATGTTGGACAGAGAGACACGCACGCACAGTACTCATGAGAATACCGCTGAACCATGAGAAACGAAGTCGATCGTATAATCGGAGTGGTACTTTGAGCTATTGTATTTTTCCTGCGATATCTATGGTGCTCCGTTCTGCGGCCTTCGTTCGCTAAGGTGCTCCGCTAAAAAGAGCTACATTTGATGCCCCGGGAGATGCTAAATGCCAATATCTCCCAAATCGCTTGTTGACTTTGGCTATACCCAAAAAAATCCCTTACCAAAACTGAAACGCCCATAAATACTAACGTTCGTCTAGATGGTGTCATTTATCATGGTAAAACAAGGAGGTTTAGAATAAATACTGCCATCTCCTCATCTCAAAGTATTTTTTCCGCAGGCATCAGGCTTACCACAAGAGTTTGTACATCTCTACATATCCAATTGTATCTCTACATGCGAGAATCTAAAGGACAAATACATGCAGAATCGACTAGTACGACTGGTAAGAAACTCTGGGGACTTTTTGGAAAAAAAACTGGGACCTTTGAGGCATATTTCTAAGTCTGAGATTTTCCTGTTTGATTTACGTTTCAGGTTTGTGTGTTTTTACAGTCACTAATACGAAATAAAATAATAGATGTCAAGGTAAGACTACGACAAGTAATAAAAAATCCGCACTAGTGTCGTAGCTAGCTAGCGAAGGGGCAGAGGGGGAAGTTGCCTCCCCCCCCCCAGCGAAGTAAAATGTTTAGTTTCCAAAATGTTTCGTACCTGCTTGCCCCTCAGCAAAAACAAAGGACGACCAAGGCTCCCCCCCCCCCCCCCGAGACAAAAATGTCTAGCTGCGGCCTGTGCACCCCCTTCGAAGACTTTGTTGTTCGATCCTTTAGCAGCCAGGGATATAAATGCTAGGTTTTTCATGCCAAATTTTATCCCTTGAAAAACAGAAGGATAAAATTTGATTAGAATTCCCTAGCACTTATACCCAGGATTATCCATCTTTCCAGGGTAGATACCTTATTACAGGAGTAAAATTCCTGGTGGGTTAATCGTTATCGAATTCCAGGGTGGTTAAACATGAATTCCGGGGTGGACATGCATACATTTGCTGGAATTCCAGGGTGGTTAAACATGAATTCCGGGGTGGACATGCATACATTTGCTGGAATTCCAGGGTGGTTAAACATGAATTCCGGGGTGGACATGCATACATTTGCTGGAATTCCAGGGTGGTTAAACATGAATTCCGGGGTGGACATGCATACATTTGCTGGAATTCCAGGGTGGTTAAACATGAATTCCGGGGTGGACATGCATACATTTGCTGGAATTCCAGGGTGGTTAAACATGAATTCCGGGGTGGACATGCATACATTTGCTGGAATTCTAGGGTGGTTAAACATGAATTCCGGGGTGGACATGCATACATTTGCTGGAATTCCAGGGTGGTTTAACATGAATTCCGGGGTGGACATGCAGAAATTTGCTGGAATTCCACGGTGGGTTAGGACAATGTTCAGGGTCGTTAACTGAAACTGAAGCCCTCAACAGGTGTTGCGGAGTTTTTGAACTGCCCAAGTAAGGCTTGTTCTGATTTAATTTGTCGACAACACAGCGTGACGGGGTAGATCCATTGGCGCACAACTTACTTACACATTGGCGGCGGAAGAAAAAAATTGTTATTTCACTTTTACTCATCGGCCACGATTAGCTAAGCTACGGTATTTGCGGATCCGTTCCTGTGTAACGTATTATTTATATAAATTGTAATTATTAAAGTCTGAAAGTCAAACGTATTGGTTGGGCACAGTACACAAACATCGGAAACATTTACAGTTGCCGAGTTTATGTTGTTAGCCATAAAATTATTTGGGGGACCTGACCCCCCCCCCCCCCCCCCCCCCCCCCCAGATTCCGCCGCCAATGTTACATGTATCGTTTGTTTTGTGTTTGATCTACAGGACCTTTTCATCGAAGTACAGGCATTCTGTATCGAATTTAGCCGTATAAGAGAAGCCGCTGGCCTGTTTCGACTGCTCAAAACCCTTGACAATGGCGAGGCTACAAGTCCGCATTAGAAATAGTTTTTTAAAGTTAAAGGAAATGTACCATACGAAGAAGAATAAAGTGGAAAACAAAGTATTTGTGTTTTTTTTTTTCACTTCACATCTAGGTGATGGAGAAGCGCACTTTAGATTAACACTGCTTGTAGATCCCTCGTAAAGAGAAGAGAGGTGTCTTTGCTGCGCGCGTTGTTATTCAGGTACGTGCCTTGTTTGGGTCTCGAGTCTCCAGTCACACTCAGCCCACCACAGGGGACTCGCCTTACACAGGGAATTTCTGCAGAAACCCATCCATGGGAAAAGCTGAATTTCCCATTTCCCATGGCTAACCATGTGAATTCTGAACACTTCCCATGCGTGTGCCTTGGGAAATTCAGATTTTCCCATGGATGGGTTTCTGCAGAAATTCCCTGTGTTATAGACTATCATTTTGGCGATGAGCTTTCCGTGGTGCACTGAGCGTGACTTGAACTCGAGACCCAAACAGGCGGTCGTAGCAAAGACGTTTCTCTTGTATTTGCGAACGTTCGACAAATAAGGGGCTGTAAACAGTCTACTTTTGGATCAGGTGAGTTCCGAACAATGGTTCTTTATAGGTATCCAGTTAATTCAGAAAGGTTTGGGGGTCTTAGTTACTTCCCCCTCCTGATTTTTACATCTTATTTCACGCGGCCCCGTGTAAAGCTTTTTATAGAGGGCTGACTACCAAGGGCTTTGTTGCTCAACCCTTTTGAGCTTTGCTGCTAAATGGTTTCCCTTTTAAGCTTTGCTGCTAAATGGTTACCCGTTTGGGCTTTGCTGCTAAATGGTTTCCCTTTTGGGATTTGCTGCCAAATGGTTTCCCTTTTGGCACAGGTTGCTCTTGTGACAACCTGAAAAGCCATTTATCGACAATGACTATTGCAAGTAGATCTTAGAAAAAAAAAGTACGCTGAGCTTGCGTGTTGGTGGCTATGCACCTGTAAAATATGGTTTTATGGCGCGTTTGTTCATCTGTCGTCTCTTCTGCTGATCCTCTCGCACAATCCAATTATTGCCTGTGCTCCATGTTCGACTTTTAGGTTTAAATTCTCTAAAAAAAAATCGAGACCATACATCCAGTCATCTCCCCGAGAGCTGAAGCTTCGTATGGCGACCGTACGGACTCTTACGCCCACGCCCGAGATTTCTGCTCTGGCAGTCGCTATCCCGAGGGGTTTTCAGTTGTTTGCTCAGTAGCGACTCGGTGACCTAGCGGTTAGAGTACGCCCGGCCACCAGACCATTTTAAGGACGCCCCTTGTATGAGTAGTGAACAGCTAACCTTATCCCCATAAATATCTGTTAACGCAAAGTATATATAGGGCAGAATGTCATCAATGGTATCCATTTGGGACACTTCGATTTTATTATTCATTCCTGTTTTGATAACTTTGTCGACTTCTTGATTCGTTATTCCATTCGGCAATTGTTATTTTTCTCATAATTTTTTCTTTGGCATAGTCCACGTGGTACGCCCTTACTGACAACTTTTAAATTACGCATGCGCATCAACACTGATTACCAATTACGCATGCGCATCAACATTACCAAGAAACCATCCATTCTCGTACTCAGAGCTCCCCGGCTCGTCTGCTGATTTCGGCTCTCGGGACATCCATTTGAGGGCCTCCCCTGATTGGCTGATTTTGAACGTTGGGCATGCGCAGAAAGATGTTTCTCTCAACGGCTCTGTATTAAACGTCGCGCGTGCGTAAGTGGCTGTCACCAGAGCCTTCCCCGCGAGGTAACGAGCCGAGGAGCTCTGGGTTCGAGAACATAAACTATCAAGAGTTAACCTTACACCAGGGGCTCATAATCTCTTTCCATTATTGATCACACCTGATTCAGTTTTCTCCCGCGCGCAGGTTCACGTATCTGCAGCGGGCTGCCTATTTTTAAATTTTGTCTCACAGGCCCTTTTAGTCCAGAACTCTCCTTCGCGGCACCGTTGTTGCCTGTGGTCGCCGAAAGGAGAGTCCAGAAACCTTTTGAATGCGCATGTTGAATTTTCGTGGTTACGGTCACAAGGGCGTCCTATCTTGATGGACAAAATTCATGTAGCCAACAATCAATCTCCGACAGCGGTATTTGGAACATGCGCACTAACGAAAACCCAAGTTCTTGGTCAAACGGAGCCGCGAAGGAGAGTTCAGGGACTTGACTAAGGCCCTTTGGACGAGAAAAAACAAATGCGACCAAGAATACGTTTTTTTTTTTCGAAATCTACTCTACAACTAATTAATGGGCATTAAAGGCCCATCATCAACCGAGAGCCTTTGCGGACTCTTAGCCAATCAGAGCACCCGAAAAACAATGGATCAATTTGAAAACAATAGCAAACGGGGCGCAAAGGCTCCCGGTTGGTGATGGGCCTTTTACGGTGCATAAAGTAAAAGCCTCAATTTGAAGCCGAAATATCGGTATCAAAATTAAGGCACCCACTGTTTTTATGCGCCTTTAATTTTGACGCCTATTCAGCGATTGAGGATGAGAGAATTCGAAACTGGACTTTTCGTCGTTTTTAACAACGCTGCGCTTTTGAAAACACCGAAATGGTTTTGTTTATTCTTTCGCGTCAATGAAGCCATCTGTCCAGTCATGTACAAGTAGCGAGAAGACAGAACATGAGATGGCGCAGTTTAAACTATTCTGCGAGGCAAAGCGGAAATACATTTGGTGATTTTTTTCCTTTCAAAAATTGTATTCGACTGCAGTTATTTCTCATTTGCTACCTTCCCTTCCATAATTTTTACACAGTCTGTACATAGCTGGCAAAAAGTAAAATAGCAGATAAAATGCGCAGAAACATAAGCGTCAGGACGTCTACTTGCGTAGAAAGACAATACCGCAGTAAAATAAACATCCAGTGGTGTACCAGAGCACGCGCAGCACTGCCAGTGCAGCGAGGACTGGGTGCAACTCCCAGCTGGGTGATTCTGTGGTTGCAGGAGTATAGATACAGCGAAACCTAAAGGGCGATAGGCGAGAGGAATAAGAGAAGATATCAAAATGAGAGATAACGGTTTGTTTTTCATATGCTTGATTCATAAGGTCAACAGCCTCGTAAATGAACATTTGTAAATAAATAAATACATTTTTAAGCTCTATACTCGCCCCTCTCGCAGTCAAAAGGAACTTGTACTGAATCATGTGCGCAAGAGGACGCACAGACAAAGTTGAGGCAATTAATAGATTGAGATCCAAAGAACAGACAATAACGCACGTAAGGGATCTTAGAAAAAAGCCCTCAGACGAGATAGGTGACCAGGAAGAGTGCGTTTAGGGAAGGGTGGTTATAATAACAAATAATGATAATAATAGTTTATTGTGCCACTCTCGCAGAACAAAGTCTGAATTACAGCGGGGTGTCAATTTACAAAGTACAAAAGCAGACAGTTACAACAGTTAATGAAAAAATTACTGAAAGCGGATAGTTACAAAGCCATTAAGCCTGAAAAAAAAAAAAAACTAAGAATAACCACTTTCATTCGCCAGGAATGCCAGAAGTATATTTCGATAATTTGTCAAAGTTTTGATACTCTCTTTAATCATGTAAGATTTGTTTAGATACTTATTATAAAATTGAAAAACTTTATTTTTTGACCCAAAAAGCCGGAAAATGCTGAATTTTAGAAAAAACGTAAAATAAAAAAAAGGTTTATGTCAAACTGTCGTGCAGGTAAAGCATTATTTCTTGTAAAAATCTGATATGATTTGGTTCAAATTTGATAAAGTTATAGCTGTGTGAATATGTTCACAAGAGACAATGAGTGAGAGGTTTAGCAGTCCTGATGAGATCTCATTAAACGAACTCCATATAAAAATTATTCATAAATTCGAAACACAGCTATAACTTTAATAATTCTTAAATAAATCATATCATATTTACACAAGAAGTAATGCTTTCCCTGCACGACAGTTTGACTTGACCTTTTTTTATTTTACGCGTTTTCTAAAATTCAGCATTTTCCGGCTCTTTGGGCCAAAAAATTAACTCTTTCAATTTTGTAAGTATCAAAACAAAACTTATATCATAACAAAAAGCATGAAAATTTTGACAAAATACTTAAATATTAGCTTGATGGAATCATTATTGACCGAATTACAGTGGTTTGAAACCTTAGGGGGACTCGACCAAAATTGAGCCAGGAGTGTCAGGCGTTCCTGGCAAAATGTATGGTTTACGCGTTCTTCTAACTTTTCAACTTATCTCGATCGGTATTGATATCCGATCAACACCAGAATTCGATCATTTTGACGTCTCAAACGTGGTACAAAAGAATATTCGGTTATTGGAAATCTTTTAAACCATGTTTCAATTTATCATGAATTGAGCGAGAAAAAAACCTAAGAATAAACAATTTCATTCGCCAGGAATGCCTGACACTTCTGGCTTAATTTTAGTCAAGTTCCCTAAAAGTTTCAAACCGCCGTAATTCGGTCAATAACCATATGATCAAGCCTATATTTCGATATTTTGTCAAAGTTTTGAAACTCTTTTTAATCATGTAAGATTTGTTTTGATACTAATGAAATTGAAAAACTTGACTTTTTTGGCCAAAAAGCCGGAAAATGCTGAATTTGGGAAAACACGTAAAATAAAAAAAGATTTGTGTCAAACTGTCTTAACTAAATCATATCACATTTACACAAGAAATCATGCTTTCCCTGAGCGGAAAGTTTGACTTAACCTTTTTTTTTATTTTATGCGTTTTCTAAAATTCAGCATTTCCCGGCTCTTTGGGCCAAAAAATCAACTCTTTCAATTTTATAAGTATCAAAACAAAACTTATATCCTAACAAAAAGCATGAACATTTTGACAAAATACTAAACATTGGCTTGATTGAATCATTTATTGACCGAATTACAGTGGTTTGAAACCTTAGGGGGACTAAAATTGAGCCAGGAGTGTCAGGCGTTCCTGGCAAATTGTTTTGAAGTCTACAAGGTTGATTTCTTCTAACTTTTTCAACTTGTATCTCGATTGGTCGTATTGAACCCGATCAACACCAGAATTCGATCATTTTGACGTCTCAAGCGTGATACAAAAGAATATTCGGTTTTGGAAATCTTTTAAACCATGTTTCAATTTATCATGAATTGGGCGAGAAAAAAAAACTAAGAATAAACACCAGAATAAACACTTTCATTCGCCAGGAATGCCTGACACTTCTGGCTTAATTTTAGTCGAGTTCCCTAAAAATTTCAAACCACCGTAATTCGGTCAATAACCATCTGATCAAGCCTATATTTCGATATTTTGTCAAAGTTTTGATACTCTTTTTAATCGTGAAAGATTTGTGTTGATACTTATAAAATTGAAAAACTTTATTTTTTATCCCAAAAGATCGGAAAATGCTGAATTTGAGAAAACAAGTAAAATAAAAAAAGGTTTATGTCAAACTGTAGTGCAGGGAAAGCATTGTTTCTTGTGAAAATCTGATATAATTTAGTTAAGATTTGATAAAGTTATAGCTGTGTTTCGAATTTATGAATATTTTTTATATGGAGTTTTTTTAATGAGGTCTCATCAGGTCTGTTAAACCTCTCACTCATTGTCTCTTGTGAAAATATTCACACAGCTATAACTTTATCAAATTTGAACTAAATCATAACAGATTTTCACAAGAAATAATGCTTTACCTGTACGACAGTTTGACATAATCCTTTTTTGGTATGATGATCTTTAATAGTTGTAGAATGTTTAGTAACTGTAGAATTTCCTGTGATTGCGTTTTTTAACTAAAACCACTCAGGTGTGTCTCACTTGATCGAGTTGCTCGAAAACGGTTCGCTAAATCTACCATCATCGTACTAGATCTTTTGTCTGCACGCATCGCATTAAATTTTTGTTTCTTGACACTCTAAATTTCCTTTTCGCAAACGTTTGTTGATTTCCAAGGGTCCATGCATGTCCATGTTTTGCTGGATTGGTATAGTTGATTGAAAAAGAGAAAAAGAAGACATACGTATTTATCCCTAGACTCGAACATACCTCCGCCAGGATTCGCTTTATTAGTGCCTTACGCAACAAGATATCTAGATATAACGAATGTTTGCGTCACAAAATAATGAAGTCGCTCTGTTGTCAGTTCTATGGATCTCAATCTATTTTATTTCCTTAATTTTGTCTGCGCGTCCTCTTGCGCACGTTGAGCAGCTTCCCTGTAATTCAGCACAAGTTCCTTTTGACTGCGAGAGGGGCGAGTATAGAGCTTCAAAATGTATCTATTTATTTACAAAATGTTCATTTACGAGGCTGTTGGCCTTATGAAACAAGGATATGAAAAACAAACCGTTATCTCTCATTTTGATATCTTCTCTTATTCCTCGCCTAGATCGCCCTTTAGGTTTCGCTGTATCTATACTCCTGCAACCACAGAATCACCCAGCTGGGAGTTGCACCCAGTCCTCGCTGCACTGGCAGTGCTGCACATGCTCTGGTACACCACTGGATGCTTATTTTACTGCGGTATTGTCTTTCTACGCAACTAGACCTCCTAAAATGTTTTTTTTCCCTGCTATTTTACTTTTTGCCAGCTACACTCGTGTAAAAATAATGGAAGGGAAGGTAGCAAATGAGAAATAACTGCAGCCGAATACAAGTTTTCAAAGGAAAAAAATCATCAAATGTTATTGTGTTATTTATGGTAGGATGATTAATTAAAAGAAATGCGAGGTGACATGGCGGAGTATACGGCAACGAGAATGAAGGACCGAATATCTGGCGGGATTTTTTTCGGCATCGTACGGCTCGTAGAGTGAACAGCTCAAAGTTCCACAAATATGTCTTAGGTATTTACTTATATTTTTCTACAATAACGACCCTGCAACTTACACCGTCGGTAAGAAAAAGGATAGTAATAATGTCAAAGGTATAAGATTTGATTACGCCACGCGCCTTCGGGTAGCCTGTGTAATTCGTGCTCTTTGAGCATCATGGGACAACGTTGCCGTTGACAACAAAATGGCGGACAATGTTGACAAAAAAGATCAATCGGTGTATGTAGAAGGTCGCAACTCAATCTCGCAAAGCCAGGGTATTTATTTCTGTACGAATCAAATTAAGCCGTGAAAAGAATGCCTTACGATTGTTGAGTCGTTGCCCTTACTACAACTAGGGCAAAAAGGCAGCAGCTGTACAGCTCTTTAAAAAGCAACAGTACACAAACATGTCATTTGATTATCCAAAGCGATCCTGACCTGAATCTCAATACAAAATGGCCAAGGATCAAGGAGGCACACAATCAGCTTTAGCTAAGCTGGTCCGACCAGAGACTTTAGAGGACATCGAAGAATACCTCAGACCGCAGTTTCCACCAAAAAAGCGCAATATGGCGCCCAAAGATGGCATTCAAACAGGGCCCAGAATGGACATGAGGCGAAGGATCGTCATGGATGGCCACGGCAGATGGAGGGAAGTCACGGGACCATCAGACGCTATAGCATCTGATATGAGGCTCGTGGATTCTAGAAACATATCTGAAATAAGACATATTTTACACATGGACTCCAGAAACCAAAATCTTCCCTCTAGAACAGGCTTCTCAAAAACATACCCCACAGGAAACTCCAGGTACAATAGTTTTCAAAGGAGTGATTCCATGTGTAATAGAGCAGGGAGCAAAAAAGGGCAAAGATCAGAAAGTCAGTATGATCACTTAGGAATGTCAACAAGATCTAATGTCTTTCCTGGATTAGGGAACTTCCAGTGGAACTCCACCACGGCTAAGACATTCACCAAGAAGCCCTTTACACCTATTGAAGAGAGAAACAAGTTTTATGGGATCCTAACGGATGATTTTGGGCAGTGGTCGGCAGCTAATGTTCACCATGAGAGAATGAAGAAGGCATGGGAAGAGTATCTCGCAACAGCACCTAAGGCAACAGGTAGGGTGTAAAACCATTGTGCGCCTTGTGATACCCTGAGGATGTGCTCTCTTGTCTTACACCCTTTGGTGCACAGTAAATAGTAGTTAAAAACAGTGGCAAATCTAAAGGGGGTCTTGGTGCCCAGCATGCTGCCCCTCTTCCAATGTGTCACCTCCCCACAAGCAGTGAATTTTTAGTCATACAAACACAGTCTATGTAGCCTGTGGGCCTGCTCTCCAGTGTTTTTTTTTCTGGATATTTGATTTTTTTGGCACATGGGATTCCTGTGTGCCCCAAAAATCAAATGTCCCCCCCCCCCCCCCTAAAAAAACACTGGAGAGCTGTCTCGCAGGCTACAGTCTATGTACTCACTTTTCCTTAGTGCTTGCTGCTTGCCTTTTTTGAGATGTATTGTAGCTTCTTTACTGTGCTACTTGACTCTTCCCAATTTAGGTACAGTATATTGAGTGTGACTAGGAAAAAAAATCCAGTCCTGTTCCTGTTTTTTTTTTTTTTGATAATAAGGTAAACCACTGACACTGCTAACACCTGCTTGCATAGCTATAACTAGTTATCATGCTAATTTTCAGCCAACTGGAAACCACCTGAGCAAGAGCTGCACCAGCACAGCCACCTGCAAATCCCAAACCCAAAATGAAGAAAACCCCACAAAAACCCAAACCCCAAAAGATAGAAAAAGTTGTAACTCCCCCTCCTGCTCCACAGGAGCCGCCCCCAGGCCCTCCAAGTAAGCTACCACCCAGTGTACCCGTGGACAACAATGATGATGATTTCTGGGACTTTTATGATAACCCATTCAACAAGCCAACATAACAGAGAGAGAAGACTAGAAATGATAGAAAAATTATGCAGATTATTATAGTTTTCATGGTTGATTATTATTTTAGAGTTGTTGTTTCAATAAATATTTTTAATAGTAATAGGGAAATCAGAGAGAATTTTATAGTTGATGAAGTCCACTTGGTAAAACACAAAAACGCCACTCACTCATACAGCCTAATGCACATCCATGCATTCCCATGGAGTTTTCAGGCCCAGAAACTGGAAGTAGAGGTAGAGGCTGGCATCCTTTTTGCTCATCCCATTTTTGGTAACCAAAAACTTGCTTGTCAAACTTACTCTCTCCTGTTTCTTTGGGTTTCTATTCTCTGAAAACACATGACAATGCTTGCTACTAGAGGTAAAAAGTCTGTGAAATATTGTAATTATGTCTAGACATTTCACTGAAAAGGACATGCTCTTCTGCAATTTGAAGGCTGGCATTTACTAATTTCTATCCTTTGTCTAAGTCACAAAAGAAAGCCAGCTTGCATTAGCTGATATTTTTGTTTTGTTTTACCTCTCGAAGGCAAATTTTTTAAAGAGATGGCCAGACATCCATGTTTGTGTACAGAAAATAACACACGACATCAACAGCTATGCAAGCTAAAGAATCCCGTTAAAATCAAGACAACTCTACATGCTTTATATATTTACATGATGAGTAAAAGATTTATTATAACCAATAAAAAGAAAACAACAATATGTTATATTTATGTACTGTATACAGGGCACATGCACATAATGAATAAGTTACATGATGTAATAGCTTAATTAACCACATGTGATGTCTGTACTGATAAATCTCAGGTTTTTCCAAAAAGACTGAAGGCTGAGAATTTTCATTACAGACAGAGCAAGGGAGGTTGATAAGAGTTTTACTGTGACATTTCCTAAATATTTGTTGACTCCCCGGAGATTTTACTAGTTTGCAGAGCCTATGTTCAGAGTTTTCCTCCCAGTCACAAGGGGCCATGCCCTGATGTTCAATTTACTACCGAAACAGGTAGAGCGTTTATCGGGCTCGACAAAAAGCGCTCGTCTCCAGACAAAAACGTTGGCGAGTCTGATTGCATTCCTTCGCATGAAATCAATCATGCGTTCAGTCGCTGCTACAGAAAATCGTTCAAATTTGGGAAATAACACACTGATTTGTATTTCTTACCTCATAAAATTAGTAGAAAACATGAGCAGATGCCTTTTCTTGTGTTTTAAGTTGAAAATTTTCCAAATTAAAATATTTGAGCTGCACGCATCGCTGACCTCAGTAAAGGAATTCAAACTAAATCGTGAATGTTTTTGTCTGGAAACGAGTGTTTTTTCTCGAGCCTAAGAAACGCTCTACCTGTTTCGGTAATATCACAAATTAACACTGGCTGGCTTAGTGAGCTTTTCCTGTGATTTTTTAACAAATGTTTTTATTTGTTCAATGAGAGGGCTGTGCAGACACTGGAGCGACCAATAATATTTACCTTGAGAGGAAAAAACCCACAGAAAAAACTCACAACACCACCCATAAGGAGGCTATTGCAACAATATTAGTCATAATTTAGGGTCCTGCATTGTTACTATTTGCACTAGGCTTGCCATCAGCCAACTGATTTTTCCAGTCCACAGCATGCAAGTCACATGATTGTTACTTATCACAATGTTAGTCAGGAACTGCCATATTTATGAGATAAAAGGACAGCATCTCTACATAGTACTCCCAAATTTGGATGGTGAGCTTTCCCTTGTATATTTAATGCTGATCCTCAGTTTTTGGATTGAATCTCCTACATGCCAGATAAAATCTCTTGTCTTTCAAGGGGACCAAGTCCTGTGGAATCAAACAATACCATATAATTTAGTTCATTGTTTTCACACAAAAAGGTTCCAGGCAACAGAATACACTAAAACGTTGAAATTTTACAAACGTATTTGAAAATAAAAAAATCATTTTTTCCAAAGACCCCCTTCTTACCAGATTGCACATCAGGGAACACAGGTTCTGGTGCTCCGTGATCAAATATGACATCAATATCAACATCATTCTCTTCTTCCTGTGTTGTTGGCTTCAGCGCAGAGTCAGAGAGCATGACAGCAGGTGGAGATCCCAGCTGGCTGGGAGGTATTAATGTCACATGTTCTGCATCATCTTAAAATTTCAAGATGAGAAAAAAAAATGGTTTAGCTTATAACTCAGCACTACCAATGGATAAAGAGTCATCCTTGAAGTTTGAGCTCAGCTACTGAGAAGGACACAAAATATGCTTCAGAGTGTTTCATTTAGTTTTCAAAAATAGAATTTATTTAGTAACTAAAACAAAGAGGACCAAAATAAACCATAGACCAGAAGAAATGGATTATGATAATTAAGCCAATGTAGAAACAATTGTCACACTGAGGCAATGACAACTATTTATTTGAATCATTCAATATAACTCATTCATAAAAATGAGCAATTGCAGGTACCACCTGGAGCTGTTACATTTTCATTGGGAAAGATTAAACTCAACTAATTAAACTGGATTTTTCAAACTCAGATTTGATTATTTATCTCCAAGGGAACAGCCTGTCTGGAATTTTGGCTACTTGAGCTTGACACTGTGTCCCATATGATTTTAGCCTGTTTTTTTAGCTGGGAACAAAAATCATAAATGGGCGATAATGTTGCAGCTGCTTTGGCAGCTGGCTGAAAATCGGGCTACATTACCTGCATTTGCAACTTTCTGTTTCTTAGTTTTAGGTTCAGCACTGCTTGCTGTATTTGGTGCCTTTGAACTTGATGACTTTTTCTTTGGAGAGCTTGATGTCCCAACTAGTTGACCTTCGTGGACTCTTTTCTTCAGCGCTGCCCTAATCTGACCCCTAGAAAGAAGTGGTTAGAAATTATTCATTAGCTCCTCATGACAAGTCAGGAAAATCAAAATGATTGTCAGTAAGCATTTTTTTGCAACAATCTATTAGCATATCAGGGTTCAAAATTGTGCATAATACTACATGCATATTAATATGTCCGATTTGCTTCAATCAGGCATAATCAGACTTGTATCGAGTCCTGAGTGCAAGGGGTAGTAGGAAGGGTTTTGTTGGCATTCATGAAGAACACACTTCCTATCACTCTTTGTTTTATTGGATCAAGACTAAATGCAAGTCATGACTTACTTCATCCTCTGATTGGCTAGTTATTGAATTTGTTTAGTTTCTGATTGGCTAACTGGTTATATTGTGTTTAGTGTTACCACTCATCTGAATTCTTTAACAGACAACTTACACAGACTTTGTCTTGATGTGAGCACTGATCTGTTTCAAGTCCTCCCCAAACCTGGTTACAGCATTTTTTAGCATTTCAATCTCTTGATCGCCCCATTTTCCACTAGGAAAGCAAACATAAGTAAAAATCCATGTCAGTGACAACATCACATGTTTTGATGGTGTTACTTTTTAGAAGTAAAATCTAAGGAATCTGCAAGATCATTCATTCTTATAGATTCCTTGTTAATTGGTCGAGTAAGATCAAATTTGAACACAAGAAGATAAAATTCCATATCTCCAAGCATCCATGTGTTATAGATACCCCCAGCAGGTAAATGTAGCAAATTTCCAGAGGGTTTGAGTGGTCAAAATGTTGTGGACTCACAAGCCACAGGCAGTATAATTATGATCATTTTCTGTTGCAAATACTACATGCATTGGAACTGTTTCCCTGTGTTGTTGAGCCGCGTGCGCAAGCTGATGCGAGCAAGGTGGTATGGACTCCCACAGCAAATTAGCCAATCGTTTTGTGAGAAAGCTAACTGTTATGGTAAAAATATTTACCTTGTTGAAGCAGAAGGTGATGCGCTATGATCGCTATTTAGTGGATGTAGCTGCATTGTCAGTTCACCAAGATGCGTGAATGCTTCCCCAGCTGCTGTGAAGATCTCAGCAACCTACAGGATAATGTGTAAAATAAGGCAAAGCTATTGTTAAATAAATTTCAAACTGTCAAGCACCTTATGATCACCTTTAAAAATTTGAACATTTGAATGACTTTACCTAAGCAGATTAAAATAATGACTTGCATTGTTAGTGTATCGCTCAAAATGGTGTATGTGTTAGTCAACTGACACCCTCCAGGGCAGGGGCAGGGACTTAGCATTTTTGTAGTGTTCAAGTTAGAAAATTCCCCCTGTGACCACCAGCTGATTCCTTGCTCTCAAAGAAGCCAATCAGAATGATTTTAGTTACATCGCCAAGCGTTCCAAACAGATTCTAAAAAAATATTGCCATCTTCTTATGACATGTGTAAACTGGGTTTGACTTTGATGATTATTAGAACTAGTTTTTGCTTCCTAAAACTGTGAAAATTTGGGAATCTCTCGCTGAATCTAGGAATGTTTCGTTTCGACAAAACAATCCTTTGCGCACTGTGAGCTGAGATAAGCTGGGATGCATTAATTTCATGTTAAACTTCCACCACCATGCCCTTGTGTTTTCTAAAATATCACAACAACAAGTAAGAATATCATATGCTGAATCAAAGAGATGCCAACTCTCCTGGATTTTTCAAGGGACTCCTGCATTTCAGCCTCCTTTCCCACATTTAAATAGAAAGACTGTAGTTTTGTTAAGATATTTCACAGTGCACAGACATTTTGTGGCCCCAAAGCACCTGAACTCCCATAATTTGAAGGTCAGACGTTGGCATCTCTAGAATCATGTACCAACAGTGTCCAAATAGGTATCCATTCTTTGCAAAAAAAAGTAGAATATCAATGGTCATGTGACATTCACAGCTGTGAAGTTGCTACTCTGACTTGGTCTTAGAAGTAATGTCAACAGTGTCAATATTTTAGTTGAGTTTAGTTAAACTTTTCAGGCATTTAACTGTACCCCCATAAAGGAAGAGGTCAAAACAGCAGTACGCGATAGGTATCCTGGGATGGTGGTGGGTACCGCGTATGTACTATGATCCCCCTAGGTATCTAGTGGTTATTGTGTGTTTCCAAAAAAATCCATACAGACAGACTTGGTAACAACCAGGCACCAAAATCCGAAATTCCAGAGGGGGAGGGGGGGTCATTTCTGAACACCCTTCCGTGGGGAGGGGGGGGGGTATGGATATTTTTTGGAAACACACATTGCAGAAATGTGTTGTTCTCCTCATGTAGACCATAATGGTAGGGTTTTCACCATGATGCACCAATAGACCTCCTCGGCTTGCCCGTTTGTTTTGCCCATTTTAGATCATGTGGCATTCCCATGAGTATTCTCTCTTTCTTTTTCTGCTATGCACCGAAGGATATATGAATATGGAATCATTCCAAACAAAGAGAGAATACTCATGGGAATGACACGTGATCTGAAATGGGCAAAACATTACGCCCAAGCCAAGGAGGTCTATTATTTCGAAAATGACCTGTCACAAAATGTGTTTAGATCTCTTGTTGTCCGCTTTAGACCATTGTTTGTTTTAGATCATTAGTATGACCGTGTGAATTCCTTGGTCGTCCTTGGGAACAAAGAGGTGGGAATTTCAATTGACTCATGCATAACACAGAGGCATATGGTAGATATGAATACATTATTGTATATACTGTTTGTTTCAAATGTTTTCTACATTTTTGTTCAACTTAGTTTTTCCCGCCTTCTGGTTGGCTATTTGTTTAAGGCACCAGTTTTGAATATGACTATGGGATTAAAAATACACATTCTATTTTATGCCATACCTTTGTTGCTGACGAAGTCATGGTTATGCTAAATGTCCACTGTACTAGTAGCTTATAAACCTCATTTAATCACACATCAACAAGAGGATCACTCTGAAATACAAAGAATGAGTCTGAATCACGTTTTACAGCTCAAAGGCAGAGGCCAAAGCTAAAGAAGGCAAACTAAAATTTAAAATCCATCTATAACTCGTCTTGACTTCCCCGTAGGAAAAGAGTGGTTATACATTGTAGACAAGTATGCTATTTGTCATACTTAATAAAGGAAGAATCTTTGTCGATCAAAAATAGTAATCCTTGTTGACAACAAAGCGGGTCTTGACTCTCGCGATCGATACAACACAAATGTTACTCATTCAACGTTTTGAGAATCTCAATCGAGGACTTCTCTCTTCTGTTACATCAAAAGGTGTAGAGAACAGATAATCGCAACCTTTCTTCTGTTCTGAGTACGTTTCATTTGATTCTTCGCCGGGTTTTTACACACTTTTGTTTCTAGCTTCGCTTGCCGCCATTTTGTTCTTACGCTCGCCCCAGTCTTTTCTCCAAATGTGCCCACGAGTTGGAAGGGCAGCGGTAACCACTTTTTTTTCTTGAACAAGAGGCTGCACACCGGCGGACAGTGCAGCCTCGTAACATGGTATATCTAGGAAACATTGAGCCCTATTTTTTTTTAGCGAAATTGTGATCCCTGAGCCCGATTTTCCCGAAATGTTTGATCCCTGAGCCCTTGCCAAAATGTTGAGCCCATCAATTTTTTTATCCAAATTGCTCCAAAAAGTCCAAATTTAATCATAGACCAAAGTACTCGCAGGGATAATTCTAATTTGATGGCATGAATTCCGACTCATATTACATGCATGTTATGGGACGAACCATTAGATATGTTTTGTGTGGGGGGGGGGGGGGGAGATTTTTCTCGGTAAGAATGTTTTTCCTTCTGTAAGACACTGCAAGATTTTTCGGACGCCGTTTGCTTGATGGAAATTTTTTTCACCCCCTTTTATAAGTAATAGGATAAACGTGATATCTCCCTCAGAGCTGTTAAAAGTTTTTGTGATTCCCTCTGCCCCCTATTTGAACAGGAAGACATTTTACAGAAAGAGAGACTAAGAGGATCTCATTTTTCTTTGTTGCGCGCGAAGCGCGCCCTGAGTTTGATAAACGCATATCAGATGCCTTGGAGAACAGGTACATGAAGCCTGTAAAGTTTATGCTTCATTCGCGCTGCAAGTAACAAAAATAATTATTCATGTTTATGATGCGGGGTCCGAATGACCAATTTCTATGTTGTAACTTCGAACTCACGCTACATAAAAGAGGGTCTGTTTATTTTATAGCAAAATAGATAGTGATTATCAGCCAGGACTGGCTGTTTTTAAGGAGGAGGGTGGGGTCCCTTGCCAAGATACACGTTTTTATAACGTAGGCATTCTATTGAATTGGCACGGACGTGCCATTTCGTGTTGCGTCTTCGTGTTGCGTCGATTCCCCAAAACCATATTACATTGATATCTTCCTCATGCGCGCGAAGCGCGCCAAAACGTTTACTGTATTCTGTTTGAGTGAACTAGAAAAATGTACATGAAATAGAGGAAAAACAAAACAAGCAAAACATCCTCTATCGACTAAATCCGGTCAGGAGGCTCACGTGACAGGAGGAAGAAATCGTAGTTAGATTATGAAAAAAAGGTGAAATTTTAGGATTGAGCACTGATTTGAAGTTGTAGCGTATGATTACCGATCCAGGCCTCTTGAGCCCTGAGCCTACCCCTCTGAGCCCTGATCCCGGCCATAATTTGCGCATTGAGCCCTGAGATTTGGACATTGAGCCCTGAGCCCATATACCATGTTACGAGGCTGGACAGTGGCAAGTCACTATAACGCGCGCCTTTCCTCAGCTTCGTTCTTCATGCAAAGGCGCGCGGCTTTTTATTGCTCTCTTTTCCCCTTTCGACACGCCTTGTTTTCTCGCCGCAACGCCGTGGGTCCCCGAGGATGAACTCAATCCCCTCGAAAGTATTTGAACCCCTATGAGTACATTGCGGTGCTTTAATATCTAAGCTCTAAATAAATAAAATATCTAAATTTAATCCATTTATTAGGCGTCTTAATTAATCCGTTAGGCGTCTCGAGTCGTGCGTTCGCTGTTGTAGGTGTTGCGGGCGCAAGGGGCGGATTAGTTAGGAAAAAAATCTGACAGTGTTGCGCACTGTCATTTAGGCAATGGGTAGTCAGTTTGCTCCACCTTTAACATATAGCAGCTAAGGTCGAACGCTATTGGCTTGATACACCTCGTTCTTTTCATGTGTTTCAATTGTTTTCACTTGGTGCATCAATCCTATAAGGTCCTCCGATAGCTTCTACATAATTAACTATTAACCTGCGAGATTGCGCAGAATATCGTCTGATACTTAGCCGACGAGGGACGCAGTCCTGACTTGACTATAAAATCAGACGATATTCTGCAAAAAGTCGAGCAGGATTGGATGGTTTTATTATTCAGCACATCGATAGCAAAGAAAAAAATAATCCCAGAAATAATTTACTTTTGCGTATTAAATACAAGCTCGACACATCATATGGCCCTCAGACGACGGATATGTACAGAAGATAGCTATTCAGCTATTGGCGTTCCAATGACCATTTGGCTCATCTCCAGTGTAAGAACTCACGAGCTGCGTCACAAAGCTTTCTTTGTTTGGTAGAACGAAAGTTGAACCAATCATGATTAAATAGTAACTAAACACAAAGATGTCCTCAGGGAATGGTTCTTACACTGGAGATGACCCGACCATTTTGGGCAGTGCATCGATGTCCTGAATATTATAATTGCGTATGTCGGTGTTAGCATAGTTTATTTGCGATATGAATGATGGAAACTGCTTTTCGGTCAACATATTTACTCGACTTGAGGAAAAATAAAAATAAACAGGACCATACTTCCAGACAAGAGCTGAAGCGTCGTATGGCGACCGTACGGTTCTTACGCCCACGCCAGAGATTTCAGCTCTGACAGTCGCTATCCATGGGTGTTGAGTTGCTCAGTAGCTAGATACCTATGGGTGAGAGTACGCCCGGCCACCAGACCATATAAGGACGCCCCTTGTACCGTTAGTGAACAATCAACACCAATTAATATGCATCACCAACGTATTTATAGGTCTGATGAGTGTGTATGAGATCCATGTGGGACAGGTTGTTTATTCTTTTATCTAAGGGAAATATGCAAAAAAATATTTCTCACACCTGCCGTTTCGCATATTTTCATTCGTCATAATCCAATAATACGCATTATATGGACACGAGAATGAGTTACTTTTGTATTTTCCAATCGCGCATGCGCATACACGTCATCTCGTTTGATTTTTATTTCCTTGAACAGGATCACATGGATGCCCTGAAAGTTCTTCTAAGGATGTCCAGTCTTATACTCTGGGCTTCTTATTTAAATACTATTTTCTCTCCATTTATTGAAATTTATAGTTACAGAGCCGACAATTTGCGCATTGCCGTCGCGTTATGTACTTGGATAAACATAATATTTGCACCATAGATTTTCGCTTAAAAAGAAGGGGTGGCGAATGTAAACATGCGAGGGTCCAACGGGTGCTATTTTTGCGACCCACAAACTTGGACAAAATATATGGAAAATCAGGACCTCCACTACCTTCCAATAAATGTTGGGAAAATGGGCGCGCGCTTCGGGGGAGGGAAGGTAAAATTTTCCGCTTTATTTTATCCAAGATTGTACACCGAATCTTCCGGCACGGACAAGATTAATGTCAGTCTCAAATAATACATGACAACCAATGTAAATAAAAATACTACACATTTACTATAGACTCTCTACAATATTCATTACATATACAGACCATTGTGAATAACAGATTGCGTGTCATACATAATTCAATGTGGGTTACTTTGGGAAATAAAAGGGAGGAAGGAAACGGCAACTTATAGCATCGTCGATCTTGAGGGACCACGGGACAACTACAGGGAATTTCAGTCTTCAGAAACCCAATAATGTGAAAAGCTGAATTTCCCATGACACAAGATTGGAAAGTTTTTGGCATTCCCCATCCTCGCGCGCCAGGGTCCTCCATTCCCCTTCCCTCCCCTCCCCTCCTTTACCTCTTTCCCCGGGGGAAGGCAAGGGAAGGAAGGGCTTTCCCATGGATAAACACGTGAATTCCGAACACTTCCCATGCCTGTGGCGGAGATGTTCAGCTTTTCCCATTCATCGGTTGCTGCAGAAATATCCTGTGCTAGGGAGGGGTGTGGAGGGGTGTGGAGGGGTGTGGAGGGGAGGGGGGTCCTAGGGTGCATGTGAGCCCCTTTTGGGATCATCATCTTGATTAAAACATCAGGCAAATACTAAAAAATACGAAAAATATAGTAAACATTAAAGAAAAAATAGACAAAAATGGGACATCATACAGGGTCGGTAGCAGTGACCCCCTCAAATGTGGGCTATGCCCCTGAAATGCCCGAAGCAGGTTGAAGATGGCCAAGAGAAAATTAGGGAGAGTTGACGAAAACGTAAGGTTGAGTTCTATTCAGAGATGACACGAGTCAATGCACGTGTCAGTAGGGGGCGCATTTATTAAAATGAGCTGAAGATAATCGCACCTTACAAATAATGTGCTCTGCCGAGGTAGAAAATAATAAACCAATAACGTTGCATACAACAGCAAAATTTTCAAAAGAATACGTGAAAAAATACAGTGAAGATATAAGGTAGCCTTGTAGTGTAATACAAAAATAAACTGCTTTCAATTTAAAGCTTTGAAGCTTTGAAAAAGCTACCAAATTCTACCCGAACGTGCCGCTAGGCTAGGCTCGAGAAGAATTGACTCACCGTGTAATAATTGCGTTCGAGAAAATAATAATGAGAAGCACTTGAGAAAATAATAAAAAAAAAATCTATCCTAATACTATCCATTTTCTAATAAGACTAATTTCATGGTGTGAACGTCGCTTTACTATCTTCATCTTGACCCCACAATTTGAAGAACCCACTTCGCAGTTTTCCCGGGAAGCCAATCCGGTGCAAGTGGCGTCGCTTCGTGCGTATTAAGGTACATTGTGATCTTTGATGAATTTTTCCAGCCACTTCTCGACATCTTGTTCGTTCTCTTTCACCCACTGTATGTTAGCTCGTACTCGCTCCTCCGCCTGAATTTGAGCCCGCGCACCTGAGCCAGCGTTTTTGTTCTTTTTGTTGAACTCAATGAGCTGTCATAAGAGAATAGACAAAAACCAGAAGCGTAAGAGAACAAACTACCAATTGAATGTTTTATGAACGTGTCGTGGGTCAGAAGACGACGTGCGCTTTTAAAATGTTGTGTGAGCTTCATAATGTCGAAACGTTTTCGCAAATCTCCAAAACCTCCTTGCATTGAAGAAGTTTTAATCGACAAAGATGCTACCATGTTTTCAATGTCCAAAGAGGCCACCATATTACCAGTCAATGTAAGTTTGACAGTGTTCGTACATTTCCTGGAAAGCCTGGAAAGTCCCGTGGGTTATCTTTAGGGGGGTGTGGCAATGCCATCGTGTTACGCCGAGTCAATGTTAGTTTGACTAACCCTGGTCATAGCAAAATCCACAGGTAGCCCGTGAAAATCCTGGAAAACAAGACACCTCTTGATTTGAATTGTAAAGCTAAGGTGGACGGTGAATAGGTCTTACCTCTTGTAGCTGAAATTCATTAGAGAATCCACCGGTGACGCCTAAGATGAGATTTCTAAAGGCAAAGAACCCACCGCCGTACCTGAAATGAGGAGTTTCCGTAAGCAAATTCCTTAGCTTTTTATGTAAAACATAGGAGGGAAAATTAACCCTTGTTGCCAGCCTGTCCAGATATTTTTGGCGACTGACTAGTGCCTTGTCGCTGCATGGATGTTGACGAGCCTTTCATGGTCGGCCAGAAAAATACCGCGCCGTGAGGCAGTGATTGGGTGTCCAGGGCAATTGTGTTCGCCGAACTTTCAATTAGTCCAAATTTTTAACTAAAACGTTGTGGCCAATGTCTTGTCGCTGGATGGCAACTAGCCTATCATGGTCGGCCAGAAAAATACCGCATGATACAGCGATTGGTTGACTGTTCACGTGGTGTCGAGTTCCGTGCGGCCATGCCGTGATCGCGTATCGTGTTCCGTGCCTCTTCACAGTCATACGAAATCTGTTCTTGAAACAGCGCGCTTCGTTGCAAGTCATGGTACAACTCTTGTAAATCTAAGTCTATTCGGTTGATTCCCTCAGTGCAAAACAATAGAGATGCTTTGTTCTGCCTATCCAATCACACAAGACAGGGCTCGAAATAGCTGCCTACCAATGGCCAAATGTCAGGCCATATTTAACACTTGGCAGGCAAAAAAATAATAATGGCATGCCAAAAGCAAAAGAAAATGGCAGGCGAAGAATATCTACCTCATATACAATGTCACAATTAAAATGAAATTGAAATGGATTCCAATTCACTTGCTTACATTTACTAGTCTTAGATTAAAAGGTTATAACTTTATTTGCATTCAAATTCCATGTCGTTCATGTGGCAGGTCAATATATAAAATGGCAGGCCTATTTCCCCCCCTATTTGGAGCCCTGCAACATCTTCCGAGAAGCTATATCGCTGCTGTTTGTTACAGGTAGCCCTGTCTCTTTCATTGCTATCCTTGTTTTTATTTTCTCGGTCATAGGGCATGAGACGAGATTAAAAAGCCACAGGCAACCCGCGCGTATCCGACAACACTTTCTTAACATGAGCCATTCAAACAAACGTGATCTTTACCTTTCTTGAAAGGTCGCCCAGTTCAGGCGTACAAAATCCCAGGCTAGCTGTCTCCCTTGTGGATTGTAGTTCGCCACGTAGTAAACAACACGAGTCGTGTCCTGAGGTCGAATCTTTGAAGAGTCTAGAGAATACTCTAAATACCTGAAGCGAAACAAATACATTTCAGTCATATTATATTTTTTGAAAACAAGATCGGCTCGTAACTTGACGGGGGAGGCTCTTCTGACAGCCACGGACGCATGTGCGAGATTTAATATAGAGCCGTTAAGAAAGAGACCGTTCAGCGCATGCTCAAACGTTGTTAACAGAGCCTCTCGGTCCCCATTCTCGTACCCAGAGCTCCCCGGCTCGTCTCCTCGCGAGGGAGGCTCTGGTGACAGCCACCGACGCATGCGTATAAGAAAATGCTGGTTTTATGCCTCACAACACTTTTAGAGCGTTCAAGTCAAAGATACAGGTTGAAAACACGACTAGGAAAGGAATGCCAGTGTTATTTTGACAGATACGTTTTTATAATGAGAGATTAAGCTACTTTTATGTACGCGTGCGCGCTATTTCAGCCAATCGGCGAAGGCCCTCAAATGGATGTCACCAGAGCCTCCCCTGCGAGCAGACGAGCCGGGGAGCTCTGGGTTCGAGAATGCTCGGCCCCTGGGAGGAAACAAGCAGGGGAGCTCTCTGTGTACGAGAACCTGGAACTAGTACACAGGGAACCCGCGTTACGCAAGAGACGGCATTGACGAAAATAAACCCCTTTCTTGATATAAGTAGTTCTCTTCAAATCGTAGCTCGAGAGGGTTACCTGCTCAATATCCACATCTCTCTAGTTGCGCTCAAGGCATACAATAAAGTTCGCGCCGCTGATGCCGATTCGGTCTTCTTGAACTGATCATAGACGAAGTCCCACTCTTTCTCCCCGCCATTGGCTACTCCATAGTAGTAGACTAGTCCTTTAAGATTGGCGGAGACTCTGGAAAGGAAAAAAATATATAATTACTAAGGTTAATTTGACGCTGATATTACGTTTACAGAATAAGAAGAAAATTCCATTATGGAGCCATCCTGGAACGAGTGGCGCAAGCTCATATCGAGGCAGAGTATTTATTTATTTACATTTTGCGTGTTCTTTGTTTTTGTTTCCTTGTTTTATTGGCGCAAAAGTTATAGGTATAGGACTTGTTTTGAGAATATTTATTATTTATTGCCTGCTCACGCAGAAAGAAGTAGCACAGGCAGGCCCAGGAATATGCCTTTGGTTTTCAGCTTTCCTGTTCCGCCAATCAAACCATCTGAGCCAATCAGATTCGTGCCCTGCTTCGCCTAGTGCACTAGTCTGGCTTCTCTCGCGGTCGAAAGCCAGGCGAATGCAAAGGGGAAACAAGGCAACGCTCTGACTGGCTTATAAGGTTTGACGGGCGGAACAGTAGAGTCAAATATACAAATCGGTGTTTTTCCTATGACCTCCAGCCAAAGAAACGTCTTCTGTTTTTCCAACTTTCAACTTAATAGGTTTCTCTGCTGATATGGCAACTGACAGAATCACATTTATTCGTTCACTATAGTGAAGGTGTTCTTTCTGGCGCTGGTATATTGGTTTAAGAGAATTGACTGAATTTGCGGTTGTCATTTCAAAAAAAGGTATGTTTCACACCTGTTGTTGACTGGGTCTTGCATCCATTTCTTGAACAACTTGGTAGCAGTATCCACACAACTCTTCTCATGATTTCGACAGAATATCGACAGCATCGAGGTACGCTGGAACCTGCGCAGAAGACAGAAACAAGTAAAAAATGCAGCAATGAACAATTTCAGTCTATCACTATTTTTTTTTACCACGGTTTCCAATTATAGTAGGATCCACAGAACGGCAAAAGAGATTCCACCTGTCTCGACATTGTTTATTAAATCACAAAAACCTCATCCAATAATTATTTCATTATACAATGATTCAGTAAAAAATAATTTCGCGACTAGCAAAGTTTATTTTTTTCTCAAGCAATTTCTTTTACAGAAGCGCTTTTTAAATAGGGAAGCCATTCGTGGTCAAAATTTGTTGTGGTTTCACTCGCCTGCGGCTCGTGGTAAATAAGAGTCCACACCACTCAAAACCTCTGGAAATTTGTTAACTTGAAGACCCTCAAATTACGTGATTCCCAAGTAAAGCGCGCACTCTTAGTCAATAAGAATCGAGATAGTGAGCACAATGTATAATATTAGTAGAAACCCACTTGCATATACTCTCAGGAATCCTGCAATCTGATTGTCGATCAGTCGCGGAGGTAGTAAGTGTAGCGTACTCTACCGAAGTGGATGAGAATTGAACCAGACCATTAAATTTTGCACCCCACTTACTTTTCTAGATGCCCTCCTACGTCTTGAAATCCAAGAGCATCGTATCGTGGTTTGGCATTGTACATTAGATATCTCTGTAAAAAATAAGAACCTGTGATCGACAAACGTTTCCTAGCGTTTAGCATCTTCTACCAACTTCTGGAACTGAATTCATTCATGACGGCCATGCACAAGCAAAACCTCACACCTATCTTTGACAACTTTTTTTATGTCAAATCTGAGCGATATGGCAGCTAATACTGAAATGGCACTCCATCTTTTTAAGTTCAGCTGGAATTCACGTTTATGTGGCGACTAATATTGCTTTTTGCCGACTAAATTTTTTTAGTTTATCGCCAAAGACACCTAGCGAAAAACGTTCATGTCGGGCCTGTTTCTCCGCCCAGGGAACTGTTAATTCCCAACAGTTCCCTGCTCCATCCAACTAGTTTATAAAACTGGCGATTTGCCATTTTTGAGACTTCAAAATCCGATACTATTTTCTCTAGTAGTGGGCTATAGGTGACCTATAGGAATAGCCTACTAGAAAATGAACCAACAAGAATGCAGTATTGATAATAGACAACTAGTAGGATTGGACTAAAGGACATAACTTTAAAATGACTTTTGATTTTCCGTGGTAACCGGCGCCATCGTACCTCAAGGTGTTTATAAGCTTGACTGGATCGGGACAGGCGGTCCCGAATATAGTTAACTTCGCCCAGGGCCGCCGACCATGGTACATAGTCAGTCTCATTCTTCAGGTAGGCGGTGGTCTCGAGTGCGTGAGTGTAGTTTACATGTCTTGCTCTATGGGCAAACGTCAGAGTGAAAACGTATGAAGGATAGAAGAATACAACGCACTGAAAATTATTCAGGATCCTACAACCATATATAAACTTCGGCACTCCTCAAACGTAAATTCACCAGTGATGAGATGATATATAAAACAATTCGTATCTACCGTCTCGCCAGCCTTGATTTTGGAACAAATTCTATGAGGTTCTCGGTGACTTTTCGTCTCTCAGTATTTTCACTTATCTTGTAGCCTTATTTTCAAAATTGCGGCGCGCTTATCGTGCAACTAAAAAAGTACAGACGATACTCAGAATAGATAGATAGATAGTAATTTTATTTATCCACAGTAGTTCATCAGCCCAAAGGGCTGGTTTACAAGCCGTGCAATAAAAATTACAGAAAATGGTAAAGTAATAAAAATCGTTAAGAATATATGATATACAAGACCATATATAGAAATAATTATATGAAATTTGAATAAGACTCAAAGAAACAGGGAGGCAACTCATCCAGTGCTTGTTTAAAAGTCTGCAATGATTTGCAATTGTGAAGTTTCTCTGGCAGTGAGTTCCGAATATAAGCCCCCTTGTAGCTGACACGGCTCTTCCTATAATTAGTTTTGCGAAGGGGTAATTGAAATTTAGAGAAGCCGGTATAAAAATAGCTTTTTTTTCAACTTTAAAAAATTATTTTTTGATAAAACAAGCGCGCGCAACGCCCTCTCTCGAAAATTCCTGTATCCTTTGGATCTTACCGTGCAAGGCTGAAAGCATCAGATATAAGACCTGCGCGATCAGATATTGAGAGTATCTATCAAGAAATAAAAATACATATATATGTTATTAGAGACCTTCAGACCTGCTGGGAGGTCAGCCTTCGGCCTTGGTCAACATTTTCAAACCCTCGGGCACAGTTTTTCCCTATACAGACCGACCTTACGCCGGTAAATAGCTTTTTTTTCAACGTTAAAAATGATTTTTTGATGAAAACAAGCGCGCGCAAATGGTCACCGCGACCTACAGTGCCGGACAAAATTAGTTGTCGCGTCCATCAAAAATAGCCGATTTTTGGTTACCCATCACTAGTAAATTGTGTTTCTTCCTAAGACAATATCACTGGAACTCCCCTTTCCCCCCATTTCAATGTTGGAAGTAGCAGTGCTCAAATTGTGAGGATGAGAGCATGTGGCAAACAACATTGTACTGGAGGGAGGGGCAGGGAAGATGGGGGGACCGGAGTGGTACATAGAACCCCTGTTTACTGAAACGTTCTACATACGCGACAATGATTGTGTCCCGCATTGTATTTAGTAGGTTTTTCGTTTTTATGAAAAAGAAACAAAGAGACATGGGCTGATATATTGGTGGTGCATGAGGCTCGATAGGCTTGCAGGTAGAGAAGGTCAAAGATAGGAAAATATTCCCCGTGCGCGCACGCTCTGAGAACTAATCAGAATGCAAAATTCATTACCGTGCCCTCTAGGAAAAAAATAATAATGAGTATACCACAACGCGCGCGTTTCTCGAGTTCTGATTGGCTTCCAGCCATGGGTACATTTAACAAATCGTGTGAGGTTCGGCGTTGTCTGTCTGGACTCTTATTTATCACGCTTTACGCCATCATCGTCGTTATGACGTAAAGCGTGATAAAGACAATGCTGAACCTCGATCACTCGGTATTTTCAGAAACATATAACTTGCATGTTTCTGTTTTTTTAAATTTACCACAGAACGCGCCACCATCAGCGCGCGCGCTAAAAACCAATGAAACACTTTGTCTGCGCGCGCGTAAAAGCGTTAGTTAATATTGTCCGTTTAGCTCGCTTAGTTTATAGAATGTAGTTGCTATTTCCTTGTTTTGATGAATGCTGCGACAACAGAATGGCGGTCAATAGGGTGCTCGACTTACTTGATGATTACTTTTCAGTTGTTTGGTAAGTTTTTCCCAGTTTGAGTCGTCATAGTTGACGCGGAAGTACCCATATGTACCAAAGTTCCCCTTCAGCCACCCACTACCGTCCCACGCGATGTCAGCTGCATTTAAAAGTACGAAGACATGCATATGAACTCCGACATTAGCTCGAGAGGGATCACGTGTAAAGTGAAATGCAAAGCAAATGGAAAGTGCCCACTTTTTCGAGCGAATATCAGCCATATAAAGTAAAAACCCGCGTAAAAGAACCTAGAATGGTAGTCCCGAGATTGCTACACCCGACCTGCCCTACCCTTGGTCCTAGGGTGAAGTTTCCGTGTTTTCGAACCAAGTTTGAAGTCGTATTTAGGTTATTTCACAGTAGTTTGTTTTGCCTCAGTGATTCTAGTCTCTGTTTCTTGCTGAAACATCACCCTGGGGACACTCACTAGGATTCTCAGTTCTATCAATCCAGAACGTCAGTCCCAAAAGCGAAGCTTCGAGCTTCATTGGATGGTGAATTTAGCGCCTTCTCATTGGCAGCAGGATTAGTTCCGGAACGAGATCGTGCCAATCGTCTGCAAACCTATGACCATTCAGCTATGACCGGTCACGTTTTACTCAGTGCTCTCTTCGTCGTCTTTTTATCGCTATTTAACCACTCGTGCTACTGGAAAACCTGCAATGGGTCAAATCTAAACACTCAAGGAACATCATGGAGTGAAAGTTGGGCCGATTATGCTCCTCTCCTTCAAGAAACCGGAGATTGTTTGCTTCACTTTGGTTTGACTCAGCGCGGGACAGCGTTGGTAGCTCATTTCCATCACAAGGCCCTGGATTCCGACATTAGCGTGCTATTGTCCTACTGGTGTGACTGGAATAGCAAGTTGTTCTGGCTGAGTTCACCTGTTAGCCGGCTGGTATGTTCGGCACCCCGTGTCAAGATCAGACGTGCCAAGCGTCCGTGCGCCTACTATGCTAACACCTCTGCCTCGTTTCGCTGCCCGCTGCATGGGGATTTGGTATTCAAATTAAATCCCGGCCCTGTCAACAATGCCGGTCATTCCAACTCACTCAACAATTGTCCTCGGAACAAAAACACTCGTCGCGCAGCCCCTGTTTGTGGAGTCTGTGAGAAAGCCGTGAAACGCAACCAAAAACGCTTCCTTTGTGACGTTTGCAAGGATTTTACTCATGCGCGATGTGCGCAGACAAATGTTTGCATCAAAACAATCCGTGCGAACTCTCCCTGTACATGGACCTGTTCAAAATGCTTGCTATCCGAGTTGCCATTCTTTGATCAGCGCTCGCTTGACAACAGTGACGTAGCTGATGACGGGCTACCTGTGGATGAAGACCAACACCTGAACGCCTCGCGACTCAGACAAGTACACGATGCCCCGTGTGATAAAATACAAGAAATCCTGAGGATAAAAGACTCAAATAGAGCCCTTGTGGTACACCTGAACATCAATAGTCTACAAAATAAGTTTGACGACATCAAGCTACTAAACATCACACTGAAAGCTCATATTTTGGTCCTGTCCGAGACCAAGATCGACCGTTCCTATCCGAATGCACAGTTCCGACTACCAGGATACCAGATGTATCGTCAAGATCGGGCTAAAGGAGGTGGTGGACTACTTGCATACTTCTCCACCACCACTCCCTCTAAGAAACTGAAACTCCCCAAGACCTACACAACCATCGAAGCAATTGCGGTCGAATGCTCTATCGGCAGGCGCGAGCTGATCTTCTTGGCCACATACAGACCACCTAAAAAGAACACAGGACCTAGATATCTAAGAAGGGTCGAGGAAGAACTAAACAATCTCTTTCAATGGGCAAATCTGCAAAAGCAAACAGTCGTAGCTGTTGGTGATCTCAACATGGACAGGCTCGAGCCCCAAAAAGGAGAAGGGAAGGTCTTAAAAGATATTGAGGAAGTCAATGACCTAAACTGCCTGATCACGGAACCCACAAGAATTACGGACCACTCTGAGACTCTACTCGATGTCCTCCTTACCAATTCACCGGAGCTTTTTAAGCAGTGTGGGGCCTATCAACCCGGACTTAGTGATCATCACTTGATCTACGGTGTAATGGATGAAAAAGTCACCAAGCATAAGCAAAAAATAATAGAGTTCAGGCAAACCAAGGACGTCGACTTCGATCAACTCAACAAAGACCTCGTGGAAGCACCGTGGCATGTGGGTGAAATCTTCAACGAAATCGACGACAAGTATGATTTCTGGAAAGGTATGTTCGAGCATGTAGTAGACGACCACGCCCCCATCACAAGGAAAAGAGTCAGGGGCAAGGACATTCCTTATATGACTCCTGAATGGAAAAGGGCCATACGCGAGAAGCGGAAGTATGCAGCCAGGTTCGCTAAAGAAAGGACTGCAGAAAACTTTGAACTTAAGAAAAAGTACAGAAATATTGCAACACGTGAACGCAGGAAAGCAATAAGAGCCTATTGGCACTCAAAATCAGAGTCAGCAAACTCTAAACCTTCGGAGTTCTTTGACACATTTAGGCCTTTTATTAGCGATAAGAGCAAAGAGGAATCGCCTATTTACCTAAAGGATAAAGATAACTGTGTCGTTACGGACCAGCCCACGGTAGCAGACATGTTCGCAAGCTACTTCACCGACGTCGCTAAGGACATCGGTGGCACCGCGGCTCGCAACTTAGATGCAGACGCTCTTGGAAACCATAACAGCATCAGGTCTATTCGTGAGGCGCATCACCCAGCCTCATTTGAGTTCCAGCCGACAACAATGGAGACTGTCAAGACCCTCCTGGAAAAACTAAATCCGAGAAAGTCAGGCGGGTGGGACAAGAGTATCACGCCCAGATTGCTGAAGTCTGTGGCAGAAGGCATTTCACCAGCCTTGACGACCCTTTACAATAGCTGCATTGTGCAAAATACGTGGCCCTCGCTCTGGAAGAGAGGGGAATGGACACCGGTGTTTAAAAAGGACGATCAACAGGAAGATAAAAACTATAGACCTATAACATCTTTGCTCATTGTTGACAAAGTGTTTGAACAGTTGCTAAGTACTCAGATAAATGGTCGCTATAACCAACACCTCTATCAGAGAATGACTGCTTATCGAAACGTCACAGTTGTGAGACCACCCTGCTAGTGTTACTCGAGGATTGGAAACTAGCAATCGATACCAAGAAACTTGTACACCTCCTTTCTACTGACATGAGTAAAGCGTTCGATTCTTTAAGCCACCCTCTACTTCTAAAGAAACTTGAAGCCTACGGCTTTAAGGGGAACTCACTTGAACTTATGGAATCGTTCTTCACAGATCGCTATAACCGAGTTAAACTACAAGGAGTTTCCAGTGATTGGAAACTGATGGTTAGAGGTTGCCCACAAGGGTCCTCTTTCGGTCCACTCCTTTGGAACCTGTTCCAAAATGATATGGCTCAGCTGGTCAAGGATGGTAACCTAACCATGTACGCCGATGATCATCAACTCTACACCACAGCGAAAGATCACAATACGGCTCGTGAATCGCTACAGAACATTGGCCAAACAGCTCTCTCTTGGTACAACGATAACTTTCTCCTGGCCAATCCTGACAAGTTTCAGTGCCTTGTCGTGAACCCTAGGGACCTTGACAAGGATCATGGTGCCGATGAACCATGTGACCTCTGCATTAATGATCAAGTAGTAAAGACCACCTCCTCTGTCAAGTTACTAGGGGTGGATATAGACGACAGTCTGAACTTTTCCTTACATATTAGTGAAGTCTGTAAAAAGGCGGGACGGAAAATAGGTGTGCTGATGCGGCTCAGAAATTTAATCCCCTGTAGCGCCAAACTGCAGCTGTTCAAGGCTTATGTCTTACCCAACTTGACATATTGCCACCTTGTTTGGCACTTCTCAAAGGCTTCGGACACACGCAAACTGGAACGCCTACAAGAGAGAGCGCTTAGGGCTGTCTATAGAACTCACACAGATAGTTACGACGACCTCCTCAAAAAGGCCAGGCTGCCTACCCTCCAAAACAGGCGCCTTCAAGACATTGCTATTTTAATGTATAAAGTAAAGTACGGCCTTGCCCGTCTTGCATATCTCAGCTCTTTGAGCTTAAGTCAAACTACCGTTCCCTTAGAAATAGTGACTTTACTAAGCCCCGGTTCAACACTACTTTCGGTAAACATTCCTTGAGATTTCTTGGCCCGACCATCTGGTCGAAACTCAGCACTACCCTTAGAAATGCGCCTAATCTGAATAGTTTTAAAGCTAATATTAGGAAGATAGATCTTGCGGGTTTCCTCGATAACAACGATAATTGTTGTGGTCTTTGCACCTCCTAGCGTCCTAGGTGTCGTGCTGGTAGACCGCGGCGGTTACCGTTGTTGTCTCACGAACCTGCACGATCTCATCTAAATTTGAATTTAATATAGATGCATATGCATGTCATATTTATTGTAAAAGTTATTGTAAATAGATCATCTCCCTCCATCTGTTGTAAATAGCCCTCCCAATCCATTGTAAATAGTATTCCTAGTAAATAGAGTAGTATAGGAGTAATTTAGGAATATTTCTTTTTCGTTTATATTCTGTTGTGTCCCCCATTAGCCAATCATGGCTAAATAATATTGACACGTTAATAAAGTCTTTATTTATTATTATTTATTACTTGAATAATACGATTTCGTTCCGGAAATAATCCTGCTGCCAATGAGAAGGCGCTAAATTCGTCATCCAATGATAGGAGGCCCTGAAGCTCCGCCTTTGGGACTGACGTTTTGGATTGATAGAATTGAGAATCCTAGTGAGTGTCCCTAGGGTGACGTTTCAGCAAGAAACAGAGGCAAGAATCACTGAGGCAAAACAAACAACAGCGAAATAACCTAAATACGACTTCAAACTTGGTTCGAAAACACGGAAACTTCACCCTGGGATCAGGGTAGACCTGTCCAAGTGTGACCTGGATAGCAGCTCAGCTAGAGCATCGGACGTTAAATTCCGGAGGTCGTGAGTTTGAATCCCTTTGGGGGTCAGAGATTAAATTTTTTCTCTTTCTCCGCTTACTAGGGCTAAAGCTCAGAAGCACACATTGGGATATTTCATTAGCACTTTACGTCTTACACATAACGTTAATTCCTTGATTCCATTTCTGTTCTTGTGCTACGACGAGACCACAGGCTTCTGAGTGTAGCCGTGTACTGTGGGCTTCCTATGTTGTGTTGTGTCGTGGGCTTCCTGATGCTCACCCGTGGCGCGTGGGGACTGGACCGGGAGTCTCTAGGGATCTCGCGCGCGGGTTTACGGTTAGTTAGTGGGGTCGATGAAACGTGGAAGGAGTATTGAGTGGATTATAAGTGTATAAAAACCCAGTAACCAAAGAGTCAGGAGTGTTGAACCCAAATAAAAGGTATCCTCAGTGAAGGTGGAGTTGTATTGCTAAACGTCAAGAACTGTGGTTAAATGAGCATTTACACATATTAGATTAAAACCTGTGGTTTTTTGCATTGGACAATCTTACCCCAAACAGGGAAATTCGGAAATGTCATATAAAGAGAAATACCTGAGCTTCTGTTCATGTAAATGGTTTTTGGCTGGGCCATAGAGCTTGTCTTGTACGTGAAAGGGACTACCCAGGTATAACTACAACAAACATACATGCAATAAATAACGGTTGTAACTATAATCACTTTGACCGATGCAGCAGCAATGATAATCGACCATGTAGTATGGTGTGGGATTTAACTAATTAAAATGTGTAACAAGAAATGTGTAAATGCACTACGCACGCGCAACTAAGTGCAACTCGGCGCGACCGACCGCAACTTTTGTCGCGTGATGTCGTGGAGATTGTCGGCAACTTGATGCGATTTGAAGAACAGAGAGTACAGAAATCGCACCGGATTTGCATCTCGCTTACACAAGAAAGTGCTGTCGTTTTTATGGCAAATCCGCGCGGGCTGCCTGTGGTGCTCAAATCTCGTCTCAGGCCCCTCGGAGGGGACCAAAAACAAAATGGCGACCACGAGAACGATGTTTTCTCGAATGTCTGCAAGTTTTGGTGAATTTTCCGGATTTTATCGCTAAAACACGAGGAATAATACTTAAGCCTGGTGCACACTTGCGACATAACGACATAAGAAAGATGTCACGCGAACAAAATTTAGTGGTTTCAAGAAGTTGAAGTCGACAAAAAATAACATAAGATTGCTTTGGTAAAGTAATCTAATGATGATCCATGGAAAATATTGATTGTTTCAATTATTTTCCCGTGCTTTTTTCGTTGCAACATAAGGTCCTTATGTCGTTATGTCGCTAGTGTGCGCCAGGCTTTACAGACCTTCCATGTAAAGGGAGTTTTCGTTTTGACTCACTTGAATGGCGATTTGTACTTGGAGGCGGAAATGTTAGCGTTCCTGTCGTAAAGGAAGTGCTTCTGACTCAAGGTCACGTGGGATGCATCCTTTCGCGTTAAGGTTACCACAGGGTACCCCATCTGGAGTGTCCACGTGTCCATTATGCGCTTTACATCAACACAGGGACCCTGCAAACAGCTCTCCTGCAACAAAAGTTCCTTTTTTAAGCTACAAGTTCTGGTGATGTAAAAATGTTCAAATAACTGATGGATAGCAAAAATACTAGTCTAAGTTTGTTAAATAGCTCTTTTACTACAAAGCGATCATCGTAAGCTTCATGGACCTATTTAATACAGAGCGGATGGAAACGGATTGCAACAATGCGTTTTTGAAATCTTGTTAAGGAATGAACGGTTTTCAAAGTTTAAAGTTAAGTCGAATTTTGTAACTTTAAAACTGAGAGATCGTTTCTGGCACAAGAAATTCATCATTTGTCATATTGTTTGGAACTCTTGACTCACCTCTTTTAGCGATTGCCACAAGTCGTCAGTTTCAGCGTTCGCGTATTTGTGTTTGTTGAGGTATTTCTGAAAAAAAAAAATATTCCCAATGTTTGTATTTATATATATATACAGCAAAAAACGTTGTACCGCGCTGCATGAAACATACATTGTTTTGGCTTTCGTAAAAAAAAAAACAGACAAACGTGCACTCTAGCGAGGGCAAGAACCTAAGGCGCGCGCTTTCCATTGTCAAAAAGGTCCGAGAATTGCGATCAGAACTCAAATTCAGGAAAATATTCTGGAAATTTAGGACCTTTCGAGCTTCTACCAGAAAGTGGGAATGTCGGTATTTCTGATAATTGGCATGGAATTCTCCGCAAGATTCCCGCAATTTTCGGTCAAATTGAAAGCGTCCCAGCGACCTTTCCTTTTGATCCAGAAAATGAACGAAGACACGAAACAGTATTTTTTGTCAAATGGAAAGCGCCCTTGGTTGGAGTTTGAAGCACGTAGCAACGATTTTGGATTTTTCTGAGTTAGTAACCTACCGTTAGCCCGCTGCAAAAGTCTTTTTCCCTATGAAAGCTTGCAGCATACGAAGAATTGCAGCTCCCTGTTGCAAACGAGAATGAAGGAATGAGATTACCAAATGTGCATGCACGACGTTTCACATCAGGGGCGTAGCCAGGTATTTTTTTTTTTTGGGGGGGGGGGGGGGGGGGGGGTTGGTGAAAACATGGGACGAAAATTTTCAAATTTCCTCCAGCAAATACAGGTAAATGTATAAATGTATGGGAAAATCTCTTTCGCTTTATTCAGCGGAACAGGTTTTTATTACTTTTCTTGCTTTAAACTAGTGTATAGGTGAGCCCCCTGTGTTCTTACTAAGATTGACGCGCGATCACCTGACCTTATTGTAAGAAATGGAGTCGAAGATCTCGTTAATTTCACTTGGATGATTTACGTCCACTTTGATTGGATGAGAGGTAGCGAGTCCGTCCAGCGAGAAGGCAGAGTCCATATCGTTAACAACGAACTGTCCGAACTGAGAAGATAGAGGGAAAGATAGAAAGTTAGACACAAAGGAGAGTGGCCAAGAATCAAAAGAAACAGGTTCGGAAAAGGAAGTTTAAAAAGAGGAATTAATGCCTCACCATTCCCACGTCTTCTCCACCTCGTTAACCCCATCGTACTCCAAGAAGCTGGCGAAACCTTCGTTAAGCCACAGGTCGTCCCACCATTCCATGGTGACAAGGTTTCCAAACCACTGGAAAAAAATAATATACCATGGGCTTCAAAAAGCATATAATTGGCCGTAAACTATCCCATGTCCGTGTGTGTGTGTGGGGGGGGGGGGGAGGGGGAAAGCATATAATTGGCCGTAAACTATCCCATGTCCGGGGGGAGAGGGAGGGGGTACTCCCTCATATATGGTAGACGGGTATGTGCCTCCCGATAGGGTATGGTTTTTGGGCTTCCGAGGTAGGGTATCGTTTTCCGCTTGTTTTGGTCGCTGATAGGGTATGTATTTCAGTATGTCTACCCAAGTGTAAACAAGTTTCGATCAAAGTTGTGCCGCAATTAGTGGAAAGACAGTTTATTTTAAAACCTTTTCATGATTAACAAAAAACCTCTTTGACAGCGACCAATTGGTTCACCCTGGCGACTAACTTCAGGTCCACGGTAGGGTATAAAAACAATTTTTGGTATATGATAGGGTCAGGTTTTGGAGACATTGGCGGCACACCCCTACCCAAAAATCAGTGGAGTACCCCCCCCCCCCCCCTCCCCCCCCGGTCCCACCCCCTCCCCCCGGTCCCATGTCTCCGTCGTACTTCACTCTACGATAGGAGACGTCTGAATTCCCCGTGAGATTTTCTCATCCATTACGTCATTACTGACATATTTTGCGTTTCTGTTTTGGTTTTCCATTCTCTATCATAACTACTGACCCTAAATTGATCATTAGAATATGCTTGGTTGCTTCCGTTATATCTCTTCTCATATAAAGGTATGAACGAATCCATGACGCACACTTCCTAGGTATGACCGTTGTATTTTTTAGGGGATATAATCGGGGATCCGGTATTTTTTAGGGGTTCTTTGAACTAAAATGGTACGCTGAAGGAGGTATTTCAGGGCCGAGGAGTATTTTTAGGGTGGAAATTTGGGCTTCCCGACGGTCATCCCTATAACATTTTCACCTTGAAGTACCTCCCCCCCCCCCCCCCCGGGACACTTCCCTTTGCTTTGCTGACTTTGGAAAATGTCCCTCTTACGCCGTAGACCAATTTCAAATGAGTCAAATTTCCCCATGAAAGCTATGATTTGGATCCGTGAAAATCTTTGCAATCCTACGTCGAAGTGACCTCAAGTTCCCCACATCATATTGAAAGTATTCTTTACTAGTTTGGGTTGTTATTTTTGTAATTTGTGATGTTAAAATTTTGATATTTTCGTTGGCAATGTCCCTTTGGAAGAGAAATCAACCGACCAAGAGAATACTGTGTTACCTGGTGTGCAAGCTCGTGGGCGATGACCGCCGCTACTCTTTGCTTGTTGGAAGCGGACGATGTACCATTCTTCCACAAAAGCGCGCTCTCCCTGTATGTTATAAGACCCCAGTTCTCCATGGCCCCCGCAGCAAATCAGGTATAGCTATCATATCTAGACACATTGAGGATGAAGAAATACGATTATTCTTGCTATCGTTATTATTGCTGACCCTGAATGTACCAATGCAGTTATGCTGCAATGCATCCAGAAATAAATATATCTATCTATCTATTGAAAAATCTTAATAACATCGAGGGTTATTCTCAAACGGGAAATGTAAAACTTATGGGGGAGTCACTGTTTTGACAGGCATAGTATTTCAAACTCAGACGATGGAAAATGATTGGACATATCCTGAGACAAGATAAGGAAAACGACTGCAATGTAGCAATGTCGTGGGCGCCTCGGGGCAAAAAACGAAGGGGAGACCCAAAACAACATGGAGGACGGTGGAGAAGGAAAGGGGAGAAGACGGCTGGAGTAACGGACACTAGGTAACGGACATTTGACCGTTGACGTCCTGCCGTCACTAGGTAAAGGACATTTGACCGTTGACATCCTGCCGTCACTAGGTAAAGGACATTTGACTGTTGACGTCCTGCCGTCACTAGGTAAAGGACATTTGACCGTTGACGTCCTGCCGTCACTAGGTAAAGGACATTTGACCGTTAACGTCCTGCCGTCACTAGGTAAAGGACATTTCACTGTTGACGTCCTGTCGTCACTAGGTAAAGGACATTTGACTGTTGACGTCCTGCCGTCACTAGGTAAAGGACATTTGACTGTTAACGTCCTGCCGTCACTAGGTAAAGGACATTTGACTGTTGACGTCCTGCCGTCACTAGGTAAAGGACATTTGACTGTCAACGTCCTGCCGTCACTAGGTAAAGGACATTTGACCGTTAACGTCCTGCCGTCACTAGGTAAAGGACATTTCACTGTTGACGTCCTGTCGTCACTAGGTAAAGGACATTTGACTGTTGACGTCCTGCCGTCACTAGGTAAAGGACATTTGACTGTTAACGTCCTGCCGTCACTAGGTAAAGGACATTTGACCGTTGACGTCCTGCCGTCACTAGGTAAAGGACATTTGACCGTTGACGTCCTGCCGTCACTAGGTAAAGGACATTTGACTGTTAACGTCCTGCCGTCACTAGGTAAAGGACATTTGACCGTTGACGTCCTGCCGTCACTAGGTAAAGGACATTTGACCGTTGGCGTCCTGCCGTCACTAGGTAAGGACATTTGACTGTTGACGTCCTGCCGTCACTAGGTAAAGGATATTTGACTGTTGACGTCCTGCCGTCACTGGGTAAAGGACATTTGACCGTTGACGTCCTGCCGTCACTAGGTAAAGGACATTTGACCGTTGACGTCCTGTCGTCACTAGGTAAAGGACATTTGACTGTTGACGTCCTGCCGTCATAGGTAAAGGACATTTGACTGTTAACGTCCTGCCGTCACTAGGTAAAGGACATTTGACCGTTGACGTCCTGCCGTCACTAGGTAAAGGACATTTGACCGTTGACGTCCTGCCGTCACTAGGTAAAGGACATTTGACTGTTAACGTCCTGCCGTCACTAGGTAAAGGACATTTGACCGTTGACGTCCTGCCGTCACTAGGTAAAGGACATTTGACCGTTGGCGTCCTGCCGTCACTAGGTAAAGGACATTTGACTGTTGACGTCCTGCCGTCCCTAGGTAAAGGATATTTGACTGTTGACGTCCTGCCGTCACTAGGTAAAGGACATTTGACCGTTGACGTCCTGCCGTCACTAGGTAAAGGACATTTGACTGTTAACGTCCTGCCGTCACTAGGTAAAGGACATTTGACCGTTGACGTCCTGCCGTCACTAGGTAAAGGACATTTGACCGTTGGCGTCCTGCCGTCACTAGGTAAAGGACATTTGACTGTTGACGTCCTGCCGTCACTAGGTAAAGGATATTTGACTGTTGACGTCCTGCCGTCACTGGGTAAAGGACATTTGACCGTTGACGTCCTGCCGTCACTAGGTAAAGGACATTTGACCGTTGACGTCCTGTCGTCACTAGGTAAAGGACATTTGACTGTTGACGTCCTGCCGTCACTAGGTAAAGGACATTGACTGTTAACGTCCTGCCGTCACTAGGTAAAGGACATTTGACCGTTGACGTCCTGCCGTCACTAGGTAAAGGACATTTGACCGTTGACGTCCTGCCGTCACTAGGTAAAGGACATTTGACTGTTAACGTCCTGCCGTCACTAGGTAAAGGACATTTGACCGTTGACGTCCTGCCGTCACTAGGTAAAGGACATTTGACCGTTGGCGTCCTGCCGTCACTAGGTAAAGGACATTTGACTGTTGACGTCCTGCCGTCCCTAGGTAAAGGATATTTGACTGTTGACGTCCTGCCGTCACTGGGTAAAGGACATTTGACTGTTGACGTCCTGCCGTCACTAGGTAAAGGACATTTGACCGTTGGCGTCCTGCCGTCACTAGGTAAAGGACATTTGACTGTTGACGTCCTGCCGTCACTAGGTAAAGGACATTTGACCGTTGGCGTCCTGCCGTCACTAGGTAAAGGACATTTGACTGTTGACGTCCTGCCGTCACTAGGTAAAGGACATTTGACTGTTGACGTCCTGCCGTCCCTAGGTAAAGGACATTTAACCGTTGACGTCCTGCCGTCACTAGGTAAAGGACATTTAACCGTTGACGTCCTGCCGTCACTGGGTAAAGGACATTTGACTGTTGACGTCCTGCCGTCCCTAGGTAAAGGACATTTAACCGTTGACGTCCTGCCGTCACTAGGTAAAGGACATTTAACCGTTGACGTCCTGCCGTCACTGGGTAAAGGACATTAGACCGTGACGTCCTGCCGTCACTAGGTAAAGGACATTTGACTGTTAACGTCCTGCCGTCACTAGGTAAAGGACATTTGACCGTTGACGTCCTGCCGTCACTAGGTAAAGGACATTTGACCGTTGGCGTCCTGCCGTCACTAGGTAAAGGACATTTGACCGTTGACGTCCTGCCGTCACTAGGTAAAGGACATTTGACTGTTGACGTCCTGCCGTCACTAGGTAAAGGACATTTGACCGTTGACGTCCTGCCGTCCCTAGGTAAAGGACATTTGACTGTTGACGTCCTGCCGTCACTAGGTAAAGGACATTTGACCGTTGGCGTCCTGCCGTCACTAGGTAAAGGACATTTGACTGTTAACGTCCTGCCGTCACTGGGTAAAGGACATTTAACCGTTGACGTCCTGCCGTCACTGGGTAAAGGACATTTGACTGTTGACGTCCTGCCGTCCCTAGGTAAAGGACATTTAACCGTTGACGTCCTGCCGTCACTGGGTAAAGGACATTTGACTGTTGACGTCCTGTCGTCCCTAGGTAAAAGGACATTTAACCGTTGACGTCCTGCCGTCACTGGGTAAAGGACATTTGACTGTTGACGTCCTGCCGTCACTAACCTGCCTTTAGGTAAACGACGTTTACGACGTTCTGCCGTCAATACTGACCTACCTTAGGTAAAGGACATTTGACTGTTGACGACCTGCCGTCACTAACCTGCCTTAAGTAAAGGATCGTTGACGTTCTGCCGTCAATATTGACCTACCTTAAGTAAAGGACATTTAGCTGTTGACGTCCTGCCGTCAATACTGACCTGCCTTAGGTAAAGGACATTTGACTGTCTACGTCCTGCCGTCACTACTGACCTGCCTTAGGTAAAGGATCGCTTACGCTCTGCCGTCACTAGGTAAAGGATATTTTGACTGTTGACGTTCTGCCGTCACTATTAAATACCGTTGGCAAATGATTGTTGACTATTGACGTCCTGCCGTCAATACTGACCTGCCTTAGGTAAAGGATCGTTTACGTTTTGCCGTCACTAGGTAAAGGATATTTGACTGTTGACGTTCTGCCGTCACTACTGACCTACCGTAGGTAAATGATTGTTGACTATTGACGTCCTGCCGTCAATACTGACCTGCCTTAGGTAGAGGATATTTAATGTTGTAGTAGGACTCGAAGAAAGTCATCATTCGTCCACCGACACTAAGTGCATAATCAACTTGGTCGATCTTATCTGGCGGCGCAAAGTATCTCATCTGAGAGCAACAAAAAACATATATTAACTCTTGGACGCATAAGGGGGTGGATTACACCCCCCTCTCCCCAAGAGGTTAGGTGCCATTTCGCTGCCATGGTTACAAGTTATGACAGCATCAAATGTTCATCGCACAGGTATATTTAGAATTTTTTTTTCTCCGCAGGCTTTCAATTAAAACGCCCTATATCAAGAATCACGACTCACTATCCAACAAAAGATTGCTGAAGTTTCAAGATATTTGGATCATTTCATCATAAGATATCTCCAGGGGATCGATACCCCTTAATTTACATAAGAATTGACCCTTTGGTGAATGTATTTGCCAGCCTTTGCGCTGAGCTTGCGGAAAGCTGGTCATAAATGTAAACTAAGACACTCTAAAAGTTGCGAAATTGGTTGGAGGGGAACAACAATATAGGGCAGAAACTGTGAGATTATAAATTCTGCTGTGAATTAAAAAGCAAGAAAATTATTTCATGCATTTGGCCTGTTATTTTAATATTTAAAATCAAATATTGCTTACCAAAACACCGTTTTCTGTCTTATTTTCCTTGTGTTTGAAGTCGCAAACCACAAATGCTAGTAGATATGTAGGCATTACAACCGTTTTCTCAAAGTAGTCGGTGGTTCTGTAATCTTTCGTTTCATTCTTCCAGATTGGCATGTTAGAGAGTGAGATGAAGTCAGAGCGATGTGTCAGGCTAATGTTGAAGGTCGCTTTCAGGGCGGGCTCGTCGAAACAAGGGAAAGCTTTACGTGCGTCCGTTGGTTGGAATTGTGTGGCAGCTATTGTTCTGTAAAATATGGAAACATGTTACAGTTCTTTTCAGAATACTTTTCCGCGTCGTTGCGAAGTTGGTTCCCGTGTTCCCAACTAGGTTGCCAAACTCGCAACCGAGTTCCCAACTAAGTTCGTAACTTCTCATCTAAGCTGGGAAATTTTGTTTCGAAAACTCAAACGTTGGCTGCTTAGGCTTCTTTGGCAGTGATGTGAATATCGAAAATTTTCAGCGTTTTTTTATCTGAATTATCCATGTGAGCTGCCAAATTACGAAGTTAGTTGGGAACTTGTGTTAGCGAATTTATGAACCTAGTTGGGAACACGGGAACTAACTTCGCAACCTGGCGTGGTTGTGGTATTGTGAAAACAACTGTAACAATAATTTTAAGAAAACATTCACGGGCTACGATGGTAGAAGCAATGAAGAAGAAACTAAATACACGAACGAGACCGACTTTGATACTGTCCCGACTCATGCGCACTAGAAAAGATGTTATCTAGTATAACATAGGTCACATCTTCTCAACACACCTCCGCCTACGGACGCGAAAAACCAGCACTCTACAAATTGTAGCTATCACTGCAAAACCAATGGCCGAGAACACAAGCCAGACTCCATCTATGCCTGAAACTGTGTCGGTGACCACGGTACGTCCAGCCCCAGCTTCTGTCTCCGCCACGAGCACGGCAAGCACTAGTACGTCTTCCAGCTCCACCAATATTACGGCGGGAACATCTTCATCTACTTCTTCAGGCTCTGGGGCTCCTATGCCGGCCTCAACGGCCTCTGATACCAATGTGAGCCCATCAAAAGCCTCATATCAGGTTAGTTGTGACGTCCCTTCTTGCATATACGGCGTGTTGTGATTAGGCGAATATAATGCTCCCTCTAGAGCATTCCTGACATTAAGGCGGGAAAATAGTATTAGTTGGGCTTTTCCCCATACTGTCACTGCCGTACGCCCCAGACCTGCAAGGCTATAACGTGTTCGTCGTATGGGTTTTTGTTTTACTATGTACCTTTCGTAGCCTTTTGAACATTCGTCCCATCGTCTTCGAGCAAACTTTATTTTGTGTACTCTTTAGGTGTGCTTATCGCAAGCTAAGGAATGCGGGTTATATTTCTTGTTTGTTGTACGACTCGTACGATCAACGGCTCGTATCGCATGTTAGGAATGCGGGCAATATTTTTATTCGTTACACGAATAGTGAATGTCCACCGGATAAATAGTTCCCTTGTGTTTTAATTTCATCTCATTGTGTTTGATAAGTGTACGACTAGCATTCTTAAACGGGTGCGAGCAACTCCGGCATTAGAGTGCGACCACCACGATAAACTGGCGAGCTTAGAAAACGGGCATCTGTGTATGTATGTGCGACCAACACACTAAACTGGCGAGAGGGTGTTCCAAGAGTTGCGCAAATTGAATGTGCGACCACCACGGTAAACTGGCGAGATTGTAGAAATCGAACATGTGTGTATATTGTATATTACGTGTGCGCCCAACACGATAAACTGGCGAGAGGGTGTCCCAAGAGTTGTCTGCAAATTGCATGTGCGACCACCACGATAAACTGGCGAGAGAGCGTTCCAACAGTATGTGAAATTTGCATGCTACCACCAGGAAAACGGGCGAGATCATAGATACATTTGTATTACGTGAGTCTGACCACCACGAAACACTGGTGGGTTTATGTTTGAGTGCGTGACCAGCGCAATAATACTGGTGACATTGTCAATATGGGGGTGAGGCAAACGCGACAAAATGAGTGCAGTTTGAAAGGGTGGTAATGATTGGGCCCTGGTCTTATTGAATGCGCACTCAGCGCGTATTTCTAGCGAGACTCGCGAAGGTTAATTAACCCTTTAAGCCCCAGAGGTGATCACCCTTCAACTTCTCCCAACTATATCAAGACATTGTCAAGGAAACAAGAGAGGAGAATTTCATGAATGATCTAATAAGTGACAAGGTACATATAAAGCACCAAATTCTCCCATCAAGTGTATAGGGAATTGTACTGTTTTTAGTAAGGAGAAGCGTCATGTAGATCTTGGGAGTCAAAGGGTTAAAAGTGAGCACAACACGATACAGTGGCGAGCACTGACACGTGGGACAACGTTTCCGCTGGGAATTATCCGCGTAACTATCCTACCCAGCTTTGTAAATGTTAGTAGTGAGAGCTGATAGATCAACACAATAAACTAATCACAGGTTTCACAGTTCAATCAACGTGAGCGTAACCTCACATAGGTGTATTGTGTTACATTCTTATAAAGTTAGGGCGGGACAGACGTTCTCTCTCCTTTGAACGTGGAGGGTAATGCCCGGATAATCGCCACAAATTGGCGAAAATTCTCGTACAATTCGTTTTTGCTGTACGTTGTATCATACATGCCTCGGGATGGGCATTGCCGTCCCCCTTTTTTTTTACCGATAACAAATATTGTTTTCGTGAATGAACCACCCGGTTTGCGGTGACTTGATGGCTTTTCTTCGTACGAACACGTTGCTCGCACCTTAACAATTAAATGAATGATATCGATGTTCGGGAGTTCGGAAACCTTATCCTGGTTCTCAAAGCACAAATTGTCCGTTGTCAGCGAAGAGTAAGATGTTAATTACATTGAGGTTATCGCGAAATGAGAGAAGGGCGCGCCCATATTATATCTCAGTTGTCGATTGCTGTGTTGCATTAGCCTTTGAACGGCTTCAGTTACAAAAAAGGGCGAACACGACAGGAGTTTTGACACGTGTATCTGTGTATTTGTTTTTTCAGGAACTGGTGGGCCTTATTAAGGGTTTGAAATCCGAGCTCGCGGACTTAAAGGGCACAGATCACGCTCGGCGTTTTACAACGTTGCGCAACGAACTGAAGACCTACTGTCATGCTATCGACTTCAACGATAGCGTGGCGTTACAGAAGCTGCGCTCTGTGATGGAAGAAGGGAAGGCCGCCAACGAAAAGGACTACCCCAAACTCGCGGCCCTCTGGGACAGGCTCGCTTACACCAAGCAATCCGGAAAACAGGTTGACCTCAGGTCAGCGATTTTCGGCGGATTGGCAACTGAGGCCGAACTCGAGGCTGATAAACTTGTGCGCAGATATGAACAGAGATCCGTGCGCGCGCCCTCCTTCCGCGCGGACCGAGGCCGACCCTCTCCCTACCCGAGACGTGATTACGGGTGGCGCTCCCGAAGTCAAGGGCACTACGAGCAGAGATGCTACGCCTGCCACGAGCCAGGTCATCTCGCTCGCGACTGTAGTAAACGCCGCGGAGAGAACTATCAAGCCACACCCAAAAAAAACTAGAATTGGACTAGACTCTAGTCCGACTTGTATCGGCGTTTATTAGTTTTCTGTTTTCTGTTTTCACGTTCATTGTGCCTTCATTGATGAATTTCACGCCGGGTACAATATTATTATAAGTGCACATTGAGAGAAGTTGTTAACGTACATATGTTAGAAGAGGTCGCCCCTTTTTTCCAATAAAAATCTATTAGCTGTCAACAAGTGTTGGTGGTAGTATAACAGTTTTACATAGTTTACCTTGCGGGTTGACTCATCCAGGGTTGCTCACTGACTGGTGAAAAAACCTTTAATGCGCGCTTGTATTCAAGCCGTGGGATGAGTCGGTCCTCCCCTCCCCGGGTAAGTCACATTCTTTCAGTTGTTCTTTTTTTTCTATCCCTTGCCTTTTTAGACGGCATCGGTTCCTCAGTGGGAAATGGATTGTGAATTCCACCCATTGGAAGCAGAGGCTGAGTTTCGTAAAAGAAAAATCGTTTTCATGAGATGGCCTCTGGGGACGGGAGGACCGACTCCTTTTTCCACGGCACCGCCTTTAGAAGCAGTCGCTCTCGGCACGTGTCCTGCGGCAGCGACAGACGCCTGGGTACGAGATCCCAACACGTTCTTAGCAGGAGAGCCGCACTCCCACAGGGCGGCCTGGGAACGTATGTCTCGGGGTCACCCCCAGAGAGAGGACATTCTAGACTGGATCACTAAGGGGGTGAATATAAAACAGTTCATCACCCCTTTCCATGGGCGCTATAGACAAAAGCAGTACGACCACTCGTTTCCACCTAATGCTATTTTCAGAAACAATGCAAAATGCAAATTCTACAAAGACATAGTCTCACAGGAGATTGAGAAAAAGATCACAATGGGGGCAATCAAAGTTTGGGGTCGAGTGGGGAAAACACCTCCCCCAGCCATTGTCATGCCATTCAGTATAGAACCCCAAAAACCTCGTCTAGTTCATGACCAGCAATACCTCAATTGTTTTATGCGCCAGTGCCCATTCTCCTTAGATCAAGTCATCAACTTGCCTCGCTACCTTTCACGCGATTCCTATCACACGAAAATGGATGATAAGTCCGGTTTCGACCACTTTTTGATTTCAGAAGACAGTCAGCCTTACATGGGCGCAGAATGGGCGGGCTGGTGGTTGGTATGGCGCACCCTTCCACAGGGCTGGCGTGAAAGCCCGTATATTTACCAAACACTCGGTTCGGTCGCCACTAGTAGAATGCGAGAGTTAGGTATCCCATGCTCTCAGTATATCGATGACCGACATCTGGGTGAGTTGTGGGGGTCTCAGGTGAGACGCACATCAAGTTTGGAGGCGGCTGCTTGCGCTTTTTATGTAGCCGCAAGCGTGCTGACAGAGCTCGGATATTTCCTGCACATCCAAAAGTGCGTCTCCACCCCTTCTCAACAATTGATATTCCTGGGGCATCTAGTGGACACTGTCCGTCAAACGTTCTCCATCCCAGAGGACAAAAAAGCAAAATTTGTAGCTCTGCGTGAGGAATTGCTTTCACAGAAACATGCAACATTAAACATGCTACAAAAGTTCCAAGGAAAATGCATTTCTCTAACACTAATGGTTCCGGCCGCTCAGTTGTATACTCGAGCCGTTGCGCATGCCATCTCAGTATGCCAACGACAGGGATCCCCTGCAATCAAAATGGAGGGAGATCTCGCAACCGAAATTCGCCACTGGCGTTTCGTCGACTCTTGGACTGGGTGCGTCCCATGGCGCACTGAGGAACATAAAGTAATCGAGATTCTTGCATCTGATGCATCTCAATCTCGATGGGGGGCAACGCTAACGCTTTCCGAGGGCATGGAAAAAGTGGGCGACTATTTTGCGGAGAATTTGGGCTCTAGCGATATCGCTACTAAGGAGGCTTACGCCCTACTATTCGCACTACAGTCCTTCTCTTCGCAGGTAACGAATACTCGTGTAGATGCTCATGTGGACAACATGGTAGTATATCACGCCTGGGCACGACAGGGATGTCGTAACCAAGGCGTCAACGCTGCACTCAAAGCGATCTTTGAGTTTACCATGCACAGTAATATAACGCTTTCGCTACACTGGATACCGAGCGCAAAAAACCCGGCAGACCAACCCTCACGCGAGTGGTCTGATGCAGATGCTATGCTGTCGCCTCAGCTGTGGTCTTCCCTGGAGGATTGGGCAGGTCCTCACACGGTTGACTTGATGGCGTTGGACTCGAACAGTCAATGTGCGCGCCATTGTACGCCATTTCGCACCCCTAACACGGCAGGCGTGAACGTTTTTGCACAGGACCCATGTCGCGACCGGACAGGACGACAGGAGAATGGGTACGTCTGCCCTCCAATATATCTGATTGGTCCGGTGGTAACGTACCTGATTACTTCGAAGGCAAAAGCCACTGTTGTGGTCCCTGATTGTAGACCACGCCCTTATTGGTGGCCAATCATTCGCCAACACGCGACAGCCCAATACCTTCTAGCCGAGAAAGGAGATACACACGCCCTCTTATGGCCTTCAAAAACAACAGGGTTCGAAAAACCCCGCCAGCTGCCTCTGCCCTGGAACTTATCCGCTTTCCGCCTATCCCCTCGATAAGTTCGTAAGGCATTATTAATCCCGCGTCTTCCCTCGTAGGCACCGGTTTCTGTATGGAAACAGGTTCTCCAAACCGAATGTCCAGAATGCTTCGCTAAGAACGACATTCATTATGTGTTTTGCCAGTCGTGCGGAACAGCCCGTCCTGTGAGGAGCAAGGCAGCTACCTCATCCGTTTTGAATACAGGACCATTGGAGAACAGGCGTAGAGAACTAGAACTCCGCATTACCTCGTCAAAATACATTCGGAAGAAGAGTGCCTTGGAATCGGACTTCCTGACGTTCCTGGACCGCCTTTCGCCCCCAAAAACATTGTTCGATGTGTCCCCTCGAGATATTATATACTTTCTTATCTGGAAGGATAAGGATTCTAAGACTCAGGTCCACGCAGACTCCTGTCCCACCCAAGGTAGGAAGGCCCCAACCGGGAAGAATTGTCATTGTCCCAAACGACTGGCCTTCAAAACGGTGGACTCATACATTGGTCAGATACGCGCCATCATTCGAGACCATATCGAGGCCACGTCGGAGTCAAATAGTTGGGCAGCACTTGTCCCTAATCCCGCGGCGCACCCGGCTGTCAAGCGATATCTAAAAGCACTAACAGAGGAACAGCTACAGGCCCGAGCCCTTCCAAAACAGGCCGAGCCCATCTTCATTGGGGACCTCATATTACTATGCCAAACCATTGAAGCCCAACTACGGTTACCTAAGACCGACGCCATTCATCTTTACATCTACTCAAGGGACTTAGCTTATTTCACCCTGCATTTCTTTTCCGGTGACCGCCCTTCCGATCTGGCACACATCAAAGCCTCCGAGATCCTTCGCTTTCCGAATGATAAAGGGCTGCTCTTTAATCACGTGTTCGGAAAAACTCTTCGCTCAGGCGACTCCAATGTATTCGCCATAGCACGACATCCAAATCAGACTATATGCCCGGTAAAAGCTTTGGACGACTACTTCACGATCTGTCACGCTATCAAAATAACGGTCACAAACGGTCCCCTGTTCAGGGCAACTCGGGGAAATTCCGTCCTTATCGACCCCTTCACCCCCGATGCTGCGGAGGCTAGACTTAAGCAGTATCTCGCCGCCGCAGGACTAACAAACAAGACCCTCTATAGTTTTCGTTGCGGGGGTGCAATCACACTGGCGCTTACGGGGACCCCCCTCAATGATATTATGGACCATGTGGGTTGGAAGTCCTCAGCAATAGCAAAATATTACATGCAGCTCCACAAGTCACTCCAGCCTGATTCGGCTGCCGCAAATATGGCATCTGCATCTGTCGACACAACTGGTCGTTTTGAAGAACTGAATCAGTTAGTCGGGTTTGAGCCAGCATTCCCTCAGAGCTCACCGGCGAAAGAGTCACCTGTTAGAATCTCACCTAGAAAATAGGACATGCTCCTGATCACTGCCCCCTGCCAAATGGAGTGGGATTGGGATTGGGCAATTTAGTGGTTTTGGAATGACAATAGGATGGGGAACACTAGTGACTAATACATATCCCGCTGTAATAGAGTACGCAACGCACGGATTTAGCCCAATCTTTTATCGTAAGCAAGAGTCGGGATATAATACTGTCCCGACTCATGCGCACTAGAAAAGATGTTATCTAGTATAACATAGGTCACATCTTCTCAACACAGCCGAAGTTGCAGGGAGGGTAACAACCTCCACTTGTGTGAGAGTGCCTTTTGGCGGGTAAGGGCCAAAGAAAACCCACCCTGCCCGCCCTTACGTCCTTGACCCTTGCTTACACTCTCTAATCCTCCAACGCACGGATTTAGCCCAATCTTTTATCGTAAGCAAGAGTCGGGATATAATACTATCACTATTTAGTTTATAATTACAGAGAGGCTTGCTGACCTTCCAAATAAGGTAGGAATATGTGGAGTTTTCTACAACATAGGCGGAATGTCTTGTTGTGCCCCTCAAAAAAAAAACAACAACAACAAACAAATCCTCTTACTTACACATTCTTGCCATCCGCGTGCTTGTATCGACTGAGGTACAGACCGTCGAGTTTATCCGTCAGGTGAGCCTTGAATGTCAGCTTGATTACGTATCTACCGGGATCCAACATGGACTCCATCATTATCACAGTGTACTGGTTCTTCTTAAACCTGAAGAATTTCTTCACCGGTTGCTCGTCTATGGAGAGTTGTAAACAATTTTAAAATCATGTCAGTTAGAAGTCTGCTCCTAGGCGCCTTAAATTGCTCTTTCTAGAACTAGAGCTATAGATTACCCTCGATATAGCCTGCTAGTCGGCTCCCTTGTTTGTATTCGTAATGTTTTCCCTCTCTAGTCTCCTCCCCGCCCCTCCCCTCCCCTTCGCGTGATTTTTTGCGCGCCACAGGAAGCTTTACCCCCTCTGTCTCATTCCCTCCCCCTTCCTCGATTTTTTGGGCGCCACACGAATCTCGAAACTCGAAAACAAACATTTCCGAATATCCCCACAGGGGAGCCGCTTATCAGACAACCTTCGATATGGCGCAACCGAGCCTGTCACTATGCTGTGATACTCTGATACTCCGGGCATTAAGCAATGCTGTCCCTTTTCTCTTCACCCCCCCCCCCCCCCCCCCCCCGCCTTACCTCAAGCTGATGAAAACGCCTCATCATCAAACAGAAAACCACACACCAAACGATTCAAAACAAAACAATAGAGCAGATTTCGTATGACTGTGAAAAGTACCGCGACAAAGTTGTTCCGCGCCGCGACCGTACCGCGACTGCGAGATTTCATTGGCGATTTTATTCCATCTACAGCAGGCCAGGTTCCGTACCGCCACCGCGACAGTACCGCGCCTCACCGCGGCACTTTTCACAGTCGAAATCTGCTCTAGTCAAACTGTCACTATGCTGTGATACTCTGATACTCCAGGCGTCAAGCAAGGCTGCCTCTTTTCTCTTCACACACCCTTCCGTACCTCAAGCTGATGAAAACACTTCATTTTCAAACAGAAACATAACACAACAGATGATTAAACAAAACAATAGACGGAAATAGTCAAACTGTCACTATGCTGTGCTACACTGATTCAAGCGTCAAGCAAGGCTGCCCCTTTGCTCTTCACATCCCCATCCTTACCTCCAGCTTGATTTTTAACATTAACAGCTGTGACGTTCATGCGGTCAGAATGAACCAATATCAAGTTCGTCGAGCGGTTAACCTTGACGAAAATCGCGGACGTGCCATCAAATCTTAGCTGCTTCAGGTTAATGTCCAAGTGAACATTGTAATGGTCAGGTATAATATCACGGGGAAGTCGTACATTCCACCAAGCCTCAGTACCAGGGGTGGTAGGTAGTGGACTAGAGGGCGAGGTCGGTTTGGCGGTGGTACCCTCCCCTCCTGTTCCGGAACCTTTCTTGCCATCTGGAAATGATTAAATTATCATTTCATCATTAAAGGTCAGAAACATAACTCGTTTAGCGACGGAAATGTTTTGAAATCTGTCCTGCAGTTTTACAATCAACCCAGGTCACGGCCAGGCTCTGGCCGGCGACAGCTAATTTCGCTGATTGGCCGATTTTGAAAAGTTGGGGCATGTGCGCGTCAATGGCTGTCACCAAAGTTTCCCCCGCGCGAGGACGAGCCGGGGACCTCTGGGTACGAGAGAGTATCACGGATCTACTCTACTAGGTGTAGCCTAGACATGGAAGTAGAACACTCTAGTCTTTCAAACTACCATTTGCGTCCATCCATGAACCTTGACGATTTTTTCGCAAAGGTTTACTTTTCAAACGTGCACGTTTTGTCGAGAAGTTGTCACGTTTCTCGCTCACTGATTGGCTGCAGTTTTGACCGTTATTTTTCAGCCAATCAGAGAGCGAGAAACGTGACTACATTTCGACAAAACGTGCATATTTGAAAAGTCAACCTTCGCAAAAATATTGTCACACTTCGTGGATGGACGCAAAGTAGTAATTATGCGTAGAGTTCGCAGAATTATAAAAAATTGTAGTAAACACGTGTGTGTTGCCAGTTACATTAGTAAAAATATTAATCATCTCGCCAATGCGATAATTCCCATACGATCGTTTCCGTGTTCCGCGGTCTTCCGTAGGATAGTTTCTATCGAGACTACCCGGGTTCGAATTAGTAGTTTCCGTCATTTGGGACCGTCTCGGTTTTGTAGTCCTGGCGGTCGTTTACGGTAGCCAAAGCCATTCGACCGGAAACGGCTTTATAGTACTTGAATTTCGTTGGTAACATCCTCCAATCTTGCCGCGCAATGTAAGTCGGTTTATTTCGTCGAGTGTCTAACTGGTCGCTAACAAAGGGTTTTAATTACAAAGCTTTAGTGACAATAGAAGAAGAAAAATCAAAACCGTGGTCATTATCATAGTTACCGCGAGAGCGGTCGTAGACTTTCTCGACGTTCTTTTGAACTTTCTATTGAGCGGGCTTCGGATCCCTATAAAAGAGAGGACGCGGGCTAGTGGCAAGTCTATAGCGGTAGCTCATAGAGCTTCAAGCCTAGAACTGTGGCAAGATTTATGATTCCTATTACCTGTCATCAAAAAAATTGTGAATGACGGAACCTGAACCGTAAACAGCGGGAATTGATTCAGGCCTTAATTGATTATATAATAAACAGTGCGGGCGCTACATGGGACGCGCAATAAATCAATATAAAATGTCTTGATTGTAAAATATGTCAGTGGATGTGACAATGCTCGATCGAGCACGAGTGGCGAACACATAAAATATGACTGTAGAAGATGTGCGTGTATTAAAGCTCTTTGTGTGATTGAAGTTTTGATTGATACCCAGGGCATTAAAAGGATATCACTGTCAATTAAATCCTATAGGCAAATATTAGTACCCACCAAATCAGTGGATATCCAATTCCGCGCGCTCTGATTGGCTCCTGAAACTCACAATATCCGAGGATATTCACTGTTTTCCGTCGAGTGCGAGCTTTGGTGTCAACTACAGTTGTAGGCAATATTGACAATAATTTCATATTTTGTCCTACTGAAAGAACTATTCCCCTCAGGGTCGATGAACAGTGACAGGATATAAACCTAAAGCTGCTTTTTCACACCGGAATCTCACACTGCCATCCGCGGATAGTAGAGAATCCGAACAAGGAAAAATCAGGTGGCACTGTGGTGCGTAAAGCTTTACAAATCTACTTATTACTCTTTGCTAATTCCGTGAACGCGGTTTACCAGTAAGACATTATTACTGCTACACATGTCTATGAATTTTTATACACCACGTGTTTTAGGTGCCATATTCTTTGGATATTACTTGTAATAGTGTTTCTATTGCTTGTTTGGCGCACAACTATAAATTTTGTCGTTAAAACCAAACGGCATTTTGTCTTGAATTAATCAAAAGTTCGAGCCGCGTATAGTAAACCAAGTTGGCTCTGCAGGTGGCAGGAACCGCAAACACTTTGTGGACACAATCACTGACGCAGTAACTGCTGCTGTGGGTTGCGTCAATTTCTAATCGCTTGTTTTTCAACCTGAAGCAAAAAAGCAGCACAGAGCTTGTAGCTAGACTTCGCAGCACTCGCCTGACTCGCTAACAATAATAAATCCCAGTTCCTAAGATAAACAGACGCAGACGCCGCATACTATGCTAGTTCGAAGTGCTATACACTGTATCTATCGTAGCTAACACGAGGTCAAGCAAGGAAAATAGCAGTGCACTAGCTCGATTACAATGGATTTTCCCATTTCTTTTGTATCCATCCCCATTAGATTACACAAGGTAATCAAGCAACAGATTCGCTGGCAAACTGACCTTCCTCTGCCTTGATTCGTGCATTTGCCTTCCCAAGTAAGGCCGCGAGTATTATCACAATAAGCACCAGGACAAAGATAAGGCCCGCTACGATGTAGAGCCGCTTTTTGCTCACATACATCCCTGGAACAGACCCTGCGATTGCTCCCACCATTCCCATCACTAAAACACTTCAGTTTAAACAAAACTCAAGTGGGAAACAGAGCGCAATGTAATCAGCCCGCCGGAGGAACTGCTCAGTCAAGGGGCCGTACCCGAGTCGCGCACGACACGCTGACTGTAGCGTTATACGAGATCATCATCGAGTTAATGATTGCTTGTATAGGAACAGGATGGAATGGAGTGCGGATCAAAGATCTAAGAGTCGCGCACTACACGCGCACTGTACTGTAATGCGAGATCATCATCTAGTTAACGATTGCTCGTATAAGAACAGGAAAAGATGGAATGGAGTGCGGATCGAAGATCGAATTTGTGAGGTCATAATGGTGAGACTATTTTCCACCAATAGTTTCTGAGACACTACACGTACGGTCAAATTTCGGCTGAGACCGAACTGTATCCGTCTGCAAACTCTCGTTTGACAAAAGCTATCGGATTCGTCTTGTTTCTGATCTATTCTACCTCGGTATCAGCAGGTTATCAACGGTGTCAGAGAAACGGAAGTCAGAAATTTCTAAGTTTCCGATGCCATATCGGAAGTCGAAAAGTCAGAAAGTAGAGATGTGATTCTACAAAAAGCACATCTACTGTTTTGCTCCTGATTTATAGAATAGATACTTCAACTTATAGTCGCGTGTATGTCCGACTCTATGCGATCCTTGTTCCGATCAGGGGCGGATTTAGGCTACTGTAACTGTAGCAAATGCTACAGTCAGATTTCAGGGAGATCTTATGTTTGTTTTGTCAGTTATTGTCATAAACCCGGCGTAATCAATCGAACGTTCGGTAATCGAACTCAATCGAATACCAATCGTTCGATTGATTTTCGACTTGTTCGGCAATCGAACACAATCGAACTCACAGCAAAATCTTCAGCATCGAACAAAATCGAACGTTCGGAAATCGAACTTTAAACATACTTAGATTTTTCTCCCTAAAGGTACCAAATTGGGAGTGGTTTTATCTGATTTTGACTCCAAAAAGGTACCAACAAGTCCGAATATAGTACAGAATTTTTAAAAGACCTGACTAGAAGTTTTAAGCTACAATAGCCTGTAAAAAGCGGCAGGTCCAAAATGCATACCAGAAAATGCAGACCGGAAAATGCAGACCAGAAAATGCAAATAGAGTCACTGGCCCGATAAGGCCCGATAGATTTTTACATCCCCGATAGATTTTCATATCCCGAAATAATGTTTTGAATAAGTAGGCGGCTGCTCAAAAGATTAGCAGGCTGCAAAGAAAAACTGATGGCCGACATGATGCAAATTTCGTAGCTTCAAAGCAACAAGTTTAGTTTCCTCGCCAAGCCAATTCTGACTCAGACTCAAGTGTGAACTTTCAGGCTGCACTTAACAAAATTCTGTGGTTCGAACATTTCTCACATTCGGCAAAAAGTAGCCCGGTCGCCGGTTCATATGTTTTGACAGCTCTGCTGTATCCCCGATGGATATTTTGTATCAAAAGCACACCTAAAACATATTTTACTTAGCGAAGGGCAAATGTAAGCTAAAATAGCGCTAAAAGTTTCAAATCGTTTCAGGAAAATTCCTGAAATTGGCAGGTAAGATCGGAGATGAAAATGAAACTCCCTTGAGATCTTGAGGTTAAAGATAAAACAACCATGCATCTACATAGTAACGGCATCCTGACAGTTCAAAATTATTTTACTGCTTTTACCGCAGTTTGTCAGTGTTGTTTGTCAGTATTTTATGTACTTGCCATTCCGTCACACGATGAAATGAAACTGTTCTTTTGAGTTTTCAGAGAGAAGAGACCTAGTATGCATTTTCCAGTATGCATTTTTCAGTCTGCATTTTGGACCTGCCGTGTAAAAAGTGCTGAGACAATAAACCAAATGTTTCACTCCAAAATATGCTATCCTATAGCAGAGGCTTTTCCTCGGTAATTCGCTCTCTCGTTTTGTTGCTAGCCCTCGTGGTTTTGCTGTCGTGCGTTATTTTCATTTGTTATCTCGCCCCCGGCCAAAACAACTACGCGAATGTATGACACGTGACTAACTTCGTAAAATTTTGAAAGACTGACACTGAAGAGAAGCACTGCTCACAGGTTATAATGTGGTAAAACATGTTTCTTTTTTACACCCCCAAAAGGTACCAGAGGGCCGATTTTATCCCCTAAAAATTACATGAACCAAAAGCATCCCCTCCCCAAAGGTTTAGGAGTCCCCGTCTTTCTTCGGGAAATCCTGTCACACATTATTGCCCCCGCAGGGTTTTGGCCCAGAGGCCAAAACCCGAGGAGGCATTATAGAATCCCCCGCGTAAAGAGAAAATATAAGGGTATATGGTACATATGGCAGAAAAAATCTCGATCCGTCGGAGCAGGGCCCGCAAAAGGTATCGGGTAACGTTTATGATTGGATGATCAGATCACGTGACTCGCAAAGGGCCCGCAAAAGGTCTTGGGTAACGTTTATGATTGGATGACCAGATCACGTGACTCGCAGCGTGGGTTTGAGACCTCTACTGTTGTCACTCTGGCGGACAATAAAAATTCTAAACATTAACAACAAACTGGTCGTGACATTTAACTAGTAATAGTTCTCACTAGAGCTGCCCCCGTGCTTTTTAAACTATAGATGTAATAAGTATTCAATTAACATTTTTACAGCTGTTTCAGACAACACGCGAACCCACCGTTATCAGCTTGTTGGAATTTGTCAGTTGTATTACAAAACCGTTAAGATACATGTGAAATTCTATAAGCCGAAACTCTACAAACAATCCTAACCAAAAGTACGAAAAGCCGTCAAAACTCTTACGAAACTCTAGCGAAATACCGAAAATTCTTCTGAAAACTATTGTGTCACAATTCCAAAACGACTATTAATACACATTCTTACTCAGAAACACTTGCGCACAAAAATCTTGTTTGAAAACTATATGAATATGAATACTTGAAAGCTTAAAGCCAATTGATCTTTCCGGAAATCCTTACAACGGAGAACAGAACACAAGACTTTAGACTCTCGTTGGCTGTCTCTGCTTCGCGACTTCTCTGCTTTTGCTCTTTTTCAATCGCTGCTCCCTAATAACCTATATCTGCGTTTTTATACCAGCTATCACCTAAAGCTGCTAAAGAGCTTATAATAGAACTCAATTTAACAGAACTAAAAAACGCGTTCCGCCCTTGCCAGATTTCCGGTCAACAAAGGTACTATTATTTTAACCTACTTAGTATACTTTAGAGGCAACCATTACACAGCAGACAGCGCACACATCGGAAGAAGACAAAAACGCCTACTTCTCCCTTGTGCTGATGCAAAAAATAATAATTCTAAAGTCCTCTTTCTAAGTTTTGTGAACTTATAAAAAGGAAATCTTGTCGGTAAATTATCACATTCTTTCGTAGCGGACCTATTGTTAAGCACAATAGCATCCATTTTGAATGCTTTACTACTATTATGAGGTTTAGAGCTCTTAGCTTTGTGAACATTCAAGTTTACACAGCCACAGCAGCTCAACATTTGCTAATTCTGAACTATGGATTGCACTGACTGACTTCGGCTGAGCGTCTCCTTAGAGTTCTTGGTGATTTGTTTTAAATGTCACGACCAGTTTGTTGTGAATGTTTAGAATTTTTATTGTCCGCCAGTGACAACAGTAGAGGTCTCAAACCCACGCTGCGAGTCACGTGATCTGGTCATCCAATCATAAACGTTACCCAAGACCTTTTGCGGGCCCTTTGCGAGTCACGTGATCTGATCATCCAATCATAAACGTTACCCAAGACCTTTTGCGGGCCCTGCTCCGACGGATCGAGATTTTTCTGCCATATGTACCATATACCCTTATATTTTCTCTTTACGCGGGGGATTCTATAATGCCTCCTCGGGTTTTGGCCTCTGGGCCAAAACCCTGCGGGGGCAATAAATCACCAAAAACTCTAAGGAGACGCTCAGCCGAAGTTAGTCAGTGCAATCCATAGTTCAGAATTAGCAAATGTTGAGCTGCTGTGGCTGTGTAAACTTGAATGTTCACAAAGCTAAGAGCTCTAAACCTCATAATAGTAGTAAAGCATTCAAAATGGTTGCTATTGTGCTTAACAATAGGTCCGCTACGAAAGAATGTGATAATTTACCGACAAGATTTCCTTTTTATAAGTTCACAAAACTTAGAAAGAGGACTTTAGAATTATTATTTTTTGCATCAGCACGAGGGAGAAGTAGGCGTTTTTGTCTTCTTCCGATGTGTGCGCTGTCTGCTGTGTAATGGTTGCCTCTAAAGTATACTAAGTAGGTTAAAATAGTACCTTTGTTGACCGGACATCTCGCAAGGGCGGAACGCGTTTTTTGTTCTGTTAAATTAAGTTCTATTATAAGCTCTTTAGCAGCTTTAGGTGATAGCTGGTATAAAAACGCAGATATAGGTTATTAGGGAGCAGCGATTGAAAAAGAGCAAAAGCAGAGAAGTCGCGAAGCAGAGACAGCCAACGAGAGTCTAAAGTCTTATGTTCTGTTCTCCGTTGTAATTCCGGAAAGATCAATTGGCTTTAAGCTTTCAAGTATTCATAGAGTTTTCAAACAAGATTTTTGTGCGCAAGTGTTTCTGAGTAAGAATGTGTATTAATAGTCGTTTTGGAATTGTGACACATTATTGACAATAGTTTTAAGAATTTTCGGTATTTCGCTAGAGTTTCGTAAGAGTTTTGACGGCTTTTCGTACTTTTGGTTAGAATTGTTTGTAGAGTTTCGGCTTATAGAATTTCACATGTATCTTAACGGTTTTGTAATACAACTGACAAACTCCAACAAGCTGATAACGGTGGGTTCGCGTGTTGTCTGTGAACAGCTGTAAAAAAGTTAATTGAATACTTATTACATCTGCAGTTTAAAAAGCACGGGGGCAGCTCTAGTGAGAACTATTACTAGTTCATAGTTACCGAACAATCCAATCTGCTCGATTGGTTGGTGTTCGATTTTGTTCAAAAATCGAACTCACAGTAAAGCTCGCGTTCGATTTTGTTCGATTGCCGAACAAATCGAACGATTGGTGTTCGATTGATTTCTTGTTCGATTGATTACGCCGGGCATAAATCACTACTGCGCTACAGTCAGAGTTTACCCTAGATCCGCTCCTGCCGATTATGAAACCAAGGAGTAGAGACTCACTTGACAGTGAATAGGCTGGCGTAAGTCTGGTGTACGATTTCAACTATTTCAACAACGGGGGATAAGCGGAAGCTCAACTACCACGGTTTAATTTCTTTACTTATTCGCCTTCCCGATTCGACTGCTTACTGTTTTGGCCATTTACCGATTCATAGACTGCTTGTAGCCCCTTCTTCGGCAAACGTCCGTAAATCGAGAGAATGTTTTTTACCCGCTACGCGCTTCAATTTGTTTACAGTGTCGAGTTACCCAGTAGAGGGAGAGATGCACCACGTCTCTCCCTCTCCTGAGTAACTTGACACTGTAAACAAATCGAAGCGCGCCGCAAGGAAAAAAGTTCCCTCGATTTACGGACGTTCGTCGAAGAAGGGGCTGCAAGCAGTCTAACCGATTCAGTTCCGGGGGGCCACTTGAAAGAAATTTTCAGTCAAAATACGCGGTAGCTCAACTAGCTCTTGACTAACGCAGCGTACGTATACCCCGATAACAATGTAAGTATAAAACAGAAATCCACATTGCGATCTAAAAGATGTAAACTTTTCACTTCAAATTTTCTCACAAAAAAAGTGTACACGAATTAATTTTTAATCCATGCCTGTACAATATTAGTTCCTGATTTTATTATTACGTGACGCAGTGAATTCATTTTATCATTGATATCCCCGATTTTTTTGTGTTGTGGCGACGTTTTTTGTCTTCTTCGCTTAGATTAGCAAAATAGCTTGTTGCGGGCTTTCTGTGTCACCAGGTGCGCGCCAAAATTGGCAGGAATGTATTTAGGCGGGAAATTCAGGCAATCAGAAACTTTCCTCTCAGACACATCGGGAAATTAATAGCTGATCGTGCTCCGCGCACGCTATTTGACCCGAAGACCCTTTCTTCGTTTTCGCCTCCAGCATTCTACCACCTACAAATGTTATAGTGCGTACTGAGTGAGATATCAAATATCTTGAATTTTCTTCGTTCTCGAAAGTCCTTCAGTTGGAAATCGTTTCCACGAACAGCAATCATTCGTTAATTATTACACGGTGGTATCGGCTCGTGCTTCGCGCTCGGAGAGTTAGAAACATTTCGTTAACAGGTACCGGGGTTGATGACGACTGAGAACGGCTGTTTCGGGATTGGGAGTCTTCATAAAAAATGTAGGGAATTTTAGAGAATCGCCGGAATCGGAAATTCGACCGTGTTTTTCCGGGAAAGAGCAAAGAAAAGCGAGGGACTGATATTTATGTTCGGGAGTCGAGAAAGTCATGGGATGAGAAGCACTGAATCAAAGAAAATCCTACAATCTATTCTGCACTATGGCTGCTTCGACACTACACGATACATTCGCTATAGTGGTTTCCGAAACATGTATCACTATATAACTATACTCTTTTATTGTCTGGCGGAAACGCAGTAGTAAACACAATGTTTTAGTGTAGTTTTGTTTGTCAAATTCGAATATGTATGTAGAAGCCCTAAATGTAATAACTGGCCCTAAGTGTAATAAAGGCCCCAAGTGTAATAAAAATGGCCCTAAGTGTAATAAAGGCCCCAAATGTAATAAAATTGGCCCTAAGTGTAATAAAAAGTGGCCCTAAGTGTAATAATGGCAATAACTATACAACGTCCTGGTTGGAACAAGTCAACGTTGTTATATCAATAGAGCGGATTTCAGATGACTGTCGTGAGTAATTCGCAATTACTTTGTAATTACTCCCATACGTTTTGTTCAGAATTGGTGTAATTACTTTACAATTGAGTGGAGATAAGGAATTAACCTTGTGTGAAAGCTAACGTGCTAATGAAATGGTCCCATGTGTGCTTCTGAGCGTTAGCCCTAGTAAGCGGAGAAAGAGAAAAAATCTCTGACCCCGAGAGGGATTCGAACCCACGACCTTCAGAATTGTACATCCGATGCTCTACCAGCTGAGCTATCCAGGTCAGACTGGGAGCAGGTCGGGGTAAATTAGATGTTATTTTCGCGGTAATGAAGTGAATATATGAAGATGTTCAGGCAAGCCTGTGGCCGCGTAGCACTAAGTTCAACAGAGTGGAGATAAGGAATTAACCTTGTGTGAAAGCTAACGTGCTAATGAAATGGTCCCATGTGTGCTTCTGAGCGTTAGCCCTAGTAAGCGGAGAAAGAGAAAAAAATCTCTGACCCCGAGAGGGATTCGAACCCACGACCTTAAGAATTGTACATCAGATGCTCTACCAGCTGAGCTATCCAGGTCAGACTGGGAGCAGGTCGGGGTAAATTAGATGTTATTTTCGCGGTTCATATATTCACTTCATTACCGCGAAAATAACATCTAATTTACCCCGACCTGCTCCCAGTCTGACCTGGATAGCTCAGCTGGTAGAGCATCGGATGTACAATTCTGAAGGTCGTGGGTTCGAATCCCTCTCGGGGTCAGAGATTTTTTTCTCTTTCTCCGCTTACTAGGGCTAACGCTCAGAAGCACACATGGGACCATTTCATTAGCACGTTAGCTTTCACACAAGGTTAATTCCTTATCTCCACTCTGTTGAACTTAGTGCTACGCGGCCACAGGCTTGCCTGAACATCTTCATATATTCACTTCATTACCGCGAAAATAACATCTAATTTACCCCGACCTGCTCCCAGTCTGACCTGGATAGCTCAGCTGGTAAAGCATCGGATGTACAATTCTTAAGGTCGTGGGTTCAAATCCCTCTCGGGGTCAGAGATTTTTTTCTCTTTCTCCGCTTACTAGGGCTAACGCTCAGAAGCACACATGGGACCATTTCATTAGCACGTTAGCTTTCACACAAGGTTAATTCCTTATCTCCACTCTGTTGAACTTAGTGCTACGCGGCCACAGGCTTGCCTGAACATCTTCATACTTTACAATTGGTTTCACGACAGTCATGTGAAAACCACTCTATATTACAGTGATACCTCAATTAAGCGGCCATCCTCTATTGAGCAGCCACTTTGTAAAGTCCCAAAATGCCGTATTTGTCCCTCCAACTAGGACGGATATTCTACCGCATGTAAACACGCCGCGGGCTTTGTAATATTAAGTACCGGCTTCGGGGTACTCATGGAACACGTGACTAGGTGTGTGCTGCTACTCTTTGAGAAGCTGACCTTAAACCTGCAACTAAGTTCTATTCTGTATCCCTGTTCTAGGGAACTTACAAAAGTCGCTACCCTGCCAGTGTGTATGACCATTGCCAGTGTTACACTTAGGGCCACTTTTTATTACATTTGGGGCTTTTATTACACTAAGGGCCAATTTTTATTACATTTGGGGCCTTTATTACACTTAGGGCCATTTCTTATTACACTTGGGGCCTTTATTACACTTAGGGCCAGTTATTACATTTAGGGCTTCTACAATGTATGGTTCATAACAAGGCAGTGGTACAGGCAGGTCTAGGTCGGCTAGTCGAGCACCACCAGGAGCTCTGCAAGTCTCTTTTCTATGATATCTGGAACAACGAAGAGCACCGCCTGCACCATTTAATACCAGCCCGGTTCAGCTCCTCATACGCACTAAGAAATCCAAGAACCTTTAACATTAAGTTCAAAACAAACGGAGCATAGAGCACCTTTTTTAATGCACAGTGCCACCTTGTAAATAGTTTTTAAGCCTCGATATTCTGAATCAATCTAGTTTTTTTAAATCCATTTATATGTATAGTTCTTGCCAAATTATTATAGATATTATCAATATTATTATAGATTTTGTGTAAATATTATAGTTATCACCATTTTTTATTATTGTAAATAGGATATACTTAATTCAGCCTATTGGCTGCCACGTATAACAAATAAAGTATCTATCTATCGTATCTATCTATCTTTCATGATAGGTTTCACAGAGCAACGTCAACTGAAATAGGTGTATAACCTGCAAAAACTAACACCACTCGCCGAAAGAGACCCTCGTAAACTTTCTGCGAGCGCTGAGTGGGTGGCTTTCGAATGTACACATGACATGATTTCTCTAAATAGATCGACGAGCTACTGAAAAGTATATGGAATTTGAAAAAAAAGTCGGGAGGAAGGAACATATTTTAGGGAAAGCTTGAAAAAGAACTCCCTGCTAAAACAGCCGTTCTAAGGGTCCCCCCGCCCGCACACACGCATACAGTCACACACACCCGTACAAAAACGTGCTTTCAAATTGAGTCATTGTTTTTCAGGTGCTCTGATTGGCTAGTAGACCACAAAGGCTCTCGGGTGATGATTGGTACTCTAGTCCTCCGACTCTTGGCGTCAGGGCAACATTCGAGCGAGACCACAGCCTACCCGGCTGTCCAACGCTAAAGACCCCACCAATTATCTACCTGTAGAATCAAAGCGAGGGGAGGGGCAACTCACTCTCGTCGAATCAGCGAGTTGTTTGTTGAATATAAATACAGTCAGTGAAATTCAGGTAGATTTGATTGAGGGAGTTTTTCTTTGTTCAGGTATCGATGAAAAATCTCTATAGATAGGTGAGACATTAAAACTGAGACTGTGTAATCAGTAAGATTACTACCAGGCTAATAAAACATGTAAAGTTCCAAGGCCGTAGCTAGAAATTTTTGTCTTGGGGGGGGGGGGGGGGGGGGGGGGACGTAAGGGCACGTGACTTTGGTGTAGAGTTCTTCTTATGGTCCTTGAAACTTTGTCCAAGTTTGGCTTCTATAGAAGCTACCCTTCGGGAGATATGATTTTTTCTTTATTTTTCTGGTATTAAACCTATAGCGTACGCCGTCCGTCCGTCCGTCGTCGTCCGTCCGTCCGTGTACACATGGGAACCCTGTGGTATGCAAAGAAAAAATTATATCTCCTCAAGGGAACATGCTAAGACAACCATACTTGGGATATTTTGTCTATGCCACAAGGGGGTTGCTGTGACACGGACACGTGATGTGACGTCATCGATGACGTCATCTATGCTTGAAAAATCAATATCTCGTGAAGGGAAGACTCTAAAACAACCAAACTTGGGTAGTGTAGTCTAGGCCACCAGATGACCGAAATGAGGTGGTCACGTGATATGACGTCATCGATGACGTCATCTATGCTTGAAAAATCAATATCTCGTGAAGGGAAGACTCCAAGACAACAAAACTTGGGTAGTGTAGTCTAGGCCACTAGATGAGCAAAATGAGGTGGTCACGTGATATGACGTCATCGATGACGTCATCTCTGCTTGAAAAATCAATATCTCGTGAAGGGAAGACTCTAAGACAACCAAACTTGGGTAGTGTAGTCTAGGTCACTAGATGAGTGAAATGAAGTGGTCACGTGATATGACGTCATCGATGACGTCATCTATGCTTGAAAAATTAATATCTCGTGAAGGGAAGACTCCAAGACAACAAAACTTGGGTAATGTAATCCAGGTCACCAGATGAGCGAAATGAAGTGGTCACGTGATATGACGTCATCGATGACGTCATCTATGGTTGAAAAATTAATATCTCGTGATGGGAAGACTCTAAAGCAACCATGTAAACCATGTACACATGGAATCCCTTTCATTCACACAGAAAATTTTATAACCAGGAGCTCCGCTTTTAGCCAGTGGCTAAATCTATATATTACACACGAGTTCTTTGCGGCACAGACAGTCCAATCAAATTTGAAAAAAGGGCAAAAGGTAACTTTGACTGTCTTGTTTTTTTGTGTGGGTCACTTTAGCGCGAAACATGCTGTATTGCATTCAGTGCATTGTCCGCATGGTCCAAAAAGCAAGACAAAGGTTTCATCAGTGACGAAAGGCCTAATTCATCTAATCTGTTAAGAATTTTCTTTTTTTTTTGACACCCGAACAAGTGTAAGATTGACCCAACTCTATCATGGAGTCCCCACACTAAGAAGGACATTCAAAAGGTTGAATCTGAACGCCGCCAGAATTGTGTGCAACGATTACGGAAGGCATAGTAGTGTCACAGATATGCTGGTAAACCTAGGATGGCACTCATTAGAACTTAGGCGATCAGTATTCGACTCTGTCATGTTCTATAAGATCTACCACGGGCTAGTCAAAATTGATTTCCTATGTGACGTCCAGCCCGTCCAGCGCAAACCTGACTGTTACTCACCAGGTCAAGCGTCAGAAACACCTGCCAACCACTTCCGCCTCCTACTATTAATCAGTTTAAATTCTCCTTTTTTTCAAGAACTATCCCGGTCTGGAACTCTCTGTCACAGCAAATCAGAGACCTCAGCACTGCTAATGAATTTAAGATAGCCGCCACTGGCGAGCTGGCCCGGCAATGATCTAGTTATCATACTACCCATGTACATGTCGTTATTGTCGTGCTTGTCTTTCGTTGTCTTTATTGCTACGTTTTTTTATTTATTGTTTCCTTTGCTTTATTTATTTATTTATTTATTTTATTCAAGTCGTAGTATGTGCATGGGTGGTTGGTACGCTGTCCCTTAATGCCGGATTAGTTCGCTAGTGGCAATTACTGTATTTAAAGGTTAAAGGATTCAACATTTAGCCCGACAACACAATAAACCTTTTCCGCTCGAGTGATTGTCTTGTGGTTCGTTTCCCTAAACTGGCACTCATGCAAAACAAAAATTTTGTTTGGTTAATTGAATATATAAGAGCTTGCGCGCGCATTAAGGAGAAAACAAAAGATTTCGGTCGTTTGAGTGACAGTTCGCGAAACAAACCACAGGATCCCCGTTCAAGTGGAAAAGGTGTATTCATTCGACCTAAATGAAATAAGACAGAATCCATAACCTCTCAACCATGAATGCAGCTCATTGGCGAAAAAGACATTGAGCTGTGTTTGTAACATCTGTAACATGCTAAAGCTGTTCACGCAGGTTTTGGCAGACACAATTTTTCTCGACCAAAATCAATTAGACAGAATCGTCTCAAACATGAATGCAGCTCATTGGCGAAATACATATTGAGCTGTATATTTCCACGTATTTGTAACATTGCATGCTAACTTTTCATACTTGCAATAAGCTTCTGGCAACAGGTTCTGTAGTTCGCTTGTTCCACTTAAAACTGCGGAACGAAGCCAAGTAGCCTTTTGACCACAAGAGAAGTTCACAAGAAAACGTCACAAACATTTCTCGCCAGATTAAACAATATTTCTAGCGCAGCCCTCCGGCTATTGAACTAAAAAGCACTTATATTAAATGTCAGTGTTTTTATGAAGAGATAAACTACTTTACAAGACAAAACAGAGACGCAGGCTGTTCATATTACTGAATATATTTAATAACCTATCGATGTTGGATTGAAATAATAAACTAGTTGAAAGAGAAACCTTAATTTACAATAAACTCATCTACACTTTGTCAAGATCTTGGCAGTCTTGTATTTCACGGTAAAGGACTTGTTAAGTGATACATGACTCCCTGCACAATAAATCGTTTTTCAAAGCTTTGAAGTTAATGTATAACGCCTTAACAACCGCCGTCAATGTCTAAGCTCTAACGACAACGATCAAATTTTCAGTCGCATTGTTTGGAAAAACCAAAGTTTCCTGTGCGAGTTGTACATTGATTCAAGGGATTAAAACAACAGGGATGTAGAGCGCGTAAACTAAATCCTTATTGCCCGCATTTAAGACGTAATAACACTTTAAAATCGCTCTAATCTCAGGCCAACTCGTGGTCGCATATCTCAAACACACCGCTGTAGATGTTGTGCGTACACTAAGCTAACCTTACCTCTGTGCTTCGCTTTGGCGTTCGCAACACCGAGAAATGCGGCCAGAATAATGATGAGGAGTATAAGAACCACTATTACCACCGCCAAGAGTACAAGTTTCGTCTTATTTAGAAAAACTCCTCCAAACGTCGGTCCTTTGATTTCTGTCGGAGACGAAGGAGGTGAACCATCGCGAAGCGGGACATTTTCATCTTGGTTGTCGGACATGTTCTATGATAGATAGGAGAAGGTGAAATCTTTTAGTAGAGATGGTCTCGTGCTAGGTACTAAAGTGTAACAGGGCATTCGGTCCTGGGGTCCGTGATTCCTGGCGTTATGTTAATGAAATGTTTTGGTGACTGAACTTGTCAGCGCTTAAATCTAAGTTAAATAATAATCACAAGCGATAATCATTTCGACCCTCATAGAAACACAGGGCTCCCGCGCTGTATCAGACGTTGGGCTAGACAGACTGGAAGTAACACTTTAAATTTGCTTGTTAAAAAAAAAAACAGGTGTCGGTACAGTTGCCGGCTCCCGTGGGTCGTCGGAAACGTTTGTTTGCGAGATTCCTGTGGTGCCCGAAAAGCAAGGATCAAGGAGCCTACTAACAACCAGAGAGAGCGGGCAAGGCTAGACTCTGTGTAGACTATGACTGTTAATAGTATAATTTCTGAAGGTAAAATAACATTTTAGTCCCCCCCTCCCCCCCCCCCCCCAAAAAAAAAAAAATTTGATTTCACAAACCTCACGCGCGTCGTAGTGGCTATCATGCTCGACGGATCCAGCGCTATTTTGTTACCGCGAAAATTCTCGCCCGGAATGAACACTTTGCGGGAGCACCCGCGAGCCGCGGATTCTCGAGCACGGGTGACTATTGCAATAAGATATAAATTTAGGCCAATCAGCGAGCGGGATTTCCTATAGTCACTTGAGTTTTCACGCTGGCCAAGCAGGCTAGTCAACAACACCACTATATTGAATGCGCGTATCCCCTCTAGGAAATAGATGTCATTCATGAACTATACGGATTTATGCCCCGGCTATGTATAAAAGACGAACACCCCGAACTATCTTCCTAAGGGACCGGTCATTATTTATGTCGGAGAGGGGGGTGGAGGAGAAATACCTGTGATCCAAAAACATTTCAAGAACCCCACCTGATAGCATTATTGATTGTTTTCGGGAGCCCCCCTCTGATAGACTGAAACATTTCAGGACCCCCCTTCCCCTCCATCCATGTCAGTCAAAATGATTCAAACAGGTCCTGAAGGGGGTCCAAATCCCATTTCTCAGTGTAAAAGTTTCGCAAGATCCCAGTCCTTAACTTTTCTCAGTCAAAGTTTTCAAAATCCCAGCATTAAAAAGTGACTTTTAAACATGTGTACAGTGTTTGTATTGCAGTCGTAGGGCAAAATTTTAAAAAGCAGTTCACAAATTTTTAAAGCCACTCTTTACAGACATTGATATTTGATTGCTGGTTCAGTTAAAGGCAAATTGAACTTTCTTAACATTTTTCCCATTTCTAGTTCTATTGGCCAAATCCCAGTCCCAGTGACTCCAATCCCATTTCCAAGCCTAACAAAAGGTCTCCCACAATGGCTATCATGGCAAGTCACTAAAACCTCCTACCTCCCCCTCTTTTCTGAAGGCAGTATCTGGGGGTCTCTTAAAATGATCAGGAGTGTTAAGATTGAGTAGATGGCGAGCGCGTAGCGCGAGCCGAAATTTTTTTTAGACTTTTTGCTGATATAGACAAAATAATTGTTTCTCAAGACCCCCCTTAACTGCCATTTTCGCCTTTCAAGACCCCCCTTGTGTTCGCTTAAAAAATTTCAGGGCCCCCCATTTTCTCCTCCATCCCCCCCCCCCGACGTAAATAATGACCGGTCCCTAATGAACCGATCATCATGCGCCGAACTACCGAGATATCCGACAACATATTGATGCGCACTCATTCTCGTACCCAGACCTCCCCAGCTCGTCTGCTCGATCGCCTGGCCGTCGCTGATTGGTTGATTTTGAGATTTGAGAGTTGGAGAATGCGCTGAAAGGTATTTCTCTCAGCGGCTCTGTATTAAATCTCGCGCATGCGTCAGTGGATGTCACCAGAGCCTCCCCATTCTCTTACCCAGAGCTCCGCGGCTCGTAACCTCGCGGGGAGGCTCTGGTGACAGCCACTGACGCATGCGCGAGATTTAATACAGAGCCGCAGAGAGAAAGATCTTTCAGCGCATGCTCCAACACTCAAAATCAACCAATCAGTGACGGCCCTCAAGTGGATGTCCCCAGAGCCTCCCCTGCGAGCAGACGAGCTGGGGAGCTCTGGGAACGAGAATGGAGCCTTCCCCGCGAGGCTACGCGCCGGGGAGCTCTGGGTTCGAGAATGATGCGTACCGAGGTTCAGGGGAATAATGGTATATGCTTCATCGCTGAATGTCACAATAGCCGCCTTATTTGAATATGAATGGTCCTTTTATTTGATTATGCCTTGTTCTATTAGAAGACGACTATATGGCATTCAGCGATGGCATTCAGCGATGAACCTCGGACCCAAGTACGAATTCTAATATGTCGAAATAGGACAAAATGGCTATATATTAATATAATTACTTGATTGATTTGACATATAACACGTTAGGTATTTATTTAGTTAGACCTTGAATATCAATTATTTGTGCTGCCTAATACTTACCCAAATAATGTTTAAAAACAAACCACCAAGTGACCTGTCACGGCGTTTAAAACAAGCATTTTTTTAAAATCCAATATTTACATGAACACTAAAATTTTAATCACGAAAACACAAGGCAGAACTTAATATTTGTATCACAAATGGAGGGCCGTATATTCGAATTGCTGTAAAAACAGAAAATAATCACACACATATTTATAGTTTAATGTTATTGTCGGTTATTGTGCGAGAGAGTGCATTCTGGCTTGCATCTTAGCAGCAGACACATGTCTTTGTTAGAAAACTAAGCACAGTGTGTTCAGTTGCTGTGTCAAGCATGACATTTCATTCTGATCGGCGAAATTAGAATCACACTAAAATATCGCAAGACTTTAACATTAAAGCTGAAAGCTAGGTACACTTTAATCATATTCAAACAACATACGGTACCTCTAATTGTAGAAAGGGCTGACTGCTCTCTCCCATTACTAAAGCCCCACTTTTAAAAGCTTTTCCTGAAGAGAGGCTTTTGGAGTATCAAATAGCCAGACGGATTCACTGTCTCGATTTACAAATCTTGGGTGAAAAACATCTTTGCTCGGCCTTCAAGGCAAATTCATCGTGCAATGACCCTCACGAATAAACATCTTGATTTGCTTCGTCTTTCGCCGAGCCTATAAGATGGAAATTTCTTAATTAGATTCATGGGCGCGAGTTTCGATAGGATACATGAAATAGAATTATAAATGAATTAGATTTTGTGACGGAAGTAGAATCTTCGTAAAGAACTGAGCGCTTCTATGTTCAGTTGTGTTTCAAACTTTGTGAAGGCTTATCTGTCCATATTGTCGTAGTCGTCCCAAAAAAAAATCATACGACTCGGAACACCACACTCGGAAACCCTCATGCGATACGATTCGGACGACCACATATAATTAATTTGAAAATAAAAAATATATATTCTTTTATTTTTGGAATAAATAAGATTTATTGTTGCTTTAGCAAAAAAAAAAGCGAAGGAGATGCTCAGGGCCTAAATAAACTGTAAGGTTTCCTATAGTTAGACGTCAGGCTTGGAACACCTTTTCTATGAACGATGATTCTGTGATGGCCTTATCAGCTAGGTACTTTAGTGATGTGTTAGCTACAGTCCAGTTGGAAAGCAGCGTTACATAAATTAGATGGTGATCTGTAAAAATCTATTATATATACCGATGTATCTTAATGTGATATAAGGTTAATAAATATTATTATTATCATTATTATTATTGCTAATTCTAAATAAAATAATAATGATACCTTTATCTATATATTAATACCGTAAGAAAAATCGTGTCGACACTCGCTCCGCTCAGCCCTGAAGCTGTGCCGCCAAAGGAAGTTCGCAAACCCGAAGGGAAGGTGGAAATCTGGACCATGGGCGTGTTTTTGTTGGAAAAGATTCACCTCGGGCTAAGTTCTAATTCAAGCGATTTCTTAAGCGAGGGACAAAGCCGCCATCGCCGCCATGTTGAATTCTCCCACAGAAACTAAAAAAGAACTCGGTTCGCGCAGCCGAAAGCACCAAAGACATTGAAACCTAAATGGTTCTCTTACAGATTACATACAGGAATGTGCAGGGATAATTCTAACTTGAAAGATTTGAGCTGAGAAAAATTTTCATTCAAGTTTCAACATACGTACACACTACCTTGCTTCCCTCGGAGCACGCGCTAAGTCGTGCTAAGCCGAAATTACACATTTACAAAACAAAGTCCGTGATAAAGTCATGAATAATATTCTTTAAGTATAAAACCTGAACGGCTCTATCGCAAAACTAAGGACACAATCCCGAAGAGAAGGAGGAAATCCCTCCAGTGGGCATGTTTTTGTTGGAAAAGATTCACTTTGGGCTAAGTTCTAATTCAAGCTATTTTTTAAAGTAAAATAATTTTCCCCCTTACACTCCGTTTTTTTTTGAAAAAGAACTCAGTTCGCGCAGCCGAAAGCACCAATGACATTGAAACCTAAATGGTTCTCTTACAGATTACATACAGGAATGTGCAGGGATAATTCTAACTTGAAAGATTTGAGCTGAGAAAAATTTTCATTCAAGTTTCAACAAACGTACACACTACCTTGCTTCCCTCGGAGCACGCGCTAAGTCATGCTAAGTCGAAATTACACATTTACAAAACAAAGTCCGTGATAAAGTCATGAATAATATTCTTTAAGTATAAAACCTTACGGCTCTATCGCAAAACTAAGGACACAATCCCGAAGAGAAGGAGGAAATCCCTCCAGTGGGCATGTTTTTGTTGGAAAAGATTCACTTTGGGCTAAGTTCTAATTCAAGCTATTTTTTAAAGTAAAATAATTTTCCCCCTTACACTCCGTGAATTTTTCAAAAAAGAACTCAGTTCGCGCAGCCGAAAGCACCAAAGACATTGAAACCTAAATGGTTAAACCTAAATGGTTCTCTTACAGATTACATACAGGAATGTGCAGGGATAATTCTAACTTGAAAGATTATAGCTGAGAAAAATTTTCATTCAAGTTTCAACAAACGTACACACTACCTTGCTACCCTCGGAGCACGCGCTAAGTCATGCTAAGTCGAAATGACACATTTACAAAACAAAGGCCGTGAAAGTCATGAATACTATTCTCTAAGTATAAATCCTGACGGCTCTATCGAAAAATGAAGGACACAATCCCGAAGAGAAGGAGGAAATCCCTCCAGTGGGCATGTTTTTGTTGGAAAAGATTTACATTGGGCTAAGTTCTAATTCAAGCTATGTTTTCAGCGAGGGATAAAGCCGAAAAAATATAAATAAGATAAACTAAAAAAAATTCTTAGTCCTTAAAACATTTTTACTTGACCTGTTTCTTCTCTCCCCTCACGTAGATATAATAAAAACACAAACAATTCCGAAGTCAAATTGCGCTTTCGATTTTCACGGGATCTTTGACCGATTTGAGAGACGGACACATGCGTGATTTTGTCGCACCAAAATCAGTGCAAAAAAATCCTTTTGGGCTCACTTCATTTAATTCGACATGGTGGGGCGGGGTACTCATGCTGATGGTAGGTTATTAGTAATGTAAATCCAGCAGTTAATGGAAGGGGGAAATAATGAACCTCTTCCCACATCCATATGGCCATTGTGAGTTTTTTTTTTTTTTTTTTTTAAACAGAGAACACTTTAAGTAAAATAAATTTCCCCCTTACACTCCGTGAATTTTTCACGGGCATCAGCTAGTTGACATTATTGCCATTGAAGTAACTGATTTCTCATTGAACCTTATTAAACTAGATTGAGCATTTCTTGTATTAGGCTCATGACATTTCCGGGAAGTTTTATCAATCAATACCAGATTTTCTCATTGCCTATTTGATTCGCCTTACCACTTGACTTCCCAAGTGGTTAATTTCATTGTTTCGCCGAAGAACGTATCTCTTACGATACTTGATGGTTGATCTGTTTACGCAATCTTGCAAGGTCATATACCACCGCGGTTGCACAACGGCTTGCCGCCTCAAATCTTTGTTTTATAAATGAGGTGTATGAGTTGAGTAGGCTAGACAGGGGTGTGGGGGAGGAAAGGGTGGTCACTCTCTGCTCTCTGTTTTTGGGCAATGAGATAGCTGGTATCTGGTGTACAATTGAATTCTCTGGTGCCTGTTCGGCTGGTTTTTATATACCACCAGTGCTTCTGGTCGGTGCAGCATTTTTATCAAAACATTGGTGGTGGTTGGTGGGTGTGTATGTAGAGGGCAGGGGGGATGGGCAGCAAGGCAAGTATAATAACTGGACGATATTGAACGAACAAGAACAAGGGGGGGGGGGGGGGGGAGTGAGAGCCTCTTCCCTTTTGCTTGCTGCTTAGTTCTTTGACTTTGTTACAAAAACGTCTTATAGACCTATTTGAAAAAAGGCTGCACTGGGAATTGGTCTTTGGTAGTCAAGTGGCATTGTTTGGTGGTCACAGAACGTAATTCAATAAACGATGCTATGGAAACTGCTTGTTGAAGCGCGGAATACTGTATTGTATTGTATTCCGCTAAACGTTGCTATGGAAACTGCTCGTTGAAGCGCGGAATACTGTATTGTATTGTATTCCGCGCTTCAACGAGCAGTTTCCATAGCAACGTTTAGCGGAATACAATACAATACAGTATTCCGCGCTTTAACAAGCAGTTTCCATAGCAACGTTTATTGAATTACGTGCATGTCCTGGGCAGCCCAAAAGCATCATTAAAAAAACGGAGAGGCTTCTTATATGGTTCCAATTTGCATTTCTCGTTAAATACATTGCACTTCAATTCCATTCTCCAATTTTTCCCCTTTGGATAACATTAGTCAGCAAAAAAAGTAAACACACTCCTGAAACTGTCTCCCAGTTGTCACTTTCTTGAGACATGAGCAAGAGTTTTTTGATGCTCTTGTCTAAACACGAGGTTCACTTGCAAAAACAAGAGCGCGCGACGGTAAAAACTGGGCCACGGTGGTTGACCTTGAATGAAAATCGCTGATGCACATCGTCTGGGTAAACCAGATGTGTAGAAACACAAGTATATCATCAAAGCTTCGGTTCCTGAGTGGTCAAAAACGATAAGTCTATTAGCATACCTTAGAGATACCATCTGATGGCCACACCGTGGTCTACCGTAGCGTAAATGGTTCGAACCTGAGTACTTATTAACGATGGAATGCTCTTTCGCATTTTGAGGGAGTGCTAGAGAATAATTTTACAAGTTTCTAACATGGCTGAAAGCGGTGGATCAGAAGATGAGGCGATTCCTTTGCAAAACAACTACAACCATAGAACTTCATCGGACAAATCGGAAGGTGTACAGATATCAAGTAGAAGATCAGGGAGATTTATCCGTGATATTTGGCTTGTATTCGTAGCTGTTGTGGTTTTAATGCTAATAATCTTGGTTGTCGTTTTGGCTATTTTTCTTGCCTACGCACGACACGGGAAATCGCTAGGTGGGTGTAAGCTTATTATGTAATTAGTATATTATATCACTATATGATATATGTTGATGATAGCTATATGATATGTGATCAGCAATAATGGGATGGATTGTTAAAAGGCTGGCTAGATGTTCCCAAGGCGAGCGCTGAGCTAAAAAAATAATGCATTGTAGTGTCTGCAGGGACCTTGTAACCTTTATGTTAAGCTATTGAAATGAAAACAGAAGAAACTGTGGGCGGTCCACGTATATAAATAGCAAGAATAATAACGCACAATGTGCTAAAAATTCACACACAATATAAATCACTGGGTAAGCAGCTTTTGAGACCTCTTGGGTAGTTTTGAATCGTACTTTAAAAATGTGTTTATTCCGCATTCTACACTTTTCAAATTTATATTCAAAATAAAGTATGAAAAGGGTTAATAATTATGTCTACCGCCATTTAAGTTGAACGGTAGACACACAGCCTTTATTAAGAGTGTTGAAGTCCATAATAACCCTCTCTGAAAATTCTGCGTTAATAAACAGATGAGAAGGACTTTGCTAACATAATCTCACGCGATGGCGCCAATGTCATTCACACCATGACTTTTATTGAATTTTTCGTAAACTTGAAACTTTATCGGAAAGATTACTGTGGTGGTATATTTCACGGTATATTTCAGGGAGAGGTAACACAGAATCCGCCAGTACCCCCAGAACTGTACTCGTAACAACGCAGCCCCTCCCCACCACCCCCGGGAGTGAGGCTTGGTGGAATGTGCGGTTACCTCGTGACGTCATTCCCGACCATTATAACGTACATTTGGTTGTCAATCTCAAGAACCTGACGTTTGGTGGCGCGGTCAAGATCTATACAAGTGTTTCTAGACCAACCAATGTTATCCTACTACACTGCAGCAACTTGAACATCACGTGGAAGGCGGTTACGTCTGCCGATAAAAAAGGTATGGAGATTTCTAGATGTCTAGCCAATAAATATACAGCAGGAAAATCTTTAACGTTGAAGGCTGGTGGTTCTCACTGGAACGCAATCAAGCGCAGGACGCAATCGCAGGACGCAAGCACAGCACACAGGCGCAGGACGCAAGCGCAGGACGCAAGCGCAGGACGCAAGCACAGGACGCAAGCACAGGATGCAAGCGCAGGACGCAAGCGCAGGGCGCAAGCACAGGGCGCAAGCGCAAGGCAGGTGTGAATCATAGCGACGTAAGGGCAAGTGTAAAATCAGCATTGATTAGTTGCTTGCGCTTGCTTCACTTGATTCACACTAGACGCAAGCACAAGCGCAAGAAAACCATTCTCGTACCCATAGCTCCCCGGCTCGTCACCTCGCGGTGGAGGCTCTGGTGACAGCCACCGACGCATGCCAAAAAGAAAATGATTGGTTGAATCCCAATTACTTTTAGCGCGTGCAATTCGAAGGTATAGGTCGAAAAGAAGAGTAGGAAACGAATGCCAGTGTTATTTTGACAGATACGTTTTTATCAAGCGAGATTAAGCTACTTTTATGTTACGCGTGCGCGCCATTTCAGCCAATCAGCGAAGGCCCTCAAATGAATGTCACCAGAGCCTCCCCTGCGAGGCGACGAGTCGGGGAGCTCTGGGTTCGAGAATGCAAGGGAACGCAATGTGTCGAAGAGGAAATGTATGATTTTGCGTCTGCGCTTGCGTTCCAGTGAGAGTCAGAGCTATGCAGGTTAACAAACCGGATCTGCTACGCAAAATATCTGTTCCGCTACACCTTCCGTAGCTAACTTGGAACATTTTAGGAGGTTGCTTGGATGAAAAAAAAATTAAAATGTTCTTCCGGTAAAACGTTTCATTTGACCGCTTACAAACAATTTTTTTCGCATATTTCAATAGAAAGTCTTTTTTCTCTTAACTTGCATAAAAGGCCATCAACCCCCCTTGCTGACTGGGTAAAATTGGGGCTGAGGTTCTCTTGGGAAAATATCACTAAGGTGCCTTCACGAGGCGCCCGTTCTAGAGCCTGGAATCGGGGGCGTGGGGGGGGGGGGGGGGGGGGGGCAAGCGAGAGAGCGGATAACAGAAGAATGGAGAGGAAGGAAGAATTGTTAGAGAGGATGCGAAAAGGGAACGGGGAAGGGAGACACAGCAAGCGAGGGAACGCGAAAGCGATAAGGATGGGGGAGAAAGGGGATTAGGAGAAAGGACAGAGAGGTGGGAGCTATCTCTACCTCTCCCCCTTTCTCCTCGCTATTTTTGATAAAAGAGTCTGGCCATTTTGATAAGGAGCCCATACGGAGGTCCGTTTAGAAAGAGTGACACCGTTAATCAGGAACCCATCAAGAGACTCCATGCTCATGACTACTAATGCTGTTCTATTTCCCAGAAGGAATAGGAATAAGACGCTTCTTCGTCTTCAAAAAGAATCAGTTTTGCGTCTTCGAGATGGCTAATACGATCAAGCCAGGACGTTACGTCATCAGTATGGCATTCGATGCATACCTCAGTAAAACACTGGCGGGACTTTTTACCTTCGAGTACGAAAATGCTGCAGGAAAACTCAGGTAGGAATGCAATCAAGATAATTCTATTTATATCATCGCCAGTATTTAATAACTCAGAATACATTTTCTGGGATTGCTTTATTGTAGTTTTCATGAAATGAGATTCTATTAATAGCACTTATTCTACTGTGTTGGCGCCTAATTTAGTTGTAGATCGACAATCTTAGTAATGGACTCTTGACCGCTCGAGATTGAGTTATTGTAGTTTTCAGGATTTCCTTATATAGAAGGCGTTTAAAAATCTTGTAAATGTGATTTCTGTGCTCTCTTTTCTTCAAATCGCATCAAGTTGCAAAGAGTTTCGAACATGTTTGAAATCTCTGCGACATCACGCGACAAAAATCGCGTTGCACCTAGTTTACATTAGTGATTTTCAGTGGACGTGTACGTGTGAGAAAAATCGTCTCGACTCGCGCGACAAAAATTGCAGCAAAAGTTGCAAGTGTAAACGATGAAAGAGTCAAATTTAACATACACGCCACGTGTTTTTTTTTCTACCAGACCATATGTTGCCAGCCGCTCCGTGCCTACAGAGGGGCGTTCTATCTTCCCGTGCTTCGACGAGCCAGGATTCAAAGCGATCTTCAACATATCCATTACACATGCGTCGGATTTTAGAGCCCTTTCCAATATGCCAGTCTACAAGTCGGAAACCGCGAGCGGGCTCACGACGGACCACTTTATGGCAACCATGAGAATGTCTACTTATCTCCTGGCATTTGTGGTTTGCGACTTCACCAAAACAGCATTTACTGTCAAAAATGGCTCCTTGCTGGTAAGATTCAAGTAGACATCGATGAAGTTCTTACTGCCAGTTTTATAATTTTGCGAAATCTTACACATTTCCGAGCGCCAAACTGCGTTTCGGCTACCGTCAATCAAACCTTTCGAGACAGGCCCATCGATGTTTTCTAAGTTTCGTCTGTATTTTACAGTTTACATTTTGTTTTTAAACCCTTGCTAGCCCCTATTATTTAACAAAATCTCTCGAATGCGCAGTAGCATTTAAAATCTGCACTCCCCTGTTGAGGAAATCTGGAATTCCAGGGTGCGTGGTCAAAGTAGAGCTTTGAATCTTAGAATACGAAATTCCAGGGTGGGTAAGCGCAATTTCCAGGGTGGTCATGAAAAATCACTGGAATCCCAGGGTGGGTGGTTCAAATTAAAACATTCCAGGGAAGGTAGCTGTGACTGGGGTCCTCAACAGCGAAATGTTTTTTGCGACTGCCCAATGCCCTGCACAATCACCCAGAATTGGTTCGGAGGCTAATAGACTGCGGTTGGTCGGTTGTCGTAGAGTTCTCAGTAAATTTATCTGGTCTGTAATCTCATTAGTGTCGCCTGTTACTCTCACTGAAACCTTGCGGCAGTGACGCATTCCTCAAGCCGATCTTGTAAGCGAGACACTATATTCCTAAAAAGTTGCTCAAAAGTTTCTGTTTTTCTTGTAATATTCCCAAAACGTTGCCTAAATTCATTCACAAATTCGCCATATTTTGGTATTTTTGTCTACAATATAGACACCAGTGATAACGCAAGTCACGTTTCCAACTGCAAATTAAATCGGATTTGATTATTTAAGGGAACGGGCGTCTCTTGCCATTAGCGGTCAGAAACCCGTTCAACTAAAACAGAAACGTTTTGGAGCCTAACATTTGAGGCCAGTTAACACAAAAGGTGGCTTAGTCCCCTTTTGTGGTAGCTGGCCTCATCTTGTCAAGGCACTAAGCTGAAGGGTGTCGTTGTGGAAATGCTAGAGTTAGGGCTTTGAGTGTGCTGACAGTGCTAGAATGTTTACTCTAAATGAATCTCAGGGGACTTCCTACAACTCACTCTGGACATTCAAACGGGTTGCCCTAATTCAAGAAAAGGCTAAAGGGGTTTCCCGAATTCAGGAAAAGGGCCTACCGGCAAGCTGAGACCTGTCAGATAACAAAATAATGCTAGCTATCTGGCTCTGGCTTGCAAAAAATAACCTCATATAATAGCAACAGGCCTCACCTTATAGGCTACAAGCGCCATGTGCATAGACCAGAATCACGCGACAGACCAACTCCCCTGACAGCAATCTAGCTTGCCACTTGGATCCTGGCAAAGCAAGTATACAAGAATGGCTCAGTAAGAGCGAGCCAGATCATACAAAATGAGTGGCTTAGCCCCTTTGGTGCTAACTGGCCTCATTTGATTATGTTTCCATGTATGGATTGTACAAAGATTTAATAAGTTTATTTTGCGGTAGATGGATTTCTACGTTCCTGACAAGCAGCTACACGAAACTGGCTACGCGCAGCAGCTGGCGCCACAGTTCCTCTCCTATTTCGAGCGATTCTACGGTATACCTTACCCTTTACCCAAAGCTGGTGAGTACTAACTATTCACCTTTCTTGTTGTGGCCGCTTGAGGCGGAAGTAAGGCCCAGTTCATTGCCTTTTGAGGTAATTTCAATGTATAAGGACTGACTTTGAATACCAAACATAATGAAAAGGTCAAACTCCTATAGAACCCATCGCTAGGTAATACTGAAAAAAAAAAAACTGGCAACACAGAAGGAGTCACAATAACTTGTTTCGATGCTTAGCAAATCCATGAGTTAAAGTAACATATTCCTTATCAGTACGCCTTCTGTAAAACAGACATGATCGCGCTGCCGCAGTTCAGTTTTGGCGCCATGGAGAACTGGGGATTGATAATGTTCAAAGAAGAAAGCCTGCTCTGGACAAAAGAGACCTCATCAACAGATGACAAGGTGTACGTAGTCACCATTATAGCCCACGAAATCGCACATCAGGTAAACAACAACAACATCATTTTAATAAACAACAACAACAACAAAACATCACTCATCAAATGACAAGGTGTACGTGGTCTCCATTATAGCCCACGAAATTGCACATCAGGTAAACAACAACATCATTTTAATAAACAACAACAACAACAACAAAACATCACTCATCAAACATCATTTGACACGACTTTTCTCCTTCTCCTCATCCAGGCTAAGTTAATCAAACGACGTCGAAATGAAGTCCAATTGGGTTCGACAATCGAATCTCTCCCCATAAAAATCTACACATCAGAAGCAACTCTAGATTACTTTTAACATCGCCGCTATCATGATACTCATGATAGAAACCATCATTATCATACTCCTCGTGGCAAATCAACATATAAATGAAGTTAAATCTTCTGCTAGCTCCCACTTTATATTTCCGAACGTCAAACGGCGTTTTGGCTTCCATCCATCAATACAAAGTCTTATTTATGCTCATATAATTTTGAATCTCTGTTGAACTAGTGGTTTGGTAATCTGGTCACAATGGAGTGGTGGGAAGACCTGTGGCTCAAGGAAGGCTTTGCTACGTATCTGCAGTACCGTGCGGCGGATTCAGTCGAACCCACCTGGAATGTGGTAAGCCCCGGTTTGAAACGGTAGACGCCACCCTAATTCTATGCTAGTTTTATGCTAGTGGTATATAAAGAACTTATTTCCGTTTTTACCCTGAATAAGGCAGCATTACCGAAATGTTGGAATTTTAGCTATTTGCAGCGTCTATTTTCATAACTCAGACTTCATTTCATTCGCATTATAGTTTTATGCTAGATTGTCAAATTCGTGTGTAAGCGTCGCACACTCCTGTGTCTGAGCTATGCACATTTTTGCGAGAGCGTTAAATTATAATCTAATGCTCATTCTTGGATTACCGATGCACATTCTGTGTGAGCGTTGCACATTCTTATGAGTGTTGTTCATTCTTATGTGAGCGTTGCACATTCTTATTTGAGTGTTGCACATTCTTATGTGTGCGTTGCACATTCTTATGTGTGCGTTGCACATTCTTATGTGTGCGTTGCACATTCTTATGTGTGCGTTGCACATTCTGTGAGCGTCGTTGCACATTCTTATGTGCGCGTTGCACATTCTTATGTTTGCACATTCTTATGTGAGCGTTGCGCATTCTTATGTGTGCGTTACACATTCTTATGTGAGCGTTGCGCATTCTTATGTGTGCGTTTCACATTCTTATATGAGCGTTGCACATTCTTATGTGCGCGTTGAGCATTCTCATGTGAGCGTTGCACATTCTTATGTGAGCGTTGAACATTCTTATGTGCGCGTTGAACATTCTCATGTGAGCGTTGCACATTCTTATGTGAGCGTTGAACATTCTTATGTGCGCGTTGAACATTCTTATGTGTGCGTTGAACATTCTTATGTGTGCGTTGTACATTCTTATGTGAGCTTTGCACATTCTTATGTGAGCGTTGCACATTCTTATTTGAGTGTTGCACATTCTTATGTGAGTGTTGCACATTCTTATATGAGCGTTGCAAATTCTTATTTGAGCGTTGCACATTCTTATGTGTGCGTTGCCCATTCTTATGTGAGTGTTGCACATTCTTAGTGAGCGTTGCACATTCTTAATTGAGTGTTGCACATTCTTATATGAGCGTTGCACATTCTTATGTGAGCGTTGCACATTCTCTAGTGAGCGTTGCACATTCTTAGTGAGCGTTGCACATTCTTAATTGAGTGTTGCACATTCTTATATGAGCGTTGCACATTCTTATGCGAGCGTTGCACATTCTCTAGTGAGCGTTGCACATTCTTATGTGAGCGTTGCATATTCTTATGTGCGCGTTGCACATTCTTATAAGTGAGTGTTGCACATTCTTATGTGAGCGTTGCACATTCTTATTTGAGTGTTGCACATTCTTATGTGAGCGTTGCACATTCTCATGTGCGCGTTGATCATTCTAATGTGAGCGTTGCACATTCTTATGTGAGCGCTGAACTTTCTTATGTGAGTGTTGTGTGAGGGGCAAAATGTCTCTGTAGGATCCAACTTGAATCGACAGTCTTAGTTTTAATTTACCACGAGATCCTTTCGTCAATAGCCTTCCACTTGCTTGCCCGCGTGCAGTTAAAAATTTTGTAGTTACCTATAACCCAGTTTGATAGTTGTCTATAAATCCGATGTACTCTAACCGAGCAGCTATTTGTTTTGTTTCTCACTGTAGTTACATGACTACCTCGTCAGCCATATGGCGCCCGGGATGAGTTTGGACGGCCTCGCTTCATCTCACCCCATAAAAGTAGCTGTCAAGCACCCAGATGAGATCGGATCCATTTATGACTTTATTTCTTATAGTAAGGTATGCAATATATCACTAGAAATTTATAACACTTAATTTGACAATTTACACCACGCCACAGAAAATACAGCCAATCAGAATGCAGGAATTTACAAGGGGCTAGGCGTTGTATATTCGGCGGTATTCCACTCAACCTTCCCATCGTGCACTGCATTTACGTTAAACGTTCCATTTAATTTTCTGTAGCGTGGTTATAGGTTATATATCACATGATCGTGGTTATATGTCACATGATCGCGGTTATATATCACATGATCGTGGTTATAAATCACATGACCGTGGTTATATATCACATGATTCACAACGAGGTAATAAATTGGGGCGGAATGCCACCCGTTGCCAACATGAACCAACATTTTTATCTCCACAGGGATCGTGCATTCTGAGAATGTTAGAGAGTTTTCTCGGAACCAAGATGTTCGTAGGTGGCTTGAGGGTAAGAATGATTGAATCATATCTGCACGCTATTATTATTGTCTTACATCATGCACAGGGAATTTCTACAGAACCCCATCCATGGGAAAAACTGAATTTCCCACGTCACACGCATGGGAAGTGTTCGGAATTCGCATGGATAGCCATGGGAAATTCGAACACTTCCCATTCTTCTACCATGGGAACTTTCAGCTTTTCCCATGGATGGGTTTCTGCAGAAATTCCCTGCGCATTTATTCTCGAGGATTCAGCCCGGCGCGAAGGGACCCTTTGCGGAGCGCCCGTGAGCCGCGGGATCATCTTCGAGCATGTGGGACCTTCATCAAATTTCAAGTTCATTGTTAATAACAAACAACGAATTTGACTATCAACAGCGTTATTTGAAGAGACACGCCTACAATAACGCCATAACAGATGATCTGTGGAAAGCGTTTGAAGATGTAAGTAAAGCGATGGCTATTCAACAATTATTCCTCGAGCCCGAATGAGCTCTGATTAAGAAGCTCTGAGGCCAGTTTTGTATAATCTTGAATGACTCTAAGCGGGACTACTAGCCATTGCCAGCGCGTCATTCATTATGATACAATACTGGGTGGTTCTATATAATTCTGACGAATTAGAACCTATCGGCTTGAGAAAATCCGTTTTTTTTGACAAATACTGATTTTATTATTTAGTAATTTATCAATAGCAATACAAGTATGACATTAATTTCCTACTGCTCAAAAGCTTTAAAATGATATATTATACGTGTAGGCAGACGAAATGACAACTATTTTGCCAAAGCACCCCATGAACCCCCCTTCACCATACCCTAAATCGTCCCCCCACTTCATATCAAGATAAATGTGTCGTTTTTGTCAGTGCCAACCCATGCGTGACGTGGGCTACCTGTGTTGGTATTTCCGGGCTCCTGGGGCTAAAACAAGGATGGCGGCCTACACGAATGCAGCGTTTCTTTCCAAAATCTACAAGTTTTGAGGAACGTTTTGACAATTTTGGGTAAGAAATAAGCTAGGAAAATTCTAGAATTTTGGGTAAGAAATAAGCTAGGAAAATTCTGGAATTCCAAAATCTGGAATTCCAAAAACTTCCTTATAAGGAAATTTTAGAAAACGACACATTGAGAATTTCCTATAATAATAAGGTATTCATGTTATCTTACCAGGAGAGCTGCTCACGGGGCTCCTGTGTTGGTGTCAAGGACGTGATGGACACGTGGACACTACAGATGGGGTTTCCTGTGGTGACTCTGAAACGCAAAAACGCTACGCATTACATCGCAACGCAAAAACATTTTCTCTATGATGAGAAGGCCGACGTCTCAAAATCCAAATACACATCTCCGTTCAAGTAAGTATCACTCTTGTCAAGCTACAATGCGGGACAAAATTGTTGTCGCGTATGTATAACGTTTTCAATAAACAGGGGTTCTATGTACCACTCGGGTCCCCCATCTTCCCTGCCCCTCCCCCCAGTACAATGTTGTTTGCCACGGGCTCTCATTCTCGCAATTTGAGTACTACTACCTCCAACATTGAAACGGGGGAAAGGGGAGTTCCAGTGATATTGTCTTAGGAAGAAACAAAATTTACTAGTGATAGGTAACCCAAAATCGGCTATTTTTGATGGACGCGACAACTAATTTTGTCTGGGATTGTAGCTAAACAGGCGAGAAATTGAGAACAACATTAACAGAACGGTTTTCAGATGCCGAACATTAGTCGCTTATTGGTCGCTTATTTCTTTAAAATTATCAGTAGTAATCACGTGCTGACGGAGTGACAGTTAGTGGGACGGCTGATAAAGAAACCCGTCACTTGTATTTCGATGAGGGATGGTGATTTTGCTTGGCTTATGATATTTTTTATGAGGAAATCATCAAGCGGCTGCTTGATTTCTTTTGTTTGCTACAGTCATGCAAAATTCGCTGTATTGAAGCACAGGAGAAAGAGGTGGGGGGAAGGGGGGGGGGGGGGGGGGGGGGGCTCGCGCGCAAGGATGCTATTTGACTCTTTGTAGCAGTCCTTGTAAGTTAGCCTGTCTCCGTAAAATATGCATTGATGCCTCTGTTATAAAATTGTAACACATTTACAGCAATCCACAACTCCACATTTTTCATACCCTGTCGCTATCTTGCGACATTTTGGATATTCCTGGTGTTACGGAAGGCTTTCTTTTTGGTGCTCGAGGTCTTTGTACTCTATTCCATTGTCTCGTTCTAAGGTCTTTGTTCGTGGCTTTTGTTCCATTGTTTTCATGCCTCTGGTGCTCCATAACACCAAGATTGCTAATCGTATCCAAACACCATTCACGCTCATGATTTCCATTGTCTCGTTCTAAGGACTTTGTTCGTGACTTTTGTTCCATTGTTTTCATGCCACTAGTGCTCCGTAACTCCAAGAAATTGCCGACATTTTGCATTTTATAGTGTTGTGATGTCGTTTCTGTTTTTAGCTACACGTGGAGAATTCCTTTTGATTATATAACGAGCGCAGATCCTATGACGCCTTCTCGCCAACTCATCACCACAAAGGAAGGTACATAACTTGTGAGACAAACTCAATCAGCTCCGCCTCAAAGTTGATTTGAAACGTCGTTTCGACGACTAGTCGCCGATATCCAGAGACGATGGCGACTAATGTTACAGCTAAGGTCGCGCTGCACATTTTTAAAACGTATAGCATTAGGTTTTGGGATTTTCTGTTCCGCCAGTCAAACCATCTAAACCAATCAGGTCCTTGCCCTGTTTCACCTAGTGCAGTTGACTGGCTTTCTGTCGTGAAGGGCAAGGACCTGATTGGGTTAGATGGTTTTGACGTGCGGAACAAAAAAAGCAAAATCAAACCACGTTTTGAAAATTCACAGCGCGAAACAACAAAAGACCAGGATGATATCAATGATGACGATAATTAATACGACGGTGGCGACGGCAGATATGACGCTAAATGACGCCCTTCATTGCACTTTTCCACGCCCTTTTTCATTGAAAGCTGTGTTTATATTTTCTACAGCCCTTATCCCCTCTAATGGACAAGGCTGGATAAAAGGAAACTACAAAGTCAAGGGATTTTTTCTGGTAAATTACGAGGAAAGCAACTGGGCAGCACTTGGTGCACAGCTACAAGCTAATCACAAGGTCAGGCAAGTTTTCATGTTTTCTTCACTTTAAAAAACGTCCCTTTTTCAGAACTTGCTACATTTGGCGGTTTTCGGTTTCACTGAGACTGAGAATATAAGAGGCTTATCTGATTGGCGTCGTGGAAATGATATATAATACATGTCTTTCAGTTCAGTTTATTTAGAAAAGAAAGTAAATTAGCTTAGAGCGGATGCGTGTCGAAAGCTTAACGCAAATACAAAACCACTAGCCAATCAGGAGTGCCGGAAGCCATTCAACAACAAACCAATCAGGTTAGTCAGACTTGCGTTTAGTATGACGTGAGTAATGGCGCGTTTTGATTTAGTTCCCAATTTGATTGGCTGAAAGACAAATACTTTGCTTTCGACCAATAGAAACGCTGACTTAACGCAAGTCTGATTTACTTTCGACGGTCATCTGAAATCCGCTCTACAAGATGATCATTTGTTTGTGTTTGTAGGTTTTCAGTGCTGTCGATCGTGCAGGGCTCATGCTAGATGCATTCAACCTTGCCAGGTTAGCCCCTTTCATAAATACATTTCACTGCAATAATTTCAGCACAACAAGCACCCCTCCAAAACTGCGTCTAAACAGCGTAAGTGAACGCGTGACGGTACTGTACCTGAATTGTACCGCTCCGGGCGAATTTATTTTTACGCCACTTCAAGATGGCGACTAGCTAGTATAAATATTCATTATCATTCACATATTCTCGTTCTATGAGTGAATAAAAGGAGCAGTTGACCTGCCAACTCTCTCGTATCTCATGTGTAAGATGTTGGGTTATGAATAGGTAATTTGCACAGGTTTGAGGGTTCGCACCACAATGAATACTTTTCCATTTTTCTCAATAACTTGCCTAAGTGCCATGAAGTGGGCGTAAATAAAAAATCGCCCAATCCGGTTGTACCGGTCTCGTGTGAACGGGGTCTAAAGTTCGCAAACAGGATTATTTTCTCCCCGAAACTCATAAAAAAATTTTCCTAAGAAAACATTTTTCCAACCAATGTTCTTGTCGAGAATTCCAGCTATTCTATAGGTTGTTACTGTAATGGTTACAGTAATGGTAATTTAATACTTCTTTCCTAAGAGGTGGTCAGATTCGATACTCCACGGCTCTATCTCTGACGTCATACATAAGACACGAAGATGAGACCATCCCCTGGAGAGCAATGATGTATGATATAGAATACATGCAAGGGTTGCTCTCTCCCACAAAACCTGCCAGGAAACTTTTGACGGTAAGATTATTGAGTAACACAGGGAATTTCTCCAAAAACCCATCCATGGGCTGAATCTCACCAAGAGCCTATCACCCAGGAGTGTCCATCTTGGGGTAGGAAGGAGTAACAGCGTATGGAAAATGAAGCAGGTCTGAAGTTATTTTTTAGAACAATAGATTAGCTGCTTGAATAACCTTCTCTGGCCAAGAGATACGCTACCTGCATTCTAATTGGTTGAGCGAATGGTGTGAGGCGCTTTGCGTGAAAATGTGAAGCTTAAACTAACTTCATCCAGGCTTTATTTTCCACGCTGTTACACTGTGAAAACATGAGAGATGGACGCTCAGGTAATGAGCTCCTGATCTCACATGACATAAGAATGGACAGCGTCCATTATATGTTTGTCCATGTGAAAGCCGAACGCTCCCCATTATTGTACCATGAGAAAGGAGCTTCCCTGTGCAAGAAAAGACGTCTGAGAATTTGAAACATTCCAATCATTCCAAACTGATGACGTAAAGCTCTACTTTCAAACCTGAATTAATTAAAGGCGCAGCACGCAGAATTGTGGGTGGTGCACAACGGATTATACAGAGCTGAAAATTACTTCCGCTCATCGGATATATTGTCCGATCAAAATGTCCGACCAAATTTCAGATATGTCTGAGACAACCATAGCACCTGGAAAAGTTTTTTAAATCACGTTAGCTGTAATCTAGACAAGCAATTCGCACTAATTATTTTGGTTCTTTTTTTCCTTACAGAAATATCTTGGACAACAGGCAAATGGAAAATACAAAGAGTTGGGCTTCACGGACACGGGCAGTCACTCTGAAAAGTAAGATTTCGTTGTTTCTTTGATATGTTTTCCTAATTTAGCCACATCGTTGCGAGCGCAAAAATTCTGACGCACAAAAAATGTTGCCGTTTCGCCTAGTGCAGTCAACTGGGTTTTTATCGCGGCAGAAAACCAGTCGACTGCACTAGGAACAGGGCAAGAACCTGATTGGTTAGATGGTTTCACTGGCGAAATAGGCAACCCAGAAGCATGGTTGACTCAGTGTTTAAGGCGCTAGGTCCCTCACCACTGTGGTCTAGGATCGATTCCCGGCTGTGGCAGAGGAAATTTTCTTTCTGCTCGAGTCGTGATCGATACAGATTCATATTGTGTGTTTCCTTAGTCTTTTGGATGACGGATAGACGCTAAAGAACCAATTGCACTCTTCGTTAGAGTAGGGGATTGTCTATCGGTGCAATTTCTCCGAGACACTACATACACTGTCAAATACTAGCCCTCATGGTTGTAAGCTGCGTGGCAGCAATTTGCGCCATCTAATGCAGCCCGTTTAAGTCCTCCAACCTCTCCTTGTCTAACACGGCTGCGTCTGTCCACCGCTTTGAAATCCCTCACGAAGAAGAGAAGAACATTACCCCAAACCCAAAGCGACGCTTTAAAAATGCGCAGCGCGAAACAACGGATTTACGTATCTGTAATGTCTAGTGAATAAAATAGCAAAGGTTTGTTTGCAGCAGGAAGCAGCTTACCTTGAGGCGATATGCAACACATAGGTACCGCCAGTACACTCACATGTCAAGCATCGATGAGTTTATCTATCAGAGCGTGTAATAATAATATTACAGGTTGCTGAGGTCAGAGGTGATACTTGGCATTGCATGCAGCACGGGTGAACAATCCTGCAACGATAATGCGACAGTGAAGTTCAGCAACTGGATGAAGAGTCCTAGCCAATATCCGTAAGTTATTCCATCGTGACCCGCGTTCCGCCTCTCTGAGCTCTGAGCCAATAAGATCTCAGCTGCGTTTCGCCTTGTACAGTCGCCTGGCTTCCAGCACAGCGAGACTCGCGACGGAAGCCAACAAACTCTACTAGGTGAAACAGGGCAAGAATCTGATTGGCTTAAAAGGTTTGAATGGGGGAACAGCATAGCCCAAAATATTAAATTGATTCGAGTTGCGATACAACGGTTTCAACGAGAAGTATTCTAATAGCACTATTGTTAAGATCGACGGACTAAGTAAATAGGCTGTATGCCCTTGGGCTGCGGCTGTACAAAGAGACGAGGTCAATTCACCCGCTTACAAATTCAAAAATGATAATTACAGAAGAAGATAAATACTTATCATAATCCCTAAAAATATCTTTATTTAAAGTAATTCCCCTGAAATAAAACTTGTCATTGAAATTTTTTTCTTAATTTGTCTATTTACTATTTAGTATATAAGAAATTAAAATGTGAAATAAAAAGGAATAATAAAATATCAAATGGCGATATTTTACCTTGCACGCGTGCGCACGATTACGGCATTTTCCAATGAATAGCGCGCACGTCCATGTGCAAAACAGAGTGCGCCGTGCAAAACAGGGGAATGACCTTAAACATCATTCTTTCTAAAATTCATATTCATCTTACTACTTGTTTACTCCTGCTTTACTCTAGCATACCCCCAAACTTTCAGAAGCTCATCTACTATCAGGGAATAGCCAAGGGGGTGTCGAGGAGTGGAATTTTGCGTTCCGACAGTTTCAGAAAACAACAGGTGGTAATGCAAGGCTCGCACTGATTCATGGGATGGCCGCATCCAGGGAGCCCTGGGTATTACAAAGGTATGTTAAGGTTACTGAGAACCTTCACGGCACGTCCTTGGTTCAAACAATCATACATGTCCTTAGTTTAACCAAAACATGTTTCTTTCCTTTGTGTTTCCCAGTTTAGCCATGCAGGAAACATTGTTGTATGCAACAAATTTTGCAGCTGGGACACAAAGAAATGTTTCTTCACAAGACAAGAAACATGTTTATGTGTCCGAGACACACGCAAGCAATGTGTCCTAGTTTAGCCACTCAGGGAAACACAAAGGACACAAATGTTGCACGCTACATGTTTCCTAGTTTAGCCGTAGCTTAGTAGTAATGAAACCTCTTAATCTTATAATATTATTATTGCAGGTTTCTTGAATACTCACTGGACAGCAGTAAAATCAGCCTCCAGCACTCTGTGGACGTGGTGGGTAAGGTAGCTGAGAACAGTCCTATAGGAAGGCGACTGGCCTGGACATTCCTTCGCTCACGTTGGAACAGCATTATGGCAAGGTAGAACATCCGTCGCAACCTGAAAAAGCTCTGAGATATTTTCATAATTCCGTGAACGCCCACTTCACATTTTGCTAGACTGTGTTTTGGCTTTCTGCCCATAACCCTTTTTAGACAGGCACATGGATGTTGTTTGTTGTTAATGTTTGAATTTAATGGTGGAAAATTTGGTTTTGAAGCCTACCTGATAGTCCTTTTTCCAGTTCCTCACTTTATTGTGATTCAAATTGGAATTCTAGCCTGAAGTCGAGTCTACCATTGACCAATGTATTGTTGGGTCAACAGTAGACTCTACCCGCTACTGCGCTTTCAATTTGAATCACAATAAAGTGAGGAACTTTGAAAAGGACTATTCTTCTTTAGTTGAAGACAACTTGTAAGCCTGCATGAAATCATCAAATAATGATAAAAGAAAAAATAATAACAATGTAACTTAAGTAGTACACTCTATACTACTCTCTAGTCACATATAATGCTATTAAATTCAACAGATTTGGAAATTCTATCTTTACTCTTGGCAAGCTTATCAGATCTGTGACACACGGCTTTGCTAATGAATATGAACTCAAAGAAGTAAGTGTGTATTGTTATTCAAGGTACCACAACATATCATTATCCGTTGAAGTGTCGTTTTCTAAAATATCCTTATATGGAAGTTTCTACTTACCATCCTTGGAATTTAAGAAGTTTTTCGAGCTTATTTCAATCGCCAAAACGTTCGTTAAAACATGTAGATTTAGGAGAGATTTAGGAGAGAAACTCTGTTGTTCGTGTAGGCCGCGACTTGCCATTAGAAACAGCGCGTCTCCCAAACAAAATGGCCGACAAAATGACCGAAAAGGACTGGAAACCATCAACAACTCTATCATAGGGATTCCTGTGTGTCTTATACTTCGAAAGAGACAACAACGGACCATTTGCACAGTTGAATTTTTCTAGCTTTTCGCCCATGGATGTGCGAGTGTGGAATATAAATACAAAGTACAAAGGAGAGTACAAGTTTTTATACTTTTAAAACGCTGCTGCAGAGGTGACTCTGTGACTCCAACAAAACGAAACGCGTTTTTCAGAATTTTTTTAACTCGCTTGCGTCGCGTCAAAAATGGTCGGATATTTTTGAGCTCTGGATATGTTAAACCTCGACTATTGGTGCATTTAAATATTCGTTCGAATTTATTTTAAGAGCCGTATTTGCTTTTGCGAGTTGATATTCTAACAGTGGTATTTTTACAAAAGTCCCTCCTTTGCGAAAATCTTCGCGCGTTTTTTCTGAAACTTCTGATTTGGGGTCATGAACCTTCCTTTTTTGTCATTCAAATTGGAGAACTGAATTGTACGAGCGAAATATTGCAGTACAAGATAGGGCCAAAAATGACTACGAAAGTGGAGCAATATCAATGTGGCCTGATAGTACCTTCGAAATTAATCCATTTTGTACGATTTATAACCATTATAACTTTGGGACACACACATTCACTTCCACATTTCATAAACATTTTTCTAACACATGATTTGTTTTTCTTTGACTTTTCAAGATTGAGGAAATAACTCGATTTTTTTTCACCGTGTTTTAATCCTTTGCACGAGAGCGAATAATTGAGCCTCTCGTTAAATATTCATATTCCTTTCCGTATTTCCTCCTGGAGTGCTCCAGACGATGACTTAGACAAGTTTTACCTCTATTCTTTTTAAATCCGATTCAAGTTTCCTAGAGGTTCCTACGATCGCGTGCCTTATCAGGGGCGTAACCAGGGGGGGGGGGGGGGGGGGGGGGGTTCCAGGGGTTCCGGAACCCCCCTCTCCCGCAGCGGAACCCCCCTAGCTTCTGTTCTGGACCGACTTACTACTAAAATTGTAAATATTTAATAGACAACAAATAAAAGCTCCAATAAAATGTAGCAAATTTCTTCAAACGCTAGTTTTTCCCCGACATCAATATTTTTGGCTGGGTTTCCTGTGGCGAGAACGCAAAAAACACGTCCGATCTATGTGGAGTTTTTTATTTTTTGAATTTTGGAACCCCCCCTCTCATAAGTGCTGGCTACGCCCCTCCTTATGTTTGCTGTATTGAATACTATGTTGTAAATGTAAATGATTTATTTTAAGTCGATAACGTGGGGAGTAGTCACCCAATCTCCCGAGCTAGAAGCTCATGTATGAAACGCTCGACCATGTTAGTATGAGTGTGAGCCCTACACTGGAGATGGTTAACGTCCCTCTGGTTCCGGTTAGTGTAGTGTATGCGAGAGACGGGATCTACGGTTTAACATCCTTATCAGAGAGTTGACGAATTTTATACTTCATGTAGTCCCAGGTTATTCAGTGCTTGATGGTATGGACGTTAAGTAGATAAATGCAGATGGTATAAATAAACTAATCCGTTGTTGTCATTCTTCCGTAGTCTGCGAATATCAGCAGGCGTTCCTAAAGTGATCAGTATAAAACACACAGGACTCCCTATGATATTGTCGATGGTTTCCAGTCCTTTTCGGTCATTTTGTCGGCCATTTTGTTTGGGAGACGCGCTGTTTCTAATGGCAAGGGCCGCGCCGAGCCGCGCCGAGCCGCGCCATCTTTGTTTTGGCACCCAAAGAGCCTGGCACTAGCGACACAGCTAACCCGCGTCACGCACGGGCAGGCATTGACATAAAGACACCTTTTTCAAAGAAGAATCTTATATACTAATTACGATTTTGAGACGGCAATTCCACAAATATTGACGGCTAGTTGGGAGAAAATATGTTCACGTATTGGGCGGAGTCGCGCAGCGACGGAGCCCAATACGTGAAAATATTTTCTTCCAACGCCGTCAATATTTTGTGGAATTGCCGTCTCAAAATCGTAATTAATATTGTATCGCGATTCTTGAAGATTTTCTGGAGGAAATGGCAAGAAATAGTGCTATTTATTGTCGATTGAAATTTCAATTCTCATTACATTTACGCACGATCTCACGCAATCACATGGGCTTTTCGCACGAGCTCGAGCATTTTCTGTTTACATTTTTCCATCTTTTTCGGCGAAAAAAATCTCTTTCTGCCATAAGATATTGCTAGAAATATAGCTAAACGTTATTTCTAACTATTGACAATGAAATGAAACATAAATTCGTGCGAAAAAGTTGAATTTTGCTAGCTCTTTTTGAGCCGTCAATACCACAAAATATTGACGGCTCACAACAACACAGAGTGGCAGGGTGAATCGCGATACAACACTTCATTGACTTCATTGGCTAGAGATAATTGCGGCATTACTTGGATTTTATCCTTTAGCTTTCAGAATTCACGGACAAACACCCCGAGTCTGGAACCGCCAACGCCGCGCTAAAGCAAGCAATCGAAACAGTGAAGGGAAACATCGAGTGGTTGCAGCGAAATGAGAGAGATGTTGAAAACTGGCTAAAGAGCCATACTTAATGCTGTAATGACAGGTTCATTTGCTGGTTTCAAAAGAAATCATTACGTTTATAAGCGAGCTAGAAGGTGGGGTCCTGCATGGTGGTCAAACTCGAATTTATACGTCCCCCAACATGGAAGTAATCAATTTGGCACAAAATATTATTCTTTGAAATGTTTTACTTCATATGTGATCAGTCTGTGATATTTATTATATCAATGATCCAAACCAGCACGGAAAGCTTGTGAGAGGAGGGAAAATGTACAGGCAACTGAAAATGGGCAGTTACGTTTCATATATGCACCCCCTCTGTCGAGGACCTTGGAATTCCAGGGTGGATGGTCATCAAAAGGCGAGTATCCCCTAATACTGGATTTTCAAGGTGGTTAGACATAATTTACAGGTCATAAGAAAATTCACCGGAATTCCAGGGTGGTGGCCGAACTTGGTATCCTCAATAGTGGGGCGCGGATTATTATCGCGACTGCCAAATGCAAGCCAAAATTAATCAATAGAGATTAGTAGGAGAAAAGCTGAAAATCATTCATGAAAATGTTGAAATAAGGCGATCAATAAACGCTCAAATCTAGCGAGTATTTAGTTCTATTATAACTGACCTGGGTGAATAACGGCGCGCAAGTATACATCTCCGTAAAAAATATCACGAACTATTATTCTCACTCATCCAATCATCAAACAAAAACAATAAGCCTGACGGAGGTTTGGATAAACGGTATTAATTTGCACGACTTTAGAAATTTTATTCCTTTTTTTCTCAATAACAAAAGATTCGTTTGAGAAGTTATCTAACACTCGACAGTTTTATTTTTAACCATAATTTCTAAACTCCTCGGCTTTACTAGCTTTTTTTAACCCACTTCTCGGTATTTGGAAATCCTGATGAAACAGACTGTCGCGACAGAGCGGAAATGACCTGTTTAGATCACTAAATTTCAAATAATAAGGACAGGTTAACTCAGATAAGCTTGATTTTTTGCATACAGACTCCTTGTCTGAATAACAACAAAATATCAAAAATGACTTTTTTCTAATGGATGCGTCTTTGAGATATTAGGCTTTAAACTTTGGTTTTGCACCATTTTATGGGAGAATTAGTACTTTGATCAGGAATTCTGCAAACTTTGTTCAATCATATCTAAAATTCATATTCTTCAAATTTCTTGAAAATTTGGAATTAAGCTTTCGGTCATAGAAACTCTTTGTATGCGGAATCTTGAGCTTATATATTAAAATATGGCGAAGTTAGACATTTCATTTTTGGTCATTTCCGCTCTGTCGACTGTCGCGTGTTTGATATGATACATCATATAATGATGCATTTATACGAATTTGGCCAACCTAACCACACTATTAACACTCAATGGCATTTACTTTAATGGTATTTACTTTTTTGAGGTATAATTTGACATGAAATGCTGCAAGAATTCAAGACAGTTATCTTTGAATGGCTTCACGAGCAAAGTTACAGACGTAACAGATGCATAGGCTTTTCCACAAGTTTGTTCGGCAACGTTTGACAAAAAAAGCAGCTTTTCTTAGCCCGAACATAACGTTCGGGACATCCTCGAAGTCTTTAGATATAGCGAAAACCTCCGAATTGATCCGAACAAGTTCGGTTCGACTTCATGATTCGTTCGGGTACATCTTCAAGACATATTTTGGAAGCGCGTTTAAGCGCTGGTGAGTCAGTTAATATCCCTAATTCTCCGGCTATTAATATATTTGAGATCCTAGAATAACACTTGTAACATGCATTATACCAATTGTAATAACGTACTAACAGAAAAAGGAAGCTCAATTTGCAGTTGACTTTGTGAGCCATTTTCATTGACCTTATTGTTCTCTTGTTAAGTTACGGGAAGAGACCTGGCGGAGCCCAAAAAGGCGAGGACGGAAAAATGAAAGAGGGAGGGAGGGAAAAAAAGAAAAAAAAAGAAGAAAGAAACACCGCCAGATGGGTGAGCACAAAGAGACCAAACCCACCAAGAAAAGCCACCCGTGTGCCCGCACACAGGCGTCGAGAGGCGGCCTCGAGAGGCGGCCTGGATTATGCTAATGAATGGATTGTCTTATATTTGCACTATTAGATCAATGAAAATAGTCCGATGATGCACAATATTAATTTGCGTAAAAATAACTTGTAACAGTTTTAGCCACGAAAGTATTATGTTTTTATTTATTACGTTGGCACGCTGAAGTTCATTCGTAACGCGTCCGTCTTTCAGGGTGGAATAATGAATAATGAATAACGGCCGGTCTTTCGAAGAAATGAATAATGAATAATTGCGTCGAAAAGTCGAGGAATAATGAATAAGAAGTTCTTACAAATGAATAATGAATAATGGTTGTGCTGTGTTAATGAATAACGCCTAAATAATGAAAAAGAATAATGAATAATTGAAGAAAAATGTCAAAGAATAAGGAATAATCAGGGTCCATCACTTATTCAGCTTCCACCCCCGATCCGTCTTCCAGAAAGACGAGTTTTCTCTAAATATTGTTTTCTGCGTCTTTGAAAGCCCAAAATAGCACAAACCTGGCATTTATTATCATCACGGATGATAACATTTCTGGGAAAAGAAGGAAGTCATATATATTGGGCAGAGTGATTAAGAGAACACTCGAAAGATTGGCATGTGCTATTTTGGTATATACAAGTTGTGCATCATTAACTACAAAAGGGCAACGAATCTAGAAAAATTCAGTGTCAATTCTATGCAATTGTCTAATTGATGTAATTGCAAACTCTATGCAACAATGGAAATATCATTGTTTACAATGTGGAAAAAGCTCCGTTTGGGATCGTGCCGCGACTAGAATCCTAACTACTAAAGCGTCGAAAGATTGGCATGTACTATTTAAGCTGGCTCGAAGAGCCCAGCCTCATAAAATGGGCTCGTTTCACAAGTCGTTTCCCCGTAACCTAAAACCTTGCATCCGTTGCAAGTGAAAATCTAGAGTTACTTTGATTTCGCGAAAACCGTCACATTAACCGTGTAGAATCTGGTGCTCGCAAGCCGGAGACAAACCGAGCACGAACGAAAATTAGCGACGACTAAATGGCTTTGCAACGAAAAGCCTCGATCCTTTCCGTGTCTTGTCCGTGATTACCCGAGTTAGCCGTCGGCTGTTCGGGTTCTTTCGTCAGAACATGTTCTAAAAGTGATGAGCTTGTTGTTCTGAACCTCGTTCCCAGGGTCTTCTGGGTAATTTCCAAGATAGCAGACCCTGGCTGGGGCCTTTCCACAGGGAGACCGGCTAAGAAAAGCAGTTGAAATCCGTAAGATAAATTCTAGCTCTGATTTCCGCCCTATTTCCCGACTGTCCGCCCGCCATATCGGCTTTTAGCTGTTTTTCTTAGACGGTCTCCCTGTCAATAAGCTCCAGCCTTTGCCAGGGTCTTCCGAGTGACCCGCCAATCTTTGAAATTACCCAGAAGACCCTGGGAACGGGGTTGTGTTGTTCTATCAGCGAGGATTTCAGTTTCCCTGGGGCATTCAGCGAGATGCGAGCTTTGCTCAAGACTCAAGGTCCAACAAATTAGAAAGGTTAAAGAATTGTTCACTTTACTATCCCAATACAGAGAAAAAACTAGTTTTACTGGAAGCGTGTTGCACTTGTATTTCGAGAGCTCGAAATCTAAAGCGACTATGACTTGTTGGCGTCATGAAAGTGGTTTTATTTAGGCCATGGTAATGAAAGTCATAGATTTGCGTCCGAACACTTTTTAAAGCACATGCGGCCGTTTTTCATTATTCATTATTCATTATTTTCCTTTCATGGCTCTTTTAGTCCTTTCAGATAGTCCTAGATGAACTACGATGCTCAAGAAAATACGTACCATACACAGAAGCTTGCTGTGATTCACACGAAGACTTCAGCAAAAATTATTTAACAAATAACCTCTGATTTTCCATGGTACGTCCTGTTATAAACCAAAATGTTGTCAAGTCAAAATGTTGTGGACTCACGAGGCCTTTTCAGGCTTTTTCAATACTCGCGTGGTGTACGCAAGGTATAATACCCCCGTGTCTTTCTCTCACGCTGTCTCGCACAAAGGTTACCCACTACGTAATATTTTTATCGTTTTTTAATCGTAGTTGTGAAAGGAGTACATACAAATTTGATTTTGTTTTCTACAATTAAACTTTTTCACAAAATAATGATTTTTAAATAAAATAATGACATTTTTAGGCGGTAGCCCTTTTAAGACATGCGGGCGGTGGACGCAAATCTATGACTTTCATTACCTTGGCCTTACAGTTGTTGCTTCGCGAGTAGCGAGTCGCGCACATGAAGTCTGCTTTGATTTGATTTGATTTGCGTGGTATTTATAGTTCAAGGTATTTGCACGCAGAAAGAATGATATCTAATATACTCTTTGAGAACTCACGCAACTAAGACACTACCCTCGCGCCGTTTTTTAGAAGAACAAGTGTATCTTGACGAGGAAAAACAAACTCCCCGAAAATACCCTGCAGTGATTGGCCTGACGGGCAGTCACTATGTTGGAAAGAAGACCTCTTAGGTAAGCGTGAGTTCGACGTTACAAGCATTATAGAAAGTCGTCATTTGGGGCGCGCTTCATGCAGATGAATAATAACAATTTCGTCATTTGCAGGGCGCAGTTGTGCGCATGAATAATATAACCTACACACCAGGAGGTCATCAATAGGAGCTTTCATCTAACCTAGATAGTTGAGGTAGCGTATTTCCTGGGCTCCTGGGCTATGTTTACTATACACAAAAAACGGAATGTTCATCTACCCTTGCGACCCCCTGCTTTCTGTAAAAATGTCTTCTACTAAGTCAAATATGGGACGTGAGGGGGGGGGGGGGGGGGGGGGGGCACGATCAAAACGTTTATAGCTCTGAGGGGGAATCACGTTAGTCATTGCACTTATAGAGGGAGGATCGCTGCATTTTTTCCGAGTATTACCCATAATCAAGAGTCTATCTGACAGGGCAAGCATTTATTTAGAGCAACAGTTTTTTTAGAATATACAATAGAAGTGGGGAGGGTTACAGTTTTTTTTACCTACGACTTGGGGCCACAATGTTTTTGTCATATTTTTTTGGAGCCTTGCGTAGAAAAATGGTAGCCCTCCCCTCCCCGCTAAATAATGACACGTCCCTAAGCATGGATCATTCCTTAAATTTGTTTCGGAGGTAAATAATGTCTCAGATTCCGAGATCCTCAACCAATAAAATGGCTCGTTCTTAGGAGGTTGCCGAGCTGGTATGTACTAATGATAAATGAGAATATAGGTACTGCTAAGTGGCGCAGTGTGTTAATTGTGTAAACGGCAAAACGCGGTCAACCGGTCAATAACGAGAGTGTTTTCAACACAAAGACTGTGCTGCGGTTTCTGGCTGGGGTGTTATCAGTGTGAGCTTGCTCTTGCTCGCCATCATGACGGTGTTACTTTATCTCCTTGTACTTTTTGCAAGTGCAGGTAGGTCGCAAAATCCATAATGTAGATTTATGAGTCAAAGAGCCACTGTAGACCGCCATTTTGTCAGCCTAGCAGCATAAATAAGAGAAACAGCATCCTTTTCCATCGAGTGCCGTTTTAAGATGCATTTCTAAAGCAATATTCTAGAATGAATTCGATAAAACAAGTAAAAAACTTTGTGCATAGATGATTACTTTGAGATTTCTACAAGGAATTCATCTTCTAATGACGAATGAAGCCAATTGCAAAGAAGTGTTGCCTAGGACTCTTGAATGTATGACTGAAGTAACAAGTTATCAAAAAGCACACAATGGATGTGATCCTCCGAAAACCTTGCTGACAAAAAGGGAAGAAAGCCTCTTGCTGGTAACTTTTCTAGTATTTCACCTATGCTGGCCAAACAATCGGTGTCCTGGGAAATTTGTTGTGCTGTATGATTGCATGATATTGCTTGATTACTTTATTTTCCTTCCTATAGTTCATCAAGCAAAGACCAGCAGCGATCCAGGTACAATCTTTGCTATTTCAACCTAATAATGATAACAATTATAGTGCATATCTAGAGATGTGATGGAATCGGTTTACAAATCGGTAGTCTAGGTTGAGTTATGTTGTTTCACAGCCACGCTGTGTTGTTGTGAGCCGCGTCAATATTTTGTGGTATTGACGGCTCGAAAAGAGCTAGCAAAATGTTTTCGCACGGATTTATTGTGTTTTATGTAATTGTCAATAGTTAGAAATAACGTTTAGCTATATATTTTTAGTACTTTTACGAGGGGTGCTTAAGGATATCTATAATATTTTATCTCTTCCGCTTTTCTCGCTCTACCGACTTTCTTGAGGTGTAGACCACTTTCTGTTATGACACGCAAGAACTTTTACGTTATAATTCGTTACACTCAAGCGAACGGAAATGGTGATTTTACAACATGTTACAATGTTGTCGTGTCTCTGCTAGCCTGCTTGCAGGTGGTATTGGGTGTTTTTATCGCGGAAAACCCGGTCCGTTCGATGATCGGGCGCCATCTTGGAATTTTGAGGGACCGCGCGCCTCAAAATTCCAAGATGGCGCCCGATCATCGATTGGACCGAGTACCGCCTGTAAGCAGGCTACGTCTCTGCCAAATCACGCGTGCTCTAAAAGTCATAGAAAGTTGTGCTCTTTAATGCGCTTAACTGATAGTGTGACTGGTCAATAAGGTGACTGCAATGTTTTAATATAAAGTCGGTGTTCTATTTCGACGCAAATATCCCTACTAACTCTGAGTGCTTACTAACTCTGCGCGGGTGTCAGCACAAAAGAAACCACCGCGAAACCTATAACACAAATACAGGCTGCCCTAAGGTCTTTCAAGCTCGTATTTTCAGAAGCAAACTTATCAACTATTCCCCAGCTATTAGGCCAAGTAAGAAAAAGCAGGCAAGTTAAAGACGCTCTGGTGAGAAACCACATAAGGATTCGTTCTCTCTGATGCATCTATGGTAACACGTACGTCTTCATAGTATAGACATTTTGGAATCAGTCTGGTACCTCGGGGACAGTGCTTAAAAGAGTACCTTACCCCAGGGCTTAGGCCCCTCTGGTGAATATGCATCACCCAAAAAGTGAGTTCCTTGGAAACACGAACACAGTACAAACATTTTGGAATCACTGTCTTCTACAGGACATATCAGTACTGCCTCTACGGATAATGAAATCATGAATTTAAACCCAGGTACTGGACAATCAATAACGGATGAATCTATGGAAAAGAAACCAGATTGCAAATTGGAATCAGGACCATGTATTTGAAAGCTCGCCAATATTCACTTGGAAATAAAAAGATGTAACATCAAAGTACTAGGCGCAAAAGGGGGTTGACAGAAAAGGGCTCTTACGCGAGTGGAGAGCTAGTAGTGTACTCTGGAGCATGTATCGACGTGGTGTTGGCATTATATTGAGCCAAACTGTTGCAAGGTCCTTGCTGAGCTATCAACGTCTTTCAAATAGAGCTGATAGAGTAACGTACGTGAGACAAAACCAGTCACTAATATCCAAATCTACGTCCCGACTACCAATGCCCCGTACGTGAAAGTCGAGTCATTTTGTAACAATATTCGTCAACCGTGAACTTGATGTAACCATCACAGGATATCCTTGTAATAAGAGGCGACTTCAATGCAAACGTTGGTGGCACAGCCGAACAGCTCAGGGAAGTGTGTGGAATGCGTTTTTGTCTTGGAGCAAGAAATGAAATGGGGGAACGGCTTCTAGACTTTACCGGGACGTTACAAACTCAATACAGTAAAAACCCGGCAGGTTAGACTAAGTAGGGTCTTAATAAGGTTCTTAATTTTTATGGAGGAGACATATGGTTTGTGGTTGTTGGCTATCAGTAAATAGTACAAAACGCAGTTTTTCCTCAGGAGCGGATCCAAAAATTTCAGAAATAGGGCATCAATATTGCAAATGTCCAACAAAACTTACCAAAGACAGCATATGCAATGTACCTTTTCAACAAGAGCTGTATAACAAGTTAATTCTAAACAAATGATACAAAAAAAGAACGAAAGGGATAGATAAAGAAATGATATGTGTTTATGGGTAACAAGGTTACTTAAGAATATTTTCCATCCTTTATGGTAGTCTATATTAGCCTTTGTTAGCAATCCTATATTAGCAATCCTATGTTATCCTATCCCTCCTCCTCCTCCCCCTTAACAGAATAGTCCTCCTCAACCTCACAGAATTATCCTCCTTCTCCTCCTCTTCCTCATCTTCACAGAACCCTTTTAGAACCCTTCATGGAGGGACATTTATGACCATTGGGGCAGCCAAAGGGTAACCAAGGGGTAACTTTTCCTTTATTGTTCTCGAGAAGAACTTTTCGGTGAATTCTGGTATTGTTTCCCTTTGATTTCGCTAATCCCTCTTAACAAAAGCAGCCACTGAATAATAATAATAATAATATCTTTATTTACCCACGGAGTCTCTTCAGGACTTCTAATAAAAACATATTAATCTCTAATACTAATATAATCCTTATAATCCTGGTATTGTTTCAATGTGTTTTGTTAATATCCCCATTGTTTTGTACACAATAGGCCATGACGTCATCAGAGATAATTTAATCCACTGACCGAATTACAAATTAGTATTCCACCGAAAAAAAAGGGTAATTCGGTCCCTACTATACTACTCAAGGAAGTATATTAAGATGACTTTGCGCTTCGCCGATCCTCTACTAGTTCAGAAAGGCTAATCTCGCATGGAACCCGCATTGGATTTCATAAAAACCATTACCATTTCCATGTTCCTCCTTGAACTTCAAAATCCCAAATCCGAACTTCAAATTGTGTGGTTCTACACAATTTATTTGCACTACACAGGCAGGTGAATAAACCTTTTATTTTATCCTTCCCGCTTTCAGAATAAAAAAGGAAAACAAACGAGAAATAGAAATAGCGCGCTATTTGATTACAAATTCGCAATACCCAACAGTGCTTCCCTGAGTTGAGTCTGCAATGTAAACATGGACGGCAGCGGTTGTTGCCCATGGCATAAGCAAAATACTCCTCTGTTATTGGCAGATAATCAGCAGAGGTATAAGATAAGAAAGATTAACACACTTATGATGTACAGTAAAATTGTAGTGAACTAACCGTAGGCGCGACATCATGCAGCCCATACTTTCGTTGACTGGGGGGCCCTTCCTTTGTGCCTCGTCTCGGACCTAGTTCGGGCACCGGTCAATGAAAGGTTGGGTTCCATGTTTGTTCGCTATTTTCACTGGTCCCATTGTGCTCATTTAAGTTATGGGAAGGAGACCTGGCTCCGTCCAAATGACGCTACCAAAGCCAGAACAACAACTCTCCACATCGCAGCCCTACTCAACGATTCTTTCCCATTACTCAGAGATCCCTCTCTCCCATTACTTTAGGATCTCCTCCATTAATCAAAAATCCGAAATCCGGCCAACGAAAAGGTTGGGTTCCTTGAAAATGTCAAGGCCTTGCCCTACAAAGTAAATGCATAAATGACCCATAGATGGTCGCAAAACAAACATGGAACCCAACCTTTCGTTGACCGGTGCCCGAACTAGGTCCGAGACGAGGCACAAAGGAGGGCCCCCCAGTCAACGAAGGCATGGGTTGAATGGTGATGTGACACATCATAGGGCATGACAATTAGCATATACAGCGGTATACCTCTTACCAGCTTATATATCTGACCCATATTTAAAGTACTGGCCTCATAGAGTTATGGCATACTATACTGCTTGAATTTAGCGTAGCCATGATGTACTTGATTGGGTTGTCATGTAAATTACTCCGATGTCCGGCCAACGAAAGGTTGGGCCCCCTTAAAATAAGGTAGCCCTAAGCTGTAAAGGGCCACTAACACGATAGATAACTATTCTCACTGGGCCCCCAGCAGTGCATATATAAGATATCAACTCATTAGCATATCATCTCAGTCTCCCTTGGTTTGACAACAAGCGCCGGAATGGCGTCCATGGGAGACGCCATTAATTGGCGGCGGCTGTGGGTCCCATTGTGCTCACCCTTAGGCCTGGGGGTGCCTCTTGGCTATTTTTCACACCCCCCCCCCCCCCCTCCCTCCCACTTTGGCTCCGTCAGGCCTCCTCTCCCATAACTTATATAGCACAATGGGACCCAGTGAGAATATATAACTATCTCTGATTGGCTAAGGTCGTGTTTGGCATCGGCAGATATAAGCGATATATCTAAGGTACTGGGTGTTTGTAACGTGGCTGTATTGAGCTGGTATCCAAATCTGACAAAATTCCACCTCTTAGTTTATATATGAAAAGCGTACCTAGCAGAGCCCCTTGTACTTTGCCATGACAAAGTCCACTAAATTAATATTTTTCTCAACAGCGAGGTGCACAAAAATTGACAAAGTCATTAAAGTCACAAGTGGTTATCTCACTTCTCCAAATTACCCAAACAGCTACAAGGCCGGCATGCATGTCTGGAGGCTAGAAGCACCGGAAGAAGTCAGTATCCGATTCCTTGACTTCTCACTACAAAGATGCAAATCCAAAGTGGGCTGCAATGGATGTGATAGGGTGTCACTTTATAACACGCGCTGTTTAACTCGCAGTTCCACACCATGGGTAACGTTTTGCAGCAACAATTTGCCTGGTGATACATGGTACCATTCCACTGGCCGTTACATGACTATAGAATTCACATCCATTAACCCCAGTAAGGCTGAAGGATTTCGTGTCTACTATGAACGGGATTGTAAGTTGAATGTTGAAAATAATTTCGGAATATTTGCTTTTCTTCTTAAATCGTTTTGTAACATTAACAATATCTCGGTCGGAGAAATAAAGGATGCGGAATTTTCTTCTTCTTCATCAATGACAACAGGATTGAAACAAAAGACAGACCCATGGTTAACGTCTGAAAAAATCAGAAAATCAAGTATTCCCAAATAAATTTTGCCACGTCAAGTTTATTGAAATCTTTTATGAACTCGAATTTTAGAGTAGCTTGTAACCTCTTATATACAACCATTACAGTTAGTATCTTCGAGTATCCCACATATACAGCACATTTAAGAACCCCAACTGGCCGGGAGACAAACCAAGTCGGCTATGTACAAAGAATGGCCGAGGAGCCAGAGCGGAGTCTCGAACTCGGGTCATCGAGTCGATCGAGTCACGAGGACAGCGCTCTGACCACTCGGCCACTCTGTCTCTATTACTCTGTTTTCTGTAATTTTGTCATTCCCGGTCTAACAATAACTTGGTCTTTAAAATATAGGATATTATTATATAGCTCGTGTTTATTCGATCAAAGCGCGCGTCCTGGTTGGTTCTATCATGGTCACGTGGTAAACTACAAATTCAAATGTAGCCCGTGCGGGAAAGTTGTTTGCTATTTTTACCGTGTACTTTATTTTTGCTATATAATGAAACACTTAATGACACCCTCGGGAAAAAGCGAGTTTTATTTTCCCTTGAATCTTGATGATTCTCGGGAAAACAAAACTCGCTGTTTCCCTCGGGAGCAACCATTAAGTGTATATTCGATCCTTGGCCATTGGCAAACTATTCCGAACCATGGCCGTATCTGGGAGGTGGGACAGTGGGGGCGGGTACCAGCGAAATAAAAATCCGTTGCTTCAGTGTGACGCAGAACACTCAAACATTTTTTGGTATGTTAGGTCAGAGCTGTTAACAATCTCGTTCCGAGAGCCTTCTCCGCTGTTTGTCGTAGCGTCGTAGCTGGCGACAGACAATCATAAGGTCGGTTCTGATTGGCCGATATTCCCATATCACCATTTTGAAATTTGCCCAACCGACAAAGACAGCCACCATATATGGAAAAGTCGGATGTCATAATCTGGGACATGCGGCTTTGCTTGTGTTTTTTTTCGGAAAAAAATTGTTTTGTTAGGGGGTTCAGGATACCTGTGTCGCGCAAAAAATCGAAAGGGGAGTGGGAGAGGAAGAAAAGGATAGAATACAATGATTTTTCTCTCCCTCCTTGATTTTTTTGCAGGACACAGGTCTCAGCTGGGAAGACAAAATATCCGGCAAAACAAACTGGAGAGCCGGCTCGCAGGGCTAGGACAAAGCCTCCGACATTCAGCGTGACCGAGAGGCTCTGGGAACGAGAATGCGCAAATGTCTACTTTCCAAAACGACATTACTACGAGATACTATAATTTCAAATCTCAAACATCCGACTTTATTCAAGGAATGTTCTGATGATGGCTTTTGGGATTTTTCTATGTTGCCGGCGCTACCGTGTTTGAAGTGTACTGAAGGATGTGGGATCCTTCCATGCCTGCTGGCACCCGTGAGCATAAAAAGGACCTGTTCCGCAAAGTATATGCTCAGCAAAAAGTGAAACGAGTGACACGCCAGCGGCTGCAAAGAACGCTACAAAATATAAGCCGTTTATACAAACGCCCTTTAGAATAGAAGGGGTGCTCGTTGTATACCCCCGTACTCCCTTTTGTTGCTCATCACTCTAGCTTCACTATCTCTCTGTCCCTTAGTCAAGCACCCATGCAAAGAGAAAATACACCACAGAATGGATGCTGGCCATGGTTTCATCAACTCCCCCTCAGCTGTCCAAGACTATATGCTCTACAACAATACAGTGATCTACAGATGGAGCATAGAGGTCCCCCCTGGTTTTAAGGTGGCCTTCCGGTTTGAGTCGTTCCTGCTATCAAGATGCGGATCACCCTCTAAGTGTAACTGTGATCGTTTATTGGTTGTGGATGCCCAATGTTTAACCGAAAGGGCCAAGGGCTGGGCGTTCTGTTGGCATTCCAAGCCAAGACGCATGACGTACATTTCATCCGGTCGGTATGTCCTTGTCAGCCTTATTTTAAGTGGGAAAAAGCTGAATGGACGACGCTTCCGTCTTCACTTCCAAACATACGGTAAGGATGCTAAACAGGAATATATTGACTTGCATTATGACGTCATTTCAGTACATCAATCCTTATGTCTGCAGAGTGACGTCATTGCGCGCCAGCAAGATTCCGCTCCGTACTTTAAGGCAATCACAATCGAGATAGTGGCATGGATGAATATTAATAAACAACCGACCCTTAGGGGGATAGTTGTTTTAGTATATACCAAATCAGTAGAATAAAATACGGTGTTTTAAAGATTCAAAACGCAATATCGCTCGCGAAAAGAGCCGCCATTATGAGAGTGAGTATTCACTGATTTGGTATATACTAATAATAAATATGTGTTATTTACAGGCTGGGAGGTCCGTATAGGGAAAACTGTGGCCGAGGGCCACAGTGGCCGGAAAGTATTTCCACAAAATAGCGATCAAGCGAATTCGCGGCTCACGTACTCGTGGGCGTCCGAAGCACACAGTAGTATACATGAATCTAATTTTAGACTTTAGATTTGCAATCCAACGAGAATTTAGTCATGTCTACAAATTATGACCTGTGTCTTTAAGAAAAAGATGGCTGAAGTCAGAGCAATTGTTGTACGCACTGCACGCGTTGAACCAAACATCTAAACATAACAACTTCAAAGTACCAATTGCCCGTTTAAATTCAAAATCCACAGTCAAAAAGCTTTTCACAATCACTGGGAAGAGCTCCCCAATATATCAATTTGTAAAACCATAGCATGGAAACTAGCGAACAGTGGCGGATCCAGGATTTTTCCGGGGTTCCGTTTTTTCACTTTTGCCAAGATGCAACAATATGATTATGTCAGTTATATAGCTACCCCGCGCGCGGTCTGGGTAACGCAGTTAAATCCTTATTGTTTAATACCTACTGTTTAAACGATGATGAATCACTCCGTTAACAGAAAAGATAGCTTCGTTCTGGCTTTGTAAAAGTCGGAAATTTACAGAGGTTTGTATGGTGGGGTGCAAAAGTTTGCACCTCACCATACAAACCAATGTAAAATCTTTGTGTAGGGAAATGCTAATATATAGCATTGACTGTGTAGCGCTAATGGTATGTAGATAAAATATATAAAATTTGGATTGTAAAGCGCTTAAATATTAAACAGACGTTTCGTGGCTCCTGCCACTTCATCAGTGTAACGCATATATCTTCACTAGTTTTCATCCTATGGTGCTATAAATTGGCATAACCTACTACATTCCATAGGCGGCGGGGCTGAGCACCCCAACTTTTTGAAGCAAGATATATTTTTCGTATTTACACGCAAAGAAGAAAAGGAACAGAAGCGTGTCCTTTTTGTTTCTGTTTCGTTTCTGTTATATGCAAGAGGACTAGCTCGTTCAAACCTGACTACGGGCGCTTTTTCACATTGTTCCCAAAGTGTTTTCAAAGTGTTTTTCATTAAGCAATAAAAGTACTTTCCGCGTGCTCTCTGCTTTCTTACAAACACGAGGGGGATGTTGAGAGCCAACTTCCCCGAGTGTTTGTAAGAAACCAGAGAGCACGCAGAAAGTATTTTTATTGCTTTTAGAAAATAACATACACACGCGCGACAGCGTTGCGTGACAATCGTGTTTCTCAGGTCTCTTACAAACACGCTTTTTAACCAATCAGAATGCGCACATTCACATACAACATAGGTGTTATTTTCTAATATTTTTTCACAAAGCGTTTTTCCGTGTTTTTCGCGCACGAACAAAAAAATGGAGTCATTCCACCATGGAATTGTTTTATTTTTTGCCTCTTCGGCACAATCACTTTATAGGGTGCTCCGCCGCCCCTGTATCGGGTGCTCTTTCTACTGATGGCGAAAGATTTCTCTGCAAAATCGCTCTTTATCAGTCAATGGTCTTAGTTTTAGTTGTGATTACGTATTTTCAGATCCAAGACCTTCAACGCCAAGACCAACAGTTTCAACTACACGTAAGTGATTTTCGATATAACTCCTTATCACTCACTAAAACTGATACTTATTGAGTATTGATACTTATTTTCGATGATTGTATCTCATTGAGTAGTGGGAATGGAGCAGCATTCTCGACAGCTTGAAAATTCGCAACTTTTGTTCATCATGTTGTGTTTCCTGAATCAGTCATAGACTTAGTTTAGTTGTGATATGTAATTTCAGATCCAAGAAGTTCAACGCCAAGACCAACATTTCCAACTACACGTATTAAAGCCCTGGCCAAACGAAACGCAAGTTCACGCAAGTCGATGCAAGCTGTGACTTGCACAGACTTGCGCTCACTTGCGTTGAGGTGGCCAAACGAGATGCAAGTTTTGATGCAAGTTGACTGTTCTGGTGCTTTGCGCGCGCTAATGACGACATGATCACGCCACTTTCGAACGCTAGCGCGCGATCAAGCTAGTGTTTTTCTAGGTAAAAAAGACAAGAAAAATAACGAAATCTAACCCAGTTTCTTGTAAATAACAGCTAGAAATATAAGTGCAACATTTTCATGACTTATTTTGGTCATAGGACTTCGTTAATTTGGAAAACAAAGAAAATTGGAAACTTGCATCAACTTGCGTACACTTGCGATGTGGTGGCCAAACGAGACGCAAGTTGTCGCAAGTTGCGTGAAAATTTGAACATGTTCAAAGTGGACGCAAGTCAACACAAGTCATCGCAAGTTGGTGGCCAAACGAGCGCAAGTCGACGCAAGTAACGAAACTTGCGTCGACTTGCGTGAACTTGCGTTTCGTTTGGCCAGGGCTTAAGTGATTTTGGCGGTTTTTTTAGGTTCGGTTTGCTCAAACTCGAGGGACCCCCATGGAGAAGCACCCTCTACAGCTTGAAAATTCGCAGTTTTTATTCATCATGTTGTGTAATTTTTCCTCCAATGATTTTTTTTTCCATAAAAACTTGTCGCGTACAATTTTCGAACATCAATTACTGCTAGGAATCATTCGGAAATATTGTATTTAATGGCAAAATGTTTAAATTCTTAGACTCACAGCTAGCAAATCCAAACAATTGAGGAAATAAACATTCACATTTGTCTCACGGAAAGCGCCCCTTAAAACTCCCGGAGCCGTATCTGAAGCTGTTCTAGCACTCGGTCAAAAAAAAACGGGCGGATCCCCCCCCCCCCCTTCCGCCATCTCCCCTACTTAAACCCAAATTCCGAGTTTGCTAAATATTCAGCGCGTTTCGTTTATGACTTCAAAAAGAGACAATCCGAAAACTGATCACAGTATGGACCTTCAGATAGCTTAGTGCACAAAAGAAATTGGATCGATACCAATGTAAATATAGTTATTTGCAAGGTATAAACGATGTCTGTCTGTCTGTCTACTTTTTGGGCGGGGGTGCTCGTTGTACCTTTTAGGGTTTAAATACCATTTAGGGGGTAAAATTTAAAAATGTGCCGAATTTTTTCCAGATAGAGGACCTGGGTGGGACTCCCATATTTTTTGGTCGGGGATGATCGTTGTATCTATTAGGGGTTAAAATCACGGGGTTGGTCTCTTTTAGGGGTGACCTAGTCCAGTCCTGAACTCTCCTTCGCGGCTCCGGTGTTGTCTGTGGTCGCCGAAACGAGAGTGCAGAAACCTTTGGATGCGCATGCGCTAGATCTGACCAAGAACTTGGGTTTTTTTGTTAGTGCGCATGATCCAAATACCGCTGTCGGAGATTGTTTGTTGAATTTTCGCGGTTACGGTCACAAGGGCGTCCTATCTTGATGGACAAAATTCATGTAGCCAACAACCAATTTCCGACAGCGGTATTTGGATCATGCGATTAACGAAAAAACCCAAGTTCTTGGTCAGATCTAGCGCATGCGCATCCAAAGGTTTCTGGACTCTCCTTCGGCGACCACAGACAACACCGGAGCCGCGAAGGAGAGTTCAGGGACTGGACTAGGGGTGACCTTGATATTCAATAAAATTTTAGGAAGATTGGTATCTTTTAGGGCCGAAATGTGTCCAAATTGTCTCATGATGGTGCATACTAAAAACCGTGTAAGAAAGAAAGATTACTCGACGAGAAGACGATTTAGACAACATTATAATAAAGCTGCATTTTAGTCAAACACAGAAATTTCTTGATTGGTATCTGTTACCTGTTACCTGTCTCCTTCGCGTCTACTTGGCACATAAGGCCTAATCTTTTAGGGTATCTTTTACAGTAACGAGTTATTTGAGCCACGCCATGTTTGGTATCTTTTAGGGGGAAACGTGAAATTTCCGACGATCATCCCCGACCAACAAATATGGGAGTCTCCCGGGGGGGGGGGGGGGATGTACGCCCGTTTCAAACTAAGGCAATCATGAGGGCAAGTCTCCGATTCGATATTTGATATTTCTTTAGAAACATTCCAATATTCTAGTACGTTTTCTCTGCATAATAATGGTGCCTCTCTTTTGGATTGCAAACCTCTTAGAATATTTATAGATCCGGCCCTGATAAAAAAAAACATAAAAAACAAAAATTACCACAGCAAACAATGTGAATTGTAATTTTGCCTTCAATGCTAGATACCACCCGACGACCATCAAACAAGAACGTTCAGTGTTATGAATGCAGCCCTAGACAATCCTGCAAGCCTTTGACCTGCCCTTTCAGCAATTCAGTGTGCTTCACGAAAACAGTAAAGCATGTCTCTGTGAGCAAAGGTTGTGCCTTTAACAGCGAAGCATGTAACCTACTACAGGAAAATTGCCAGCGCTCAGGGAATTGTAAAGTCAGTTGCTGTGGCACAAGCTTGTGCAATGATAGCCCCCGTACTACAAGAAGGCCTTCATTTCAGTGCTATGAATGCCGAAGGTGGGAATCATGCAGGCCACGTACATGTCCTTCCCTCAGTCCAGTATGTGTTACAGAAACAAGCAAAGATGGATCTGTGCTGAAATCTTGTATGATTAGCAAGGTTACATGTATGCTGGTACAGAGACTTTGCAGGTCCTTGCCTAGTATTTGCAAAAGTGTTCGTTGCTGCTCAACAAGCTTATGCAATGACGATCCCATTCCAAGAACTACTTCTGATAGAAACGTACATGCCACTGCTATTACACGACCAGTGTTTAGGTGCTATGAATGCAAGGCAGGGCAGTCCTGCACCATTTTATCATGCCCCTCCAACAATCCATTGTGTTTCACAATTACAGCAACAGATGGCTCTGTGAGCACAGGATGTGCCTTTAGCAGGGAAACATGTGATGCGGCAAAGAAATCGTGTCAAGGTTTACAAAAATGTCAAAGTGTTCATTGCTGTCGTACAAATTTGTGTAATAAAAGCCCTCCTGTAAAAACCCCGCCTCCCTTTCAGTGCTATGAATGCCACCCTGGTGAAGTCTGCAAGCCACGTATATGTCCTTCCCCCAATCCAGTATGTGCAAAGGGAGTATCCAAGGATGGAAAAGTAACGAAGGCTTGCCTCTCTAACATGCAAACGTGTGAGCTAGCAATGAGATTGTGTAAGAGGACCGATAATTGCAAAACGCTTCATTGTTGTTCTACGCATTTGTGTAATGGAGGTTGGAAGCTCGCTCAGCATTCTTGGTGTACTATGTTTTTGATGGTTATGGTTGGGCTTTTCGTGTCCAACAGTAAAATCATGTAAGTAGAGCGGATTTGAGATGACTGTCGTGAGTAATTCGCAATTACTTTGTAATTACTCCCATAGGGCTTATTCAGAAGTGGTGTTATTACTTTGCGATTGGTTTCACTTATACAGTCATGTGAAATCCGCTAATAATGGAATTGATCATTGGAATGTCATTAGAAACCACACTATTAAAGGACCATACGCACCCTACCCATAACTCCCCGCGCGTGCCAGCCGTCCGCCATTTTCGTTGAGAACGCGTACTCGTTGGTAGATTACCTAGAAGCATCTTCCGAATCTAGCGCAATAGCAGGCTAAATCTTACAGAAAACAGCCTTTTTCAAGACTAAAATCAATATACTTGACATCTGAAGTATTATTTTGAGAATAGAAGCTTTTTTGGATGCGTTAAAAGCCTTAGAGTTCATGTCGACCAGGAAGTCATCGCTTCCTCGGAAGCGACGGCCGCTCAAAAAGGAGCAAAATCACCATCTGGTCTTCAAGAAATCGACATATCAAAGGTGGCAAGCAGCAAAGAAGACGCTGGGCTTTACTGGGGTGGATAACAGTGCGTTTGCGGACGAGCTAATACAGCGAGTTATCGCAAACATTGAGAATCAATACGAACGCCAACGGCATCGAAATAGCAAACTTTACTCGTTTCTCTCGTGGTAACTTGTCCCCTCGATGTCTACACTCATGCTTGACTCAGCTACGCTTGGTTCGTACTCGTCCATATTTTGTATTTGAAACGCTCCAACAGAAATAAATCTTTGAAGCGCGTTGTGACTAGAGATCGCTTTGCTGTGCCCGGGACGCTTGGGACGCTACCGTGTATGACGTCCCGTATGTAAACAATAACAACGCGGGGAATTATGGGCAGGGTGCGTAAGGCTCCTTTAAAGAGCAACAATCAATAAGTGATCCAGGTATTATAGTAACACATGAAAAATGGAAGTGTCACGGAACACTTACACGAAGTCACGCAAGGCGATAATAAGATAAACCGGTTCTGTTTCAGTCAAGTCACTATTTTCATTATCAAGGTAAATGATCAACAAATATGAGTGACAGAACAATGGATTATAAAACTGGGAAATGGGATAAGGAAAACACTCAATTAACACGGGATTTTTGCAGAACCCATCCATGGGAAAAGCTGAATTTCCCAGGTACACGCATGAATAGCCATGGGAAATCCGAACACTTCCCATTCGTCTACCATGGGAAATTCAGCTTTTCCCATGGATGATAAACAGTGTCGGCCAATCACTATTCAGCATATCATGTATCACGAAATCAGCCGATAAAAAAAGAGCGCGCCCAAACTAGTTAGAAAGAACGCTGCTTACAATAGAACTCATCCTTGCTTCTTCTATTGTACATTTTAAGTCACGTCTCAAGACCCATCTTTTTAAACAGTTCTCTTAGTTTTTCTTAGTATTGTACTTGGTTTTTATAGTTGCTTGTTGTATTGCTTATACATCTTTAGTATTTCTTAGCATTACTTGGGTTTTTACAGTGGCTAGTTGTATTGCTTATACATCTTTTATATTTTTTAGTATTGTACTTGGGTCTTTTATAGTTGCTAGTTGTATTGCTTATAATTTTAATTTTATTTTTTATTTTTACTCTTATATTCAATCTTCTCTATAGCTACAATATTTTGTTTTTAGAATATTTGTAAATCGATATATTCAAAATTGATTGTTAATTGATTGTATATTAGACTTTTAATTGTAAGAGCATTGAGACTTTGTGAAATGCCCCTAAAACATCATTATTATTATTGTACGAAGTAATCTTGTACACAGCAAATACGAAGGAGAAGTCTTGTAAAGTCAAGTTCGAATATGGAATAAAATAATTTGCAGAGTAACTTGGTCTCGGTCTTGTCTTCCGAAGGAGAGATCCCAAGTACCCAGGTAACGAAAATTTTATCGTTAGCTTTCGGCAGAACCTTCTGTCTTGATCACACAGATCCTGCTAATCACAGGCCTGGTTAGTCAGCGTAACCCCAGAGGGGGATGCCCCCCGAAGGCGGACGCAATGTATTTTAGCATATCCAGCGTGAAGTTCTACAGATGAACCATTTACAAATTGTACTAGTGTGATTTGGCTAAAACAATTATTCCTCTCGCCCTAGAGCCCATTCAGGCTCGAGGAATAATTGTTAATTGATTGGACATTGAATTTCTCATGAATTGCTTTCACGACAGTCATTTTAAAAGAAACCGTTCTAACACTGGCATTGTATTTAATATACACTAAGGTACAATTTGGCATGAAATGCTGCAATAATTCACGGCAATTATCATGAATGGCTCATGATACATGGTATTGGCAAGTTGCTCGGCAACGTTTGACAAAAAAGCAGCTTTTCTTAGTCCGAGAATAAGTTAGGGACACCCTCGGAGAGTCTTCGGCTTAAAGCTCCCGACTTCATGATTCGTTCGGTACATCTTCGAGACACATTCGGACGTGCTTAGATAAATTTGGCGTCAGTATCCTAGTTCTCCAAGCTATCTATATATTTGAGTCTAGAATAACACTTGTATACCAATTGTAATAACGTACTAAGAGAAACAGGAAGCTCAGTTTGCAATCGTCGCCTTGATCTTTTCACTGGAGTTGTTCCGCGTAAGAACTTTAGAGATGCAAATGAAGCGAGCCTTTTGTCTCCAATTGATTCTGGTCAACCAGAAAGAAAAGGCTCGCTCATTTGCATCTCTAATATTCCTACGTGGAACAACTCCATTGGTGTCTATAATTGTGGACAAAGATAAGGAAATAACGATTTTTTTTAAAGAAATTTAGGCAACTTTTAGGGAAAAAACTTTTGAGCAACTTCTAAAAAAATTTTCGAGCAACTTTGAATGAATCTTGTGGCAACTTGTGGAAGTGCCTAAAAGTGTATCTGTGATATATTGTTTGGTGTACGGACTAGATATGACAGCGGCCTGAGGCTTCATAGTCCGTGGCTATGATGCACACAAGAAAGTATTAGACATGTTGGCACGCTAAAACTCATTCGTAGCGCGTCCGTCGTCCACAAACGACTTTTCTTTAGTTCCCTAATAACAACTTGCAAGACAGCTGCCAGTGAGACAAGTGCCAAGCGTACTACAAGCTTTTATGTAGAGGCAGCTCCTAAACAAATGGCGGACGATAAAATTGAAAAAGCAGGAAGAAATATATATTGGGAAGGGTGCTGAAAGAGAGCCGTGATTTCCTCGCGTTTGATCAAATTGGCTCATTTTTATATTCATGCTCTCCGCTTGTCACTGTAGATATTGTTTGCTGCGTCTTTGAAAGCCCAAAATAGCTCGAACCTGACATGTATTATCTCCACGAATGATCAATTATTCTGATTCCTGTTTTCTTAAATCAGAAATCGGATCAGTCGGCATACGTGACAAAAAGTACCAAGAGGGGGTGGGCATGTGCATTTTTACATCCGGTTGGAAATCTATTCATTGTGTCTCCCCCTGAATTACCACAGGAAACCCAAGATCCTTATCCCTGGCACCTTTTCCATGGCGCCTCTGCCAGTTATAAGTGTTGATGGCCAGTTATAAATGTTAATTATAAGAGTCGGTGGCCAGTTATAAATGTCGATGGCTGGTTAAACCAGTGGCCAGTTTACATTTCGATGGCCACTTATTTATAGTGTCGATGGCTATTTATAAGTGTGGATGGCCACTTATCAGTGTCGATAGCCGGTTATAAGTATTGATGGCCAGTTATAAGTGTCGGTGGCCACTTGATATAAGTATCGTTTGCTATTTATAAGTGTGGATGGCCACTTATCAGTGTCGATAGCCGGTTATAAGTATTGATGGCCAGTTATAAGTGTCGGTTGCCACTTGATATAAGTTCGTTGGCTATTTATAAGTGTAGATGGCCAGTTATAAGTGTCGATGGCCAGTTATAAGTGCTGATGGATATGCAATTATAAGTATCGGTGACCACTTCTTATAAGTTTCGTGCCGATTGCTAGTTATAAAAGTTTGGTGGCCACTTATTATGTCGATGGCCAGTTAGAAGTGTCGATGAAATAAACAAGTTGAAAGAAGACATATGGAGAAAGGTGCCAGTTTTTCTATGTAATATTTTAACTACACTATTGTAAGCGCATTGAAGCGTATAGCATAACACGTATTTTTAAGATAGGTTATTTTTAATTATTATTCCTGTCGTAATTCAGGGGGAGGCACAATGAAGAGATTTCCAACCGGAAGTAAAAACACTCATGCCTACCCTCTCTGGGTAGTTTTTGTCACGTTAGACCGACTCATTCGATTTCTGATTTCACAAAACAAGAATCAGAAATCGGATGTCTGATTTCTGATTTCAGAAAACAGGAATCAGAAATTGGATGGTCAAATTGTTATTTCAAGGGAAACAGAAATCATATCAATCCGTGGCACAAACCGGCAATTCTACTTTCCACTTTACTTTCTCTTTTGATTCCAGAAAATAAGACCTTTTCCTACCTTTCATATTTGTCACTTCTGAAATCCATGAAAATACCCGACCTTAAATCCGTGGCACAAACCGGCAATTCTATTTTCCACTTGACTTTCACTTCTGATTCAAGAAAATAGCACCTTTTCCTATTTTCCATATTTGTCACTTCTGAAATCGATGAAACTACCCGACCTTATTCGGATTTTCCCTGTCAAAACAAATCTTGGAAAAGGTCCACCTTTTTCTAAAAAAAAGTCTACTTATACTATTTTTTGCAAGCTTTTCCGGCTGGGAAAAAGTGTTTCCCTTCGACTGACCAATTCCACATGTACAAGGGCTTTTTGTCTTCGATGAATATTGGCCCACATCCTAGCTAGCCGGTACCCCATGGGTACAGTCTCTGGACACGAATCTGCTTGTATGTGTATGGATGGATGGATTACGTCGCGCCATGTGACATATAGTTAAATCATTCTTCATGTTAAATACATGACATGAATTGTAACTTCGTGACTATGTATTTGTTCCCATTTGCTATTAAGAGATCAAACGCATTGTTTGGAAGAGAGATATTCGTTTATTTCTATTTGATGACCACGTAAAGGAGGACATCACATGACGTGACCATGTAGTTGCCTCCCTTGCTACTTTGAAGGCCGGCGCAGACTAGGGGACAAGTCCCAGGGACTCCTCTAGTCTGTGGCGGCCTTGACGACATCCCCAGTCTTACTTTTTCATCGAAGACAAAAAGCCCTTGTAATGTGGAATTGGTCAGTTTCGAAGGGGAAAAGGTGACACTTTTTCCCAGCCGGAAAAGGTGCAAAAAACTAGAAAAATGTAGGGCTTTTTCTTGTTTATGATCAATCTTGAAATTAAGTAAAAAGTGGACTTTTTTTGGAAAAAAGGTGGACCTTTTCCGAGAATTTTTTTGAAAGAGAAAATCCGAATAAGGTCAGGTATTTCGTGGATTTCAGAAGTGACAAATATGAAAAGTAGGAAAAGATGCTATTTTCTGGAATCAGAAGTGAAAGTCAAGTGGAGAGTAGAATGGCCGGTTTGTGCCACCGATTCTGTAAAATCCGGATTACTGACAAATCTAAATCTCGAACCCAGTTGGCCGCGAAAAGACCTGATTGGGAGAGCACTCTGGTAGCTAAAGACTATAAAGTTGAATTGAATAGAATCGGCAAAGCGCGGTCAACAGGTCAATAACGAGAGTGTTGTCAATAAAGACTGCGGTTTCTGGGTAGGGTGTTTATTAGTGTGAGCTTGCTCTTGCTCTCGCCATCATGACGCTGTTGCTTTATCTCCTCGTACTTTCTACAAGTGCAGGTAGGTCGCAAAATCCACAACTTACATTTATGAATTAAAGAGATACTCTAGGCCGCCATTTTGTGAGCCTAGCAGCATAAATCAGAGAAAGCATCCTTTTCCATCGCGTGCCGTTTTAAGATGCATTTCTAAAGCAATATAGTCTCGAATGAATTCGATAAAACAAGTAAGAAAAACTTTGTTTATAGATGGTTACTTTGAGATTTCTACAAGGATCGCGACAAGGAATTCATCTGCTAACGATGAATGAAACCAATTACAAAGAAGTGGCTGCCCAGGACTATTGAAGATGCACGACTGAATTAACAAGTTATCAAAAAGGCTCAAAGGCTCGTAATACTCACGCGGGCACCCAAAACGGATCTGTTCTTCAGAAAAACCTTGCTGACAAAAAGGCCAGAAAGCCTCTTGCTAATTGCTTGGCCTTGTATTTCACTTTGCTGGCCAAAAAATATGTTTCCTTGGAAATGTTTTGTGCTCTGATATTGCTCTTACTTTATTTTCCTTCCTACATAGTTCATCAAGCAAAGGCCAGCATTGATGAAGGTATAATCTTTGCTATTTCAACCAAATAATGTTAATAGTTATACGTACTATAGTGCATATCTAGAGATTTGAAGGAATCAGTTTACAAACCGTAGTGGTCTAAGTTGAGTTTATGTCGTTTCACAGGACTCTGTGTTGTTGTGAGCCGTCGATATTTTGTGGTATTGACGACGGCTTCAAAAGCTAGAGCTAGCAAAATTCAACTGTTTTCGCACGGATTCATTGTGTTTCATTTCATGGTCAATTTAGAAATAACGTTTAACTATATATTTTTAGCAATATCTAAAGACAAAAAGAGAATTTTTCTCGATTTTTTCGCCGAAAGAGTTGGAAAAAGACTGAGGCTCGTGCGCATGATTGCATGAGCGCGCGCTTGTAAGGAGAATTGAGATTTCAATCGACGAAAATAAACAATATTTTTTATTTCCTCTAGGAAAACAATAAAGAATCGCGATACAAAAGAAATTACGATTTTGAGACGACAATACCACAAAATACTGACGGCGTTGGAAGAAAATATTTTCACGTATTGGGATTCGTCGCTGACTATTTTCTCTCAACTAGCCGTCAATATTTTTTGGTGTTGCCCTCTCAAAATCATAATAGTTTATAACGTTTACTCCCTTATAACAGTAAAAAATAATATATCAGCGTCGAGATCCGAATTGTTTGAAGTTAACAATACCAAGCAACAATTATACAGATCTATCGGATGCAATTAATCATATTTACGAAGCACTTTCTCTTTGTATAAGGGGCCGTTGTTTCGATTTTTTTTTAATGCCTGCGGTGAGACTTTTTTTCCAATAAGAAAGAATGGTTTTAGTCACCATTTTGCCGTGTAGAAATGTTTCAAAAAAGCCCACCCCATCTTCCCTCAAAAGTAAATGGTCGGCCCCTAACGCTTTACCAAATGGGATGTGAAAGAGCATTTTTGCTAAGAAGCCCCCAAAAGGGAGCTTTGACCACACGGAAGTTGTACTTTTATTCTTGGTGTTCATATGACGTCATCAAAATCCTAACTTTGAAGCTATGGACTCTATGAAACTGTGCATTTCAGACCAGTTACAGTTCTCCTATACGAGTTCTCGCCAAATGTTATCGGTTTCCTGTTTTTAGTTCCTCAGATATGGGTGCTGTAATTTCTGTCACGCAAGACTAGTCACGCTTCTTTAGGCATCGATTTCGCGCAATATTTTAGGATCTTATCCTGTTTGGATCGTTCGATGAAACCTAACTTGCTTAGGAAGTTGAAATAAATCCCATTTTGGATAATGTTAGCTTAACTGTGGGCGTACGGCACAGTTGGTAATTTGGCACCATGTTGGAGTCCTTCAGAGGGATTCCAACATGGCGGCGCCATACATTATACTGTAAACAGTTGCACATTTGTTCGCATATATCTCGCTTGCAATATAAGATACCAGTCTAACACTTGGCAAAATTATTCAGGAAAAAGTTTTATTTCAGAATATTGACTTTTTGTTCGAAGTAACTCGCTAAAAGCAAACGTCTCCGGAGGTGAACACCAAGCATACTATTATTAAGTACTTTTACGAGAGGGGTGCTTCAGGATATCTATAAATAGTTTGATCTCTTCAGCTTTTCTCGTTCTACCGATGTTTCTTGAATTCGTTGTATATAACATTTCTGTTATGACACGCAAGTACTTTTACGTTCTAATTAATTCGTTACACTCAAACGAACAAACGAACAGAATACAATGTTGTCGTGTCTCTCCCAACATCACGCGTGCTCTAAAAGTCATAGGAATTGTGCGACTGGTCAATAAGGTGATTTCAATGTTAATATAAACATGTCGGTGTTCTATTTCGACGCAAATATCCTTACTAACTCTTAAGACCGTTCACACTTGCAATTTTTGCTACAATTTTTGTCGCACGAGTCGCGGCGATTTTTCTCGCACGTACGCGTCAACTCAATATAAACTAGGTGCAGTTCGGCGCGATTTGTCTCGATTTTTGTCGCGTGATGTCGCAGATTTCAAACATGTTCGAAACTCTTTGCAACTTGCAGATGCAATTTTGAAGAAAGGAGAGCACAGAAATCGCACCGGATGTGCATCGTTGACACAAGAGAGTTGGAATTGCAACTCGCGCGAGAAAAATCGCCGCGACAAATGCAACAAAAACCGCGTACTCATCAGAGCCACCTGTACTTCGCTATGAGAAAGGCCACTAAATTAGTATTGTTTCTCAACAGCGAGGTGCACGAAAGTTAACAAAGTCATTAAAGTCACAAGTGGTTATCTCACTTCTCCAAATTACCCCAAAAGCTACAAGACAGGCAGGCATGTCTGGGGGCTAGAAGCACCGGAAGAAGTCAGTATTCGATTCATTGACTTCTCACTACAGAAATGCAAATCCAAAGTGGGCTGTGATGGCTGTGATAGAGTGTCACTCTATGACACGCGCTGTTTGACCCGCAGTACCAAACCAAGTAGAACGTTTTGCAGCAGCAATTTGCCTGGTGATACATGGTACCACTCCACCGGCCGTTACATAACTATAGAATTCAGATCAGACAACTCCAATAAAGCTGGAGGATTTCGTGCTTACTACGAACGGGGATGTAAGTTGAAAGTGTGACAACAACAAGGAAAAAGATAATCTGAGATGTCGGCCAAAATCCGACATTCAGCATGACCGAGAGGCTTTGGGAACGAGAATGAGTAGTTAATACTTTGTCTTTTCCAACACAACTAAAGGGAGCCCATTCTCGTACCCAGAGTTCCCCGGCTCGTCTGCTCGCAGAGGAGGCTCTGGTGACATCCATTTGAGGACCTTTGCTGATTGGCTGGTTTTGAACGTTGGTGCATGCGCAGAAAGATATTTCTCTCAACGGCTCTGTATCAAATCTCACGCATGCGTCAGTGGCTGTCACCAGAGCCTCCCCCGCGAGGAGACGAGCCGGGGAGCTCTGGGTAAGAGAATGAAGGGAGCCTGTCCCGAAACTGTTTTGCGCATCTCAAAACAAAGAAGTATCGTCCGGTAACGATGGTCAGCGAAGGCTAAAAATCTCGACAACAATCGCTTCTTATCTCGCTATTTCTCGATCCATCGGACCATTCTTTTTATGTTTACATATTCTTAAATAGCTATCTGATAGGATGGTCTAATTAGTTTTGCTAATGAATCAGAGTGATCGCTCCTTGGAGCATGCGCGTATCGTGAAAGGCTCCCTTGTTTGCATTCTCGTACCCAGAGCTCTCCGGCTCGACTGCTGGCAGGGGTGGCTCTGGGGACATCCATTTGAGGGCCTTCGCTGATTGGTTGATTTTGAGCGTTGGAGCATGCGTTGAAAGGTCTTTCTCTCAGCGGCTCTGTATTAAATCTTTCGCATGCGTCAGTGGCTGTCACCAGAGCCTTGATCCCCGCGAGAAGACGAGCGTGGAGCTCTGGGTTCGAGAATGCCTTGTTTGTTGATAGGGATATTTTCCTTGTTGTCGGCTGTACTGTGTTTGAAGTTGTATTTGAGGATGTGAGATCCTCTGTCATGTTTGAGGTGAGATCCTCCGTCATGTATGCTATCCCGGCGTGAGCATAAAAAGGATCTGTTCCGCAAAATACCTGGTTCTCAAAAGAAACACCTGAAATCAGCAAATTGAACATTTTAAATCATCCCTCTAGCTTCACTTTCTCTCTTTGTCCCTTAGTCAAGCACCCCTGCAAACAGAAATTAAACCATAGAATTGATGCTGGCTATGGTATCATCGACTCCCCATCAGCTGTCCAAGACTCTATGCTCTACAACAATACGTTGCGCTACACTTGGAGCATCGAGGTCCCTCCTGGTTTCAAGGTAGCCTTGCGGTTCGAGTCTTTCCTGCTGCCAAAATGCGGATCAGACTTTAGGTGTAACTGTGATCGCGTAGAGGCTGTGGACGCTCAATGTGTAACCGTAGGAGTCGGACACAGGGCTTTCTGTTGGCATTCCAAGCCAGGACACATGAGGTACATTTCATCCGGTCGGTATGTCCTTGTCAGGCTCATCTTAAGCGGGAAAAAACTGAATGGACGACACTTCCGTGCCTTCTTCCATGCATACGGTAAGCATGCTAAACAGGCATATATATAGGCTTGCATTATGACGTCATTTAAGTACATCAATCTTAATTTCTGCAGAACGTCACGAACTGTGCGCTAACAAGATTTCGTTCCGTACTCTTAAGCAATCAGATTCGAGATAGTGGCATGGATGACTAATAATAATAATAAATAGGTGTTATTTACCGACTCGGAAAACCTTGGCCGAAGGCTGGAAAAGTTGTCAGTGGCCGGAAAGTATTTCCAAGGCAATAAAGGCGATCAAGCGAATTCGCGGCTCACGTACTCGTGGGCGTTCGAAGCACACAGGTGTACACATGAATCTAATTTTAGATTGTAGATTTGCAATCCCGCGAGGATTAGTCATGGTTACAAAAAATGTCCTCTCTCTCAAAAGAAAGATGGCTGAAATCAGAGCAATTGACCGATCCCGCTTTATTGTTCTACTCCCTAGTTACTGTTGCTACGTCGGACAAGCCAACATTTTACTGCCCATTGTTTGGTGATTAATTAATGCGAAGACGGGATCGGTCTATTGCCGCACGAAGTGTACGCGCTGAACCCAACATAACATCCTCATTTGGGATTGCTGTGTGGCAAAAGGCTCACTAGCCAACATTTTCTCTCATGTTCTCTAAAATGAACATTTTACTGCGCCTTCAAATTTTCTGAGTAGACTTCATTTGTTGGTCGCTATTGATATTCAGTGCTGATTATTTTCGAGCTCTTTCAAACATTCTGAATCTAGACCCTGCTTATGCAGACTGTAAACAAGGGATCCTCCTATAAATTGCTACCATGTGATAAAGACCCATGAAAACGGGAATAATGCAAAGATTGAATCAGTCATGCTCTGTTTTATGTATAATGATACGTATTTGCAGCCCCAAGACCTTCAACGCCAAGACCAACAGCTCCAACTACACGTAAGTGATTTTGTCGATTTTTTTTGTCCGTTTTTGCTCTAATTCGAGGGGCACCCATGAACGACAATTTTCGGTAAAATACCTCCCGACTCCACTGTTGGATAATTTTGATACTCAATAAAAGTCGATAAGAATTAAAGAAAGTCAATGCTACTCGATCGAGTTATATAGAGAATCGATCAAAATCTAAACCATTAAGTTGAGTGAGTATCTCCAGTATTATCGACTGTAATCGATTTTCTATCGAGAAAACGGTGTCGTCTTTCTATGGATTTTGTGGGCTTTCTGTGGTTTCACGAGTCGCTTGTTTCCAAGCTCCGACGACCGGTTAGCGCAGTGTTAGAGCGCCGGGCTTATATGCGGGAGGTTGAGGGTCGAAACCCTGGCCGGACCACCACTCCGGATCTTTTCTAAATAATTAAGGAGAAGGTGCTGCCTTTGCTCTAATATCTGCAAATGGTTAGACTTGTGTCTCTTAGTACCGGAAGTATTTTGCAACCTTCTATAAGTCAATGGAAAAAGCAGAAATTTTTAGGATTCCAAAGATGGTATGTAAATGGAAGTGGAGAAAAGCGACGTGTTTTACAAGGAAATTTCTTGATATGACTATTTCCTATCAAAGTGAGCGCGTGATAATTTGGTTCAATATTATAATCGATGACAGTCGATAAAAGTGATAAAGAATCTATCCAAACTCGATACAGTATTAGACATGCCCGTCCTCTTTGTTTTTCCTTAGAGCAAAAGTGAAGAAAAGTGAAAAAGCGCACGGTCTCGTGGCGCGCGGGAGAGTACAAAAAAGCCAATTCAAAATAAAGCAACAACAACAACAACAACAACAACAACAACAACAACAACAACAACAACAACAACAACAACAACAACAACAACAACAACAACACTTTATTGCACAATAAACTTAAATACATTTTGAAAGCTGAACCCGCAAAATAGCACAAAAGCTAATCGAGGCGGGAAGCTACTTTAAATATATATAAATATCTGCATATAGGTTTGACAGCTCCTAATTTATTAGTTTACAGAAAGTTGTTGTTTTTTTAAAAAAAAGAGAAAAAAAACGAAAAGGCAAAGAGATAGCAGTTAAGTAACGAAATGCAAATAATGAATTATAATCAATTAATAGCATTTGTTAAAATGAACTTAAGGCAGAAAAGAGGATTTAGGCAATCTCGTAATTACTTCAGAAACACCAATATAGTCATCTTCAGATTTGAGTAAAGCGGAACAATGTTCTAACTCCCATATTCTATGGTCGGAGATGATTCGTCGGGAATTTTCAGTTTCCCCCCTAAAAAAAACAACAAGAATGTGGTTAACATAATTTTTACCCTAGAAGATACCCATCAAGAAATTTTCGTTGAGATGCTACCTTGGATGTTGTCTAATTCATTGTCTCGTCAACAAGTACTCTCTCTCTTTCATGAAGATTTGCCGCCGTGTTAGAGCCCTAAACGATACCAATCTACCTTCAATTTTATTGCAGATCAAGATCACCCCTATAAGAAGCCAAATACCGTGATTTTAACCCCTAAAGGATACGACAATCATCCTCGGCCTCACCCTCGTGCAGCAACCAAGCCTCCCTTTCAGTGCTATAAATGCCGCAGTGGTTCATCATGCAGGCCACATATATGTCCTTCCCTCGATCCAGTATGTTCAAAGAAAGTATCCAAAGATGGAAAAGTTGCGAAGGCTTGCCTCTCTAACAAGCAAACGTGTGAGCTAGCAATGAGAGAATGTAAGAGTAACGAAAATTGCAAAACGATTCATTGTTGTTCCACGCATTTGTGTAATGGTGGTTGGAAGCTCGCACAGTATTCTTGGTGTACTATGTTTTTGGTGGTTATGATCGGGCTTTTCATGTCCAATAGTAAAATCATCATCATTAGAGCGGATTTCAGATGACTATCGTGAGTAATTCGCAATTACTTACTGTAATTACTATAATCACTCCCATAGGGCTTATTCAGAATTGGTGTAATCACTTTGCGATTGGTTTCACTACAGTAATATGAAATCCGCTCTAATTGAATTGATCATTGCAATGTCATTCAGCAGTAAGTTGTAATTACTCTTGTTTCTGATTGGCTAGTGATTGCTCAATTGCAATTGCTTTCACGACAGTCATGTGAAATCCGCTCTATTAAAGGGGCACTCGCACGGAAAGCCCAGGTTGCCGAGTATGCTACTGTCACAAAATCCAAAACACCACGCGCAGTACGGACTTGTGAGGCTTATCTATTTCTTGAGAATATATTAATAAAAAAGGTGAACTTGCATTATTCGAGTCAAATCAATGGAGTTGTGTCTGTGGAATTGTGAAGGATCGAAACAGCGATAACAAATTCCAGCGAGCTGTTTTAAACTTCAAAACAAGAGCTTCGACGACTGACACGTGGAACTGTCGCTTGATTTCTTACATACAAATGTCGATTATATCAAATTAGAACCGCAAATGAATCACGACAACTCGTATAATAATCCTTTGATAGTAGAATATTTATTGCATAATGTATTGTTACTCACAAATACATCTACAACGAATTCGTAATTCCTGATAGTTCAGTTATTCTGGTTATTCATTGCTTCACACTCTTCGCTGATTTCACAAAACACAAACAGCTCCTGGTATCACAAGTCTTGTCGATTTGTACAGTAAAAATTCAGAATATAATTTACACTAACTTTCCTGAGTATCTCTGAGTTGTTCTGAGGCCATGTCTCTCAATAAGTAGAGGAAAATAGCCGCGGACTTGTCACAACGTTTCCGTAATTCCTGGATCGTTAGAGTAATTTCTCGCACTCTCAGTCGCGCTTCGCTTTTCACAAAACACTAACGGCTACTGGTATTACAAAGCCTTGTCGATTTTAACACAGTAATTTAGCTCTTTTAGCGACATCAAAGTATGCTGTAGCTTAATTGCTACTAGAACTGTCCGTGGATAAATGAATGCAGGCTGCAGGCAAGAGTAAATGTTGCTTGGTGTTGCCGGCCATCGTCCAAAACGCTAAACGGTGAAATCACAACAATGAAGTCAGCTCTCGGTGCGCTGAGCTCGATCGAGAAGGTTGCTGCTAATCTCATTGACCTACAGGTCTGAAATACCGTCTCATGGAGGTATATCACGGATGATCCAGCCGAAAAACCTTCCGGTTGTTATGCTTATTCACTTTGGAAGACGGCAAAGATGGCGGCCCCTCGCTTTCCTTTTGAGCGGATTCCATCGGAAGCTCGTAACAAGAGTCTTGGAGTCCCTTCGCATCAAATAATTCTTTAAATAGACTGAAATATTACTAGCCTTTGTAAACATGATGAAATACGGACACGAAAAGGCAAAATAAACGCGATGGAAATGGATTTCTCACTAGCAGTAACCGTTTCCCCCTTCGATTCACATTCAAAAACATTTCGGTCCACGGTGTACTTTTATTCTGAAGTGAGAGACCATGGGCAGTAGGAATAAGCGTGCGAGTGCCCCTTTAAAGAGCAACAATCAATAAGTGATCCAGGTATTATAGTAGCACATGAAAAGTGGAAGTGTCACGGAACACTTACACGAAGTCACGCAAGGCGATAATAAGATAAACCGGTTCTGTTTCAGTCAAGCAACTATTTTCGTTATCAAGGTAAATGATAAACAAATATGAGTGACAGAACAATGGATTATAAAACTGGGAAATTGGATTAGGAAAGCACTCAATTAACACAGGAGATTTCTGCAGAAACCCATCCATGGGAAAAGCTGAATTTCCCAAGGCACATGCATGGATAGCCATGGGAAATCCGAACACTTCCCATTCTTCTACCATCGGAAAATTCAGCTTTTCCCATGGATGAGTTTCTGCAGAAGCTCCCTGCTTACTTACTTACTTACTTAGGCCTCATCATCCCCGGTGGGACATAAGGCCAGTACAACTCGTCTCCACTCTTGACGATTGTGGGCAAGATGTTGTGCCTGCCCCCAATTGAGACCCAGATCTTTCAATTCGGAGGCGATAGTTCTCCGCCAGGTGGTCTTGGGTCTACCGGGTTTCCGCCGTCCCGTCGGTGTCCATTGTAGGGCAATCTTTGGTACCCGCTGCTGGTTCATGCGGAGGACATGCCCTAGCCATCTCATGCGCCGATACGTGATTTCATCTACGACGCTGCTGCTAGTGGTCTTTTTGTACAGCTCCTTGTTTGAGATGGTGTTGGGCCAAAATATGCCACAGATCCTCCTCAGGCACCGATTGTGGAACAAATTCAGCTTCTTCATGTCGCTCTCGATAACCCTCCAACACTCCGAGCCATATAGTAGGACCGACTTTACATTGCTGTTATAGATTCGTATCTTCGTTCGCAAGCTGTATTGCTTATAGACTTCCAGATTGGGCGTAGTACAGCAAAAGCACCTCCTTGTGCTTTTCCGAGACGCGCGGTGATGTCTTTTCCGGCTGCATTATTGTCTGAGCTCACACACTTCCAAGATAGGTAAAGTCGTCTACTCTTTCAAGTTGGTTTGAGTCAACTGTGATTGGCGGCGCATTGGCTGTGCTGTTGACAAACATGGTCTTTGTCTTGGATTGACTGATGGTTAAACCGGTCTTCTTGGCAAAGCTGTTTAATCTCTCTGTCGTCTTCTCCTGCAGATGTTTATGGCTGGAGGCCAGAACAGCTAAATCATCAGCAAAGTCTAGATCTTCTAACTGAGACAGTAAGGTCCACTGGATTCCTCTTGGTTTATCTGATATTGTGTTGCGCATAATCCAGTCAATGGAGAGAAGGAAAAGCATGGGCGAGATGATACAACCCTGTCTCACACCAGACTTCACAGGGAACCACTCGGAAAGCTTCCCATCGACTATGACACTGCATTCGAAGTGCTGGTAGAACAACTCTATCAAGGTGACAAATTTAGGAGGTACCCCATAGGACCTTACGATCTTCCATAGAGTGTCGCGGTGCAGACTGTCAAAGGCTTTCTTGAAGTCGATAAAATTGATGTAAAGTGGACAATTCCATTCTAAGCACTGTTCAATGATGTTCCTCAGGGCAAAAATCTGACCTATACATCCTCTTCCCTTCCTGAAGCCAGCTTGTTCTTCTCTTAGCTTGGCGTCGATAGCTGAGTCAATTCTCATCAGGAGGATTCGGCAGAACACTTTGGATGGCACGGATAGTAGTGTGATGCCTCGCCAGTTGTCACAAGAGTTAAGGTTTCCTTTCTTGGGGAGCTTTACAATGAGACCTCTAGTCTAGTCTTCAGGGATTGTTTCCGAGGTCCAGATAGTGAAGAAGAAGTCGGTAAGAACCTCAGCTGATGTCTCCACGTCGGCCTTTAGCATTTCTGCATGGATGCTGTAATGTTCTACCCAACGCGCTGCTTGTTCTCGTTCAGTCGTAATGCTGTTACCATTCTTATCCTTCACAGGGAGGGTTGGGCTGCTACTCTTACCACAGAGCTTCTTTGTGATTTATACACAGTGCTCAGTTCCCCTCTTACGGCTGCGAGTTCAGCCATTTGCGAGCTCTTCCACAAATGTCCTCTTGTCACTCCTTGCACTCTTCTTGACTTCACGGTCTTTGTGCTTGTAGGCAAGCCGTGCCTGCTCCTGGAGTCTAGGTGATTTAGTGCTCCAAATTCTGGTCTTCAGGTCCTTCCTCTCTCCGAACTTCTGCCATGTGCCTGGTGTTAGCCATTCTTTATTCCGTTTCTTCCTGTAGCCTAAGGTCTTAGTGGCTGTTTCTACGTATGTTTCCTTGATGGTCTTCCACTTGGTGTCCACGTCGGATTCCTGATATGTGCCGGCAAGGGCAGAGAAGCGGTTCCTTAGATCTAATACGAATTCTCGGTTGGTCTTTGGCACTTGAGTTTGGTCATGTCTAGGTGTTTTCTTGATGGTCCTTCTGTCTTTGTTTTGCGTAGTTTCAGCTTGATGGTCGCAACAAGAAGATTGTGGTCGCTGTAGACGTCTGCGCTGCGGTATACTCTGGTATCTTGAAGGGTTCGCCGCCACTTGCCATTTATCACGATGTGGTCAATTGGTTTGATGTTTTTCCGTCGGGCGATCTCCATGTTAATTGATGTATATCCTTGTGTGGGAAGATGGTTCCTCCAAAGGCGCAGTAGTTTTCTAAACAAAACTCAACAAGACGTTTCCCATTTTCGTTCATCAATCCGCAGCCATGCTGCCCCATTGCCCTTTCAAAGCTGGTGTTGTCCGAGCCGACTTAACGTTCATGTCTCCAATGAACAAAAGGACGTCGTGTGGTGGGACTTTGGAAACTGCAGCTTGTAGTTCTTCATACCACCTGTCTTTGTCCTCATCTTCCGCTTCGTTCGTTGGTGCGTAGCATTGTAGGATGGTAAGTTTAGCATGCTTGGAATTGAAGCGGGCTCTGATCAGTCTTTCACTAATGGGTTCCCATTCAAGCAGGGTGTTGGCTCTTGCTTTAGCATAGAGACTATGATGGCGACACCGCGTTCAGAAGCTCCCTGTGTATAGTCTAATTCTGCGAGATTTATATTTCATAATAGTTTTGGAAAGTTTTACTATCTATGAAATAAAGTGTCCAGAAAAGGTGAACATATTTGTAAAACCTTCCAAAGAATGTTGAAAACCAATTAAAACCTATCTTAAAAGTTGTTTTTCTATTTTTTTGATAATAAAAGATTAAGTATCGTGAAATTTTATTTTTCGCTACAAAGATTGTCGCAGGAAATGGAATCGGTAGAATAACACCAGCACAATGGCGCACGTGCAGTCTATATCAAGTAATTACGCTTAATTATTGAATAAATTTTTCAAGCTATTGTCCTTGACTATTTCATAAATCTGAATGGCCGACACTGATATATCAATCTAGATTTTACATTCGTTACTCACGGAAAGTTCGATAAATGTTGATGCAAAGTTTCTTCTAAACCACTTTTCATTGCTCACAAAGTTTGTAACGAACTATAGTGGTAGTTACCTTTTATGCTCAAGAATTTGTTATGTAACAACTAAGTTTATCGATCGATAAAAAGTGTCAGCCAATCAGAATTCAGCATATCATGTATCACGAAATCAGCCGATAAAAGAGTGCACCCAAACTAGTTAGGCAGAACGCAGCTTACAATAGAACTCATCCTTGTATGAAGTAATCTTTTACCATCAAATACGAGGGAGAAGTATTGTGAAGTCCTATAACAAGTTCTATGGAATAAATAATTGGCACGAGAGTAACTTGGTGTTGTCGTCCGAAGGAGATTACCCTTAACGAAAAGTTTATCGTTAGAAAAGGAAGGCAAGGACAAGGACTGGTGAATGGTAGAAATAACTTAACTCTGGATATGCTAAAACTTACGCCATAATAAGATGTTTACACTGCCTTAGTACAAGTGGTACAACAACATAGCGGATTTGTAAGTAAGATTCAATTCTGGTCATACTCGCACTTTAAATTCTATAGATGAACCATTTACCATTTTTACGAGTGAATACACTTTAGCTTAGAAACGAGCGGTGAGTTGTAGGTGGGCTCGTAAGCTCGTAGTCCCCGTGTGAGACTGGAGCCCAGTCCCTCTCCTTTCCTTCGCGCCGTCATAATAACTTGAATTAATTTACGGTCAAGAGATTTTGTAAGACTAATGGCGAGATGTTTAAGGCGCTGGCTTTCGATTTGAAAGGTATCGAGATCGAATCCCGGTACGGTCGCATTTTCCCCCCTCTTTTTTGTCCCCGCATTTTTCTTCAACCCGCGTTGCAAACTATTGTTAGTACTCGATTACAAAGGCCACCATGACTGCCATTTCACAGGGTCTGGAAGGGTATTTGGGGATCTGAGATTCGACCGAATTTTGGAGCGGATTCGGGAAAATGCAAAATATTTTGACAGGATTCGGGATTTCCTTGCTTGAATTGCAAGTTCAAGTTACGGTGTGGTTAGAATTTTTTAGATTTCGGTAGAGATGAGTCAATGAGTCAATGAGCCGTGAGTCAAGTTGTGAGTCAAGTCTAAAATGATTAATTTTGTTTATGTACCTTTTTATTAACTCGAGGATATACGATAAATATATGTGACGATTTCCCGGTGTCGTATGTCGTTTTGTAAGCTCAATAATGGACAACAACTCAGGTGACTTAAGGCATGGGTCCATGCGGCCACGCCTTAAGAAACATTCAATCAGGCCTTAATTTGGGTGAATAAAAGATAGGCTTCTTGTGTTGATATGATGTCATAGACATCGTCATTCTTGTTGATTTGAGTTGTTGGTGTTTCCATGGGAACCAAATCCTAACCTTTGACCTCCATATTAAGAAATGAAACTTCAGAGCCTCCGCAGGTTCAGAAAATTCGCACCACTCATAAAACCACCAGATGGAAATGGTAGGGAATAATGTAGTATTTATCACTCCAATTTCCGATCTTGCACAACATTTTTAATTTCGAAGTTATTAAAGGGTATCAAATTTCAAAGTGTCCTAAAATAGGATTCCTAATGAAATGGTCACGTTTTTTCGAATTGGATCAGATATACCTGTGATGGCCTTAAACACATCACACTGTTAAATCCTCAGAGTTTGAAACTTTTCCCGGCCTGCCGAGGGCTTGTTTGGAAATTGCTTTAAGGTAAGGTTCAAAGGTCGCATTCCATGTTTCCATGGAAACAAAACATAACATTTACTTGTTTCATGACCGTTAACAACCTTAACCATGTTTGACTGTGGAAGTAGCAAAGCCACTGAAGACAGACCACCCCCTAACGTTTTTGATCCGCCATTTTGAAGGCAAATGAGACCAGGCCTTAACTCTCCTGAGAAATATATGATCGCACAAAGAAGAAAAAAATCCATCGTCCAAGGCACCAGTATACTGGTTACAAAAATCGTCTAAGCCCCCTGATCGAATACCCTGCAAGCAGAGCTTTCTTTTTAGAGTCTTTTATCATTTCGTAGGCGTTAGATTTCTTTTGATTCTCTTGTGAGTCTTTTAAGTTATCACTTCGTAGGTGTTGCGTGTCTGTGATGTCTCGTAAAGTCGACTGTTGTCACAGACAATTGAATAAATTTTTAACTTTAAACTTTTGCCCGTGTTGAGCTAACAGCAACGATGCACAACACCAATACCTTGTTCCAATGCTTCATATATCCGCAAGTTAATACAAAGGTATGAAAACAGAAAGATAATCATTTTAGACTTGACTCATAACTTGACTCATGACTCACGACTCATTGACACATTTGACTCATAAAATAGTTCATCTCACAATTTTTTGTATTTTCCTCTTTTTTCTCCCCGCATTTTCATTCAACCCGGTCGCAAATTGGTGGATGCACTCGACTCCAAAGGCCAGCGTGACTTTGCTCAAAACATTTGAATCTATTTAGTTTTTGCCTCAAATAACATGGCGACCGCCGGTGCGTGGAAAGAAGAGACTTCTTCACATGTCGACCTGATAGGGGTGCTCGTCGTATTCTTTAGGGGTCAAAATCGAATCTCAGGTATTTTCTAGGGGGTATCGGAGAAAGTGGCTTTCACTAATAAATGGTATTTTTTAGGGGTACGCAAATGAATGAAAAGGTCACAAACCAAGTAAAACGTTTTCTTTCTTTCTTTGTTCATTTATAGCTTTAAAATAAGCTTGTTTTGAGATGAGAAACAATAAATAATAACAAAAAAGGTTTATTGTTGGTATTTTTTAGGGGTCATTTTGTTTTATAAGGTATTTTTTAGGGGTTGGATTTTTTATGTCCTGGTATTTTTTAGATATTTTTTCCAATGTCCCGACGAGCACCCCTATCACTCTTACATGGGAGAACCCCCCCCCCCCCCCCCCCGGGACTAACGATCACCTAAAGGTTGCAAAATAATCTTTTTTCAAATCTCTCAAAATTGACTCATCAAAAGGGTTTTGGTCACAGCCTCGAACGATATAAGTTTTTGATCCATCGGATTTTTATTTTGGTCAAATTGCATGAACATCGAAAATTTGCCCAATTTCCGGTTTTAGAGCGTGATTTTACCGTTCCCACAAAAAGACTAATCAAAGGGCTCTATGAGCCAACTCATTCATGAATTTGGAATTAGTGAATGGATAATTTTTCAAATGTTGAAATACTCCCTGGGGGAAGACTCCAATATTTTTGGTGCAGCCTCTGGTACTTTTTAGGGGGTAAAATTTAGCCTGGGTAGCCTTGAGGCCTGCACTATTTCCGGTTTTTGCTCACCCTGACTACCTCCCCTTCCCTTTTACAGCCGCTACGCAGGCTAAGTAAAATTTGAAAACTTAGATAGGTACCTCTCTTAGAGGCCCCTTCTAGCAAATGAAGCAAATCACACTTGTTGGTGGCCTGAATTTCAGACATATTTTTCCCTCGTAATATGAAAGACAATTAGGAGCACCCCTGCAAAAATAGGGGAGTCTCCCCCCTAGGAGAATACTGGGTACAGGCATGTGATCTGTTCTCATCAGTAGCCACATGGAAGATTATTGGCAATTCAAGAAAACGTCTCTGAGTTTTTCCAAATGTTGTTGTATCCTGCCTTTGAAAGAGACCTCCAGTTGGTTTACCCCTAGCATGGGCATGACAAGCATACACATGACCTCACAATCCAATAGTGCTTGCAGATTGATTTTTCTTGAATTTTGCTGAAGTATCCAATTATCTTTAAATTGGATAGTGCCCCGAATATTTTGAAATTGGATAGTTTAAGTTTTGTATGAATGCTATATCATTGATAAATAAAAAGACTCCATGCTTGTTCAATTAAGAAAAAAATGAATATAAAAATTCCTAGAAACACCAATGAAATTGGATTCGGTCTACAGCCTCGTCCAATTTTGGTGTTCCCGATGCTCTTAACTTGTCACTCAATTTTTTTCTTAATTGTTCAGCATGGAGTCCTAATCTTATATATACTCGAAAATGACGAAATCTGAAATGTTACAAGTAAAATTACGTGAAAACCATGATCCACAGGCTTTTTTGAACCGTAAAATCTATCGCAAGATTTAGGATAACACAAAACAATGCATTTTATCCATGAAAATAGTTGATGCTTTTAAATACCATTCTCTAACCTGAATTTGTATACCTAAACAAAAACAGGGGCTGAGTATATACTTTCCTCCTAGTACTTTGAGCCTCCATTATAATGCTACAGTAACTTATAAATTATAACATTATAAGCCTTTAAAATGCAGCGAATTTATTTCGAAAGAAATCCGAATCAATTAGAAGAAATATGGCGTTGTACTCCAAGTATAAAAATGAAGCTTCTCTATTTCTCTTTCCAAATATTTTAAACAGATTTTACCTTAAATTATCTGTGCTGCAAGAAGCAATAGCGAGCTTGTCCGTCCACCTTTATCACGTTAAAGACGTAGTGCATACTCTCACCTATTCAATTAGCTTTCTTCTTTCGACTTTTTGTAAATTCTTTGGTGTTAATAAATACTTGAACCTGGAAAGTACTTGAAAATCGTTCTCGCTTCCGGCCTCCATATTTAAAATACCCATGATGCTTTGTCGTCTTGATGCTTTGTCGTCTAGATTGACCCAGATAAATTGCTGAGCTTTGCTATCTTTCGCAGTTTGGCGCAATGTGTTGAGCGTCAGGTTGCAAATTGAAAGGTTACGGGTTCGACTACAGGCTGGGCGCGCATTATGATTTCTTTTTCTTTTATTAGGAATCGTGCAAGTGTCGCTAGATCGGCGGGTCTCATTTGCAGGTCTCAGGTCTCAGGTCTCAGGTCTCAGGTCGCAGGTCGCAGGTCGCAGGTCGCAGGTCGCAGGTCGCAGGTCGCAGGTCGCAGGTCGCAGGTCGCAGGTCGCTGGTCACAGGTCGCAGGTCACAGGTCGCAGGTCGCAGTCCGAGATATGAAATATTTTTTACAAGTTTCCGAGACTCCTGTGGTGGTTCTACCATTTTCTTCGAGCCGTATTCATGAAGCCGTTCTCACGGACTGATAGAAACTTTTATTAAACTGCATTTCACTTTCTTTTGAGCGAATTAACATTTGTCTTTGGGAACGGGAGAATTTACGCGCGAATATCAATATGTTGCTGATGTATGTATTTTATGTGTTTATAAAAATTCAATTGCGAGATGTTTGATCTCTAAGATGCGGACTGTAGTTTTGGCAATGCAGTTTAGAACCATGAGTGGGTTTATCTTTATCTTAAGATACTTAGAACCTGAGCGACGAATTAATAATCGTATCTATTTTTGTGAATGTTTTACGAAGGTACAAAACTTTTACTTCTATTTTTGGCAAACATATGCTATGTAATGCTAATTATCGTGGATCGCTCCATTTCTATTGGCCGTTTCACAGACTGTCAATCACGTGCTGCACAAACGAAACTCTCTGAAACGCCCTGTTCTGTAAAACACTCACAAAAATAGATATGATTATTAATTCGTCGCTCAGGTTCTAAGTATCTTTAAGATAAAGATAAACCCACTCATGGTTCTAAAACTGCATTGCCAAAACTACAGTCCGCATCTTAGAGATCAAACATCTCGCAATTGAATTTTTATAAACACATATAATACACACATCAGCAACATATTGATATTCGCGCGTAAATTTTCCCGTTCCCAAAGACAAATGTTAATTCGCTCAAAAGAAAGTGAAATGCAGTTTAATAAAAGCTTCTATCAGTCCGTGAATACAGCTTCATGATGAATACGGCTCGAAGAAAATGGTAGAACCACTACAGGAGTCTGCGTAATCTCGGGGGAGGAAACTTGTAAAAGATATTTTATATCTCGGACTGCGACCTGTGACCTGCGACCTGCGACCTGCGACCTGCGACCTGCGACCTGCGACCTGCGACCTGCAAATGAGACCCGCCGCAATTGCGTCGCTAGAAATTGCTTGAAGTAAATCGAATCGAAATTGTGCTAACGCAGAAGTCCCACATCATACCAATACTCCTTCATTTGCGCTGCGCGCGCATGAATGAGTAAAAATACCTAAATTTCCAGCTCGTGGTGGCAAACAAATTTCAGAACCCAAAAGCAGACATAATTTCGAACATAAGGAGTAGTTTTGTATGATCGTAAGACAAATAAAGAATATTTTACAGATATTTTAAATGTTTTACATTTTTCCCTTGTTTCACAAGGCCCAAGTGCGATGGGCTATTTCGCCAAGGTTACATGGAAAACTAGATAGATAATTATATAACGGTGAAGAGTAATACCCTTTATTTATAATATCAAAAGAGTTTTTCGGGTAGTTTGAATTGGAGGCCGCGACAGTCGCCAAACGGAACCCAATTTCAGCACAAATTTAGCGGTCTTTCGAGAGCAAACACGCGATATTACTTACCGTAGATCACGTAAATTCCACTGAACGCTCGAAATGACCTTCTTGACATGGTCTCCAATAAGTAGAGTAGGCCTTTAGGTCATCTGGAAGAAATTTGAGTCGTTTTTGAAGCGGAAGAGATCGATGACCTTTGTGTTGCGCCGCCACTTGACCAAATCCAAACAGTCACGTTGAACGAAGCGCATCGCAAGACGGATTTCTCAGTCAAATGTCCGCCAAAAGAAGAAAATATTGCAGTCCAATTTTTCTAATAAGAAAGAAGGGTTTTAGTCACCATTTTGCCGTGCAGAAAATGTTTTTTCAAAAAGCGTCCCCCCCTCCCTCAAGAGTTAAATGGTCGGCCCCTAAGGGTGCTTGGCGGATCCGGGATTTGACCGAATTTTGTAGTGGGATTCGGGAAGATGCAACATGTTCTGATGGGGTACAATTTGTGCTAGAGTCATTTACCCCAGACCAATAACTGCATAACTCTTCTTTATTCACGAGTAACCGTTGGCGTCCTTTGATTTAACTTCACCGTGTTTGGAAATCCTGATAAAACACGATGAGTGTCGCGTGTTATGTATTAATCATGAAGCAGCATTTAAAACGAGTTTGGCGAACCAAACGACACTATTAGAGCGGTTTTCAAATGACTGTCGCGAGTAATTACAAATTACTCGGTAGTTGCGATTGCTTCGGGTTGTGATTGATCGAAAGCATGATTTTTGATCCTTCAGCCAATCAGATCGCGTAGAGAAAACAACTACACAATTACTTGTGATTACTTCGCTCGCGAAAAGGAGGGATTGCGAATCACCTCGTTTCTGATTGGTTTGTTGTCCAATTACTATCGCATCTGATTGGTTAGTATACATAATAGGACTCCATGCTGTCCAATTAAGAAAAAATTGGATGATTCAGAGGAACTCTAAAATTGGACGAGGCCGCAGGCCGAGTCCAATTTGGAGTTCCGAGGAATCATCATTTTTCTTAATTGGACAAGCATGGAGTTCTGTTATTGCTCGGAGCGAGCGTAGCGAGCGGAGAGCAAGTCTATTCTTGCCGTTACATGCGTGAGAGGCGATTTTTCATGTCCACAAAATCATCTACACCTCTCAAAACTGAATTATCTGCAGGTCAGTGGTCAATATATGCGCCGTACATGCGCGAGATGATAGTATAGGCAATTTCCATGTCCAGTAGCAATGTTCATGTCCATATGCATTCTTGACGTTGTTCAAATGACATCTTGACCCCAGAGTTCGCGTTTTCGATAACTGACACATAGTTTTAATACGGTCGAGCAATGTTTATCAGATTTCAGCTAGAGTGTTTATTAGGCTCGCGGGTTTCCAGTTGGTCAAGCAAACAAGTGAAAATTGTGAAAATTATTAAAGGACAAGGTTCGCAATTTGTGTTAGCACTAGTTCCATAGTAGGTCAAGTACGCGAAATATTACTATAAATATTACGCGAAGTCGTACTTTGAGATACTTCGCTTACATTTCTGTTGCTCGTTGGCACTTAGCGGGAGCTATTTCGCTTTTATCTAAACCTCTCGAGACCACTCAAAGTGATGCCCGTAATTTGTGAGACCGATAGCAAGTGAACAACCGTCATATTCTATTTAGCTTACCAAACCAAACCGTTCCGAACTAGAACTAGGCGCCCGAGAGAAACTCAATATTTGTAGATAAAACCCCCAAAACATTTCCGGCTAAAGAAACTGCACTGTTTCAGTCTACACCACTTCAACGATAACCTCATTGTCTGATTGTACTGCCATAGCTCCGAGCATTCCCATATCTTTCAGATATTTCTAGTTTATTAATTATATAGTGAATGATAAAATGCCGAAATTGTCCAATTTCAGCGCGCGCGATCCAATTTAAAATAATTGGACAGTTGACAACAATGGATTTCGCACTGGCTATAATTATCATTGAAACATGGCCGCTTATAATACATGGTTTCACGATAATTTTTTTACAAACAGAAACGGCAAGTTGCTCGACAAAAAAGCAGGTTTTCTAGCTTTGCCCGAGCAACTAAGGGACTCCCTCGGAGAGTCTTCGGCTTGTGAGAAAGCTCCCGACTTCATGTTGTTCGGTGCATCTTCGAGACACATTCGGACACGGTTAGATAAATTTCGCGTGTTAGTATCCCTAGATCTCCAAGCTATCAATATATTGGAGATTCTAGAATAACACTTGTATACCAGTTGTATCAACGAACTACTAAGAGAAAATGAAGCTCAATATGCAGTTGACTTGATCTTTTCACTGATGTCTATAATAGACCGATCCCTATTTTGACGATAGCTCCGCCCACTCATAGCAAACGAATAGGAAGTTTTCCCTACGGAATTCAAAATGTCCGAGCAACAAACTTGAATATCGAAGATTTTTCAATAATTATTCAGCTTTTCAAGATAAAAATATAAAATCCAAATTGCATGCAACAACTTCTCACACCTCCCTGCAATCGGTGTCTTTTCCGCGCTCTATGCCAAAGATAAAATTTGGCTTGTCCGACGTAGCAACAGTAAAGGGGTATAACAATGAATGCGGGATCGGTGAATTGTGGACAAAGATAAGCAAATAACGAAGCGCGTCCGTCGTCCACAAACGACTTTTCTCTAGTTCCCTAATAACAAGGTGCAAGACAGCTGCCAGTGAGAAGTGACGCGTACTGCAAACTTTATGTTGAGGCAGCTCCTAACAAATGGCGGGCGATAAAATTTAAGAAACGCAGGAAGAAATCTATATTGGGCAGTGTGCCCAAGAGAGCCCTGATTTCCTCGCGTTTGATGAAATGGGCTCATTTTCATGTTCTTGTTGCTCCGCTTGTCACTGATGAAATTGGTTTCTGCGTCTTTGAAAGCCCAAAATAGCTCGAACCTGGCATTTATTATCTCCACGGATGAAAAGAAGGAAGTCATATATATTGGGCAGAGTGGTTAAGAGAGCACTCGAAAGATTGGCATGTGGTATTTTGGTATACGGTAAAAACCCGCGTATAAGAACCTACTTTTTCTTGGTTTAGGCTAAATCATTTTGAATTATTTCTCTCATGTTTACTGTAAGGTTCTTATAAAAAGGGTAGTTAAAATGGGGAAATTGAGGCTACTAGGTTCTTAATTCTCAGGTTCTTATCGCGGGTTTTTACTGTTACAAGTTGTGCATCATTCGTTACTAAAGGGAAACGAATCTATAGAAATACGCGAAAAATTTAGTGTCAATTCGATGCAATTGATGTAATTGGAAGCTCTATGCAATGTAAATATCATTTACAATGCGGAAAAAGGTCCGTTTGGGATCGTGTCTGGACTAGATCCCAACTAAAGCTTCACTTATAGAAGAGCGACAATGGTTTAAAAAACATTAAAAAGGAAAGATGCGATTTTACATGATCAGATGTATGAAACCGAATGCATTTCAACCGTTTTCTTCAGAACTAGAAGAGATTTAAAAGTAATTTTAGTCACATGAAACTGTTACATTTCACGGTCTGGCGAGAACGTGAAGCTGGCTTGCGATTTTGCCATAGTACTGATTGTTGGATGTGAATTTGCTGCTATCAAAGCTAACATGCAAATTGACTTCCAAACTGTTTGCTGAACTTATCATCACAGAAAATTGTCTATTTTATAAAAGCAATGGCCCATGCTATAGCTGTGCGTAAATCTATTTATGGGTGCACTTGGATAGTTGGGTGAGCTATGTGCGTGCTAGCCTCCTCCATGTTGAGGCCACATTTGTAATAAAACCTGCCACATTTGCAATAACTGCCACATTTGTAATAACATTGTGCCACATTTGTAATAACAGCCACATTTGTAATAACATTGTGCCACATTTGTAGTAACTGCCATATTTGTAATACTACTGTGCCACATTTGTAATAGCGGAGCTCGGCCGCGGGTGCCAAAGGCGCCCGCTAGCGGAGCCCCATAGCTACATGCAGGCAGAAAGGAAAAAACACAAAAGTGTATATGAATCGACTTCCGGTTTGTGCATTCGTTCGTTCGTTCGTCCGGCATGACATCATCAAACTAGAAAAGTATATCTCAACATCGCTAGGTGACCAAACTTGGGCATATCAAGTTTTGGTTAACCATTTCGCCTTATCTACAGTTATCTTATAAGGCGCAATTCCCCTTAAAAGACACTTGAGCCCTACCATGGATGACAAGCTCAAGTGGTTCCATCCAGTGTTTGGCTCTGATAAATATGATACGACTTTGGTCGATTTTCACTATTTGCGTGTAGTATTTTTCCCTCGATGTCAAATATCTAAAGTATTACCTGTATACCGCCTGACGCTATTTAAAATAAAGTATCATTCTAAAAACTATCGAAAAAGTCAAAGAATTGGCTTTTGGTGGAGATACATATAATAATACGATACACACACTTGACCTTGAGGGGGTGCACCCCAAGATAACGTGGCATGACGTCATCTATGACGTCATCAAAACTAGAAAACTCAAATCTCGAGAAGGCAACCTTGCTAGGCAACTTGAGTTAATCAGTTTTTTTGGAGGCAAGGGGGTACACCACCAAGGTCACGTGGCATTACGTCATCGATGACGTCATCAAAACTGGAAAAGTCGATACCTCGATGACAGTAATATATTGATTCGAGCTCCGCTTTTAGGCAGGGCCTAAATCTATATATTATCTTTGTGACAACGAAAACACTCTACCATATTCTACACAGATAATTCATTTAGTGTTGTCTGTTAGTGTTCTCACCAAACAGCGCCGGATGTCTTTTTGGCTTGTGGTTCTGGTTCTTCTGGAAGCAGCGAGGCATATGTCTAGCGTTGCATAGTGAAACCTGAGTTGCAAGAGACCGAACGGAGGCGCACCACGTGGGACCTTGTTCCTGGCCCGGTTCCGGTTAAAAAAAATAATAGCTGTTTTCCACTTTTTTCCACTTGGTTCGATTGAAACCTTTTTTGGTGAGGTCGATTATGGTCGATTACCGAAACCAATCAAACTCAATCGAGCGAACGTGTTCGATTGAGTTCCATTACCAACGGTCGGCTGGATACGTCAGGTTTGTGAGAATGTGTCATTTTGACTTAGCGGCCTCGCGAAGCAATGGTGTACGTTTGTTTTGGAATTGTTGTGGAATTAAATAAAAACGTTTCTCAGCTCAAGACATGTCAAGACTATCGATTTAGAAATATCCTCACACCGGCCTGCACTGTAACCTGTAAGTTCAGCTCCCAATCTTCTTTACCTATTTTAAAGCTTGGCGTTATCGTTGACGTCATCGATGACGTCATGCCACGTGACCTCGGTGGTGCACCCTCCTTGCCTCCATGATAACCTAATCCAAGTTTGGTCGCCTAGCGATGTTGCCTACTCGAGACATTGATTTTTCAAGTTTCGATGACGCCATGCCACGTCACCTTGGTGGTGTACCCCTCTTGCCTCCAAAATAACTTTACCCAAGTTTGGTCACCTAGCGATGTTGTCTCTTTTGTGTTGTTTCCTTTCTGCCTGCATGTAGCTATGGGGCTCCGCTGGGAGCTCCGCTATTACAAATGTGGCACAGTGGTATTACAAATGTGGCGGTTATTACAAATGTGGCATAATGTTATTACAAATGTGGCTGTTATTACAAATGTGGCACAATGTTATTATAAATGTGGCAGTTATTACAAATGTGGCAGGTTATTACAAATGTGGCCTCAACACTCCACAGGCGCCTCTCTCTCTAACCGCTCTCAGAACAACGGAAAAGCAAAACCGGAAGCGGCTGTGGCGAGAACCGGAACCGGAAACAGCGGGAGAGAGGGGGAAAGGAACTCCTTCTCCTTTTTCTTGCCTCCTCCCCGCCCCCCTTCGTATTTTTTTGTCGCTAACCCACAGGAAGCCCAATTTCCTGCTTCCGTTCTTTCTCTTCCTTTTCTAAGCGGAGTTGTTCTAAGCGGAATTTTTTGTCGCTAACCCACAGGAAGCCCAATTTCCTGTTCCCTGTTTCCGTTCTTTCTCTTCCTTTTCTATTGCCAGCGGAGGAGGCTATGTGCGTGCATCCAAAAATAGATTTACGCACGCTAAGCATGAACCATTCCTTAAAGTCACTAGCCCAATTCACACTAGCCTGCGTAGCGGCTCTAAAATGGAAGGGGAGGGAGTGCTCGGCAATGATGCTCTTTAGCGGGACGAAAACAAAGAGGAAAAATTTGATCTTCATTCTCTCCTGAGAGAGAAACACAAGCGCCGACTGGAAAACCAAACTCGACTTGCCAAATCCCGTTGGAATCTCGGCGAGAACATTGTTACGGAAAATAACTGGTACAGACTGTACTGTCGCACTTTGTAATAATTAACGCACTTTGTAATACCTGACGCAATTTGTAATAAAGTTGACGCACTTTGTAATACCTGACGCAATTTGTAATAACCCTGTCGCAGTTTGTAATAAAAAAAGCTAACGCAATTGTAATAATCCCCTGACGCAATATGTAATACAGCTAATTCTATAGAAAATCATCTTGATTCTTTTGGATTGTGCTGGCCTAATCACACGAACAACATTAAAAACGTAAATAGGCGATTCCGTGATAATCTCTTAGCTATTATACTTTCGCAATGGTGGCGATACTGGTCTCGTAAGCGTAAGAAAGCTTGTGAGTCGCCACGGTCCGGCCTTCTAGCGAAGCTTGTTTTCGCGAGGTCAAGCGAAGTCAATCCCAATGGGCCAATGCCATAGGCTCATCAGGGCGGTAGCTAGCATAGGGTCAGAGGGGGCAGTCACCCCCCCCCCCCCCCCAGCGAAGTAAAAATTTTTAGTGTCAACATGTGGGGAAAAACCTGCTTGCCCCCCCCCCCCCCCCCAGCATAAACAAAGAATGACCAAGGCCTGCCCCCCAATCAAAAATTTCTAGCTACGGCCTTGCTCATGTACATGAAACATAGTTGGTTTATATTTGCTGCCATTTATGAGAAAAGATAACAAGGAAACATCTGAGTAAACTCTGGGGAGGGGTTAGGTAACCCTATATTAAAAACATCTCCCCTGTATGGACACTCCATAATGTAAATTTATGTTCTTACGTTTTGGGTTTTGGGGGGACATACAATGTTGACTTGCCGATCATTGTTTACGTTGCCCTCTAACCTCTGACATTTTATACTTTATACAATAAATTTTACTAATACTAATCTTTTTTTTTTAAATTTGAGAAGCCAACCATATTTGTAATACGCTTTATTACAAAGTGCGACAGGAGCTATTACAAATTGCGTCAGCTTTTTTTATTGCAAACTGCGACAGTGGCTATTACAAATTGCGTCAGCTTTTTTATTACAAAGTGCGTCAACTTTATTACAAATTGCGTCAGGTATTACAAAGTGCTACTTTGGCCACCACGCAGTGATTTTTTCTTTCTACTCCTATAATCTGATTTCTTCTTTTTTTTATTTATTTGTACATCAAAACCATGTGATTAATAAATGTGGATCCATAAATGTAACAAGTGTGTAATAAAGTTGAATTGAATTGAATCGGCAAAGCGCGGTCAAGCGGTTAGTCACGAGCGTGTTGTCAATAAAGACTGCGGTTTTCGGGTGAGGCTGTTATTAGTGTGAGCTTGCTCGCCATCATGACGGTGTTGCTTTATCTCCTCGTACTTTTTGCAAGTGCAGGTAGGTCGCAAAATCCATATCTTACATTTATGAATTAAAGAGCTACTGTAGGCCGCCATTTTATTAGCCTAGCAGCATAAATCAGAGAAAGCAAAACCTTTTCCATCGTGCCCGAATGAATTTGGTAAAAACAAGTAAAAAATTTGTTTATAGATGGTTACTTCGAGACTTCTACAAGGAATTATTCATCTGCTAATGATGAATGAAACCAATAACAAAGAAGTGGCTGCCTAGGACTCTTGAATGCATGGCTGAAGTAACAAGTTATCAAAAGGCTCAAAAGACTTTGTTTAGTCAAAATCTTATACTCAAACGGGCACACAACGGATATGTTCCTCAGAAAACCTTGCTGACAAAAAGGCCAGAAAGCCTCTTGCTGATTACTTGGCCTTGTATTTCACTTTGCTGGTCAAACAATATGTTTCCTTGGAAATGTTTTGTGCTCTGATATTGCTCTTACTTTATTTTCCTTCCTACATAGTTCATCAAGCAAAGGCCAGCAGCGATCCAGGTACAATCTTTGCTATTTCAACCAAATAATGTTAATAGTTATACGTACTATAGTGCATATCTAGAGATTTGAAGGAATCAGTTTACAAACCGTAGTGGTCTAAGTTGACTTTATGACGTTTCACAGCCGACGACGGCCGATGACGGCTCCAAAAGAGCTAGCAAAATTCAACTTCTTTCGCACGGGTTCATTGTGATTCTTTTCATGGCCAATTTAGAAATAACGTTTAGCTATATTTTTAGCAATATCTAAAAGACAGAAAGAGATGTTTTCGTCGAAAGAGATGGAAAAACGTGAACAGAAAAGTGCTCGAGCTAGTGCGAAAAGCCTTTGTGATTGCTTGTAAGGAGAATTGAGATTTCAATCGACGAAAATGAACAAATTTTATTGCGATTTCCACTAGAAAAACATCAAGAATCGCGATACAAAACAATTACGATTTTGAGAGGGCAATACCACAAAATAATGACGGCGTTGGAACAAAATATTCACGTATTTGGATCCAAATACGGAAAATACTTTCTCTCAACTAGCCGTCAACATTTTGTGGTATTGCCGTCTCAAAATCGTAATTAGTTTATAACGTTTACTTCTATATTAACAGTTAAAAATTATATATCAGCGTGATCAATTTGAAGTAAAATTATACAGATCTATCGGATGCAATTAATCAAACTTACGAAGCTCTTTGTCTTTGTATAAGGGCCGTTCCGTGCCCCCCGTCTGTTATGCGGTGAGAATATATTTTTCCAATACTAAGAAATAAAGGCTTTGTTCACCATTTTTCTGTCTGGTTTTCTTCTTCAAAAAAGCCCACCCCACCCAATAACCCCCCCCCCCCCTCCCTCAAAAGTTAAATAGTCGGCCCCTAACGTTTTACCAAATGGGATGAACAAACCGGAGTAGTGGAGAGGATGAATAGAACTCTGGTTGAAACCGTGATAGGTCGATGCTAGTAGATGCGCAACTGCCACCCTTGTTCTGGGCAGAAGCATTATCGATAGCGCTATACTTGAAGAATAGAAGTCCAACCAAGGCGCTGAAAGACATGGCTCCATATGAAGCATGGACAGGCGACAAACCCAATGTAGAGTACCTGCGCACATTCGGGTGCACTGCAAACGCACACGTCCCGAAAGATGAACGAAAGAAGTTAGACTCGAAAGCCAAGAAATGCATCCTACATGGATACGGCGAAGAAGCTAAAGAATACAGACTCTATGATCCTGAGAAGCGACGCGTGTTTTACAGCCGTGATGTCGTCTTCTGTGAAGAAAAGGAGGCTGGAATTAAGGAGGAGAAAGACAGAACAAGAGGTCAAAGAAGAAGATGTAGAACGCCTCGTAGAGTTTGACTGCCATTCGGGAGAGTCTGATGATACGGTTGAAAAAGGTCAACAGCCCCAATTACGCCAATCAACAAGAGAGACAAGACCACCTGACTACTATGGTGAGTGGGTAACGGTAGCAAACGCTGAGCCGAGAGACCCCAAGTCAGCAAAAGAAGCCTTATCAGGTGACGACGAAGTAAAATGGCGGGAAGCGATGAACAAGGAACTTCAGTCGCTGAAACAGAACCTGAGATTCCAAAAATGCCAAAAAATGTTTTGAACGCGCTTGGTCGCGTGTTACCTGAAACAGCTGTAATACACCCCAGGAACCGCTGGTGTTGACGTTTCTCGTAACTTGAAGTAGGCTGGCAATTTTTTGCCACGCCGGGTCTCTATAATATTTAACCGGGTGGAATTCGTGAACAGCACTATATTCGTTTTTTTTGGTGCAGTGTTTGGCGATCGGCATATGGCCCTTAAAGGCGTACACAATCAGCCACGGTACTGGGTGTTTATATTAACGTGGCTGATTGAACTGGTGGTATCCGAAATTGCTTCCACCTCTTCATGGCCCGTTCACACGGCGCGATATCTTAGCTGCGATTTGAGGTTCGATTTTTGCGGCGATGGTCGACGTCATATCGTGCGGTGTGAACGGCCGGCGATTTGCCTCTGCGATATTTATCAGTTTGTTGGCGATCTCAAGAAATCGCAGTGGAATTTCAACATGTTCAAAACGCCTGTGACGTCGCTGCGATATCGCAAGTGAAATCGCCATAAGATGACCGTTCACACCGCGCGATATGACATCGCCATGGGATCGCCACAGAAATCGCTCCACGGAACGCAGCTGAAATCGCGCCGTGTGAACGGGCCTTTTGTTTGTTTAGATAAAAGCGTACTCATCAGAACCCTGTACTTCGCCATGAGAAAGGCCACTAAATTAATATTGTTTCTCAACAGCGAGGTGCACGAAAGTTAACAAAGTCATTAAAGTAACACGTGGTTACCTCACTTCTCCAAATTACCCAAGCAGCTACAAGGCAGGCATACATATCTGGAGGCTAGAAGCACCACCAGAAGAAGTCAGTATCCGATTCCTTGACTTCTCACTACAAAGATGCAAATCTAAAGTGGGTTGCAATGGATGTGATAGGGTGTCACTCTATGACACGCGCTGTTTAACTCACAGTTCCAGACCATGGAGAACGTTCTGCAGCAACAATTTGCCTGGTGATACATGGTACCACTCCACCGGCGGTTACATGACTATAGAATTCAGATCAATCAACCCCAGTAAGGCTAAAGGATTTCGTGCTTACTACGAACGTGCTTGTAAGT